>CM065923.1:18209800-18889800 GCA_033439105.1 Magallana nippona
TAAGATGCTTCATGCAAAGTTAAATTGAAATTGGCCCAGTGGTTCTCAAGAAGTAAAAAACGTAAATTTTGTCTCAGTATTTATTTGATCTCAGCACAGGTAAATTTTGGTCTTTAAGGTCTAGGGGACAGGTATCAACAATAATGATTTCAGTTCTTCACTTGATGTCTATAAAATACTACTGGTAAGATGAACACAGGTTCAACTTTGATTTCAGAGAGAAGTGATGCTTGTCTCACATTTTCTTATCACTTGATTCTGACAAAAAAAAAAAAACACCAAACCAACAGTGGTTTTTGTAAAACAGATTTATTTGTTTCTGCCATCATTCACAAAGTATGAACATTTTAAATCTTGCAAAACATACATCACCCAAGATTAAACAAGTCATGTTATGAACATACATTTACAATGAAATGCTAAATCATACAGTTGGTATGTATTTTACAAAGTTGTTTTTGTGAAAATTGTGATGATCATAAAAACAAGACACTGAGTATGACACATACTCTATGAAACAATTGGCCAATGCCTGGGGGTAATGTCCTCAAGTGTTGAGACACCTGGAAATTCTACAAATGAAAAGAGACTGGAACACAAATAACTAACTCTGAGGTCCATATTCTGTCTTTTCAAGCATTGAACTTACTATCTAGGTAAAAGAAGAGATTTCATTAAACCTTTTTTGAAGATCAGTTTCATTAGTACGGTACTCCAAAACCAAACAAGGCAAACAGAGAATTTTACATGTCAGTACGAAAATTCTAAATATTTACGGCTATGGCAGGAGGATTTTCCACCATTTGATGAAAAATGTATAGACTGATAGTAATGAGAATATACTCCGATTCACACCCAGTGTATTTGATGATTGCTCAATCAATACATACAATAATTCTTCAAACGAAAATAAAACTATTATTTACCGGCTCTGTGATAAGTTACCAGCAATTAATTGACTGTCATTCACCCATAATGAATTTCATTCCTTCTCTCACAACAATGTAAGTTGTCTCTGCAGTCTAAATATAATTATTTTTTCAATATGAATGAATATCAATGGAAATTTACCAACCTGAGGGAAACATTTACATTTTTTTTAATCATATACATTTAAAAGTTATGACAAACTGATAATGACTGACCAAATACACAATCATGAACATGTTGGTATGTCCTTTCACACATCTTGTACACATTATCAGCTTTGATCTTCGACAAAGGTAAGTATCTCTATCGAGTCATTTCTTGGAAAATATGGTTGCTTTAGAGAATGAAAGCAAGACATTGTTAATGCCTAAATACTAGTAAATACAGGTAGATATGATATTAAAACATAAGAAAATGTCATAAAACCTTGATACTCCATGGCAATGCTTTCATATACATGTAAACATGTCTGAGAATCCAGCTCACATAGTGAATTACAACACGGTAGCTCCTTAACAGCAAGCTCAACACAAGTATATAGCATTGATTCTGATTAAACTGAGTGTGCACTAGTAATTAGTATTGTATGTCTGCAAGCAATGGAGATTATCTATCTTCTAAATGAAAACAGTGACTTTGATAAATTTGTTATCAAATATACTGTATGCATGAAATGTCCATGGCAGTTTGAACAAAAAAAAGTTCCGATGAAAACTAGAATTGATACCCCTTCATTAGTTTCTGCAGCCCCTCAAGAATACTTGATATACTTGCAGAATGACAGAAAACTCACACAAAACAGGCTACAAAGCACAGACATATACCATTTCATTCGTTTTCCTCGTAGCTTATCCTCATTTACTACCGGTATATTAATTGACCTGACTATCACTATAGTACTATCCTTGAAAAACCTTTCAGTTACACCTACTTTTAATTTTTTAAATTTCCATCTGGATTTTTCATTCAAGTAAATTTGCTGAATACTTTTTCCATCTCTGCATTTCATTCCAACTCCCAGGAAAAACCTTGAACTGAACTATCACTGCTTGAGGGTCATGTCATTTTAGCTTCAGACGAATGTTTTTGTTGGATATCACCTGAACAGGTAAATTCTGGTTTGTTTGTGGGCTCATCAAGTCTGGTACATCTGCACTAGGCAGCCTCTTCACATGCTGCAGCAAGAAAGAAATCCAATATGTAAATCCAATTTAAACTGCATTTATTTAACAAAAACTGATAAAAAAAATTCAACAACTTTTGTGTGAGGTATATATAATGACATGATGTGGGAGGAAGTGGGAGTACATGGAAAAGAAACCTGTCTGAGCAGGCAACCACCATATTTTCTCAGTCTCTCATACAATCACTGTCAATCACAGCCATCTAACTCTGATTAAAGCCTTGAAAAACAAGTGTGTTTTCTACCACACTTACAGACACGCAATTTGTGATTCATCTACCTGATTTATAATGGGCTTTTCCTCCTTGTCTTCAGATTCAGGCTTTTCCTCTTTCTCTTCAGATCCATCTTCCTCTTTCAGAGGCGTGATCTCATCCACATTCATTGGGGACTCAACAGCACTCTTCAAGAAAGCAAAATAGAATATGTAAACAAAAAAATAATAACCATCACAACAGGATACATACATACATGTAGCTTGCTAAATAATATTTTAATAATTGAAAAATAGCCATGCCCTGATTATTAATATCAAAGAAAGTTAGGCCTTATCAAAAAAATGTGTGCTGGGGAATTTTATTTTCCATTTTATTTTTTCCCCATTTGACCAAATAGACAAAGTGTGAATTAAAAAAGGGATTTATCATAACTGCAAGTTACTGTAGATTCCTAATTAAACGTGAGGTAATAATATTCACGTAAAATCGCAAGAAGCACATCTCACAGATTTTAAAATCTCACTTTTATTTTTCAGACAGATGAAAACTAAATCAAACTATGATAAAAAATTGACATGGCTCAGTGGTCATAGGCTTTAGGCCAGTTACCCAAAGGTCGCTGGTTCAAACTCGCTATGGTCACTTAATGTTGTGCGTTGTGCACTTAGACAAGGCTTTATCTACATGTACATTGTCTCAGCCCAACCAGCTGAAGTTGGGTACCGGCTTCCGCTGGGAATTAACCTGCGATGGACTGGTGTCCCATCCTGGGAGAGTCATTGACTCTCAACCGCTTTGCAACACGGAAACTGGGGATAAGCACTGCCTCATGCCTCTACATGGCTCGTCGAAGGATTTCCTTTTTTTTAACTTTTAAAAATTCAGCATTCACAATTTTATATTCTCGCGATTTGATGAAAATTATTGAATTGCGGAATTAAGTATTTGGGTAATATAAGGAATCTACAGTATATCTTTCATCTAATATAAGGGACTTTTTTACAAGTGTGATATAAGGCAAAAATAATAAGTGTGATATAAGGCAAAAAAACCCTGTATAATTTTTATTTTAACAAATTTTTAGGTTGATTATTATTGTCACTTAAATAAAGAAAGTATAAATAAATTGGCTGTTCAGGAAAATAGGAACATAGAATTTCAACTAATGAACATCAACAGTGAGTCTTAAAAAATACAAGAACAGTTTCTAATTCTAATTTTATTTTTATTTTAATCTTTTTATTCTGAGATCAATGAAGACTCATGCTAGTACAGTGGACTTATTGTACAATGAAATTAGATCATGAGTTTCTGTTTAAAGCAAAATATGTTGGTTTTTTTCTCAAACTAGAATACAATTTTTCATTAATTGTCAGTTAAACCTAAAAAGTCATTGTGATTAAAATGGATTAATTCTAATTTCACAGCAAAGCACTTGACATTTTTATTTAGATTAGAGTAAAACCCAAATTCAGTTTCCACAATTAAATGTTTTATGTATGAGTGAGTTCTTTTATATACCAGGTATATTAAATATTAAACCATCCTACAACTAAGGTGAAAATGACAGGGACTCAGCAGATAATGTCAGAAAGGCAAGGTTTGGGACAAGTGAAGTAAAATTAGCTGCAAATGCACATTAAACACAAATGAAGATCAAATCTAGTGAACAAACAGTGAATTCTCTTCACATTACAACAGGTATGATTATCAGAGATGTCCACTGATAATGAAATTACATAAACTGGTACCAGGTACAAATGATTATACCAGTAATCTGCAACACTAATTAACAACATTAGAAATAATGATTTAAGGTAAGGTGTACTGCTTGCAGCTTTAAGGATTTGTACAAAAGTTGCATACCATTTTGTTCACTAAAGTCTTCTATCTTATAAAATTCAAATGATTTTGCTGGACCCATTTTATAACTACAAAAGGTCAAAGTTCATGATTTCAAACTGCCATGTTGATGTAATGTAAATAATTTCATGAAAATATGTACTAACATCTTCTGTGCGACTATGGCCGTAATTAATGCTCAAAATGTTCGAAAATAATGTCACTATCTATATCATAATTCAGTTCTATTAATTTCTAATGAACTTTTTAAAAATAGAATAAAATGCAACAAAAGTCAAATATTTGGACTAATATAATGTAAACAAAAATATCTAATTTGAAACCTTTCCAAGTCCACCGATTTCAGGAAAAACTTACTTTAGTATATGTGTAATCTTGTGTTTCTAAAACACTATTTATAACCATTTGCTGCGGACTTCATTTTTGTGAAAATTGATAAAATGCTTGTGTCTTGTTACTTTTTTTTATAATAAACTACAAAAACCCACGAAATAAAAAAGAGTGAAATTAATTATTAAGTCATATAAATTTTGACGTCATATCTGAAATAAAGGGGAGTTGGTGTTATGTCACAATGAACATATGCGAGTTATCTCCCTGTAACCGCAAACCTTACCTTAAATTAGGCAAAAAGCAAAGATAATAATGGAGGCAACTCATACTGTATATCAACATCTTAGTGAAACTGGTCACCATTTGTCTTAGTCCCCATTTGTCTTCTTTGTAATTTATAGGTGTTCAGGTAAAATGTTGCATGTTTCTGGAACTTTTTGAATGCTATCTTATTATGTTAAAGATTTGATAGAAGAAAAGTAAATTTACCCGGTATATGTTTTCAAAGAAAAAAGATTGCAAAAAAGCAATCTGTTTATTTCAGTTCACAAAAGATACATGCTTGTAACAGAGTCCAAAAAATTTCATTATACCCAAAGTCCACTGTAATCCCTTTTAATACAGTCATACACAAAAGCAGATACATGTAAAACATTTCACACAGAAAAACACATCTGCACAATTGCTCCTACAGATTGCAGTATAATATCTAATTAAAACACTTTTTAAACTTCTAGTACAGAAATCTAGTTTTAGCATGCACAATATATTCTAACAGTTAGAGCATAAATTTGATGACGAGAAAGTTATTCCCCCCACAGTTCCCTTGGTTAGTGAATGGATGATCGGCAGGCTAGGATACCTGAGAGGCGTCCTCCTCCGATTTAACCCGCTTGACCACAGTTTCCGACCTGATGGGTGACCCTTCCCGTTTCCTACTTGGATTAAGAGCCGAGTTGTCTATGTGCTTTGACGAACCCAAGTCGTTCTGATAAAACACAAACAACAGATATAACTCCACCCCACGTCTACACAACAAAATATCAGAACTCCTTAAAAACTGTCATTACGTGCATTCCTAAGAGGATCTTAAAAACCAAACAGAGTTCTTTAACTTTAAGAACAATCTTGAGCAGTAAGAAGTATCATGCAGGTAGCACATAATTCTTAAAACTTTGCAGCAAATTTATGTCCAGCTTGGAATTTATATGAAAATGCTGGCATTATACAGAAAAACTTGTGGTTACATCATAAAGTCAATAGAGTATTTATCTCTTTGTTTTTAGACAACATTAGAGCAAACCTGGTCATCCTGAGACCTTGACCTTTTGACTGGACTCTCACTCCCGGTGGGACTAGCCTCCCTTTTGGAATTTGGACTTTGCATTACACTGTCTGTGGGAACTGGAGATCCGGAGATGACCTGAAAAAAAATTTAAACAGGTTAATATACCCATTTATTACATAATGAGAAATCTTATGAGTAATTGATTGATCCTTCATGGTAATAGCACATAAAGTAAATCATGCTTTTAGCCAAGTGCCATGGACAAAGAATTAAAATTCGTAATCAGCAAAATTAGTTTTATCCAATAAATTTATAAAATATTATGAAACCACAGGAAATGAACTTGATTTTACTATAAGCATGAATTCATTAATAAAATGTTTGCAGCAACTATGTTTTACTTAACATGAACATGGCTTCTGTCTATTTTTAACACAAAAGGAGATGCTGCGAGCTGTTCACAGTGCAACATTGACAGTAATAACCAAGCTTGCCAACACATTCTTAAGCAGTAACAGGAATGAAGACTCAAAGGTGTACATACAACATTCATCAAGTTAAATATCTTGCAGGTATAGTATTAGAGATCACCAAGTCCAAAAAATTAATCTTTTTCTAATTTTTTTCTAATTACAGTGTCTATGTAAAGGACTAATGTTTATCTGGATAACGAGACACAAATTAAATAAGTTTAAAATCAAATTATATTTTTTCATTATCTTCCTGCATTCGATTAAAACTATAAAGTCTGACACGAGCCAGGTGCATGCTTCACCAGAAATGGTTAAACAAACATTGACCACTCAAGGAGTCAACAGGTGGTTGATAACGTAATGGCGAATACACTGGCGAGAACTTGTTTGATGCAAGGAACAGTGGACTAAGTGGATAAATAATCTAATACATGGAATAAAATTAAGAATAAGGTATTTTTGACAAAAATAAGTTTAGTGTACACTCATACAACTTTGCATAACACGCAATTTAGGCAGTCATGCTCCTGCGGTATCCAGAAACACACTCTGAAAAAATGGGGTAAAATTTTGTTCCTATGTTTAACACCCACCCCCTACTTTTGTTCAAATTTTGCCTGTGTGCTATACATGAGACTTTACAGTAAACAAGAAGTTACTTAAAGAGCAAATCAAAACAAAATCAAGAGAAAAACCACTGAAAAGCTCTCAGGTAGTTCAGTGAATAGGAGTAAAAGCCTTGTGTAGAACAGTGTATTACTAAAAGCAGAGGAAATATTTGCCATTAAACAGTAAACAGTCTTGGGTGGTACTTTAGTTATTGCACATACATAGTACATGTAAAAAATTATCTATAAAACATAAACATGTATTTTAAGCATGTTCTTTAAAGCCATTTATTTCATGCAAAAAAATGTTGAGAATGTAATGTAAAACAAGAGGCCCATGGGCCACATCGCTCACCTGAGCAACAATAGACATAATAAAATCAGCTTTATGGAGTTGTAACAGGATGATTTTACAGTCATTTCACATTTTGAGCATTGCAGTTCTTGAGAAGATGATCAGACTTAAACAACTGTTTATATATGGATTATAAACCTACATCAAACTTTGAACCCCTTGTGAGGCCCAAGAATTGTCCAAGGGGCAAAGTCTAAACTATTTTAAAGCATCAACAATATGTCAAAATGCTTGCATATAAGTAAAACCATATATGATAAAATTTGAGTTTTTGTGAATAATTTAAATGTTTTCCTTTGTAAAATTGGAACCCCCACCCCATGTGGAGCAGCCTCCTCCTGGAGATTATGATTTTGACAAATTTTAATCTACACTCACTGAATATCTGAACTGACTAGAGTTTTTCTAGGCAAATTGTGTTTTAGAAGATGATTTTTCAATATATTCCTATGTAAAAATTTGATCCCCCCCCCCCCCCACATTGTGACCCCACCCTACCCCCAGGGATTATGATTTGAAAAACTTGACTCTACACTACCTGAATATGCTTCCACACAAGTTTCAGCTTTTCTGGCCAAATGGTTTTTGAGAAAAAGATTTTTGAAAATTACCAACAAATATTTAATGATTTTTAATTATCTCCCCTTGAAAGAAGTTATGACCCTTCATTTTAACAAACTTGAATCCCCTTTACCTAAGGATGCTTTGTGCTAAATTTGGTTGAAATCCGCCTGGTGGTTCTGGAGAAGAAGTCGAAAATGTAAAAAGTTTACGGACAGACAGACGCCGGACAAAAAGTGATCAGAAAAGCTCACTTGAGCTTTCAGCTCAGGTGAGCTAAAAAAGTACTGAATGTAAAAAAAAAAATTTAAGATATTTTTACTCCTTGGTAGATGAGCAGGCAAGGGTACCTGAGTGAATTCTTCCTTGTGTTTGACCTTTTTGAGTGGACTACATGTATCCGACAAGATAGGTGACCCTTCCCTTTTCCTACTAGGATTAGGAAGGGTAGGGCTGTCTTTGTGCATTGATGGAAAAATGTTCTAATAAACACAAGTGTAAGTTAAACAAAACTTCTCAAACAAAATTCAAATATTTTCACATCTGAATGTGTTTACAACTGTCAGAAAACACATACATCAAAATATTAATTTGGCAAATACAGTACAGGTACCAGTCCACGTTAAATTAGTGCCAATTTCAAACAATGCATCCAACAAAATAGTTGAAAGTAAACTGAAATACATTTTTCATATTAATTAAATAAAAGTATAAATTTAGTTTATCAGTAATAAGACTGGTGTTAAAAATTGTCAGAAAGTGAAACAATTTTTGGCATGGAAAACAATTCTGTTATACATTTAATATCAAATGAGATTTGAGATCATGATAATAATGTTGAATTGTTGATACATTTAATTAACTTAAAAGAAATTCATGTTCTTTGTTTTGTTTTCTACCACCTGTTCCTTCAATAGCAATAAACATCAACACATAAAAATGATTACCTTCCGTACATCCCCATTAATGGCCTCCTTACTGGTTAAAGATGACTCGCTACTAGATTTCACAGAGTCCCGACTGGACTCTGCATCCTGACTGATTTCCTCTGACAAATCCACAGACATGGAGTTACTCCGGACGAGTTCCGTGTCAGAGCGACTGTGATGGAGGGTCTGATTGGATTCTGACTTGGATGCACTCCCTATGCTGGATCTGTGCTCCTGTCAAAGATCCAAGAAAAAGCAGGAAAATCACCAAGAATCAGACGTTAGATAAAAATACAAAAATCTAAGTTACTGTATATTCCTAATTTATTGTGTGGAATTAATAACCTCTTAAAATTTCGATCAAGCCCCCTTTGTAGATTTTCTGATCCTGCTTTTATTTTGTTGACAGTTGTGAACTAAATGTAAGGTACATGTATATAAAACTTTAATGAAATTTGGACATCAATGATCTTTTATTCTTACAATTTGATACAAAATGTCGAAATCCAGGAATGAGGTACTCACGAAAAATAAGGGATCTACAGTATAATTCATATTTCCATACCTGTGCTGCAGCTGCCCTCTTGCTTTGTAACAAAATTTTGGGAGGAACATAAAGATCAAGTTGCCTCCTGTAAAGAAAGAAAAATCATTTTCCCAAAAATGTAAAACCAACTTTAGCCAGTATATCAGTATATTGTGTTATTATTAGACATTACATAAATGGGTTTAATATTAACTTACCTTTTCACATGCTTTATTTCAACTTTCATTCCATCTTTCATGAGGTTAATATGATACGCATGCTTATGAACTGGAAAGAATAGAAATTGATTTACAATGTATCAATCTTCTTACCAAAAATTAAAGCTGTAATAAGAAGTCTTAGAATGAACAGATAATTTTTTTAAAAATTAGTAATTTTTAGTTCAAAAATTCATAGGATAACTCAAAAAGAATATTATTTTACAAATCTTTTTCCCAACAGAATTGGGCTTTTAAACATGTACCCTAATTAACTCATGACTCCCTTGCTGTCAATGCATGAATCTCACAGACAGATGGACCTGTCTAAAATACTTTGAAAGTTAATTACCTTAAGAAACTAATTCTTACCTGTGTTTGTGAAGGACTGTATGTCAAAGGTCAGATCCACATTTTGGTTCTGGTTTTCTATTTTGACAAAGGTAAGACCAATGAACCACCGACACAAGTGGTCACCCTCACTACAATATACAATTAATAATGTTGTATATACATATCTAGGAAAAAAAAGGATTTGAATGATGGGGTACAGTCCCCTGTAATGTGGGATAACAAAGTATCAGGTAATTCCAATGTATGCACTGGCCAAAGGATCATGATACAGTTCTAGATAACTTGTACCCATAGAATTTATACATTTTCATGCAGTTTCTATTATTGTTATTGAAAACCAATAAAATTTGAAATGTTTCTGAATATTGTTTTAGTTTAAAAATTGATGTCAGCATCTTTATGGGAAATAGCATCTAGTTGATGAATAATTCATATTTTGACTCAAGTCTAAAACTGCTCCATGACCCTGGGTTTGTATTACCTACCTCTCATTTAGAGGTCCGAGTGGACTAGGATGCACATGAGCCAGTTTTATGCAAGGATTCCTCTCTAAATTCCCAACCAATAATCTGATTTTTGATTCCACATAACCATGCCTGTAAAATTCATGAACAAAAGTTTTGTTTGAAGTCAACAACATGAGCTTAAAGTTTCATTCTGAAATAGATTAGGAAGATATCAAACTGTTTTATTTACCATTCTAAGTAGTCCTTTTCTTCCTCTGCACTGGCTGTTAAAACTATATAATGTCTACAATGAAGATACATTAGAATATAGTATTAATATCCAATTAGTGACCTACATGTATTTATCTAACTCCTACAGAATGTCAGAAGAAATGCCCTCATGCATGTAAATGAGGCTTTACTGTATTTCATAGTGATTTAGACAGGTTTCAGAATTCAGATAAATCATCTTAAAATTGGCATTGAAGAATTCTGCTCTTTTCATGCTACATACTTGTACTTCTGGAAGAAATTTGAGGGTTCAAAGAGTGCTCCCCATTCTTCTCTACCCTCATAAATTTTGCTCACTATTTCTAGCCCTGTAGAAAAAGAGAATTTGTTAACATGAATACCTTTGTAAATAATTCCATAATTTCTTAAATAAAGTATTCCCTTAAGATAATTTTTCAGTAGCATGATGTGTTTGAACTGAATTTCAATAATAAAATAAAACTAGACAGGATCTCTTTGCGATCAACGAGTGGGTCTTCCGTTTGATTATGAATTAATGACAGAGTTAAATTAATATGTTGACATTATTTTAAATCTTAAATTCAATAGATCCATCTAATTAGGTAAAACCATTTCAAATACAATGATTTTATAATTTTATAATAATCCAAAAATCTAATGAAACGCCTTAACTAAAAGCCCAAATGATTTTATCTACGACTTAACAAAACCCGGAAATGTAAAGGACGACCTAATTATAAGGTACGAATTAACAATTTTCCGAATCAGATTTAGTACGAGTTGGTATATTAATTTTCTTTTAGGCTGATTTTTAGACCTGCATTGCAAAATTAAGATTTCCGGAAAAGGTCATTTTTAAACTGCAAAATCTCTGCAATGCATAGTCCGATTTTAAAACAGTTTTCAGTTTTGTATTTAGCACAAAAATGTCTACAAAATGAATGTGTTTTAAAATTCCAAGAATCGAAATTTTGGAATCACTTCCGGTGACGACCGGAAGTGACGGACGACCTGTTCATATTAAAATTGGATACGTTTAGAATATATTTTAATGAAAAAAAAAAATCCAAATCTTTTAATTTGAAAAATTTTAAAAACGCAATTTTTCGAAAATGCCGTTTGCGTGGACCGGAAGTGACGGACGATCATGTTTGTACCTGATGGCATCTAAGAATTCAAAAATCTATCATTCCTGAAATTTTCAATTTTCTATCCTTAATCGTTTTTGAGAAAAAGGTAGGACAAAATCACTTTTTAAAAAAAGATAAACGAATGTATCGGCCGACCGGAAGTGACTTCATCAACGAAAATGTACTTGATAAAAGATCTTAATATTCTTTATTATCTATAAAAATTTCATAAAAATCCGTTGTACCATGTCTGAGATATTTGAGTTTAAAGAAAAATGTTATGAAAAAAAAAGAATAATAATAGTGAAAAACAGAGAAAAAGAAACCTAACGAAAACAATAATGGAAGACCCTAATAATCAAGTCTTCCACAGAGAAAACAAACCACACTGGTCTTACCATCTTTGAGCTCCTCTGTCATTATGCTGCGTGTAGAGAGTGTGACGTTAAAGGTGGAGTTCTGTTGTGGGTAGGCTGGGGTGATGATGGGCATGAGATGGAACCTGTCAGATGTATTTACCTGAAATAAACAAAGAGTTATTTAATGTAATATGTTCACTTCATTCTGACATTCTGGTCCACACGTCTTAATAACCAACATGTGGAACATTTCTTCAAATACACAAGTACAAGTACCGGGTATTTGATCATTGAATCTTATTTTCAGAATTTAAAACAAAATACAAATGATTGTCATTCTTACCCTTGGGTCCCACACAGGAAATGATAGATTAAATTTGTTCTCATGAACCAAAGGTTTTAATAATACAGGCTGAGGCCAATTCCTGCAAAATTCAAATGATATACACATGTACATTGTATTATGATATACAGTATATGTAAAAAAAATCTTTAATAAATTTGAAAGAGTAATGTTTAAACATAGGTAATTCATTTATGATAATTGTTTGTGTTTATGAAGAACTTGTTTTACCATTTGTGAATGATCATGAAGAATTTATGGAGTAGGGTGGCTGGGGCAGCGTTAGGGTAGAGCTGGCAGACTCTGGCCACAAGCATGGCCCATGAGACACCGCCCAGAAATCCCAACGCATTGGAGTAAATTCCTTTCTCTGAAAATTTCAAACAATAATTAGACTTAGACATTACACATGTTAACATAATTAGCTTACACATAATTCCTTGTACATGGTAAAAAATTATAAATGCTGGTGAATCTGAAGTATCAAAATAAACTTTTTTGAGATACATGTACATCCAAGATCTATTGGATTTCATATTCCGGTAGAATTTACAAAAGCTTACTTTTAGCCCAAAGCTTGATTGCCCGCAAAGTCATTCTAAAGCTGTGTTGATTTGGAACCAGATGTAATATTTCATCTGTCACTCTGCAGCCTAAAAATGAAGCAGCAGAAAAAGTAAGATTAGTGGCAAGCAGAAATTGTAAAACATCAAGCAAAATTATTAGATTTTGTTTCATGCTTCATTTAATGATAACTGTGTACATATCTACAGGTTATCTCTTAACATCCATGCTCAAGAGAGATAAGAAATGGAAAAAACTGAAGGATTCTCGATTTTGTTTGGATCTATCACTTGTATAAATTTTGTGATGAAATAGATTTTGTTCTACTCACCATTCAGGCTTCTAACACACTTTTCATTGAGGTTCTTGAGCAAGCTCTCATCCCTGAGGTCGATTTCTTCAGGGATCTGAGGCAATGCTAACCTGGCAAACAACATATCCAGCTGAAAGAGACAAGAGTCCTGTATGTCACCAAGCAACTACTTAAGATTCGGCATAATACATGTCATAATATCATACAGCTATTTATTAAATTGTAGTATATAATTACTATTTACAGCATATGAAATGAAAAATGCATGGAAATGACTGATAAATAATAAACATACAGTGTAAATTTGAATGCTATTCACATCTGGCAGTTTTATTAAAATCATTCTTTATACTTTGGCCAGATAAATAATTGATTAGCTGGTCAGGCACCTCTGTTTTAATTATGGTAAATGCTGCTGCATTGATTACTTGATTGCCATTTTGAAATGGGAATAACTAAATTTTTTTAATATATAAAAATGTTTCTTTTTTAAAATGGCAGAAAATAAAATACTTGCTTGTCATAATATATATTTAAAATTTTTCAGCCTGAGAAAGTTAGATCAATTTGTATGGCCTTAAATATATGGTACTGATATTACTCATGATAAAGTACATGTATATAAGGTTTGTGTTCTAATTTGATGAACGTATACTTCATATACATGCTCTTAAAAAGAATATTGAACTAAAAGTATTCCTACCTCAATGCCATCAAATGTCATCTTGATTACAGGTACATAGGCCTCCTCTACTGCCTTTGAAATGAAAACAATACAACATATATAATGGTGCCTTTACATTAATAAGAGCTCTACAGATTCAGAAAGTCAGTGATGTATTAATGTATTAATGTAATTGTAAGAGCTGTAAACGTTTAAACTTGTAATTGTGGATCTTTTCATGTAATAACCTTTGTTATCTTTAATCCTTTATCCGTAATCAAACTAATTAGATTATTGGAAATAGACAAAAGATACCATCATTCTTAGAACAAAATATAAGTAAAATGAAAAAGTAATTTACTATATCAACACAAAACTTATTTTTGAATTACATGAAATATATTAAGTATAACTTGATTTAAAATGTATGCCTTAACAGTGAACACAGAAAATTATACTTACTCTCAAGTCCTTGACTTCTGGGGTATTTTTCAATATGTCAAAGAAGGATGAAAAAAAGTCTGATCTGTCTACATGTCTAGGAGCAACACAGAGTGTATCTATATCAGCACCTAGTGTAAATGAGATATTGTTAGTTTCAAAAGCAGTGATATAATGTTTGATACAGAAATACAAGTAAAATCAAAAAGTAGGTATTAAGTGTCCCATTTTTTTTTTACCTTTAGTGTGAACACCAAGTCTGTATGAACCAAATGTGCAGACTTTTCCACCAAAAGCATCAATTTTATCTTCTGGGTAATTATTCTATGAGACAAAAAAGCCTTTGCAATATTCAACTGAATATTTTTATAATATTGTCAATATTCAATGAAATCATTCATGAAACCACGGCAATCAGGCAAATTCCAAATGTCTTCTATTTTTGTATGCATCCATGTAGAATCTCTTGGAAGTAAAACAGAAAATATCAGAACTTTCAACCTAAATAAGAAGTTTACCTTTTGTCTGCTGACATCTTTGATCCATTCTCGGACCAAAGTGTTGATTTTGTGCAACACTTCCATCCTATAAAAAAGTTAACCAAACATTCAATAGTCTTGTAAGAGAATGGCAATGACTACATCGAGAATTTTTGAAAATTGAGAAACTCTGAATAAACCCATACATAAATTCAAATCAACAAATGAAGGGACATTGTACAAATTATATTTCGACAAAATATATGTTAGCTTTAATCAAATGAAAAGATTACCGATGTGACATTTCTTCCTCACTCTCAAAGACCCCATGAGGCCTCATGGCCTCTTCTAATTTCTCAGAGAGTTTCAGGTCCACAGGTTTGGGTCCCTCCAGACTAATAGGGGAGGTAATCCCTGGATAGTTTTTAGCTGGTTCCATGATTATGACTGAAATATTCAAAAGGTAATTAAGGGGTTTACAAATGTTAAAAAGTGTAGCATTTGAGGATTTTTTTTTCAGATACAAGTGAAAATATATTGAAAGGATGTTTATAAATCTGAAGCAGGTGAGATAATGCTATTTTTATTCTAAACCAACATGCCACTGAATTTGAGGGCTAATTTCCAGAATCAATTAATAAAAACTGTTTTAAGAAATTGTTGAAGGCGACAGCAAATCAAAATATGACCCAGCCATCTCAAATCTTTGCCTGCATTAACCATTGTTGCAAAGCATGGCAAACATGAACGAATATCAGCTCCCATCTGGCCGTGGTTGCATGAGAAAAGAATATCTTGTAGTTTATTAAAGTATTGACCAACGCCAATTAAGCATAAACAAAGATTGACCTTTATTGTGACCATTGGTCATCCAATTGAGTCTAGGTAACATACTATGATATATCCGTTTGTTTTAAAAAAATTATTTTCATAGGTTAAAGATAACATAAGGTGGGAATATTCAAGATTTTGATGATTTAGGAAGGAGAGAGCTACTACATGTATATGTCAACTCTGGACTGTGCTTGAGATGATAGGATTAGCTTACTCTGTGGAATATAGACTTCTATATATACAGTTGTCTGTGATTGCCCGTGCCCCTAACCTCATAATAGCACCAACAATATATTCAGTGTATCACTAAAATCTATTTTTACCCGTCAATTGTTTGTTTATATGACTCAACACAAGCTAAAAATTAAAAAAAAGTGATAATTCATCAACCAAAATGTGCATTGGTAATTTTCCTGAAAAAGAATATATGCTTTTTACTTGATTTTGATAAAGAAAAAACCTCACAAATAGGAATAAATCAATGTTCTTAATCTAATAATGATTGCAATGACAACATTTTCAAATTATGTTATAAATGTACTTAACAGTAAATTACTTTTGTATGAATTTGGCAAGAAGCAGAAAATGTCTCTGTTCAACAATAAACATGATAAACAAACACTTTTTAAATGATTCCTTTTGATAAAACGGCAACTAAATTTTAAACATTTACCTATTTTACCAGCAAATCACCCAAAACTTATGGCGGTGGTAATCCGTCGATTACATGAGTGGATGAAATTGACGTTGTTTTGAGTTTTGAAGCATTTTGATTCTTTTTCTCAAATATGGCGGAAATATATTTTCGTATAAAGATAATGAAGATCAAATAATAACTATTATAGGCATTTTAAATACTAATGAAATAAAGATTAGAAAGAAGAGTGGTTATTCTTTTATTTTTTAAAAAGAGAATAAAAATACGAAAACAAACTTAATTTGGAGATGAATATTATCAACTTGTACGGTGTGTTATTTGCATTGTGACAGAAAAACTGTGTGTTACAGAATGTATTTATTTCGATATTTTTATTTCATACATATTTTATTGCATAAAATACATATACTATATTAAGATCGTTCAGAATTCTTTGAGTTAACAATACAAAATACGAAAAGTTTCGGATAGAGTTACTAAAATTTTAAATAATTTCCGGTTCAAAGTTCTATAAACAAATGAAATCATGATTCTAATGTTTGTTTACAATATACTTGGGTGGCTTAAGGATTCGTTCGATTTAACTTTATCAAAGTTAAAAGAAATTCTCACTAGAATTGCTGTTTTTATCACTGTTTTCATAATTTTGCTGTGGTTTTCTGCTTTCCTTTATGGAAGTTTTTATTTTGCTTACATGCCCCCAGTGTCTCTCACTAAACCTGTTAATTTGCAGTTCAAGTAAGTAAACTTAATAAACAGTAAAGATTTTGAAATTTTTGTTAAAGTGTGTCATAATCTGATATGCAAATTCTAGAGCACGATAAAGAGCATTCCGAATTCTTTACAGGTTATGTGAAGATGGCATTGGGATGTGTTCTTTCCCTGCAGATAATATCACCCTGGTTCAAGAGGGCCAAACAGAGGTATTTACAGAAATTAATGTATACTGTAAACTTACATGAACTAGCACACTTAAAAATATAATCTGGTCATTACTGAAAAAATTGCATTCAAAGCCAATTTTTTTTTTCATGTGTTTAAATTGACCAAGATTTATTCATGATGTATTGGTGTGTATATCAATTGGTGGACAATAGACAGTGCTAAAAGTACTTAAATATTTCAGCTATTAAATCAACGATATGCTTTAAATGTATCTATCGTATTAAGGTTGCTCATTACACCTTGAAATAGTTTCTCATATCAGCAGAAAATTACTTGTTTATGATAGATAGCATGATGGATAAGAAGTATATACATGTATCTTAATATATACTCTAATCCATATATAAGTCAGATAGATGGAAAAAAATGTGCAATTTTGGATGAAAAATTATATTTCAAGCACTTCATTCAGTAAACATGGTAAATATGAACAAAAGCTCCAGGTGGATTCAAACTCATGATCTGCAGTTCACAAGCCCGATACTTTAACCACCGAGCTATATGACAATATTCAACCAAATTGAATGATACGAACAATTTAACAAATATTTAAATCGCCATCTTGTGACGTAGTGTCTTAAAAAGTATAAGTCCAGATGTAGTGATGTACCTTAAATAGTCCAAGAAAATAATAATGCGGTGAGACCACCTTTGAAATGATGTTTTTTCTTTACTGATTGTATTTATTGATAAAATTTGTTATAGTTCATGCAATTTGATAGGCTTGGAGATTTAATTGTTCTCATGCATTGTAAAAAAATAATTTTCCACATAGTATAAGCATTGAGTTGTAAGAAAGCAAACAAACAATTTTTTAAAGGTGCCTTATATTTAGAGTACACTGTTTAGATGTTAAGGTTTAGATTTTAAACAGTATCAAACTTTTCTTAAAATATCTTTGTTCCAGGTGTTTGCCAGAGGTGAATCATATACTATTAAAATGGAAACAGAACTACCAGAATCTCCGACCAACAAAGAACTAGGTATGGTAACAAGTCATGTCCAAAAACATTTATTCCAAATGTTGTAGTAAGAAACAGATTCAAAGTATGTTACAGATAGTTTGATAAGCATGTATTTCCCTTTTTTTAGGCATGTTTATGGTGAAGTTGCAGCTCTTTGACAAGTCTGGAGGCATTGTATCTAGTTCCTCAAGATCTGTAAGTGTAGGTGAAAGTTCTTATCAACCTTTATTTTCAACTGCATTCCCATCTTTTGCAAGACTGTAAGAAGAGACAGACCATGTGCTTTTTGTTATCTTGCTGAACTAAGGATGTTTTTTAGTTTTTGAAAAAAAGACAGAATTCAAAACGGTCTGTCTGTCTATCTGTCTTGTCAAAAACAGACCTCTTCAAAAGAGCAGTAGTTATTTTACAGACTGTGATAAGACTTACAAACAAATGCATGTTTATGTATTTGATTTATGATTAAGCATGGAATTTTACAGTTAAACTTTACACATACATGATTAGCACTCCTTCTTTTCCATCACATTCACACACTTTTGAAAAGTTTATACACATTTCATGATTTATCATTAAAGGGGATAGATGATAATAGCACATGCTTCAATGTTATGGTATTTTTTCAGGAAAGCTGAACATGCTCTCACATAATTGAATGGTTTGTTTTAAGTTTCTATAAATTCTATGTTTTGTGCAAATCACACAAGAGAAAAATGCAAAGGACATTGGTAACTATTGTAAAATACACTGTAAGGTTGTATGTAGAGAGAAATATAAATTCATATATTAACAGGCTATTTCTGCACAAGAATGACTTTAGTTCTGATTTACAAATCAAAAATGTATTGTGTCATCCAATAACAAGCCATATTTAGTACAAATAACAGTGAATGCACTAAATCATGCATGAGCAGCATTCTAGATACATGGAAAGATTTGCATATCTACTGTGATATTGATGTGTTATTCATTTGCTGATATCTATTTTTGTTTAGATAATGTTACACTATAGGTCTGAACTGCTGAGGATCATGGACACATTTGTGTTTTCTCCTCTGCTCCTGTCAGGCTTTGTGGAACAAAAGCAGTTTTTAACAGTAGAATTTTACAACAATTACATTGATGACTCAGTAAGTTATTGTGCTTTAGTTTCTAATGTTAAAACAGTCAGTCTAGCCCAAATCAACTATAAAGCATGTTACTTAAAGTTTGAATTTTTGACCTCAATTCTTTTTAATTTAAAAGTAGGAAAAGTACAGCGCCAATCTCCCTCCAGAAATACAAAACATACTAAACACCATTATTGTGTAAATTCTTTTTACAATGTATTTTATTTTGTAACTTAAAGTGTCTAGCCTCATTAGTTGTCACAATATTCAATCTAACATTACGGTTCAATTTTAGTATAATCCAGCTGTGGGTGCATACATAGAAGTCCAGAATAAAAAGATTCAGATTTATACAGCTACATTAAAGATTTATGCTCACTTTCGGGGCTTGAGGCAAGTAAAACACATTAATATTATAATATTTAATCGTACAACTGCTGAAAATTATATAAATATAAGTAATAAGGAATCATTCTTTGAATATTATGAGATGATAATTTCGGTCGGGGCGTGATCAAATCTATCATAAAAAAAGATAACAACAACGCCCGAAGGGCTTTATGATAGATTTGATCACGCCCCGACCGAAATTATCACCTCATAATACTCAAAGAATGATTTCTTATTCCTTAAGTAACAATGAGAGCCATGACTAATTTTTTTCTTTGAAACTTGTGTATTACAGATACATGCTGTTCCACTGGCCACTTCTGTCAGCTGCCATAGGAACAACCTTAAACATGTGTCTGCTGAGCTTCATTGCGTTGTTGTCATGGTATCAGATTTACTACAGCAGGGGTAATGGCAATTCCAAGTCAGTGGAATATGAACCAGAGACCAAAAGTAAAGATAAAAGTGCAATGGAGGAACGAAGGAAAAATATAAGAGAGATGTTAGCAAGGGAAAGAAAAGGTATGACGAACCTTGTAGATACATGTACTACATGTATTACTCTTTGATAAAGTATATTCATGAAGCAGTAATTTTCATTGGGGATTAAATTTCTTGATTCCTTTGAAAACATTTATGAGTGAAATTAATAAATCCCCAAATAAAATGTCAATAAAATCTTTTTTAATCACTATTCACAAAAATTTAAGCTCAATGATGTTAGTATTTCAACATTTACAGTGTATGTTTTACGTGATTTCATACAAGTATGGCAGCAATAAACTGGTACATATTTTTCATGCTAAAGTGCCCCTTTATTACAAAATTTATATATCTATACTGGTAATAACCAAACTTTTTTTGCTCATTTTTGAAGACTATGCGATTGTAAATAGCATATGCATATTGTTTTTTTTCTCCTGACAGTAGATGCATGTACAATAAACAGATTTATTATCTAGCTGAAAACTATAAATTAAAGCTTATTTAATTTGTGTAGCAACAGAGGCCCAAATGCTGGGGAAATCTCATTCATACCCGGAACAACAGTACTCCACATTAGAGACGATGGTGAGTAGAGAGGTGTCAGAAGATACAGAGGAGAGTCTAATATCAGCAAAGAATACAGAAGACTCAGAGAGTGATTCCACATTCCTACGTCACAGACACCCTGTCACTTCCTCTTGATCAAACCTGGGAAGAGATGTTATTGATTGACATCTTATCGCTGTAACTTAAATCCATTTTTTATTTTTTTTTATTTTGTGTCAATTTGAATAGAAGCACAGATGAGCATTTTTTGCATTTCCAAAAGTTTTTCTGCAGAAAGGTTTGTTAATTTGTGTGTGAGAGGACATTTTTAATTTAGATCAAAGTTTTACTTTGTACTTGTGTGTGTGAATTGATTTAGGACTGAAAGAATGGTACTGTTTTGTGTGTGCTTTTATACCCACTGTTGAAAATAAGCATGTACTGCTGCAAAAATGAAAAGATCAATGAACTTTACTGTTTTAAACTGTATGCTGGTATAATGCATTACCAGACACCACATGCGCAGATCTAGACGGGGGTTGAGAGGGGGGGGGTGCAGACCCCCCCCTGGAAAATTAAAATTTACTAAATTTACAAAGTAAAATTATCGCAAATATGCCTCTGACCCCTTCTGGCAAACAGAGTTATCCTTTGGACCCCCCTGGAAAAATTTTCTGGATCCGCGCATGCACCAATAACATGTACTTGTTTTTATCCATGCTTAATACTTTATATTATTGATTTTAGTTTTCCATTATGTATCTATAGGACACTTTATGTGTCAAGGCTTGTAAGTGAGATTTAGAGTGGAATAGTGTTCAATACAATTTATAATAACATACTTAGTGAGAAAGAAACCAAAAACATACACTATAAAGTTTTTTTTTTGTAAGGAAGCATGAATTATGACTTGCATTAAATACAGATTCACTGTTATTTGCAGTCATACCTGTATTATGCCTAATCAACAGATAGGGTATATATGTAGAAAAGTTTCACAATGGAAACCAAATTTATGCAAATGATAAGTATAATGATAAGTTCCAGGTCACCAAGATATGATTGCGTTTGTACAAAAATTCAAATTTATGTTGCTATCTTTTTCTTGTTTGAGTGAAGTACATTCCAAAGATTGAGTGTAAAACATGCATGTGTGCACTTTATACTTAGTAAAGCTTTATTTGTCATGTCTATTAGGGGGTTAATAGTCAGTTTTATAATTAAAGTTCTTTAAAAATGGACCAAAATAATTTAAAATAATTATTAATAGTTATCTTGAGTATTGCATGAATAACCATTTTTTTCTGATTAGTTTTTGTCTCTAGCTATCTTAAATTATTTTTTCTCAGTTTTGATTTATTTTATGATACAATGAAGGAGGGGGTATGGATATGTGAAAAAGTAGTGTAATAATGTGTAATATAATTAAATTAGAATTGATTCATTTATTATAATCTTTTATTCTTTTCAGTTTTGTTTGCTATCTGCTCAGTATTAGTATTCCCTAAGTCTTTCAATGTCGGGAACTTGTGTTTCGTTGTGCTTGGCACGTTAAACCATACAAACGGGTACCAGTAAATGTTGTGGTGCTTGTACTTGGCATCCTGTGATCCAATCACAATAGTTTGTGAAGTATATGTATATGTACCATTAGTCAATCATTGCCAGATAATCACATGTAATGTTTTAGTGATTTTGTGTGCGAGTTTCTACAGCTTTCAAAAGGGAAGTTACCATGTTAGAGTACCATAGTTTTTTCAATATGTTCATTTTGTCAATTTTTGTTTGATGTAAATTTTTGAGTCCACAGTTCAATTTCATCTTTTAGCACATTTTGAAAATATTTTATAAAGCTTTTGATCATATGTGCAACACTCATTTAAACCCTGCGAACTTAGAAATCCAAATAAGCCTTCAAAATTTGGTTAATATATCTGATAAAGACAAATTTCCAATGTAATTTGTTCTCAACTTATGAAAAATTGCATTAGATAATACTTAACAAATTCTGATGATTTTACAGTATGTTTTGTCTGTTTGTTTTTACTGCAAGTCTTTATTACCATTGCTACATGCTGTTCTTAATTTAATGAAATGTTATATAATACTGACATGTGCAATAAAAAATGAAAGCTACAATAAAGCATCAACAAAAATAATCTGTTTTTTTTTCCCTTTTGCATATACATGTAATTAATCATCTAAGAACTCCACCATGAAATTTTCATATCTGTATCAAATATTCATAACTTGACAAGGAATTTTACTTTTTATACCCTCCAGCAAATAAAGTGGGTTTTTTTTTGGGGGGGGCGGTATATAGGAATCACCTTTTCTGTCCGTCTGTCTGTGCAATTGTGTCCGGTCCATATCTTTCTTATGGAAAACATTAGAATTTCTTACTTCTCACAAAGGTTGCTTCTGACCTGAGGGTGTGTCATGATTTTGACCCATGGTCATTTGGGCAAGTTCAAGGTCACTTGAAGGAAAAGTGCAAAATTTGTGTCTGGTCCATATCTTTCCTAATGAGAAATATTGGAATTTTTTACTTCCCATAAAGATTGCTTATCACCTGAGGACGTGTCTTGATTTAGACCCAAGGTGATTTGGGCAAGTTCATGGTCAATGTACGAAAAAGTGCAAAATTTGTGTCCGGTCTATAGCTGGTAACTCTCTTATGGAGAAACATTGGAAGTTTATACTTCACACAGAGATTGCCTTTCACCTGAGATATTTAGAAATTATAAAAATATCTTTCAACTTAAAAGAAATATCATTGAAAAATCTCAATTTTCTATAAGAGATATCTTTATACAAAAAATACTGTTAGATATTTCAATGTTAAAGATATCTCTTACAGGGAGATATATCTATGAAATACCTCTTTCATGTAGAGATATGCTCAGCTGAACAAATACATGTATGTATCACTGTAAAATGAATACTGAATATGTGAGTCATACTAGTAAATCTAACAAAATTTAGGACTGGTACTTGTGTACATTATCTCGGTCCCTTTTGGAGCTGTATGTTAAAATGACACAATATAATTGTTCACAATATAATCCGGAGTATACAATGCGTTGATGTTCTCTGTGAAACCAACCCATAATGTTTAGTCATGTAATATTATATAGGCCAGCTGACCTTTGACTTCAACTCAAAATTTTCTGTGCTATACACGATGTTATACATGTATATATTTATTACAGTTAGTTTGTATAAAGCACTCACATGTGGACTTTGCACTCTTTTATCATTGAAATACATTTTTAATGGATATGAAAAGGAATTTCCGGATATTGTGGTGTTGAGTATATTAGTAATAATTAATGAGGTTTGAATAAAAAATGAATTAAAACAAATAATTTTTTTTATATATTTCATTAGCATGCATTAATATACTGGTTGTTTGTTTCATTTCAAATCAAAGGTCACAACTTAAATTTAAGTTATCTGCTTGTGGAAGGTAACAATGGATGCTTTCCATAAGGTAAAGAGTAGTTATCTCCCTTCACAGCATCCATTGGTAATTCATTATTACAATAATAATTCACATTAATAATTAATCTGATATGTTAAGAATATTATACAATTGGCTAATTAGTCAAAGGTGCTAAATAGTCAAAGTCACACTCTGCGGGAGATCTATCCGCCACTTTGTCCAAAATATTCATTTGTCCAGACCATATTTTCTCTCCCCTTAGCTTAATCTGGCTCTTATTTCAACAACAGAGTGTTTTTGTGTTAAGAGTGTGCAGTGACTTTGCAACAAGTTTGGGTCAAAAGTTAAGGTCTTAGCAAACCTGTATGTAATATTCTGACCTTATATTGTCTCCCATTGACCGATCATCCACAAAGAACCTTTGAATGAATGGTGTGCAGGGATCTTAAACCAAGTTTCTAGGGCAGAGGTTAAGGTCATATCAGAATTCTAAATATAAAACCCTTGTCCAGACCATATCTTCATTACCCTTCTATCTGGGTTGCACATAAAGAATGCCTTTGGGTAAAGGGTAAAGGGTGTGCAGTGACCTTGAACCAAGGCTTTAAATCAAAGAATAATGTCATACATCCAGTTATAGACCATGATTATTTATTTCCATTGACCCAATCTGGCTAAAACTTTACCATAAGACCGCCTGTACATAAGCATTATACAGTGACTCTGAAATGGGGCTTGAATCAAAATTTTATGATGTGTTTTATACTAATTCATACTAAATGTTCAAGTCATGGTTAAGCTAAAGAATGTGTTCTAAACTCTTTACATTTTTATGTTCTTTTTAAAGCAAGCCCTTTCAGATGGTCACCATTTCAATGAGGTCTAGTTAAAGATGTTACCTCTTTTTATTTGAAACTATGATTAGCTGTGAAGACTATTTTTGTGCTCCACTGTTAGATCTTAAATCAAACAATTACAGCAACTAATTTCAGTAGATTCAAATTTATATCACATGTATATGCAATGAAAATTGTGATCTTCGAGTCAATAAGAGCAACATGCGGTGATATCAACTCAGAATGTACCTGTACTTAATTTTGTTACATTATTTACATTTATACATATTCTTCTTGTACTCCTTTGTAACAAGCATATTTTTCCCATTAAAAAAACAAAAACAACCCATCAGCTAGCTTCTTTTCATTTTAAAAATTTATTGATAACAGAATGACACGACATAACATCAATGATGCTAAGTTACACAGAGTAACCTACATTCTACACAACAACAAAGGAACAGTGATGGCAAAGAATCTCAACAACAAAAGGTTCACAAAATGCTACAATCTATTCCCAACTCCAACAGCAAAGCGGCATTCACAGGAAGTGATGACAGGAAGAAATTAGAATTATAGCACAAAATACACAGCAAAAACCAACAAAAAGAAGTAATAAATAAATAAACAAAATACAATAGGCTTACATATGGGTTACACAATTCAGAAGAACTTCATCCTCAAAATTCTTGTACTGCTGTCACATTAACCTGTGTGTATAAAGACTATGCTTTTGTTTATTTTCAAATGGAAAAATTTCAAAAACAAACATTTTCAATAAAGTCTATCAGTAGATAATTCTAGTTTCAATTACAATAACCTTAAAATATAAAAAAAAAATCTCAAAATGGCTGCATACTGTAACCTAAATGCATCCGTTTTAGAAATTAAACCAAAAAAAACCCACCCTTTTTGAAATATCTGTGTGTATTTATGAACGTGTGTGTAGACGAGACGCAATAACATAGCCTTCTCCAGTTAGAAAATATCAGATAAAAAAAAAATTGAGGACTGCCACATTATTGCAGCTAAATGTGGATGTGTGTGTACATTTGTACAATGAATCAAGTATATCCAAAAACATTTTACAGATTCTTTTGTTTTAAAACATAAGGCAAGAAAACCAAAGAAGTAGTTAATAGATTACGACAAAAGCATAAAACACATCAATTCATTGTAAAACAGATACAATATAACTTTTACAATGCAAACATCAACAGAAATAGCATAGCTGCCAGCATTCACTGCTTTCATGAACAGCAAGGAACCTAACAGAGAGCATATACATATCTAAACCATACAATCGTGCCTTTCCCATTAAACATGTATCGTGTGAAGGAATAATACGTTGTGTTAACAAAATGTGGAAAAAAGTTGAATGCAGATATATATTAGTGAACATGTTGCTATATTTAGCAGTGCTAAATAACAAGAAAACAGAATATTCTTAAATGGGCGCCCTGAATTCTGAACACATACACATGGATGACATACCTTTTTTTTTTCCAGAAATGAGCATTGAAATTTAAAGTGCACATGTGAAAATATTAATGTACGATAATTGACATCTCATTCAAGATTTCACAAGAGAAAGAAAAATGCTCTGATCAAATGTAATGTATACACTAGTTGTATCATTGTAAGCAATAAAAACAAATTTAACAGGTTTGCATCAGAAAGATTCATAACAGGGGACGGTGAATAACATGAAACAAATCTAATTCTGTACACAAGATTCTTGATTTTTCCCCTCTCAATCGAGTATGCTTATTACCTTCATGTTGACAGGGTAATTCAGAGCTTCAAAAATTTACTTTTTAAGGCAATGAAAGCTTGTCTACAAAAATCAGCAAATAAATCAGTAAAACCATTCATCAATTTAATTTAGTCTTCAAAGATCAATATGGTTTCTTTCAAATGATAACGTAGGTATGTCACTCTAGACTTTCAAAATACATGTACAAGATTTCAGAACTATCCCTAAACATGTATTTATCTACATGATATTCCATTTATCATACCTAGAAAAACAAATGTCACTCTTAGTTTGGATTATAACCTCTCCCCTCTTCTAATGATCCAGTGATTATAGGAAACTATGGCTGCATGCTAAATGAAGTCTATAAATAGCCTATAATATATACATATATTTTTAAAATTGCGAGTACAATGAAACAGTAAATAAAATGTCACGGTTTTTTTGCAGGTAAAAACTTCTGTGTTTTGATTCCAAAATAGGTGCTTTAGTTTGAAATTTAATTTTGCAATTTTCGAATCAATCACTATAAAAGCAACATCAAGGTCATTTTTTTTGTCATAATTTTCTTTGCAACTCTGATAATACCACAGATTAAGCATAAAAAGCACCTAACTGAAAAAGTCAATTCTTATGTACCTCTATAAATTATCCACAGTATAAACTAAAGCTTCCCTTTCGTATCTGTCAATTTAGTGGACTTAATTTTGACATAAATAAAGGTAAACAAAAAAGTTTGGCTAAAAAGTTGCAATGTGCCCCCCCCCCCCCCCCCCCCCCCCCCAAAAAAAAGTTAAAAGATAGATTGGAAAAACAAATATTTGCAGGCGAATAAGTTGAAAGAGCAACGAGACATTTCCTACATGTACCCAACACTCCCTAATGCATTCACTACACCTAAAATTACATTACACTTGAATGGGAAAAAATATTTTGTTTCCAGTTCTAACTAAGTAACTAATCATGCCAAGCTTGAAGGCCAATTTTACATATAGTTTGGTATTTACTGTGTACCAATATTTAATCTAGACCAAAAATGTTATTTATTACTTAAACTGATGAAACATGATATTCAACAAGGATTATTTTGTTTGTTTTCTTAACACCCTGGTTCATTTTAGTTGCTTAAAAATAAATTTGTTTAAATTTCAGAAAGAGAAAGAGAGAGAGATATTGAAAGAGATAGAGCACATGGACAGGATAACAAAGGTCATTAACAAACATTGTCATAAAAAATCAACTTTATGTACATTCTTAAAAAAATAAACATTGGAAAAACATCTTAAAATAGACAATTCTCAATCAGTAAAAAATCATTCCAATTTTTTTTTTTTAACAATGAAACAAACCAAGAAATATTTACAGAATTTCTATTCATTGAAAATTATGCAGTTTACTATTACATTGCATGATTCATTCATAGAATCAAAAAGTGTAAATATTCATTACAGTTACATGAATGAGAATTATTTCAGAACAGTAAAAAGTTAGCACTTCATTGCAGCATTCTGAATGGCACCAAGAATTTTAATTTAAATACGATATCAAATTATTTACATTCCAGACTGTTATCTGACATTCTACCAATCACCAGAGATGTCAAACACAATCAAATTCCTAAACTAAAATGCACCAATATTTACATATTCACAAACTTAATAGAATGCCCTACTGAATATGTTAAAACAAAACGAAATGCACCAGACTTAGCATACTCTTTACTAGAATCTAGCTTTCAACCATCTAATACCCAATCTTATGTGAAACTATTCTGTGATGTCCAAGTTGGAAATACCATCTCCAAAGCCCCCATTTAACATGGTACATGTACTTATTTATTCACTAAGCCATAAAAATGTATCAGGGGAGAAAGCTACTGGTTAACACTAAACAATTTTCAACAGTCTGATGATTTTTCTTGCAAAATCTGCAAAGTCGATTTACAATGAAAGCAAGTTCTAATACGCAACATGTCACACGCTTCGAAAAAAAAATAATTACTAATACTGATCAGTCTCATAAAAAAAAAAATCAACTGTGCCACTCTAATATGCAAACTAAAATATTGCAACTCTTGAACATCTTTAATGCAAATGTATTAAACATTGTTTGGTCTACTACTTGTTACATTGAAAAAGAATGTAAAAATGACCATGAAAGCTAGAAAAATATGACTGAATTTTGATATTTACAAATGTGAAATCCATGAGAAATGATTAGACAGATATAAAGAGTACACTTTAGTTTGATCGAATCAACTGAAAGACAAACTGCTAACATTACAGAAGTCAAAATTGACAGTATAAAAAAATGGAGAAAAAAATATGAACTACTTCATGATGGAGACAGATGCCTTAGTTAATTACTCTCGACGTGACCGCTTCCTGTGAGTTGAGAAATCTGAATCTGTGCTTCTTTTACTGTGTTTAAAGTGAACCTGCGACTGAGCAGTCAACTGTAATTTAATAGCACTAGCATTTAACTTGGACGAGGCGAAGATCTTTTTCAACCCTTTCATTTTTTGGCTATGCAAACACAGAATAACAGGGGGTCCTTGTTCGTTGGGGGTTGGGCTTGGAATGATCGTTTCTGACTGCCCCTCCCTGTTGTCAAGAAGAGGGGATGGTGTGTGAGAGAAAGTGGACGGGGGCCTTTTTCTGAACATGACCATGTCAGACGGACTCTCTGCTTTTAACATAGAGTCTACAGTCATTCCCATGAAGGGAGATCCATTGGACTTGCTGCTCAAAAACTCATCCAAAGACGCCTCAGCATTTGATGTCGTAACTGAAGTTGTGGTGGTCGCTGTAGTAAAGGGCTCGCCACCCCCCAATAGAAACTCAGGATTCAGAATCGACTCACTACAAGCCTTGGCTAAATCTGGGATATTGGGATTGATATCCTCCTTTTCACTCTCCTCCCCTCCAACTTTGCTTTCAAGTTCTTCAATAGCACTCTTTATTTTTTCCTCTTCTGAGTTACCATTCACCGTAGATGTCTTAGTCGAAACTGACCTCTTCTTTTGTCTTCCAACCCTACCTCTTGCTTTGGTAGTATTTTCCTCCACATCTTCTCCTTCTGTTTTATTCCTAGAACTCTCCTCCTTCACATTCTGATTTTTGTCTTTAGTCTCACCACTGCTATTCTCTTCATCTTCGCTGTCTTCGCTTTCATCTCCTTCCCCATTCTCTCCTTTCAGATCCACTCCTATTCTTACACTGGTGTCAAACTTGGAAATTGAAAACACCAGCTGTTTGGCCCAAGTAATGTGTAGCACAGGGGTTGGGCTATCCTCCTCCCATTCGCAAATGCCATCATAAAATCGAAGGAAGTTGGCATAGCTCTCTGGGTTGTACAGAAGAGAGGTGTGATGAATTCTGGCTGCATTCTCACCTGCCACATGTTTCATCATGGAAGGAATAAGATCATTGGCTATTTCAAGAAACTCCTTGTAGATTTCTTCATCCTCTCTATTATAATTGTACCTAAAACAAATCAGGGAAAATGTAAATGGTATCTTAGAATTAATGCCCACACAAAAATCACATGTAGTTGAAAAGAGATTGTATATCATGCATACAGGTTGCTTAGCATATATATATGTGTTCGAATATCAAGCTCAAATTCATTTATCTGTTCAAAGCAATGTAAATATATGACACAAGATGACAATAAAACTTACATTACAAATATTCTGGTCAGAGATAAAGATATGAATACATGTACGTGAACTACAATGACTATTGAAAAATCAAATGCTTACTTTTTAATGACAGAAGCAGCGTCTGCCCAGGCCTGCAGTGCCCCATTGTAGTCCTGTTTGCGGTAGAGGTATCCTCCTAAGTAGGTGTAGGGATAGACATGTTGATTATTGTAATACTCCCGACTACTGGCGATGGCTTCCTGAAACAACTCAAGGGGCTTCTTGTGATTTTCAGTTGGAGTTATCTCTTCTAAATCTCCAAGGTTACCCAGTGCCATTGGATACCTGCAATCAGTGTTAATCATTCACATCAAATTACACTGTACATTCAACTCTTTGATACAACTTAAATGAACCTAGCTAGCTGTATGCTTAAAAATTAATTTTGAATTGTAAATTTGGCTCATAAATACCGTAATCCGGTGAATATAATACGCAGTAGTGTACAATACGCACCCCCCACTTTGGGCCTGAAAGTGGTGAAAAAAAGCTAGTTCGGATGTATAATACGCATCAAAAAAATTGACCAAACGGTAATGCTGAATATATCAACAAAGCAGTTATACTTTGTGTACACGCTCAATTTCATCGCGGAAAAACACTACCGGAAATAAGAAAAACAGTAAATTTTTAGATACGGATTTATTGTAACTAATACATCGCGGTAATATCTTTATTTCATAATCAATGTTTTAAATAGCCCTAGAATTAAATAGTCTACCGTAAATAAAATCAACTACTTTTAACAAACGTTATATAATTGTTTTGTCATCACATAACCCCAGTGTAGTGAAAAACGGTGTACAGGTATAGGAGATAACGGACCTAATTAAATTCTTAAATGATGCCGATTAAAGTGATCAATTAGAGGCCTGGAACATAATAAAATATGTGCACAAATAGTTGTGTTGTGTATAGTACACATAGCCTAAGGGGAGTGTCTGAGATAACCAAGGTGTCAAGCGTTAGTGGTCCGGTGGGGAGCACAACAATGGCTTCTATTAACGGAATAGGTTAAAGAATTATTTATAGTCATAATTATTTGCAATAAATCAATTATCATTACATGAAAATGGTTAAAAATGAGCCAAATGATGTTTAAGCTGTTTTCAAAGATCGGTTACAAATAGCACGTGGCCACCCAAGTCCACATTCTATAGTTAACAGCTGTAATGGCGGCGTACACGGAGAAAAGGTATAGGCAGTTCAAATTCATTTTTAAAGGCCATTTTGAAACAGTTTATTGATAAACAGACTTTAAGTATACATTTTCTTTAATAACATGCTATAACAAGGATTTATTAATATATATGTGATAATGAAGTAATGTTATGATGTATAGAGGGGTATCGGTTAGTTCTGTCTGTGGCCAGCATAGATAATACGCCAGTATGATACCCCGTGCTTCACCTAGGGAAAAAATATGTCAAAATCCTATAGGGATGTATAATACGCACCCCTTTCTCACGGTAAGAAATCCTGGGAAAAAAGTGCGTATTATATTCACCGTATTACGGTACTATAGTCAATATTGTAGAGTGGGCTATAAATACATGAAGTTAACTAAATTGACTTACTTTTTTAAATGCCCCATATCATACAGCAACCACAACAGTTCCTGCAACATACAAATAAAATTCTCAAATTTAAAAACAGCATCATCAATTTTTGGTGAGTGAAAAAGGATTTGTGAGAGAAAACAAGTCATATGTAAACAAAAATGACAGCAACATTAAAACAGCAATGAGTGGAGTTCAGTTGTATACCTGTTGCAGTGAGCCTAGCTCAACACTGTCCATTGTTGTTGTGATAGCTAGATTGATCCCACTCACTATGGAAGACACCTCCATTTCTCTGGTGCAGATGACAGGGTAGCCATTCAGATACAGCCAGCTTTTGTCCGTCGTCCCCGATGTTATAGGCTGGCCTCGTTTGTCTTCATTTCCCTTCCCTTCAATACAACATTTGTCGATTATGAAAATCAAACTTTACTTATAAGGCTTTCAAACAATATTTTTGTACCGGTACTTGGGTCTGGGATGTCAAAATTGTGAAAATTGAAATTGCAAAAATTGGGGAAATCATTATACATTGTACAATAAAACTCAGCATATTTTTGGTTTTCTGGGTTTGTTAAACTTACTTTCTGGAGTTTTTTTTTATACACAAATACACCAGCAGCAACTTAAGTTATTGTATATCCAAATAAATGTTCTCATTTTTCAGGGGGAGGGATACTTGAAAAAAGAAAAAATTAACACAAGCATATGGGAATAAGCTACCTATTTTTGGAAGCGGGTTTTCAATGGTTCCAGTTAGGCTAAAGACAATCAAGAGCACTAACATGACTTGTCAGAATACAGTTTACTAAATGGATAACTGATTCATTACTGAATAGCGCAATGTCATACCATGCCATGTTACTTCTGCAGTTTCGGCGAGATTCTCTCCAAACACAACCCATGCATGGTCCTCTGAGAGGGCCAAATGCACATCTTTATATCCTAGGATTTGGAAAGCTGCCACAACTCCGAAGGCAACCCCAAAACAGTCCAACTTGTTACCTATTTAGAAGACACAAGAAGAAAGCAAATTAAGTCCAGCTTTAAAAAATAGCATAGTTCTTATAAACATATTATAAAATTATTCCTCACAATAACCAGCTGCACTTGACTAATCAGAGAAGCAAACCATCACTGCTCAAGTTTATTGCAATACTTGATCAATATAAAACCAGGGACGTATATACTAACGGGATAGGCAACTCTCGCAAGTCTCACCGAAATCACGCAGTACGCGATTTCATTGGGTCAATTTTAACTTCATATATCTAATATGATGTTACCATGCAGATATATCAATATAAAACCTTTAAAAAACTATTTTAAAATTATTCTAGAACTGTACTTAATCACCTTGATCTCATCAAAAACGAGGCTTATTTTCTTTATTATTTTACAACATATGATAAAAAATTTATGAAAAACCTTTGTCTTTTAACAAGAGGAAAAAAGGACATATTTTACTGGGTTGAACAGAGTTTTAATAATTTGTCAAGTCTCGCCTCCAAGTCTCGTCTCCTGATTGTTTGGGAAGTAAACATGATGAATGTAGAAGTTGCCTATCCCGTTAGTATATACTTCCCTGATAAAATATTGCTTTGTTTTTTAGCAAAATAAATATTCTCTATGTTTCGCTATATCTACATGTATATAATTTTGAAGTACTAGTAGTACCAATATTGAAAAGTAGAAAGATGTGTACACATATTGTTATAAGGGTTCAATTGTTGACTTGAGCAGAGTATTTGGTGAAGTAGGTCATTCAAGGGTTTTCAGTAAATTCACTTACTTCAAAAACTCTATTTATTTTAGTTTTTCATTGTTTTAAATAAAAGCAAACTTTAAATTAATATTCAAAAATTATCCTTCACACCTGTTTCCTTTTGTGAAATCAATTATTCATATCATGGTAGTTTACACTGATAGTTTAATAACAGTGAAGTTTAAATATATTTTTAATTAGTGGTATTCCTGTATGATTAAAGAAAGATAACTCAAATACATCAATTCATTATTAATCTATTTAAAATTATGCAGTGTAATGGAGATTGGGTTCAAAAAGGAAAATATTATTCACCTATGTCAGAGGTAAAATTAAAAATAAAAAATCGATACCAACACATCTGCTTGTAATATGATAATTAGCCTAGTCAGATATATCGACCACGGTGTGACGCTATCGTATTGCTACACCGAATGCCCCCTTAAGAATAAAGTTTTTAGGAATCTTAACAAATGACAACTCATAAAAATTATAGCAATGATGCATGGAACATATACAATTAATGAATACCCATTCAGATTATGCGTAAAATTCTTTATAAAATAGTTTACCCGTAAGAAAACTGTACAATGATTGTAAATGAGCCTTGTCCTTGTAATAACTTCGCGTAAGCGAACCCCATATAACATCAGATACATGCTTCACGAGCTCTCTTGTAGCATGAGGACCTGGGAACTTTGTCAAATCAACAGACCGTTTGATATGGGACTCGAACTTTGAATAAAGGGCTTCAATGGTATGTAGTTCAATAACCGGGAATATCGGTTCCAGATTTGCCGAATTATCCACATCTGTTGGTATTGCCCTATTGACAGTCAAAATGTTTTCAATTACTCCAAGAACTATTGACAGCAGTGATAAATTAGGCTCCTCGCCACATGTCAACTGGTCCCGAAACAATTTTACAACGTCTTGAATATTTTGAAGTGGGAAAAATTGTTTTTCTCTATCGCGGAATCCCGCCATCTTTAATGCTAAATTCTTACTCTCTAAAGAAAATGCTACTTCAACAGACATTATCAATACCCATGAAAAGATAAATCTGAGATAACACATGTACAATTCATTATATGTTAAAAATCTCTGATAGTTTTGCACGAGCATCATTGATTATTATAACATTTGCATTTTGTTTAGAGATTTCAATTAAGATCATGGCGGACACTCAGCTGGCACAAGGATCGAATGGCGATGTTGCAGGCAATCCACCGGCGGATGGAGCGGCGCAGGTAATTATGACGACACAGTTACAACAATCTCTCTATGTTTCTCTTATAAAAGTAGTAAAGTTGGCTCTTTTTGTCTGACTTTCTGGATAAATTACCATCTCCTTTTTGCTATCTCATCACGACAAAGAATGAAAGACACGTTGTGTTGATGCACATGATGAATTCACGTGTTTACCTAATTACGTATATTTTGTCAAATCAATATGTGCTTTAAAATGCTTATTTTTATTTTTCACTCGGGAAATGTCACATATTATCAAATTCAAATGGAGTGATATATGGTTAGCTACTACAATTATATATTAAGTCAACAGTGAGTTTTCATTATAAACAACTTAAGATCCCCAGAAATGCTGAAAAACTGTGTGAGGGGATCCAAATTTTCCAAATGAATAAAAAATGTCAAGATGTTCCCATTATGAATTCCCACCATCACAATTTCTAGGTAAAAAGATGGAATCTGTTAGGGAGTAATCTCTGGACTTTTTTCCTTGTGGCATTTTCAGCTGTTTTTAGTTGATAATAGTATGTGGCAAATTCGTGATGACATTACCAAATACCGGTCCATCAGCGGGCACCTGGAAATATAAATTTGAATAAAAAGGTGTTGAAAGAGGAATTTTGGTCAGAAAAGGATTTTTCATTTAAATCTCAATATTTCCTGGTTGTACAATGAAATACCCACAGATGCTTAGGGTCAGTGTGCATGAATATTTATGATTTCTGTATATGCCTTATATATGAAATACTCCTGTTCAATCATGTATTACTATACAAGTCCATGCATATTCATGAACAATGACCCAAGCCGGAAAGCACTAGACTGAGTGTAAAAACCAGGTGAATGCATTATGATATGATTGCATTTTGGTGTTTTTATTACACCTCATTCAGTTGTCAAGAATGTTTTTCCTTCATGGGAACACTTGTTCCATATTCCTTTGAACTAGATTTGCTGCTGATGAAATAGTAACAATCAAATACCGTTAAAAAGTTGTTTTTGGTTGACTGGGTAATGGGTACAAAAATTACAGTCATTCTCAGGCTCTTATTGATATCCTCTTAGATATACATGTAACACCATTCATGATGATGTAAAATCATACATATAGACATTTATTAATTCTTTAATATTACTAACAATTACAGGAACAAGCTAGACCAGGACTATGGGCCACAGTGAAATCCTTGATGTTCCGTATGCTGATTATATACATGATCAGCAGTTTCTTCAGGAGAGGGACTTCCCCAGCTAACCAATCAGATGGCAGCGGAGGGAAATCAACTCATTCACAAAACATATATCCCAAAGACATGAAAATGGTTTGTGTCAAGTTAAATCCATTTCATTGAACACAATAAAATATCATAAATATTACTTTTACTCTAAAATCCGACCATGAAGTAGTAGTCATATTATACATTGCTCATATTGAAATCTAGGGAATTAAAATTTCTATAATTAAAAATAAGAGTTTTATAAAATGAAGTTGTTTATTGGTGATTGGAATATTGCTAGTTTCTATCTGAATTCATTGTTTAGAAATTGTGACTAGAAATTATTTCGGCCATTGGAAATTGCAGTTTTTCTATCTTTACTTAGGACATGTACATTTACCTGTCAGAGCAAGAGGATTTCACCGACTTCAACAATGAAGATGCATTGTTTTGGTCTCAGAAAGGACTTGGATATGGGGACTGGACCAGTGGGCCTAATGGTGATGGCTCTTATATCAAAGAGGGAAAAATTCAAACACCTCCGGTAAGTAAGGTATCATGATGAAGACATCTGGACATGGTTTTCTGAAAGTGATCAGACTTACCTCTTAACAGTAGATTAGTCTATATGAATGAAGAAGTGGGAGAACAAAGTCCAAACATTTCCTTGTAGGATTGATATATAAATTACCATCATTAAAGTTAGAAAAGAAAAATTCTAAGATCCAAATGTGCACATGTAGTGATTGATAGAACCAAATCTGAATATGAATTCCAGAAAACAAGAAGGCAAACTGCAAACAATCAATTTATGATGATTTTGATTTGTTAGAGAAATTTCTTATGAATGGAAATGGCAAGTGAAGTTTTTTTAAACCAATTTTAACTAAATTTTGTTTTATTCATACAGAATGTGATAAACAATGGATCACTCTACCTCCATTGTTACTTTGTCAAGGAAGGCAAATCCCCAAATCCTAAAGATAAGGGGAAATACTCCAAGAAATTCACAGTACACAGGTCTAAACGTATGTACATTTATAAAAATAAAGCATCTGTTAAAGAAATAAAACCCAAATACAAAGACATTTGTATTTTTTTCCTGTAAAGATTGATAGTTCATCAGCTTTTTCAACTGCTACATTTATATTCAGGTCTCAACAAATACAAGAAAAGGAGGTACCATAAATCTGTCAATCTTTTGACAGGAGAGACTGAAGTGCATCCAGATCTTATCCAGGTCAGCTATTTTGTTATCCAGATACAAATTTGGATAGGCACAGTTTATTAAGAGCTTTGATGGTCATGTTTGACTTTCTCCTTTGGAATATTTCAGACAGAAAACAGGAGTTCCTTTGAGATCCTGAACCACTGGCATCCCAACCTGACCATTAACTTGATGGATGACCACTCCCCCTGGATGAGGAACCATGTACCACAGCCGCTGGATGAATGTGAGTGACTTACTTTGGAAAGATTCTTATTTGTGTTGGCTCAATTTTTGTGGATTTCATGGGTACCCCTCATTCACAAATTTACATCTGCAATGAATTCTGAAATTTGATATCTTTCATTTATCATGAAAGAAATCTGCAAAACAACATCCCTACAAAATGATAGAAATCTGGCAACTCACAAAAATTGGCCATCACTAATATGAATTATTCTGCGATAAAAGTGTAACACTGCTGTTAGTTTTATTTTTATATAAAAGATCTGAATTAAAATGAAATTCTTTAAATTCTAAATTTATATTTTTAGATTTAGAGTTTCTTCCTGGCACAGACAATTACCAGCCTATACTGTACTTCAATGATTATTGGAACCTTAACACAGATTACATGCCAATAAATCAAACCACTCCGTAAGAGAATGTACATGTGTTTGAAAACCCTTTCAGTCTTGTACCTGAGTACTATAAGTGTAGAATTTCATCAGACAATGTTTTGTTTTTTAGTGTTTTGAACCTGACCATAACATACAGTCCCATCTCCTTATTTAAGTGGCAGATGTACGCTGCCCAGGGGATGAGAAATAAGTGGTATGGCATGCTAGGATCAGACTTTGTTGAGGAATCAGATGAAGATCAGGACAGTTTAAAGGTAGAAATATTATGCTAGCAAGTTTGTTTTTTCATTTAGAATTAAAAAAGAAAAGATGCATTTCTCTCTGTAACTTGCATTGAAGAGTGATGTGACTGATTATCATGGACAAACATTTCATAAATCCATGTGCCAAACAAATAAAATTGTTATAACCCAAGTCTATCTGATTACCAGTACTTTATACCATTTTAAAGGGAAAAAAATAGTTTTATTCTTAAGTAAGAGGTTGACAATGAGATGAATATGTGATATGATATTGAAGTTATATTAGCTTAAGTCAGAATGCTTCCTTTTGCAACTCACAAGATACATGTATGTTGTAGATGATGTGATTCATGATAGACTTTGAGTTTCTGTTTTATGTTTATGATGCAGAAGAATGTCAGTAGTTAAATTTAAAAGTACATCATGTTTTCAGACCACAGTGATGGAGACTAATCCTTACCTTCTGGCTCTGACTGTAATTATCTCCATAGTTCATAGTGTGTTCGAATTCCTGGCCTTCAAGAATGGTAATCTTCAACAATTATTCACATCAAATTGTAGCGTCTTAGGTTCTATTGACTCAGTTTGCTGTATTAGTGATCAAAGATCAGTGATGTGACTTCTCATGATATTTTGCTCCTTTTCTCTTTAGACATACAGTTCTGGAAGAACCGTAAGTCCCTGGAGGGTCTGTCCGTGCGATCTGTCTTCTTCAACGTCTTCCAGTCTTTCATCGTTGTCCTGTATGTCCTTGATAACGAGACAAACTTCATGGTCAAAGTCAGTGTGTCCATTGGCCTTCTTATTGAAATGTGGAAAATTACCAAAGTTGTCACTTTCAAGGTAAGGTTTTGGCTATTCGTTTGCTTAGAGAATGTATTTGATTGTTTCCAAATTTATCCTCGGATAAACTGGGTTGGGAACGCAAAGCAGTTTTATGAAAAAAGATTAAACTTTTTCAAATGGTCAAAGATACGGTAGCTATTGAATTCATCCCTTAAAATTCAATTTTCTCTCAATACTGTTAAGTACTGGTACACAAAAGATTGCAACAAAATTAAACTTATCATCATGCAGATTGATTCATCTAAGGTTCAAGTTATTGTGGCATAAACGAAAATATTTTTACGGGTATACATGTCTTAAGCAATTTTCTTAGGAAATCAAATATTGCTACAAAAAGAAATTGAATTATTTTGGTTTAACTCCCTTTTTATAAGGAAGTTTCTTATATAAATAAGATAAATAAAGTCTTACCCTTTATACATGTAGTACATATGAAACAAAAGAAATGAACAAACGGTAAGTTATAGAGGGTCGGGTTATCGTTGGGAATTTGTCTTTTTTTGTATATTTAAAAGATTAACTTGTAGCCTAACATTTTGTTGGTCAAATTTATTCAGTAAATGTAGTTATAACTCACCCATATGAGGAGTTGTCCTGAGAAACAAGAAATTTTTACTTACAAATACACATACTTACAATATTTAAATGCATGATTTTAGTGAAAACTAAAGAAATAGTATTGTTTTCATAGTTAAAATGGTGATCTGTTCAAGTCCCTAAATTCTTTAAAGTGATTGATGAGAATGTAGACATGGTAACCTGGGACTAATATTGTTTGTGATTGGCTGATTATTTTAGTTAGATAGAGAGAATCCTTGGTTTGGCATTATCCCTCGGGTGACTTACGAAGACAAATCTACTTACACCGAGTCTAACACCAAAAAGTATGATATGGTAAGGAAGTCATTGAAAAATGTCATTGTAGAAAACTATTTCTCACTATAACTTGCACATTGTTCCTTTACTCATGTTAACCAATGTGTTCTATGTAAACAACAGATGGCATTCAAGTACCTGTCTTGGATGCTGTTTCCACTGCTGATTGGCTATGCAGTTTACTCACTGCTATATCTAGAGCACAAGGGCTGGTATTCCTGGGTGCTAAGTATGATTTATGGATTCCTACTGACATTTGGTAAGTTTTAGAATTATAGAGTTTAAAATTTTTTAAACTTGTTACAATTCCATCTGTAAAATAGATAACAAAACCTTGGACTTTGGGTGGTTGTGTCAAACATTGTGACTTTGACATGTCTATTTCAATATTGGCCACTCAGTCATGGGTCATTAAAATCAACAAGATTGTTTGACTCTACAGGGTGCCTGTGTAATCTACATGTATATTTTGCTTGAGCACAGTGTCATTTTCAACTTTTAATGCAAGGAGTAGATAGTTACATCATACATAAAGTCCATGGCCTTATTAAAGTGGCTCTAGTAAGTATATAAGTCATATGCTGGACATCATCTTAACAGTTCCTTGTTATATTATGATCTGCTGTTATATTTTCAGGCTTCATTATGATGACACCTCAGCTATTCATCAATTACAAGATGAAGTCTGTGGCCCATCTTCCATGGCGGATGATGACCTACAAGGCACTCAACACCTTCATAGATGATATATTTGCATTTGTCATCAAAATGCCTACACTGTACAGAATAGGTTGTTTTAGAGATGGTAAGCTATATTCTTTTGTATAATATGTATATTTGTGTGAAGCTTACTTATCTCTTCTGATAAAATAAAAAAAAATACATGAATGTTTCACCTTGAACAATGTTATCAGACATATTTTGTGTTGTTTTGTGTTACTAAAATTGGAATATATTTTACTGTATATCATGGCAACATAATATTTACTTAAGGATTTGTTCTAATCAAAATTTGTCAGTAAATATTTTCTGAAAATATAGGATTTTCTTCTCAACTTACATGTGATATCATATTATAATTATGTTATTATACATGTACAAAATCTTTAAACTGTCATCAAAATCATTTCCTGTCATCTTCCAAATTTCATAATAGGTCCCAGTCGTAAATGCTATGTATAATATTATGATTTTCATTATTTTCCAGATGTGGTATTTTTCATCTTCCTTTACCAGAGATGGATTTATCCAATTGATCCAACTCGTCTCAATGAATTTGGAACTAGTCAAGAAATGCTGGAACAGAATGGAAAGGTCACAGCTGACCAATCAGAGACAGGGTCTGAGCAAGCCAGTATAGACCAGTCTAAACCAGAAGAAACTGAATTGCCAACAGAAAAGCCTGCCAAGGAGAAAAAGAATGACTAATGGGAAAATATTGGTGATAGATGTTTTATGTTCCATTGTGATGTTGTCAGATCTCATTAATAGCTGTATTAATGACTGTGGTAAGGTGCAGAAATTGTTTTCATGCTACATTAAGATTCTTCATGGTAAAGAACAAGTTATGCTGATTAGTCTTTTTGCCCCCCCCCCCCCCCCCCCCCCATGTTAAATCATTAGAAATCTTAAAGTATTTAAATATAAATTGAATACTAAAGTATTACACTCATGCACTTCATATTTCCTTAAGCAGTAATAAAAAGCATGTGTGTTCATTACCAGAATATTTTTTATTCACCATACTGATTCTACTGGATCAAATTGAATCAGATTTATGAACTCTACCTATAACTTGCTATGGTTTGTTACTGGGAGATGATGTGTTCCCCTTTGCTGCTTTGATGTAAGGTTTTGTATGAACTTGTGATCCATCTCATTTCGCTTATGTTGCAACATTATGAAATGTAACTTAGCAGATTTGAACAAACTTTATTGTATCTCATTTTGGATTTCATTGACTCAGATCACTTGTTCATAGTAATGGCCAAAGCTATCATTTGTTTTCATTCTACTATTAAGATTGTATGCTGGTTTTCATGCATTATATTTCAACATTGTGTTCTGAGTTTGAGATCAGGTCTAGAAATTTTATCAAACTTATTTTTAATTTTCATTTTTTGTACAAATATTTTACAGCTGATGTTATCTTTAAATCAGTATATGTATGCCAAAATTCCTTTTTAAAAAAGAGTACCGGTACATTGGTACAAATTTCAGATTGCTACTTTTGCAAGTTTGTTTAATGGATATGATGAGGAGAAGTAGTATTATTGTATGTCATATGATTTTATTATTCACTCTGGCCATAGCTATTCACAGAAATCCTGTAGACTTGTAGAGAATCATGAAAAACCTACAAAGACAGAGACCAACAAAACTTACTATGTCACATGACTATGCCAACTCTACAATGTCATGTGACCATTGAATCTAAAAATGGTCTTATGACTAATGAAACCTTCAATATCATGTGACTGTATTCTTTCCAGATTGTGATGATTGACATTGTATATTTGAACTTATATTTATTTTATTCAGTTTGTAATGGATTTTATAAATGATTATTGTAACCAGTTATTAAATAAAACATTTTGATTTTTATTTGTGATGTTTATAATTCTTTCCTTCACTGTCTTTAGCATTAAGCATACTCTGGCATAACAAACAGTTTATCAGATTGTTAGCTCACCTGAGGTCAATTAAGTGAGGCGTTCTTATCACAGTCTATTATACAGCTGCCCATTTGTAAACTTTTAACATTTTCAACTTTTCCTCAAGAACCACTGGGCCATTTTCAACTAAACGTAGCACAAAGCGTCCTGGGGTGAAGGAAATTCAAGTTGTTTAACTGGGTTAAACTGGAAGGCCACACCCTCTTTCGACTAACACTTGTTGCATTAAAAGTCTTCTCAAAAACTAGTTGGCCAGAAAAGTTGACACTTGTGGCTAACGCCCTGGATCCCATATTTAAGCCTTCATTTGGTCAGGATGGGGCCCCCGGAAAGTCCCGATGACCCATCATCAGGTATTGTGTACATTACCTGAATTATGATGCACCTATGTAGAAATATTACCCCTCTGTGTTGCCACACCCTACCCCTGTGCATCATGACTTCCTCCTCAGAGGGGACATAAAATAAAGGAATGTAAACAATGATATAATCTTTGAAAATCCCCTTCGTCACGTACGGGCATCTTAGAGGCCAAACTGATCATAATGTTTATGACAAGCAGAAGCAATTTCTTCTCAAATTATGAAAATCATGACCTCTGGGGCGCCAGAGGCTCTGGTAATAGGACAGGGCTTTTTTGATTTTATTGTATAAAAATCCATTAAATTAAAAAAAATCGCATGTCTTCCTGGATATCAAGGCCTGCAACGTTTCTATCTATAAAAGATGTTTAAAAGTGAGAATAAGAGTTTAAATGAAACATATATTCAGGAATTTTACGATAAGACCATCATAAGGACTACACATACATGATGACCCATGTACTATATAAAATCATAACTTATTATTAGCTATTATATTTCTTGGTTGGAAAATAAAACTCCCACATGTTATTACCAAAACCGATATGTTCAAAATCATTGGTACTATACAAAAAAAAAAAAAATTCAACGTATAGTAGATTAAAGAATTTATTTATGTCAATAATCGAAATCATTAATTTCACTTCTAACGTTTGAACTTAATTTATGGTTTTGATAAAACTTGAAAAATCTTAATTTATTGCAACTAATCTTTTCACTTAATATTGAGACAAAGAAACTTTTTGCAATAAAAGTAAAGAGACAGCTAAAATATGGCATATCTAGGAACATTTTCTCTCGTATATTTTAAAGAATGCTCATTTCAAGAAAGTTATCGAATATCAAATACACTCTTTAAAACTAGTTGGATCAAAGCAACTGATAAAACAAGTTTGAATAAAAATATAGAACAGAGAGTTACTAGCAATCGTTTTGTATGATTACTTGATAATAGTAAATAAATGGTGCATAGATATTCATATGCAATCGCGATAACACAGCAAGAAGAACGAACGCTTGGCATGCGGAAGGTTGTTAGTATGAGTCTTTTCCGAGACACTTGCAATTTACCGGAATCTTTGGCGACTTTATTTCGCGATATACCGGGAAAAAAAATGGTTTTCAGCAACTAATTTCCACGATCAAGATGAAAAATACCCAGTGCATGTAAAATATAATGATACCAGAGACTTTGCAGCGAGAAATATTCGCACAACGGGATCTCGCAAAAAATTCACGCACGCGAATAAAAGTTGGTTTATAGTAATCATTTAATAGGCCTATGAAGAAGCCAATAGTACATAATTAAACAATCAGTGCATCGTTTATCAAAAACATTGTTTTCATTTTTCTGATTTTATACTAAGCCAATGATATTCGTTCAAGGCTGTAAAGGCTTTTCACAACACCATTCAAAATTAGATGCATTGTTATCAAAATATTTCTTTACTGCAAACGGTTTTTATATCTAAGCAGACGAACAGACATCAGAAGCGTCTTTGCAGTTTTATATTTTTACACCTTTGCGCATGTCCAAATATAAATATAAAAGAACACGTCTTTAAGATTTGAGACTAGATTTTAAAATGCTTACATTGATTGGGATTTTATCGATAAGTTTGGCGGTGGAAGGTAAGAACAATTAATGTAAAATTACATAAATAAATAACTATCGTATGCTATAAATATTTTATTTAATAAGAAAACTATAAATTACGATATTAGAGGTCAAGATAAACATTGGTTTGCAATTAAAATGATTTAAATCAAACCAGGGACTTACCGGTATAATGGTATATATGTCCCTGATCAAACCTACTCACTTTATAACCCCAGTTTTATACAAGGGATATAATGTACTTGTTGATATTCCTTATGTATGTACGTAGGGACCAGTTTTGGCCCTAAGGGTGTCACCACCACACGGCTCGTCAAGGATCTTCTACAGGATTACGACCCACGTCTGCTGCCAGTACGGAAATTCGGGGAAAACGTCTCCATTGCGGTCAACATAGCTCTCCGCCAGCTGATGAGACTTGTTCGTTCTTCATACATAATATCATCATTTACTTTATGTCCAGTCCAAGGCAACATTAAAGCTTGTTTGTTTCATAATGAAAGAAAGGCTGTAAATATATTACGAGCGAGTCTAGCTATTCATTTTCTTTACTTGAAGTGTCTTAGGGAGAATTATTAGTTGCTTATGAATTTATTTATTATTATTATTTTTTTAATTTGCAGGATGAAAAGAACCAGATTATTTCTCTGAATATATGGATGCGTCTGGTAAGTAGTCTAAACGTTGAACAATTCTGCAATATTTAATCAAAATGTTAATCGCTATTAAGGAGGCAGACTTTAGTTTTCATTGCGCATGTTTTTGCGCATTCTAGTATAATACAGTGTATTTATACTTCATATGAAATTTTTTCGATATCATTTATAAAATTGAACACAATAAACATAATACAAATAACAATATTTAGATTTTTTAAGGAAGGAGTCTTCTCGTTATTAGACATACTTTTTATAACAAGAAATTCTTGAAATTTTTACATGGACAAACAGATCATATCACCAACTGATTGTATCAGTTTAATCAAATTTGACCTCCTTGTTTTCGCATGAATGTGAGGTCAAGGTCACTACCTTTTTTCTCAACTTGAAGGACGATAAAAATAAAGGTAGTTATCTGCAGTTTTGTAGACATCTGTTTAAGATATGAAGTTTGTATTGATAGATTATCAGAATGTCTATCAGCTTATACTACTAAATTGAAATAAATATTTAATCTAAAATTGATATTGCTTAGCCCGCATTTCCTCAATTTTTCTTAAATTTTGAAGATATTTTGATTATTTTTCTATGCTTCCAATAAAAAATATTTCTGATTTTTACATATTATGAAGACTTTACATAAAGATATTAATTGACAGGAAAGCTAATTTATTGACCATCTAATAAGAGAGAAAATCCGTTTTTAGTGATTTTTTCACATAAATCTATTTATAGAATGAGTGCTTAAAAATGCTTATAAAAATGTAATTTGATAGGCAAATCATGTTTTAAAAACATATTCTAAACCCTAGTATCTTATTATTAGTTCAAATTAGTTGAAAAAATCCATCATTAATGTTATTGTTTGAAAATACTAAATAAACTAATGAATCTAAAGCAATTCTGAATTGCAAAAAACATTTGATATTTTCCTACGCCAATGTTCCACCAAAAATATAGTCCTTGTTAAAATTCTAAACTTTGATTATCATTTCTATGTCAAGTTGTATAATAGTAAAAATATAGAAAAATGTGATATTTCAATTTCCTTTCATCTTCATTTAATGAACATTTAATCAAATTTACTTTTGACAAGTCGAATACCAGAAAAGACTCCTTCCTTAAGGAAAGTTTTATTTCTTAAAACGATTATTCCGTTGTACGGTAGGGGAGCGTTGCCGTAGTGCTTTTATGACGTTATGATAAAATGAAGCTTTTTGGAAGTATAAGAAATAACATAAGAGAAAAAGTAAAAATCGTACGCCGTTGAAATTTTATACACAAAATAATGCTATCCTCGAGGGCATTTTCTTATTTTTTGAATGAATCCATTGTTCCAATCTTCATTTGTAATGCTCCAAATATATAGCAAAATTTGTCCATTTTAATATTTCGAGATGCCCCCCCCCCCTAAAAAACAGACGATAGAATTTGTAATTTTTTTTACATATCAGGTAGAAAATGATAAATACTAATCATATATAAAAAAAAAATTAAAAAAAAGCTATTGTAGTTTTTTTAAAAATCTGCTTCGAAGTGCGGAAAAATGACAGTTTCCTATATATTCCTATAGTAAATGTACTTCTATTTTGAGATGGCCCCTAAAAAGAACCAGATGGTCGATTTTTCTTGAAATTTTGCAAATAAACTAGAGTTGGTGTAAATGACATATGGTTAAAAAAAAGAGTTTTGCTATTGTAGTTTTTCCGCAAACACACCCCCTTCCAAATCGGCCTCCTTAAAACACAAGAACTTTAGCGTTACCCGCGATCGTGTTTTGAAGCAGTGGATTGATTGCGGAGTTGCAGGTTCGAATCCTGCTGCTATAAATGTTATCTTGTGTAACACTTGTTGTCAACCTAAAAAAAATTCTTCATTGTTTGATATCACATAGTATAAAAGACAAGTTAAAAAGCATGCCAAAACAATATGTGCTGTATCATGTCAATCATTTTAGACAGGTATGCCGTTGTGTTAATATGTTTATTAAAGATGATCACGATGCCTTAGTAAATTCAAGGCGCAAATACTGGAAATCTCTTTTGTACTTAGTTCATTATCAACAATTTTTGTTGTTAACTTTTTTAAATATCATATACTAGACAAGATATCATTCCTTTGTCTCCTTTGTAACCTACTATCATTGTTCTCCAAATATAGTGGTGGAAGGACCCCAGACTGCGTTGGAACGCTAGTGACTATGAAGGAGTTAATCAAATCATTCTGCCATTCCAAAACGTTTGGACACCCGATATAACTGTTTTTGACAGGTATGTAAAAATATCTATTGGAAATGCATGCAATTTACACATTTTTATGCGGCTAATCGTACATAGGTATTTAAAAAAATCATAACTCTGTAGTGTATTTGAATTTAATTTTAAAAATTGTCAAAGAACAAGGTAAGATATAAAAGATTGTGTTATATTTACCCTGTAAAAGGTATAAATGAATCCGGTATATTTTTATCAAACATGTATCCCATTTATTGAACAAATTGACAGAATCCCGCAGTACAGGCCAGAGCACACTCGGACGACCACAACAATCATATTCAGAGCCATTGTTTTGAACAAGCGTCATTAAATTGAGGCCTGTAGAGGCAAACTAAGTGGCAGCTGTAAATGTTCGGCCTTCAATAATAACACAGTTTAAAATTAAAATTTTAGCACGTTAATTAGTTATGTATTTCATTACATTATTCATATCATATCTTACTTTGTGTATTTGTCTAGAACACACATAATTTTCCAATTATCCTTTCTCTCTAAGTGCCTCCGAGACGATGATGCCCGGGCGCCGGACGTACCGCCCTATCGTACTGCATGACGGGACAGTTATTTACCTGTACCCCACCATCATATCCAGCATCTGTCCCATCAATGTCCTGTATTTCCCCATGGACACACAGGAATGTCGGATCATGTTCGGATCATGGTCACACTCCGGGATTGAAATCGATTTCCATCCCAAAATACCCACTGGTAATATTATATGTTTTATGAATTAGGAAAGTTTTGCCCACCATAATTACATTTCACTGTTGTATAATTTTTTGCTTGTTTCGCGTGTTATTGTTTTGTACCCACAACACAACATGTATAAATATGCTTATAAATATAGTTATGAACGTTAGCAAAAATGAGTGAATATAGTATCAAAATTTGTATAGAATTAATTATATTTTCAATCTATTATTTACATGTACCTTATTGTTAACGTCATTACGATGATCAGATTGTAGAGGAATACTGCAAGTGGTGTTAATGTTAAACAAATAAACTAATTAATATAAATGATTTTTTTTTCTCGGGAGGGAATTGCACAGGCCAGGACAAACAGTAACTTTTCTTTTGAAATACTAAGTATGAAAGAAGAATTTCTGTTCAATACTGACTATTTCAATACAAATAACCAAAACTGTTACTGGTATTTGGTTTATTGTTTTATCCAAAACAGTTTAGTCAAATATAAGTATTCCGAATGGGATTGAAGTACTTAACTTATGCGCCATGTATTCCCTTATAACTGGTTGATTAAACTGCATTCATGTATATCAAAGGAATGATATTCTATGATATCATTTAGATGTTGTCAGTTTGGCGCCATATAATAAATAATAAGTAATTGACCATCTATAGTTGATCATCGTGCGAGGAAAGATAAATGGTGTCGCGGACTAATGCATTACATGTATATAGAGGGATATATTGGGACAAATATCCAGTAAAGCAGATGGTTTCGCGCGGACGTAATTCATAGTATTACGAAATATACGAAAAGAAAAGTTTGCGTAATTGTCTTTAAGTTTTCTCAATTACTCACATATGTTTTTTTTTTTTACAAAACGAATTGTCAAATCTACGCGTCATGGTTTTTCACTTGATTTGTATATTAGTAAACACAATGCGGAAACAATTCACATTTACAGTACATAAGCTTTGCAATTGAAGGCATATGGATAAAAAGGAAGCCAGATAATTCTGAATATGTATCCTCTGTATATGAGTCTTCACCAAAACAAAACGTTTGAGCTTGCACGTATTGATAAAAAAAATCTAAATTGTACACCATTTTAGACTGTTGCATTCAAATCAGTGGCATACGAACGGAACATATGTTCAGAACGTTTAAATGTAAAACAATCTCTAAGATATTGATGAGATAGCATCACCAATGTTTGTAGGTGACATGGACTTCTACGTCAGAAACAACGAATGGACAGTCATGTCTTTCCCAGCCAGGAGGAATGTGGCGTACTACAAATGCTGCCCGGAACCGTTTCCGGATGTGACCTTTTACCTGAAGATTCGCCGGAAACCACTCTTCTACATCTTGTCTGTACTCTTTCCTTGCATGCTGACGTCATCGGTAGCTATTCTGGCATTTCTTCTTCCCCCGGAATCCGGAGAGAAGGTCTCGCTGAATGTTACGATCCTTCTATCCCTAGCGGTGTTCCTACTGATGGTCAGCGACCAGCTTCCGGCTTCGTCGGATCATTTTCCTTACGTAGGTGAGCCGACTGAAATCTAATCCAAAGACTGTCAATGAAGATACAGGTTGAACTGCGGGTTGAACAAATGCACATATTGTAATATTAAAAGTTCATTTGTATGAATACCAATTGACAGAAAATTTATTTTCAAATTTGCTGTCATTTCACAATACAATGTATATTTCATACATATCATTGCATACTGTAAAGTCATAAATTCATCTGGTACAATTTGCTACAGAGGAAGCACTGGATCGATAAAAATTTTTTTGTTAACAAATAGATGTAGCATAGTTAATTTTCGTTATTAAAAAGGTAAGAGGTATCCACAGAACTGACGAGGGCGTTCAATAAATAATGTCAGTAACCAGATTCCTTAACATACAGAGTTCAATTGACCTTTGAATTTCTTTTCATGCATGATTTGGTTCATATTCTATTTATTGCCGTTTATCTGACGTTTCATTATCGAATGCTCCTTTGAGAGGCTGATATATAACCCCTATTCCAGACACTGTATGAAAATATGACCGGTAAGTCATCATCCAATAGGGCTGAAATTAGAGGCTACATAAAAGCATGTGTTAGACTAGGTAAAGACTCTAAAGGAATTTTCAAAGAACAGTGTAATGTGAAAAAAGTGTTTGTTATTAAGACAAGTTTACAGGTCGGTCAGCAAATTCAAAAATGGCCAAACAGACCTTAATGATAAGCAACGTCCTGGAGCACCTCGTACGGCTTCAACGGATGCCAAACTTGCAAAAATAACCGATATCATTATTAATGATGGTCGATTAACCATTAAACAAATAGCAAATTTAGTAGGCATTTCATCAGGGACAGTATTTACGATTTTGAAGAAACACCTTGGCCTCCAAAAGGTTAGTGCAAGATTGATACCTCATCTATTAACAGAAAAACAAAAATGATTGAGGGTTGAAATGTGTAGAAAACTACTTAAAATCTACAAAAATAGCAATGGACGACGTTTATCGGAAAATGTTACAGGTGATGAAACATGGATACATTATTTTGAAACTCAGAGAAAAATTGATTACAAGATGTGGTTGACTAAAAAGGCAAAACACCCTTTTACAGCAAAGCGATGCCAAAATACAAAGAAAGTATTATACAATTTTCTTTAATAGTGAAGGTCCTATAGTTCAAGTTGCTATTCCAAAAGGCCGATCAATCACCGGACATGTATACAAAAATGATGTGCTGAAGAAACGTAAGAAACATTACGAAAAGAAGAGAGCCAAGTCTGGAATTCTCAACATTCGACTTCTTTACGGCAACGCCCCAGCACATAAATCTCAGATTGTGAGATCATTTTTGGAAAAAGAAAAGATTAATGTTTTGCCCTATCCTTCCTATTCACCCGACTTGTCTCCCGGTGACTTTTTTCTTTTTCCTAAATTAAAATGCACTTGTCAGGAAGAAGATATTCTTCAAGAATTGCTTTGGACTCTGTCATTTATCAGTACATGAATACCATTCCCAAAAAAACATTATATGAATGCATTCAAAGCTTGGATAAATCGGTTGAAATTATGTGTGTCTGTTAAAGGAGAATATTTTGAAGGTAACCATTTAAAGAATAACAAAAGATATCTTATTGTGTTATTTTGTAACAACGAAGACATTATTTATTGAACGCCCCTCGTATAAAATTTGATTATTCTACAAAAACATACATTGTGATTGCTGTTATATTTTGAATGGAACGACTGTTTAAAGAGTTTGCAACTTTGATCGTCAAACAAATTAATTGAAAAAATTAATTGAAAAAAGAAATGTGTTTATGTAAGTTAAAACAGAATTTTCTCGTGTGGTTAAGTATTACAAGTATAATCGAAGGATGTGGAGAATGTTTGTGAATAACACTTTGTCTTTCAGGGATGTATTTCGCTTTTTCGATGTTTCTTGTTTCTCTATCCTTGGTGATGACCGTTTTTGTACTCAACATGCATTTCCGGACTCCCGAGGAGAGAAAGGTTCCACCATGGATGAAAAAAGTCTTTCTGCGTTTTGGCAGACGGTTCCTGCTTCGCCAATCTGAGAACAAAATCAAACCGTCCAGAGTTCGCAAAACATCCAACGTTAGATTACAGGTAATTTTAGAGAATCGTTTTTGAAAATATCTTGAATTGCTTTGTTTCAATCGTATAAATGTTTGAACAGCTGAAATTGTTATGAGCTGTCTTTTGCTTTAGAATATCAGGAGGTATTCCGACGACCAAAACCGAAATAGGACAGCAGTATTTAACCTTTCAACCATGGACCTGCAAGAAGATACACAAGGTTCCTACATCTCTCTGAATGTCACAAATGAAATCAACGAGATCACTCAGTCTGAACAGTTCAACATCCGCGACGAATTGGGAACTACCGGGAACGAATGGCAAGAGATTGCCATGGTGATGGACCGGATGTTCTTGATCTCGTTCATCCTTATCACTCTCGTTACCACCATGATTTTTCTGGGAATGATGGACAATGAAGAAGAAAGCTGAAACGAATGGCTTGGCAATGGATTAAAAAATCGCCAAAAAATCGATTCATAAATTCGATTCGAGTTTAGATAATGTTGAATTCAATTTGAGCTTACCTGAACCAAAGGTTCAAGGGAGCTTTTCTGATCACCTGTGGTCCGTCGTTCGTCCGTCCGTCTGTCTGTAAACTTTTCACATTTTTGACTTCTATATAACTACTGGGCCAAATATAACCAATCTTTGTACAAAGCACCCTAATGAAAAGGGGAATCTTAATTGTTAAATAAAGAGCAAAGCCTTTTTTAAAAAGGGAGATAATTGCAAAACAGTAGGAATAGAGTGTCCTAAAATATTCTTCTCAAAAACCACTGTACCAGATATGCCAATATTTACACCAAAGCTTCTTAAAATGTGACCCCGGACTAATCCAGGGGCCCCAAGAGTGGTTCAAAGTTTAACATAGCACTTTTTTGTTTAAAGAAGTCTCCAAATAATAAAAGAAAGATTGGTGATAAGTTTATCAGTTAGTTAAATAGTCTGGTGATAAGTTTATTGATTAGTTATTTTGAATTTCGATCTTGATATCAATGAGTTACACTTAATCGGGATCGAACTTCATTAATTTTAAGCAACTTCAAAGGTGTGGATCTTAGTCCTCACGAAGTTTTGATTAACTAACAAACATTTTAAGAAAGACAATGGAACAAAAGATAACAAAGATCACGGAAAGATAACGGATTTTTTTGACAATGTAGGACTCATTGTTAGACTATGATGACTTTCTATGTTTAGTTTAGTTTATAAAACAGCTGAGAATGCAATATCTAATGGCAAACAGTTAAGGTTTCTCGACACACCAATAGTTGAATTGATGGACCGATAAAGAATCTTTTTTGAAATACGATTTCGCAAAACAGAGACCAATATCGGTTCTCAATTATTTTACAAGTATATGAATTGTTTTTATATTTCTTCAGTGAAATGGAAAAAAATGTTTTGACTGCAAACATGGTATTTTAGAGCTTAAAACTTGGTCTTATTTGGTGTTTATACAATATACATACACACTAAAGGCCATCTTGTCACGTCTTTAAATTTTGAATTAAAGAAAATCTCTCTGAAAATTCAAATTGTTATCCTTTTATATCGTTCAAATCCATGGATAAAATCCATAACAAAAAGTCTCACAAAGCACCAATCATACAATTATATTTTACAAAACAATGAAACGAATATGCAAAATCTTTTAAAAATTGCATTTTATCAAATTTGAACCGATCACGATAGAAAAAATGTGATCCCGATCAGAATTATTTTAAATTTTACTTGATTTTCACTATTTCGTTTAAATATGATTGTTCAACAGTTGTTTAATGCGAGTGACAGTTGATAGTTCATAGGTTTAAAAAAGTATTTACAATTCTAGATTTTCACAATTGTTTTTAAATGCATGCATTATAAAGTTCATAGAAAGATATGAGGAAAATGTTTTACAATTTTTTATGAAATACAATGCTACACTTAGTTATTTTACTATGTTAGCATCCCTAATCTTCATATCCTTATATGTATGAAGGTCAAAGTGACCTTCTTTCACTTTTTGAATTTATTCATAGTTCGTTTTAGAATTTTGTTATCTTTAATAAGTTGGTGTCTACGATAATAAGATAAATCAGTTGATGCATCTTAAATCTTAGGATATGATATATTAAAAAGGAGGCTTCTTTTTATGTATTGTTTATTGTATTGTCAAATCTTGGATTATGTGAGACTTTTACAATATTTTCAAAGAGTTTCATAGTTACAAGAATAAGAATAATACAAGAACTATTGTTCATGTGAGCGATGTTGCCGACGGGCCTCTTGTTGAATTGTTACTTCCGCTGATAATGAAACCCTTTTGGACACGAAGTAGTTCCATATTTAACTATAAATTATTTAGTTTGGTTTTATTCCGGTTCATGGGCATCAGATTTCGTGGAATTTGGTAAAGTTCAATTTGAAAATACATGAACAGAACACCTGTGTATGTAAATAAGTGGACAGTGATCATTTTGTCACATCTCTTTTGTACTTAGATAAACATATGATTTTGTCGATCACTTTAGCATCCCGCTAAAATTAAATAAGTACCATAAACAAACATCAAATTATCTGTTTATATAATTATGTATTTTTTGCTTTGAACATTTTCTCATTTTAAAAATTTTCAACAGAATCGCACTTATGTCTTACTATTATTATATGTACATAAATCCAATTTGATTGTCGTGTACATTGGAAACTAATCTACAAATAAATTTACAAAGAAAATATTAATCGTTTTACCATAAGTAATATTTTACTTGAAACGTGGTAAAAAAAAATTAATCTTTTTTTCAAAATCAGTGACTTGATAAAAATGGATGATAAAATGATTTTTTTTATATGTATGAATAATAAATAACACAGTTCTTCATAGCACCACGAGAGTAATTCAAACGAATTAAAATATTTTCTAAAACGCAGTTATAAAAGAATTGATTGAAATAAATATGAAATAAAAAACATGAAAGAAAATTTACAACAAAGAAAAAACAAAAATGCATATGAATCTTACAAAAAGTGTATATGAATTATTCAACACAATGAAAAACGTGTTGCGATTGTGAAATAGAATAAAGAAAAAAAATAAGTTTCATGAACCGCCCATTTTTGCCAAAAAAATGACGGACGTTAGAAATGTCATGAAAATATATATAAATAAACACAATCTGTCTAGTACTTTGGCTAACAAATACCACTCATTGTTCGTCTGCTCCTCTGACTCATCCTGTTGCATGTGACCTTCGATCTTTTTCAACGTGTCACATTGTTCAGACATTAGCGTAAGCATTGGGTCACTCGACCGTAACAAGATATCACGTGATGACGTATTGGTGACGATGCTGGGAAGACGAGGCGGGCTAACTATGCTTCCATTGCTGGTTCGGTTTCTCGGCGTCATGTCATCATTGTCCATATTGAAGGTTTTATTAGTGAAGGTATTTTGATTAGGCTCTTCCTGAAATCAATATATATATATATATATATATATATATATATATATATATATATATATATATATATATATATATATAATCCAAAATGAGTAAAGTTAATCCACACAAGTAATAAATAATTAAAAATAACAGAAAGCCGATTCAAAACTCTACCAGTTTCATTGTAATCTTCAGAAGTTTTTTTCTTTATATACATAATTATTATAATTATTGAAGAATATCATTACAGACGACAAAAATACACCTATTAAGCAAATATTTTTCTGTTACCTGTTTTTGTGTATCTTTCTTCTCCGAATGAACTTTATTCGACGTCGCCTTTCCAGTTTTGACAAACAAAATCCAAGCTAATCTGTTGAGGAATAGTTTCCGCATCCAGTTTGGCAATTTATTACCCGTGGCACCTCGGAAGTGAATGTTCAGCACTAATACTGTCATTGCACAGGAAAAAGACACCAGGATCATAGACGAGGCAAAATACATTCCTGAGAAACAGAGAAAAAACATCATGGAAGTTTTTGAAATGACTTTTGTAGATATTTGAGTTTTGTATATGCTCTACTACTAGTATATCAATATTCACTAGAGATTCATTTTTCGAATTTAAGCAAACTAGTGTAGCATAAAAAAGATGTCAAGCATTTGAAGTTTCATTTGATAATTTATCTACAAATTAATTATTACCAACTCAGCACTTATAACTCATTTGCTTTATTTGAAATGTGAAATCTCTGCGAAATATGAAGTTAATATTTTGTTAACTTACCAACATATGGAAAATTGACAGACGAAGCAGGAAGTTGCTCGGTGACCATTAGCAAGAACACGGCAAGAGAAAGCAACACCGTGACTTCAAGAGAGACCTTCTCTCCAGACTCTGGAGGAAGCACGAAACCAAGAGCCGCCACAGAGGCCGTGAGGATACAGGGAAACAGAATGCTCATGATGTAGAACAGGGGCTTTCGTTTGATTTCCAGGGAGAATGTAATATCTGGATACGGATCCGGACAGCACTGGTAATACAGGACGTTCCTCTGAGCTTTCATCGAGACCACGTCCCATTCGTTATGAAAGACCAGGTTTGTCAAATCAGCTAAATTTGATTGAAAGGAAATCATTAAAACATCGAACAGAAAGCTGTAAAGAACATTCTTTAAAAAAAAAACGAGAGAAAGGGGAATTAAGACAGTTGGCAATTATAACAGAACAATTTTTCCACAAATTTTCCACATCATAGATATTCGGGGACTTGGTAGACAATTTTTAAAGAAAATCGTTTTCATGGTTACGAAAGAAAAGGCAGATGAAATCTAAAAACATTTCCAAAAGTACATTTACCTCTACTTGTACACTAAACAACTACTTAACAAGATAGATGAAAACTACGGGTTGTGTGCAATTTCACATATTAATGCAAAAATACATCAGAATATCAGACCAGCATGCTTGTCTGTGATTTCAAGCGCCGAAAGGAGGAAAGACATCCGCTGCTTTAGATGAACATTTGATTATCCATTAAAAATGTTCTCTGTCACTAATCATTGCAAGGTAACATTATTATTACAAAGCATGGTTTCTACATTCATTTCGCTATATCAACTTCTTGGTGCAAAGCCTGTTTGTTGGTACATTGTATGTATATATGAACAAATTGGACTAAAACTGCGGTCGGGTTTGCGGCCGGCTTTATAAAAAGGTGTACATGCGCATGCAGCATACAAGTCTCTAAATTGGGCGCCATCTTTTCAAAACATAATTTTAAAGACTAATATTTAAACTTGGAAGAAAAGTTGAATGTGAAGGGAAGGACATACTTCAATTTAGAGATCTTTTCTGTCACAACATTAGTTGACGAAATAGAGTAGTTAGGAAACTGTTTAAAAGGATTTAAAGAATACTAGTAATATGTTAACATCGAATCATCATCCATTTCCCATTTCATGAATAGTATGCTAAGAGTTGCAAACCAAACTAATTCATGAAAGAAATTCCTTCCCCGGGAAGAATAATAAATATTATCCTGTGCGGAAGCACACACAAAGCCCCGAATAAATACAAATACATGTACAGACCATCTACAATATACTTCTACATCAACGAGCAACATTAAGTGAAAGTTTTGAGAAATGTTCAGCTATAAAGTAAAGTATTCAGTGACAACTATTAGAGACACAGAGAACAATGAACGGCTGTCTACCTACCCGACAGTAACAGCATATCATTACATCAAACAAACCTCTAAGTGTCAGAAAATGCATAAAACGCTTGATTATAAGTGTAAACAATAAATGCTTTAACCCGTAAGCTCCGATAAAATTCCAAAATCAGATTTTAGCTACTTGCTTATTGGCCTACCCTGGTCAGTGCTTGGGTAGAGGTCAAGCTCGGCCCCGCTGTGGGACCATGACCCAAATTTGAGTGTGCAGATCTGGGTGTCCATAGGGAAGTAGAGGACATTGACAAGGCATGCGCTCTGAAGGACCGTGGGGAAGTTGTAGTACACGGTCCCGCTCGGGTAAATTGTGGCCCGGTATTCTGTCTTACCCGGCATCATCTCCTCTTCCGCAGAACTGAAAACAAGTGAAAATAGAATAAGTGACGATGGATCGATAAAAGGGGTTACTTTTTTGCAAGTAAACTTTTCTGCAGGTAACAGAGAGGTCCTTTAAATATTTTGTTTTATTGAAACAGAGACGGCATCTTTAGTGGTAAATGAGACCAGTACGCCACTACCGGTAATTCTCGTCTCGGCAACTTGAGCACTGTATGTACAATGCCATTTGGTTTTTGCTGTTTTCAATTTGCTTTCAATAAAAATGTAATATTTGAAGCCATTCCTCCCGATCCTTATAAATCCGACCGAGTTGAAACAGAAAGTGTTGCATTATTTTTTGGCAATATTTAATGTTTTTTTCTATAAAAATATTGTTAAAAGAGCACTCTTTTGATATTCTTGCCCATGATTTAAAACTTTTATATTTTTTATTATTCGAAAAATATTTTGCAAAGTAAAAAAAAAAAGCCTCCATCCAGTAAAAATAGCTTCAACTTGTAGATACCTGTAGTGTTTTTATGGACCCAATCAAATTAAATAGAACTGCAAAGCGACCGGAAAAGTTCAATCATTAGACAACATCAATATTAATGTGTCTTTTTCCCCACGAGAGAAAGGCCAAACAGACACAAACATTACATCGCCGTCCATAAACTCTCTTTGTTCTTTTTTGTCCCACATGAAAATGTAGGATATCCTTTCCCTCCTTACCTGTCATAGAGCGTGATATCGGGTGTCCACACAGTATCATACGGAACTACCAAGTGTGTGTTGTTGTACTGAGAAGTGTTCCAACTCAAGCGGCAATCAGACCATTTCTGTGGAAAGAAGCCCTTTAGATCAAAGACAAAACTGTATTGATTTTTAATGACAATTCTCTGATATATCTGGGTTAATGTGACATTACCAGCCTCAGCCAAATGTTGATCGTCAATGTCTGATCCTTCTCGTTCTGTCAAAAAAGTAAAAAGTAAAATGCTAAAATGAAGTCTCGATATAAGAAATAAGGAATCATTCTTTAAGTTTTATGAGGTGATCAAATACGGTCGGGGTGATCAAATCAATAAAGCCCGAAGGGTTTTATGATAGATTTTATCACGCCCGACCGTATTTGATCACCTCGTAATATTCAAAGAATGATTCCGTATTACTTATATGTATATAATTTTCAGCATTTGTACGATTAAATATTAAAATAATCATATGATTAACGATTTGTAGTGTTGTAACAAACAAAGACACTGGAAAATGTAAATATATACAATTAAATGGCACAACGATTTTTACAAGGTTTCATAACTTTAAAAGGGTAAAATTAAATTACATTCGTTTCTCGCTCTTTTTCCATGTGAAAACGAAAAAAAATTAAACTATATGAAATATTTAAAAGATCATTAAAGATACGGTACCAGGTTCATCATTTGTCGGAGTGCGGTCCCGAAGAAGACGTCCACCTTACCCCCCGGGGTACACACTGGTATTAACTTGGCATTGTAGGTTGTGAACAAATGAGAGTACAATGAATCAGTCACAGAGTTTGCAGATGTTACCACAGGCACTGAAATGTATATAATAACATACTTAAGAGTTATGTTCATTTTTCCTCCGTTAAATTTGACTGTTCTAAACTATAAAATATTTCGTATAGTGGTTCATTCGGGTTATAACAGTATAGGGGATTGCAAATAAATAATAACACATAATTAACCGAGACAACAGGTTATAGAATTTTCGAAATGATTTTCAAAGCAATCATAAACCAACAAAGAATGCATATTGATGTTTATATGTACATCTGTCTTTGATTTGCTACTTAATACATAGAGCAGTCATAAATGTTGTCACCTGTTTGTGCACTTAGGTCCGTGAAGATTCTAATAATAAAACATATTTCGGCGCTAGAGACATTTTAAATGTCAGGGTTTTATATGGCACATGTACCAGTGCCAATCGGGACACACATATTCTCTCTTTAAGCCAGTTCAACAAACCACCAATCAATCAGTTATATAATTTACATGTGTTTAAAATTGGTGTTAGCGGATTTTATTCTTATTAATGAATGAAATCTCCTAGAGATCATGTATAAATTGTATTCAACAATAATATGTACATGTTAGCAAAATGTTATAGATATTTGAGTAAATTTATTCGAATTGTATGAGGCACACTCATATCTACAATTACGTGTCGTGTACATTGGCGATTACTGTGAGAAGTATTGATTAATTAGTTCATCCCGTAATTACATTCTCTTTATGGCTTACTATTTTATGTGAAGAGGTGTGCGTTAATTTTCTTTGTACTTTGGTACTTTTATTTATATTTTATACTCGTCTGCTCAGGAGTCACAATGCACTCGGTATTTGTCAACCAAAAGTAGAATATTTTCCTTTCTCAGAGCCCCCCCCCCCCTCCATTCCATATTCTGCCGCTCCAAAAACCTTGTTTGTAATAGATAGATCTAATCATATTTTGCGGTAAGGACAGCTTCTTTAAATGGTTTCACGGACAAAGACCCAGCAATGCGGATGTACGTGTACTTGGCTCTAAGAAATAGTTCGTCTGTCGGAGCGAGGTCAAGGCGAGGTTACAGTGTGTGATTGTGGTTAAATGTGAGAGATTACTCTACATCCTTTGAATAACCCATTATTAGATATGACTTATTAAATTAATATGTAACAGGTGTTCCCATACATTTATGAGCTATTCATAACTCAAAGCACTATCTTAACAGGACATGACAAAGAAACTTGTATAATTTGATACTTGAAAAAGGAGAACAAAATGGGTATAAAACGCAGCAGTTATGAATTTGATATAAAAAAAAAAAAAGCTTGAAGACGTGGAGGTAAGAATTTTATTATAGACATGAAAGCTGTTTGATAGGCAGACGAAGAGTAAACCCATGCAGTCAGGGACGTTTCGGTATGGTTGATGATTATCCTAGTACACAGAAAATGACCGAGCCATCAAATTAACTCACTGGACCCGCTATAAATCTCCGATAGGTCGTTTACAAAGATGCGTCAATTATCCACACGGCCATGTCGACAAATTTATGTTCTGAATGAAGGTTTATTTGCAATAGAACTTCACCCTTAATTTTCTGTGTACTGGCGATCGGAATGTCAATATAGCTGTTCCAGTGTTTACAAAAGGAATAGCTTGTCGATAAATTGTGTGCATCAAAGATTAAAACTCCTACAATTTTCCTCTTCGAAGATATACAATTACAAATAAGAGCATGCGTTAATTATGTTCAGGGTCTTGATTAAAGAAATATCAAGAGTTATGTATGGGATAAAGTGTATAAAAAAACCATGACAAGAACCTATTGGCTTCGTTAATCTAGCAAAGCCATAACTTAAAGGACTTCAACGATACGTCAAGGATCTATCAACTTTCTCATTAACTTTCTGTTCGAGATTTTTTGAAAAAAAAATATTTCTACCGAGATTATATCTAATCTTCTACCGATTCCATAGTTAATTATTGTTCAAATTTGAAAAAAAATGTAGTGTACAAAATGCTCGTTTTCAGGGAATTTGATAATGATATTTTTTGTCAAGAAACACTGTCACCAATCCTCGGCTAGAATTTCTGCATTCTGAACACCAATCTTGTTTTCAACCCCCGTAGATTTTAAAGAGCAGGGTATTCTAATTTCACACCCCATTGGTGATTTAGCGATTGGTAGTCAATTTCTCTCATTTCCTCTTGGTTTTACCATTTTGAACACTGTTATTAAAGTTTACCCAAATTTTAAAGGTCTGTGATATGTTCTTGCTGGAACTTGTAGATCCCTAGTTTTTATCTTCATTATATTTTTATGAAACTTCTACAAATATTTCAAGTTTTGAGAATCAATATCATTGCACATTTTATTTAAGAAGTGAAATATGCCAGAAAGGACATAACTCCCGTATTTCTAAACGTGCCAGATTTATTTGAGAAAAAAACAAAATTCACTTATATCAGGTTATAGCGTGAATAATTTGCAAGCCGTTTTCGATTTTAAAAGTTTTAGTCTGGTAGTTCTGTGAAGAAACAATTTTTTTTTATTCTTTTGTGCATGCTGTAATGGTCGGTCTGACCGAGAGACTGAAGGTTTTATTACGCCCACTTATCTAATGTTAAATTTTGCAGACAATTAACTAAGTGCACTAGAACTCTCCGGGGTGAAAATCATCACGAAAATTGACAGCAATTTGTTGGAAGCTTTGGTGAATATTTATTAAATGGCATGCATTCTGTTATATAATTATTGATACTTTAAGATGATAGCTTTCTTACACTGTCACAATTTAAATGGAAGTTTTTAAACATTGCTTGAATTCCCTTAATTAAGTGGAAAGAAATACATGTAGCATTGGTCCTTTTCACAACGCATGCATTTACAATATACATTTGTACATGAGCATTACTTTAATCTCTATACTATAGTATTACCGACCTAATTTTTTCTTTCTTTTTTAACTTAGAAGTCGCATTTTATCTTTGTAATCCCTATTCCATGATCAAAAGCTCTTTTAATTTGACGCTTATAAAATTGATCAGATATACCGGTATAAACAAGATGCATGTTGACAAGAAAGCTATATCGCAGGAACAAAATATCTGTACATGAACCATTTACCATGGGTAGAGCGAATTGGTGGACAGGACCAACAGTTGTGGTTGTACATAAAGGTACCAGTCAAATTAGGTAGATTTAGTTTTGAGGACACTATACATATTTGCATATACAGTACAGTTATACAGTGTTGTACAATGCAGTTAAAGCATGATCGGTCAATACGATACATCTCCATTATTCTTAGTTATAAGAGGTATTTACATATAATTCATAATAGTGGCTTATCTAGCAGTATTTTAACCCCACCAATCTTGGTTACCAAAGGGATAAATCAACACCGGCACTCCCCGTTTAAAGTATCTATATTATTTTTCCTGTCCAGTGTTGGAAACCTATCAGTAAATAAAATTAGCTATAGCAAATAGAGACAAAGGACTTCTCTGTCAGCTGTTGCGTGATAGGTTAAAATGACCCGGGGGTTCGATCCATTTAAAAACCAAAATTGACAACGTAAGTGTTGGGTCATAACAATTTTAAAAACAGTTAAATTCCAAATTCTCGTATCACAATACAATTCAAGATCAAGCACTGTGGACGGGTTTCGGGAGTCTATATATGAAAAAAAATTCTCGATTGGATGATAAACAACAACTCATGAATAACTATGTGGGAGTTAGGACAAGTGTTTTCTATCCCACACAAATAACCTACGATGAAAATGAGACGCCATATGTTAATATTAACCCTCTTTTTTTTTTTGCTTAAATAGATATGAAATTTATTGTTTCGTTCGTTTGTTCTTTTGTTGGTTCGTCAACGATAGCGGCCATAGAGAGGTGACGCTTACTGATAAACTGCCTTGTCTGTTTAAAAGGAAAATGTTAATGTAATTTGCAGTATATCTTCAATGCTGTGGAAGGCATGAAGTTCACTGATAGGAATTGAAATTAAAGTTAAATCGAAAACGAACTTGTATTCACAGATCAAAGAATTACACCCCCTCGAGAATGTACAAATTACTTGGATTATCCCTTATACTTCAATAATAGCTGACACCTCAAATGGATGTAAAACTGATATTCAACTTATGACTTTGTTTTCAATACAGCGATGCTAACGTTTACAGTACATGCATGTGTCTAAATTTTCCAATTAATATGCATATTTTGCTTTTCCACACTCGACTGCTGATCAAATTGACAACAATATGGTTTGATATGTTGAATATACAAGACGGCGTTATAAGTCATAAAATGATGAGAGCATTTGCTGTAGGGAGACTCGAGAGATGCATATTATAATTATACTCCCTTGTCGCGTTAATAGGCGAAAACAGTACTGTTAAAATGCGATTTATGAAATGATATTTGGAGTGTACCTTTCATTAACATTTTTATATAAATACAGATGATTATCTACATGTAATATATATTAATGATTTGTATTCATATGGGGTAAGAGTTTGGAAAATAAAAGTGACACGAAAATTACTTTGGGGAAATAAAAACAATGCAAATGAATAATAATGGATGCTGTAACCACCGGTAATTTCTAAACTGTTTCCATGGAATCGGAATAACGTTTACACACTACCCACGTTCAAAAGGCGCTTAAGGCATTTAATAAATGATTACAAGACTCAAGTGAAAAAAGATTTATACTTTGTGAATGCTCATAAAATAACAACAGTGTGGAAAAGAAAACGACGTATATTCGAATAATTATGGCTAAAGAGTTTTGTTTACATAACGGTTTTTTTTTTAATATTATGAATAAATCCACTGTACAACGATCATGATAATTATGAGTACTGAGTATTTATCTAACGATTTGCTTGAAAATGACACCGTTTCAAATGAAAACAAACCCCAACCCACTCAAAGAGGCTGGATGGTTAACAAACTAAGTTCTGCCTAAAAATCTTAGACATAACTTCTTAATCCATAAACTATTATTTAGTACTGAACACTCTTTTTCTTAAGGAGATTATTACAGTCTAAAATGGGCCATGACCATCCAGCCCTCTTATGCTGGTATTCATTTTGTGAGTGATCACAGGTGGAAAGAATTCCAACCCGTTACATTAACGTTGCTGTTCTCTTTAGCATAATCTTTTAGGGAAACCTAGAATAGTGAGCATTTTGTACGGTTATTAAGAAGTTTTGCATCACTAGTATCAAGTATTACATATCACTTACGGTGCATTAAAAAACCGATATGAAAGCTTAAATAATAGCAGGTCTTCAATATTGTTTATAAAACTGTTGTATTGAAACGTTTTGTACCGTGTATTGAGAGAGTGAATGAAATTGATTCAATTAAAAATTCTAAACCACATGGTGTAGAAGGTAGGTAATCAACTTTCATTCCGTTGGTGTGGAAACATGACACCGACAATTAAATATAAAATAGCATTACATCACCTCATTCTTACGGATTTATTGCTCCTTCTTTTGGTGTGTAACGAGATACACGTATTGATCGTGAAGCAGATTTTATGGTATCATTTCTCAGAATCCTTTTTTCTTCCTCTTTTGTCGAGTGAATAATGAGTTTCTTTTTGACTGATACAAGTTTGGGTGGTTTTTCGATAAAAAAAGTTTTCCAAACCCTAATGGTTATAAATATTATGAAAATGATTGAACAAAATATAGATTGAACTGGTTGGACATAATAGACGCTACAAATTTGTAACCTTTGGTTTTAATTTGTGAAAACATACAGTTCATCAGGAAATCAACAATTTTTTTAGAAATTGGTTTTAAAGAATGAAAAAAATACTAAGTCATTGAGTTCGTTACATGTACCAAACTATACATGTCAATGTTATAATCAACCCAAAACCAGACATTTTGCAAATGTACCAAATATCATAAATGCTAATTATCGAACACGACTCGAGGGAAAAATGAATTATTTAAGTTGCTATTAGTAAAGTTTCAATATAGATGTTCAACCAAATACATGTGGTTCATTTAGGAACAATATTATTGTTCAATATTAATGATATATATTTAGTAAGACTCAAGTACGGGGTGCATTTTAGGACCTTTGTCAAACTGTTGTTATCCATGAGATGCGCAATTTGATATGGATAACAAAACGCGAGAAGAAAAAGGTAAAGTTGATAATATTTTTTTTCGTCGTTTGTTCGCATCAAAAGAATAATCAAAGGTACTTTAAATGCAATACACGTCGCCACCAGGATGTAAATTTGAGTTTAATTTAAATTTTAACAAAATTTACCTCAAATTAGAAATAAAGGATTTCAACGACTGGGAAAGCTTCAATTTGTCCTAGCGATCATTACAAAAAGTCACAGGCACTCAATAAGAGTTGCGATAAAATTCCCTAACTTCTACTGTTGTAGTCAAATATATTTGAAAACATGAAATTGTTAAATACATTAAAAGTGGGGAGAAGGCGATGATGCGTGGACTGTAAAGATGGTATCATTTTTGCCTGTGATGTGTACCTTGAACAGAACAGTGGTTTAACTTTGACCGATGCTGTTAAGTGTAGCTATGAAATTCTCGGATTTGTAAAGAATGACCAGTCTCCAAGCAGTTCAGGGAAAGCCTTAGAATATTAAGAATGCTATATGCACCACAAAAAGTAAACGTTTGAAAACAGCCAACAGGATCGTTTAAGATTATTAACAAAAAATGAGAATGACCTCGTGAAATAGAGAGGGGATTTTGAATTCAAGTATATTGACAAGCGAAACTATTATATTGTCCTATATACATGTATAATAAGACAAAAGACAGACAGAAACATACATGTATTACCTGTAGAAAATGTAACAGGGTCGTTTAGACCATTCACATCTTTGAGGGCTTGTAATTCGATGTCTATTCAGAATTATTGAACACACTTTGACAGTTTGTTCCTCATGGGAAATATCCATTTAGACTAACAATAACTATTGATGAATAATTTAACAGCATCTTCCTTTGTTGTTGATTATGCGTCATTTTATCATTGAATGATTTGATGACACTTAAGTAAACGTAGGAAAAGTAGAAAAATAAACAATAACAATGGGAATCTTCGACATTTAAAGCCTTATCAATGACCAGGTCAATAAAATAATAGCGATGACCATGTCATTATTTATGCAAAAGGTTGTCATGGGCTAAAATGTTGTCTACGTGTTAAATAAACTGTCGATAATTGATGACCATGACCAAAAGAATATCAAAAGAATAGCACAAAAATCCTACTCTGTTTTGCACGTTACATCTTAACCACGTTATTTTCTAAAGAAATTAATTAAACACGGTTTTTACACTTTTGTTCTAATAAAATTGTTATTATCTTCAATAATAGTAATAAACATTTATACACCTACCAGAACTTAAAGATGCACACGAAAATAAAACGAAAATTCCTTTCAAAATATAATCCATTCTCCATAGATTGTCACAGCTTGAAACTGTCTCAACTATCTTAAAGCGACGTATTGCTCGGCTCGGGTACGTAATGACAGGAATGACTCGGTTCAATGAAGCAAATCCGGAATCCCGTTAAAGATCCGGATGTTATTATTGATTGACAGTGGTTGCTTCAGTGACATGAATGACTTTCGTATTGTCTTATTATTGTCTGCGATATCATTTTTTGACTTAATTATTTGACAAAAATTGAGAAATAAATCCTCCGTGGCAGCGATTAACAAGCAATTTAAATTTATAGAAGGGGGGGGGGGGGGGGTGGGTGGTGGTAGGTAGTAGAGAAATGACATACCCGTGTGTTAGGTGGTGGTGGGGTGGGGGTGGGGGAGAGGTGGTAGGGAATTTACATACACGTGCGTTTATTGATCGGAAGGGGGGGGGGGGCAATACGTCCCATACAATTGATTAGTTAACTTAGAAAGAAAACGGTAACTTTGAGAATTTTTGCATCTCAAACGAACGATAACTCTGGCTACAGCGAACAACATTTTTTTTTTATTTTCAGACTCAAAATGAGGAAATCTCAGTATTTTTTTGTAGTTTAAAATCACCAAGCAATCTTTACAATTCATATTTTGTCATCTCAAAATGAATTTTTATTTCCAAAAATTGTCATACAAATCTTAATTTAATGAGGATTCAGCGTGGAAGAATATCGAAAACTCTTATTGTTCCCGTTAATTTGGTATGTAATATTGTTAAGAATACAAAAACCAAGGAAAAAACCCGAAATGAAGCCATAGTTTATTGTTCAAGTTAATTACTGTTATTATTAAAGTTTCTACCAATTCCTTATACAAATTGCCACATTTTAAACGCATATTTGTCAACACCTGTTAAAAATGAGAAACGTCAAACATAAATAGCGTTAACATTGTAAAACTTGATAATTTATTCCGTATATTTCAATGCTCGTTTATCAAGTACAGAAATAAAAGTAAATTGTTATTGTAAAATTCAATTGTAGAAAACTCAAAACTTAATGCGTGATCTAGAGAACTTTCTTAAACAAAAATTGGCGCGACTGAACAAAAAAAAGAAAAAAAAAAGAGGCACTATTTATGTCTAATAAGTGCCCATGAAAGATGTCTTAAATGATTTGCGACAAAAACCAAACACACCGTCGGCGATCAGTATCCTTGGAAACCAAATAACAAAGTCCTCATGTGACAACAGACACAGTAAGGGACACTGATCGATAAAGAACCGGGTAAGTCATGTCCCTTTATGACCTGCAAGGGATACCATGTATGCGGAGAGGAGGGAAAACACCCAAATCACAAACATTCCGTAAGAAAATTGAGTTAATATAAAGCCAACAAATTGCGCATTTCGACATCTGAAAAATTTTACTTACTGTATATAAAACAGTTGTTCATTGAATTATCATTGAAAAATATCAACTACTGGCTTTATAAAACGTATTAATACGCATTAAGACGTATAGGACAAGAACAAAGTTCAATGTTAAGGTGGTATGGGACACCTCCATGTTGTGACGTACTCCCTATCCAAATAAACAATAAAATCAAGTATAATTTTACAAATTTTTTCTTTCTAAAAATTGTTACCTAACAGCGTAGCGCAATGCGTTGAAGCGTAAATCATGAGTTCGAATCCCGCTGGGGCTTTTATAATTTTTACCCTTTCCAAAAATTTTTAAACATATTTTTTGTTCAAATATTATTTTATTTGAAAATTCTAAACCGGTGAAAGTATTTTGATTATAATGCACTATAATCCACATTAAACTAATATGGCGGTAGTCGGAGATAATAGGGGAATAATGCGTATTTATGAATTCATGTCAGCTTTAATGTGGAGAACACTATCCATGCCTCAACGCATTCAGGTGTATTCATTTACCCAAACACATAACATTCGACGGAAAGATTAATTTTTGTAGAAACGCGTTTTGAACAAAAATACTATGACAATCACTGCACTGATAAGAAATATCTAATGAAAAACGAAACAAAAAAGACTGGAATCCAGACACACAAAAAACCCCGATCATTGTAGAACGTTTTCCTGTGTCGTACTGATATAACATCGCACATGCGCAAACTACAAACTGTAGCAGATCGTGCAGTGACAGCATGGACTTTGGAAAACAGAGTGTTTTTGCAGAAACTTATAAAAACGATGTTACGTTGTTTCTTTCTTGGATTTACTAGAGGGGTCTATAATAAGATGCAGACGTTATGCAGTCTGTATGAACGACATAAGTGCTCGATGTGAACGCGAAGTGAGGTATGTTACAACGCACTTTGAAAAATTACGCACTTTGAAAAATTTTTTCAAAGTGCGTTAAATTTTGGACCAGTTCAACGCATTGGAACAAATCTTTTTTCAAAGTGTGTTGATATGGTTGATATTAACGCACTTTGAAAAAAAATTTGTGCAAGGTCTGGTCGAAGTCTTTAAGACCCTCAAATACGATAGTGAAATGTTTTAACCTAGTTTTGCTCGATAAGACATTAAAAAGAGAACCCACGAGAATTTTAACTTTCCTGAATAGCAATTTCGCAATGAAAAGACTTGTCGATTAGATCATTTAATGAAATAATTTACACATGAAAAAAATAGTTCAAAAGTTAATTGAGATATTTATATCAAAATATCACATGAACTGCACCAATTAGTCGTCAGCCGTCTTTCCAAATAATTTATCGTTTTACTTGAGTGAATATCTACTCTCTTAAGAAAAAAGAAAATGTTTAATTGAGGGACATAATAGCTGACCTTATACTGACCTATATATACAGTGAAATAATTTTTCAAAGTGCGTAATTTTTTCAAAGTGCAGTGCCACAAAGGTAGCACAATCTGTGCAAAATAATGCAGATACGTAGGAAATTCTTTCAAATAATAAACCATCTTTTACGTTTTATTGATTGTAGTTACTCTAATTTTTTTTTACAAACATATTACTATAATGTGTGGTTCAATTCTTTAGAAGTCTGTGTAACCTGAATGCCTCGATCGTAAAGCAACCGACCGTAACTTTCTCACCAGTATAAATACCCTAGTGGCAGTTGAGGAGCGATCGAAACTGCTAGTGATATGGAGATCAAATGCTTTTTTGAAATTCACCTCAGCTTTAATATCGATAGGTGTCCTATACCACCTTTAAGTTTTCATCAACCCACGCCACCACGGAAAAGATCATTCAAAACACTTTCTGTGCTCAGTATATTCATTCTTTGTAAATCCAATGTGAAATATGCACTATTTATATAATCATCATACTAAATAAGAAATGCCTCCATCTCCCCTAATTCATACACAGGCACTTGAGGCATGGACCCCTCCCCCAACCATTTCAAACTTGTTTTAATTTTTTTTCTTCCTATGAAAACATTTTTAAATTTGCAGATTATTGAATAGAAAATGCAACCTTTTCGAATAAATAAAAACGCATTGAGAGAGAGAGAGAGAGAGAGAGAGAGAGAGAGAGAGAGAGAGAGAGAGAGAGAGAGAGAGAGATAGTGAAAGCATATCCTCCAAGGCATTGCCGGACCCGTTGATAAACAAAATGATGTTCCAAATGACATTACGGATACGATGATGCACAAAACTTCTAAGAATGACTCCGATATTCAAACACGAAAATCTTACAAATAAATACACCGATAAATAAAATTCTAACTTTTATTTTTTTTCAAACTTATTATATTAATTTTATTTAATATCAAATCTATATTTAAAAAGGGGTTTGGCCACACATAGTCACCAATTCTCTTTAAATTTCATACATAGATAAACCTAGTTGTAAAACGCAAAGACACTAATAATGGTTGATTTGGGTAACCTTTACAATGGTAACCGAGGCTAAATAGGAAAAACTCTCAGTAGAACCTCATGCCACCAATCAGGAGAGGATCCATTGTATGCAACAGGGGATATGCTGTGAGGCACACCGTCATCAAAATTGCCTTTTTAAAGTAATTTATGTCTTAAAATTAAAAGAAAATTGAAGAATTATTATCTTTCGTTTTGTAACTATTTCAGTTTTGTATAAGAAATACTTTTCATATGATTTATTATCTCATTATCCTTTTGTTTTTTATTTAGGGTCTGGTCCACTTGGTCACCAGAATGTATAGGTGCATCGACCCTTGCGAAAAGAACTCCGAGGGAGCTGCCAGGATCATTATTTCAGGAATAAGCAGCACTGAGGGTCCGACCAGCAAAATTTCTTGTGAAGGTAGCATTGCAAGGCAGTGGTCGTTGAAGAATTCTGTTGAAGCTTTCAAACTTCTGAGAATTGCTGTTTTTGATTGTCTTGTTATTTTAAGACATTTAGTGAGAATAAAAGATAGAAATGGCTCTTCATTGCAAAGTACAATTGATTGTACAAAATTCAAACGTAGAATTTCTTGAACAAGAAGTGGTGCCATTGAACGAAAATAAGAGACACTTTACTTTTTTCATCTAATAAATGCCCATGAAAGATGAAGTAGATATTTTAAGACAAAAACCATCGGCGATTAGTATCCCTGAAAACCAAATAATAAAAGTGACAGTTGTCACAGGAAGGGACATCGGTCGATAATGAACTGGGAAAACAAGTCATGTTCCTTAATGTTAATTTTAGAGTTGATCCCATATGAAATATGCATTGTTTATGTAATAATCATACTATATAACAAATATCTTATTCTTCTCCAAATCAGGTTTTGATTTTACACAACTTTTATTGGTGCAATGCGTCCAATCTTGAAATCCTAATTTTCTTCTTCACGACTCCGTACTCTCACCTTTCCCATTTCTTTGCACAGGTATCGCTCGTTGCATCTTAAGTGTAAACAATTCAGATACAGTATACTCCGGGACTGTATTTGCAGACAAAATGAAATTACTTGATTCAAAGGATATGGGGAGTAGTAAAGGTGGAGGAGTAAAGAGACGACATTAGTTAGGTAGCTAAATTTGCCTACTAAGGTTTCCAAACCTTCCGGTATTTGTTTTAATTACCTACTTATAAAGTTTTAATAAACGAAAAGCTAATTAAAAAGTCGCACGAAACAAATAGATGTAGGTGAGATGTATCTCGAAAGTGGATGGTTTTAACAACTTAAAATAATGATTTAAAAGTGCTGCGTTCACCTGTAATGCTTGATATAAAAAAAGAATCCCATGTGATGGAGTCGAGTTACATATGTTCGAGGAGTTCTCGAAGACGTGACACTCATAAAAATAAAACATCGATATCCAAACAGCAATTTTGCTGACAGTAACTTCTTTAGAAGTGCGAAGCGGAAATTGATTACCGTACGAAAAAGATGAAGCGGAATGAATGAAAATGAAATATCAGGATATGATGTTGATTGTATGGAGCACACTTGCTGTTAAAAAAAATTCAAATGATATGTGACTTTAGGATTTAATAAGATGACCAAGACCATTTAACATATACTGAATATTTTAACTCCTCATACATATAATTATTTCATTGTATAAAATGCCTCCAAAATACACGTGAAGTAGTAAATTGCACTATATACATTCCGACATACCGAATACTATTTTGAAAATTTCCACAAAAATTAATGTTGTTGAAGCACTTTGCAACGCTGGTTTTCTTTCTAGCAGGGCTTTATAAGATTATATAGAAAAAAAACTTACTGCGTATTTCGGACAGAGACTCAGAAAAGAAAGAAGAAGAAAAAATAACAATAAAATGTATGATTCAAAGTCAATTACCAGATTTGTACAGGGATTGTGGTACTGTGCAGAACCAGCACAAAGACTACAATTTTATTTACTAACAGTAAATGTTGAGCAGTGGGTAAAAACAGAAATTTTATCAAATTATATCTTTTTACATAACTTTTAGGTTGTGATGTTTAAATCAAGTCATCAATTACCTTATTCTTTTGCCAATAAACACATGTATAGATCGTTGAAGATAAAGGCTGTTTTCCATTTTCCCATTAGAAATAATAATGCATCTATGCCGTATGTATATAGGAATACGTTGCTGTGATCGAAGGAATGCAACTTCAGTGATTTTCCTTTCCTTATTAACAAACTTATAACCCTCCCTCCTGCAACTAATTACTTGCCCTGCTTGTGTATAAATCCTGCGCACGCATTTCAATCACCCTTTTTCATTAATCCACTGCAAGAAGTAGGTTGGTCCATTATGTGTTAAAATTGTTTTATGCAAAACATTAGTTTTTCAAATCCCCAACCCGCCCTCCCCTTACTGTTTTTTTTTTTTACTTATGACTGTATCACGAAGTGAAATTTCAATGAACTATTATTGAAGACATTTTGTATGCAACTCTAAATTTACTATCTTTATTTGTTATCAAATTGCTATATATCTATATCACACTTTATCGTTCAAGTCATTAATTCAAAAACATTTGTTTACGTAGGTTATTTGCTTAATCGTTTTTACTTTGTGGACTTGTTATAATTGACTCACTCAATTTGAAGTTTTACTCCGTGTCATATGTCACTCATGCTTATAGTGCTAATTACTATTGTTTTCAATCCTTATTTATATAATTTGTTCATCATTATCGTCAGTCGAGAATTAGGCTTCGGATTGTTTTTGGATTCCCAGAAATCACCCATACCGACCTAAAGTTTAAATAAAGTTGTTTTTACCACATACAGCATTTTAGTCTTCTTGTCGCCGGATCTTTAGAAACATCTTATTTTCCCCGGGGATAACTGTATGCGAAACACGATACTGCTAATTCTTTCTTGCATACTACCCACCATCAACCATACCACCTGACACGGCTGACAACTTGGAAGTGTATCGAGCGGCTCTTCTCTTAAATCCCCATTTGTTGGTGTTGAAAACGTTGGCCTAAACCGCTGCACCTCCCTTGGTCATGGTCATATATAGTGCATTGTGCATAGTGCATAGTACATTGTATATGAGTTGAACCTTGACCTTGAGTCCTGCACCTCCCAGGAACAAGATCTCATTGCTGTCATATGTTTAACTTACAGTTGTTGTTGGAAACTTTGGCCTTGACCGCTGCACCTCCCAGGATCAAAGTCACATTTCTGACATTGTATATCTATACTTATAAATTAAGACATTTTGCCAATAAACTTAAATATGCCTGCACCAGTGTAACTGCTTACATTTTTGGTATTTCAACACGTGAGATATGATGTCCGTAAACTATAATTGAATTTTTTTTCCCTGTTTTTGAAGAATAACAAAAGATATATGATAATATAGTACTCATTAATTTTTAACTCCGGTTTTCACAAGTTATAAAAAGTTTAAGCAATTGCATTTATCTTTTATGTAAGACGTAATTCAGGTAATAATACTATATATAATAATTTAAAGGGAATAGTGTCGATGTCTGCTTATAATTCAAAGAAAAAAGAGAAAATAAATAACTGTTGGTTAAATTGATAAAACTTTAAAATATTTTAAATGAATATATTGAATAAATGCTTAATTTACTCAGCTTTTAGCATGAAGTGGAAGATATATATCAAACATCTCACTTTCTTGGAAAAATTCAGTATGAGGCAATTTATTCATTTTGCAAAATTTTAAATGTATGAAAACTGAATCTTATATATTTTTATTGAAAATGTACCACCCTCATGGAAAATTGTTAGTTTTTTTTGTAAATTAATGCAAAATATTTATATATCACAACTTTACAAAATCAATCTAGAATAATCTAGGAAATTTCTCTTATTAGACGTTTTTACACTGTATAAAACCCAGGTAAAAGCAAGCAAGATGGATTTTGAAGTCTGTGTTACCTAACATATGGCAGAAAAATTCCATTTATTCTTGCCTTCATTGTTCAGAATTCACATAAATCCATAGGATGAAATATCATAGACCGCCTAGTCCATTTAAATGTTACATAACGTCCAAATCAAAGAATAGGACCTGGTTTTCCTTGCATGTTAAATAAATATTATAAGATTGTGTGGATCCGATGCATACTGTCGGCTGCTGAACTATAGACAGGGCAAGCAAATAATGAATTTTTAACTGATTTATAACTGATTTAATTCCCGATCCTATTGATCTTTAAAGGTATATGTGGCGTATTTGGAGTAAAATTTTTGACATGAGTTTGAGTTAAAATATACATCATGCTTCTTATAATTAGACGTTTCACCAACTCTAGGCACATAAAACATGTTCTATCCGAATTTATTTGTCTCTAAACTTTGCTACATGTCTGATGAATATTAATGGCATCCGCCATTTATAACGCCACTGCGCATGATTGCGGGAAAACCCAGCATTGAAAACACAATGGAAGAACAGTTTGTTTACAACTTAGAACCACGTTTTTCATGTCTTAAATTAGACAATTCTTATATCAGATGATACTCGAAGCATTATTATTCCGATATTCATTAAGGTAGAACGATATAAATTCATGTGCAATAAAGCTGAAACACGATTTTAGCGTCATCGACATAGTAAACGGAGTAAATACCCCTCTCTCCTGAGGGATGCATGTACTGAGAGTGTTTATTTAATCTTTATTAAAAAAATCCTCTCAACGAAAATCCACCTGTGGTTTATAACTTATAAAGTAAAGACACAGAACACATGGAGCACGAACCTGACTAGCATAAACCCTACAACTTCATGATGGAAACTTAAGTTCAATTCCGCTTTCATTCTTATTCCATCAATCTACATAGTCTCCGATGACGATTCTCCCTTTGTGCCTATCCTTGTTAGTCTATCTCTTTTTTATTTCCTTGCCAAATCTGTCAAACTTAACGGTCTACCCCTCTTTCTAGTCGTCGCCATTGTTGTTGATAGACCGAGATGGATGTCACGTGACCCACTTAAGGCGGGGTTATTTAAATCTTTTGTATTTTTTAACGGCACGTAAAAAAAAATAAGATATGTTTTTTTATTTCTCGTATCTTTGTTATGCGATTGACTTAGACAGCGTTATTTAGGTGAAAGTCCTATCTTTAACTAATGTATTTAAGCAAATAATCAGATCTTATAATTGTTATTCACTAAAAATACGCCACATATACCTTTAAGGAATTGCAGCGTTCCACCACCATCAAGTAATGGATGCATTGAAAATTTCGCAACTGGGAATATGCAGTTGTGCAGTGGAGACAATTTTAAAATTTAAAATTTAGAATATCTCTTGTAGGTCTTTATATTTTACAATTGCACTTCTCATATAAATATAACTTTACGACGACATATAATATTACTTTTTTCAATGTACGCCTACAAAATAATTTGTTATATACAAGAAACTGTGGAACAACTTGATCAGAGGTTTTGTTATGAATTACGAACTATATTAAGGCCCTGGGGCGCGGTCAATATGGCCATATAGTGAAAATGTATTAAATCTTATAAAATATTCTTCTCTACTTCCTTATACGTATATTTGAGAAACACCTAAATGCATGATTATGATGTCAATGATGCCCTCTATTTAAATTGTTAAATGCATGGCCCCTGTGTCAGGGGTTCATGATCTAGTCATTAGACTATAGTGGAAATGTATTTAATTTTAGAGAAAATCTCCTTCTTTACTGTCACAGTAGTGGGAGATACATGTACCGGTGAATAGAATGCATGATTATAATATTCGTGAAGCTTAGGGGCCCTTGAGTTAGGGGTTAAGGCGCTAGGATGGGGTCAAATAGTTAATTGAATCTTAGAAAATCTTCTTTTATGATCATACATATAGCTGGGAAAAACTAAATGCATGATTATAATGTCCATATGAAGCCCTCTACCCAAATTGTGAAATTCATGGCCCCTGGATCAGGGTCTTAGGCCCTAGATCGGGGTCCAATACTGCCATATAGCAAAATATATAAAATTTTAAAACATTTTTCTGTACTTTCACAGTAGAATTAAAAACTAAATGCATTTGTTATTATGTCCATCATGTCCACTTCTTAAATTGTGAAATACACTGCCCATGGAGCAGGGTTTCAGGTTTTTTATTGGGGGTTGGGCAGATATAGCCTTATACTGAATATGTATGTTTTTAGGTACCGTCACTTGAATCTCTCGGGTAACTTATTGCCGTTGGTCGTACACTGTCAGTTAACAATTGAACTTTAGGCTGTGATACTCAGGTGAGTGTCAAGGTTTGTGGGCCTCTTGTTTGAAGGACCCTAGATGACGGGCTCCCGTTATTGTAGCGTTTTGTGTTTTTTTTTGCACAAATGTATTTTTATTATTATGTTATGATAACAAGTTACATGTTCTATTTTGTTGAAATAAAATATCAATTTAGTATTACACACAACTATTTTTAATTTGTTTTAACAGATTTTCTATTATTTTGCGTTTTGACGATTTAAAAAAATAATCATACTTGTGAGTAAAATATAAATTGCAATCAACAGAAGGTAACATATCAACTGAAATGTCACCTCTTTTTACCAGGAGAAATTGTAAAGGACGGAAACAGATTTCTTGATATAATTTATAATAGGAAAATCTGACATCTTTAATCCAATCGGAAGCTGTGTGAACAATGTTATCGTCTGGGTACTTGCATGTCGCTTAAAATACGTAATTTGTTTTATTGAGGATGAAAGGATGTCATTTACTAGCCAATTGAATGACAAAAAATCCACTGGTGATAACGAAAAACCATTCATTATATATTAAAGATCATTGATTGTAGTGTTTTTTTTTCAGTTTCAAAAAAGTAGGTCAATAACCTATTTTTTGAGTTAATGGTCATTGAATATTTTTTGAAAATTAAGAAATAAACATTAAATTTTACACTATGATTCAGATTTTCTTTATTTTGAAAATATAACAAATAATTAACCTCTTTAAAAAATGAGTTACAGTCTATGATGGTAGTGGCACTAAATTGATACAAAGGATAAAGTTTTTAATAATAAGTTTTTAAAATCTTCCAGATCTTTATCCTGAGTAAACAACAGCCTTATTAAAAATATTTTGTGATTTTTGCCACATTGTGAGTTGGAAGCATAATATGCAATGTTCAGGAACTGTTTTTTTTTTTACCGATTTTATATTGATTTGTTATTCAATTGCTTCAAGGTAATCCGAATAATCGCTTCGCTCGACGCTGGGGTTAGAGCTCCCAGTATTTGCCGGTGTAAAGCACCGGTGAACTTTTCTGGCAATTAAAATAAATTCGGGCTTTATGATGGATTTGATCACGCCCCGACCGAAATTATCACCTCATAATATTCAAAGAATGATTCCTTATTATCTATATTTATATAATTTTCAGCAGTTGTACGATTAAGTATTATAATTTTAATTATGCAAACCCGCTTGCGCCCGCAACAACACATCATTTAAATTTATTGGGCTGTATAGTACAAAATCGATTGAATTGAACATATTTTATTGAATAAATCAAAAGGATAAGACACAAGTTCTAAAACTTAGATAGTCCTCTCCTAGTAATGAAATTTTATAAATATTGCCATACATTGAATATATTGAAATATTGAATATATTGAATACACATAAATATACATGAATAAACAATCTACTGCATATATAATATCACCTTATAAATTCAAACATTTTTTGAAAAACGACCACATTCACTCAAAAAAATTTGTACTGTCTTGAAAATTTCAGTGTTTTGTATATTTGTCAACGAGTCATCCCCCCATAATAATAAATGTGCATCTATAATGTGTACGTAACTTAATGTCAATAGCTTATTCATTAGAGAATTCCGAGCTCTTGTATACTTCTTACAGACAAAAAACAAATGGTATGCATCTTCTGATAAGCCACACGAACAGTTTGGACTGGCTATTAAGTTACAGCGGAATAAGTCAGAATTTAAAATACAGTTGTGTCTCAAACGTGTATGTGTTATGTTTAAAAATCTTTTTCCAAATGAAAGATGTTTCTGGGGCTTTACCGTATCATTGTATAAACATTTTTTGAATATTTTAATAGAGGTTGCCTCCCTTGTATTAAGACTTAGGGCATTCCATCTTCTGACAGTATCAGGAATAAATGATTTATTAAATAGTTCTAATCTAAATTTTGGAACAGAATAATCAAGAGAGTTTCTAGTTGTGTACCTTGAAACACTGCCTCTTGTATATGGTACAATGTTTTGTATGTAAGTAGGTACTAAGTTATTGTGCATTTTGTACATAGTTATTAATTTAGCTCTATTTCTTCTGTGTTCCAAAGGTTCCCAACCTGTTTCAAAATAAATTGAGTTTCTTGAAGCAAAACTTGTGAGCCCAGTTACTATTCTTGCGGCATTTAATTGAACCTTTTCCAATTTTTCTATGTCCATCTGTGTGCAACCAGCCCAAACTTCGGCAGCATATTCCAATTGTGGTCTAATAAAAGATACATACATTTGTGATAGAATATCCCTTGAAACAGAAAATTTTAGCTTTTTAAGTAACCCCAGTTTTTTGTAAGCTTTTTTAACAATGTTATCAATATGTTCTGACCAACTTAAGTTTGAAGATAACTGTATACCAAGATGTTTGTGTTCAGTAACATATTCCAACTGACAATTTTCAAAAAATAATTTAGGAAAATGATGTACATTTTTCAAATGGAAAAATACAGCTTTGGTTTTCTGTGGATTGAATTTCAACAACCATTTTTTTGACCATTCATCTAATATTCTGAAGTCATGATTAAGATTTTGTTCAATAACATTAATATTATCTGAGCATTGTTGTAAAGAGTTGTCATCAGCATATAATCTACATACAGATATCATATTTTCAGCTACATCATTTACATACAATAAAAATAATAATGGCCCAAGTACTGAGCCCTGAGGAACACCAGCTTTAACATGGCCTACGGTAGAAAAAATATTTCTATACATAACTTTTTGTGTTCTGTTGCTTAAATAACTCTCAAACCAATCCAGCATGTTTCCATTAATTCCATACATATTTAATTTGTAAATTAGACCTTTGTGCCATACTCGATCAAACGCTTTTGAAAGATCACAAAACACCATACAACAAAATTTGCCTTCATCAATACTTTTAACAATCGAGTGGTATATTTCTAATAGTTGATACATTGTAGAATGACCTGGTAAAAAACCTGCTTGATATTTGTAAAAGAGATTCTGCGAATGTAAATGATTGTATACATGTTTGAAAATAATTCTTTCAAAAATTTTGCTTATACAAGACAAAAGAGAAACTGGCCTATAGTTTGAAGTGATAGAAGGGTCATCCTTCTTAAATAATGGAAGAACATGTGCTAATTTCCAACATTCTGGAAAAATTTTGAGTGATAATGATTTGTTAAATAATATGCAGAGTGGTTTTGAGATGGTATCTTTACATGATTTTAACATTTTGTGACTGATGCAATCAGGACCAATTGCCTTGTTTACTGGAATGATAGATATGATATCTGTAATCTCTTGCTCTTGTATTCTTATTTCTGAAAAAGAGTTATTAAATCTACACCCTCCTATAGTTGGAAGGTCATGATTGCTGTCATCTAAGAAAGTAATAGATGTAAAGTAATTGTTAAGTAATTCAATCTTATCAATGTCTGAAAATGCATAACCCTCCTTGCCATTGTCCATGGTATACCTTATAGGTGGGATGTCATGTGTTAGTTTAGTGTGGAAACAATCTTTCAATAATTTCCAGTATAATTTTTGATTGTTTAAGCTAGCATCCTTGAGATGAGAGTCTATATTGTCATAGTAGTTTGCAATTGCATGTTTCTTCATGTTATTAACCTTGTTCCTTATTCTCCGAAAAATAACCCAATCAGATTCTCTTCTTGTTTTTTGTGCCTTTTTTCTTAACCTATTACGAACTCGCAAGGTTTTTCTAAGAAGAGAATCCATCCATGGTTTATCATTCGGCCTTATAGTTACAGTTTTTTCAGGTATGCAGTGATGAATAAAAGAAAGGAGTTTGTTAGTAAAATTTGTTGTGGCCTTATCTATGTTATCTGTGTCATCAATGATTCTACACCAATCACATTCAAGTATGAGTTTGTTTAAAAGTTCCATATCTGCATGCTTGTAATCCCAAATTTTGCGTTTATATGCAATGTTTGTATTTGTTTTCTGATGAATATAGATATAAGTTGCCCGATGATCACTGAGAGCATTACATACACTTAAAGTACCAGAATCATGTACACATATATTTTCACTAATTATAATGGGATCTATGAGGGTATTTGTGTTGTGTGTACTTCTTGTGGGTTCGTGTATAATATTTGTCAGTCTATAGTTGTTCATTATTGTATGTATCTCATGTGAGTTATTTACCTTTAAAAAATCAATATTTAGATCACCAAGTATTACAATGTTATTAGAAATATCAGTAGCCTTTTCAAAAGACCAAGACAATTTTTGCCAAAAAGCACTACTAGAGTGTGGTGGACGATAAATACAGCATACTAGAAGAATCCCTTTCGCTTGTGGTATTTCTATCCAAATAATTTCAGTATCAGAAGGTTCTAAATCTTCTCTACGGTTCGCCTTCAAAAAGTTTGAAACAAAAATCATTATTCCACCACCATAGCAGTTGCGATCTTTTCTAAACATATTATTAAAACCCTCAATGAACAGATTTTCATTTAAAACATTTGAGTCTAAATGAGTTTCTGTAAAACATAAAATATCAAAATCATGCACTAAATACATTAGAGAGTCAATCTTGTTCCTAATGCTTCGAATATTAAGATGTAATATATCAAGGGATTTTTCAACAGAAGGACCTGGGTTTGTCTCGATGTCACCAGATAGTAGAAGAATAAAAAAACATGAACAACTGTGCAAAAAAATTAATTCTAAGAAACCAAGAAGACAATATTTTGCATTGTTGTTTAAAGATATTACATATAAACAGCAGAAAGTCTAACATGTTGACAGATTTGGAAAATCTGAGAACAGACTTCGAGAGTATATTATGACATTGAGTATAAAAAACCCCCACAGCGGCACGGTATTGTTCAAGAGAGTTACCCATTGTCTAATATGTAAGTTAAGTAGAGTTCATAGCTTAATTTACATCTGTACCGCCAGCGTAGAGGGTATGAAGATTTTACAAGTATTTGGCAATATACAAAGTGTGTCAATTCAAAGGAGCAAAAAAACAAACAAACATAAGTTACACTAGACAAAGTGCATAAAAAATATAAAGAAAAGTGCATTAACTCCCACAATTTACATGGTGGAACTGGGAGATAAATTGTAGAAATAGCATGGAAAGCGGGTTGTAAACTACCGCTGTATCTAGAACTGTTGTAATATTTACATACACATATCTGGATGTATAAAGTGCATGCAATGCATGAAAGAACAAAATAACATCCAACTATAATATGTATATCGTGAAGACGGTGTGACAATAACAGTAATGTGAAGATAAAACTAAACGTGAACATACTTTGCGTGAAACACGGGGCATCCTTAAAGTTGGTAGAAACACTGTACTGATGTTTTTAAACGAAAACGAAAGTAAGGAAACGTTGAAACGACCACGATTCAAGCGTCTGTAAAACTCGGGCACGTGTGAGTGTTTATAATCACAACGAAGATTTTTGTAAGTTTACGACATGGATGTTGACGCTAAGATCTATCCCTCTTCGTGGTTGCTGTCCGCGTTATCCTCATGGAAGCACTCCAGATCCCCCAAGGAGTTAATGATGACCTTCTTACCTCTTGGACCGCTGAGTTTAACGTAAATGCGTCCATCGTAGGTCCAGGTACTGTCGATCTTCTTCTTCTTTACAAGGTCTCGAGTTTTCCCATAGAGTTCGGAACGCCTGGTAGTGAGGGCTTCATTTATGAATATGCGGCCAGTTTGCTTTGAAGGGTTGTTGTTGTATGATTTCAGGTTTTTTTTATTGCCGTACACTTTGGCCCTATGTCATGTTGTAAATTTTGAATTTACTGGGTGGGTGTAAATACAAAATTTACAACATGACAACTGTCATGTTGTAAATTTTGTATTTACACCCACCCAGTAAATTCAAAATTTACAACATGACACCTATCTCTGTAGCTGGTGAATTTGACTATGATGTCGCGTGTTTTCCTGCGAGGGTCATATTTCCCTACCCTGTGGGACCTGGAGATATCCTTAACTGAGATTTTCTCTATGTTTTCTTTAAGAACAAGATTGTTGAATACATTAAGTGCAAGGGTGTCAGTGTTTTCGTTTTTTTCTTCAGGTATGCCTGTTATTTTGAGACAGTTTCTTCTAGAATATTGTTCCATTTCGTCAATTCGTAAATAAAGATCACTGAGTTCATTGCGTAATTGTGTTACCTCTGTAACAAAAACTCCAGCTAGAGCGTTTTTGAAATTTTCCTTATTTAGAATAAGGCTAATGGCTTGTTTGAATTCGTTTTCATCTGAAGAAATTGAGTCTAGCAGTTCATTGAGTTTACTAAGATCAGAGGACATGTTAAAGCTACTGTTCTGTCTTTGTCTCTTTAGTGGATTTACATCAGCAGTATTGCCAGAGGCCATTACGAAGTATATATACTATGTATAACACAATGAAGACTCAATGAGCACAAAATAATATAGTGTAAGTGTACAAACGGGCAGTGAGTAGGTGTTCACAATGGCGGCATTGGTGACTTTGATCGAAGTAGTATCAAATAGATTATATTCACAGAACAACTCAAATAATTAATTTGTGTGCCCGATATGTTTCTTTGACTTACATATTTTCACTGACCAGTTTTTTTCTTGAAGATCTGTCGTAAATCACTCATAGAAAATACTTTTTATCGGAGCCCCACGAAGACCGTCCTGTTTACATTCTGACGTCGCACTCTCGATTCGTAGTGTTACATGTATCACTGACAGAGACACTGGAAAATGTAAATATTAAGATTTTAATGGTGCAAGGGACGTTAATATACAAGTTAGAATGTACATCCTTGATGACTTACACATTGTATGAAACATCTCTTATTACGGGAGTTTGTACCAGGGTTCCCATTTTTTTTAAATATACGTTAGCTGTATAATACTGGTATATCCGCTTACTTGCGATGTGGAATTGTGACTAATTGCGTTCATTATCTGGCAAAAAGTGTCCATATTTAAAAAAAAATTACTTCCTTACAGTGTTACATAACTTCTAAAATCCATTTAAAATGGCATATTGTTTCTGAGGAACATGCATGCTTTTTTCAGTTTCCTGTTTACTTTATCCGATTTTCGAGATGTTAAATAAATTAGGTTTTGATTCAAGTCAAAGATAGATTACAAATCAAACATTCAAAACCGGCGGACGTGACTTACCCTTACTCTTGACTGACATTTATTTGCTAAGAAGCAAATATTAATAAAAATATTCTTGGTTTTGCAATTCAGTCATCATGTTGAAGTATATATATGGAAATAAATGCATTAAAGGATATTACTGCAACAGTAAATGAACAATTTACTGTATTGTCCTATACAAAAATTTTGATCGAGAAACCAAATTTTTGCATGGCAAAATTTTGATTCTCAATAATTTAAATCTTACTATTTGCCTAACAGTGTCTTATACGGTTCTCGTAACAGCCCCTTTTCTTAACGTTTCACAAATTGTACATACTATTCCGTTCTGGTAAAATTCATCTTATTCAAATTAATTCACAGGATAGTATAGTAATATTTAAAATGCTTTTCTATGAATTTTCACTATGCTTTATTGATTTCAGGTGCTAATCGATCGGCCTTTTGTTTGTAAATTAATCATAAGCATGTACATCGATAACAAATTTTGTGACACGTTGTTTTCAGTTACATTCTCATATAGGGGAAATCAAATGTCAAAGAATCTTTGTTGTGCTTAATAGTCTGGCATAATGTCTCATTGATTGCAACACCTCTAATGTTCTACTCTTAACAGGGTATCTGTTGTCCTATAAGGAACATGTTCAAAATGTACAAGGAACTTGAATTTCAAGACCACTTAAATTGATTCTTCCTGTTTACAAGGAATCTTCAGACATTAAAAAATCTCTATATCTCAGAATCCAATAAAAGTTTAATGCTGGAAAACTATTTTCCCTGCGTTACGATTGAAAACAATTCTCATATATCTGATATTAAGAAAGGAGGTATCAGAGGTGTTCCAAATGGTAGAATCATATTCCGTAATGTCATAAAGTATCCATTACGGCATGCATATCAATAGGTTTGTTTGGTACTTGTAAGAGTTTATGGGAATATTGACATTAATCTTGAGAATGTGATTTTTCTGAATTTCATAACGTTATTGGTATGTCATAACCGACTACCGATCAAATTATAAATATAAATTTTCACAACACAAGAAAAATATATTTCAAAAAATATTTTATTCAAACTTCATAATTGGATATTTTTACTTTTCATATGTAAAGAATAAAGTAGTCAAAGCTTACTTTTAATATTTTGATTTCTTTTTTTTAATTTATTTCGATCTTTATTTGAATTTTGGTGCTGACTGGTTGTATCCAGTTTAAAAACATCCTAACTTTATCATGGTGCTTTTCTAGATACCTTTTCCTTTGCTTGCTTCTGATAGTCTATTAAACACCATCACCAGCCCCGTAAAGTGAAGTGAAGTTTGTTTACATGTAAAAATGGCGACTCTCGATCTCGATGTAAATTTAACATACTTGATTTTCCGAGAGCAGTTGAGTGTTTCGGGGAAAGTCTGAGGCAAATAAAGAGACTATATCAGTAGTCAATTGCATGAATAATTTAATGGTACTAAATAAATGCTTTTCACAGAATTTGCGTATTAATAAGGCTAATCACTCCAAACCTAGCGCACGTTTTTGTGCACAACAAATACACAATTCGGTGGCACTGTAGCTCCCAGGTCGTCCATCTGAATTTTTTCAGACCGGGAGCTACTACCTGCAGATAAGTAAAGTTGTGAATAGTAAAATGTCCATGAAATTGTTTTGGTATGTTAATACTTACAGAATATATTCCTAAATTAGTTTAATAAGTCAAAACCGTGCGCAACTTTTTATGGACAACAAATATACTGTTTTAAGAATGGATGAAACTGTAGCTCTACAGTCCGTCAATCGAAATTGTCCGCTGAACTATAGTTCTGCAGCTAGGTGACCGGGTTTAGTTAGATTCATACTTTGGAACAATTTTTAAAAATGAAATTTAAAACAAATCTCGAAATAAACATTCAAAACATAAAATCAATCTCTTCACACAAATTTTTTTTCTAAAACACTATTTGCAGTTGCGTAGTCACAACGGGCTCATGAAAAGCGTTCGGAACACATTTTAATTTAAAAAATTGTTCTAAGCAAGGTGTTTTTAATGACAGGAAGAAACATCGAAGTCATTGCTATTATTACAAAGATACCAAATGTAGCGTTGTTGGGGGTATTTTGTTTGTACTGTATATCTTGTTTAATTATTTCAATCCGGTAATATTTTTTGATGACAATGGGTATAGATCAAGTGCTTATCAAAATGTTTCCCTGTTTTTACGTATAGTTAAAATATTGGCTACCTCTTAGGATGAACAGGAAAACATTGTCTGTAAAATGCCAAGGTTTGACAAATTAATAACGCCACGATATCCAAAATAATGGAATTCTGCCATTTAATTTCCTTCTTAATCTTCTGATCACCAACTTTACATAACTTTTATCTCAAATAAATAATAACTCATCATTTCGTGGCAGGTGTATATAATTTATATTATGTTATTTTATAAATTATATTTGTACAGGCATAAACATATTTAGCAAACTAAAGATTCATTAAACTGATGGCAACATATATCATATTATGTAATACTGGGGTGTCATTTCACTAAAAATTGAGTTTGTAAATGGCCCTGATTTTCTATAATTGCTTTTACACTCCTCACTAATATGCATAGAATGTACATTATATGAAAGTCGTAAATTTTAAGGATGTCTAACTTAGAATTCAGTATTCTATCTGAGATTCTTACAAAAATTTATTTGTACTCTTAATTTCAGACGTTAAATTTTTTTTACGTCTAGATCCAATGAATGTATAATATTTTTCAAATAATACGTGATTGTGGTGGTTTAATTTTTTACATGGGGAACAGATGACTCTTAGCAACTACTAAGTAATTTCTTCATATAAGACGGTATGAAAATATCTTCTTTAGGAATGGTCATGAGGGCATGAACATCTTTCGTAATCAACAATTTAAAAATAAGATAATAAAGTAATATGTATATATACATTAGTTATTATTTTTGGCTTAGAAGTTTGAACACTGTTGATTCCTCAGGCATTTAACAAGTTCAGTATTTAATTCGCCAGGAACAGGCGCGAAGAATCAGACCCCCCCCCCCCCCCCCATTCGATTATTCTATCATTTATACGTCATCAACATGACGAACATTTATTCCGTAAAATTTTCCAGATTGTCGTTCTCAACGATAACGAGTTTCAAAGCATTTACATTTCAAATTTAAAATGAAAAACACATTAAAACTGATTTCTACTTTATAGAACAAGCATCCTGAGAGTATTACATAAGCAATACACGTCCCCTACCGATAACCCCTTTGATTGAGAATGCCAAAATGTGAGACCCTGTATATTAAATATCCCCATTACAAATGTAGACATTTTAAGAAATGTCTCCTTTATAGTATGTAATTATGAGAAATAATTACAACAAACAGCAAACAATCTCAAAAATCCATTTAAATAATTGCATGCAACGAATTTTCTATGGGATTTTCCACTGTGTAGTTTAAAAATAATATTTGACATGTTAAACTTTAATAAGAGATAAAAGAACAAAATTAAAACTATACAGTTTATATCGAAATTAAATACAAAGTGGGTAAAATAATACATTTTATTTAATCTAGCGTGTTTTCGCCAAGTCCATTAAGTATTTGCTGGTAGAAATTTGTGAAAACAATGCACTGTTATGCACAATATCATTACTAACCGTCTTCTATACTATACCCCGAATCAAACCAAACAGTTAAACTGGTTGTCTAATACAAGTTTAGCTTTTTAAAAAAGCTTACCGTCTTTAGACCAAACTCTAAACAGCAATAGGTTATCAAAGAAAATTTAATTCTTTTTTATATAAATGTGGCCTTCCTCTACATGTGGAACTTTTTTTTATATGTGCTGTAAACGTAAAATTGAGAAATGGGTTCCACGTGTTTGTTAGTTAAGATCGACTATAGTAGGGAAAAAGAGATCTTAGGAAGGGTCGTATTATTTTAATAAAATCAAAGTTAATACCACAGCATTCAGCATCTTGTTTTACTGATATTAGTTTTACTGTATCTAATATGCAAACTTGTTTACTGATATTAGCCATACCGTATCAAATTTTCACATTCTTTGTATTTGCATAAACAATACAAAAAGAAAAGAAAAACAATTCAATATATATTATAGAATATTGCTTTCAACTAGTTGTACAAAAAAATAAAGCCGAAATTTTATTCATAGCAATTTTTTATTGTTTTTTCGTTTTCTCACTTTTTAAGATTTGAAATCTACGAAAATTGTTAAGTCGTACGTAAAAAAGATCATCAGAAAATTATCTCCCTTGCGCCGAACAGTAATTCAACCAATGAAATAAATGTAAATTTTCACATCATGTATTTTCTACCAATCACAAAGGAGAGGAAGTGCACAACCCGGAGACTGTTAATTATTTCAACTCTTTATACCGTCTTCCAAGGACCAAAACATGCTTGAAACCAGTACAGTTTCCAATGCGTAGAGACGATTCCTCTTCCTTTGCTTTAAAAATCCCCATCCCCTCAACTGGAGCTACATGATTTTGATTTTTCACATTATATTTTTTAAATATATTTTATTTTTTTTTTTTACAAAAGACATTTTCAAAATTAGATATCTTAACTTAGATACGTCAGAGATAGCCTCGGTTTACATCTTAAGATATATCTTAGAGTGGTCATAAGATATGTCTTAAGACATATCTTAGGACATGTCTTAAGATGGATCTTAAGATAATTTCATGAACATGGCCCCTGGGGAATAAAGTACTTGTAGATATGCGAGATTACATGCCTTTTCTCTCCCTGATACTGATCACACAGCTGCATAAGTACGTCTCCAGAACTTCTTAGTTTTGTTTGTTAGTTATATAATGACATAATCATTTATTGAAATGATTATGCCATTTTATCACTGCATCTTCCATGATCTATTTATCTTTTTTTAACCATTATCTATAATTTATCTTTATTTTAAAAAAAAATATCAACTAAACAAATCACGATTTTGATGCAGGTTCAAGATGAATTGCTAAGTAAACACACACAATGGAATAGTGCGATAAAGTTTGAAGGCACAGGTAAAGTTCTGAATGTCACGTACAGTAAAATCTATTCACCGATCCAGCCTTTATCATTTTCACGGGATGAACACCGCTATTAGGTCAATGAGCAGTTAATTAAAAGAATTAATTGTTAATAAAAATTGACTGAATAATTTAATTCTGCCATTCAGCCTATTAGAACTTTTAGTTAGCATTCAGATACACGTAACTGACAGTCAGTTTAGAGCTCTGCATGTCAAACTTGAATTTGTTTTCACTGGCACAATAAATTCTATTTCCTATTGGTTGATGTTGGCGTGGTTTCAACGGTAGTGGATACTCTCTTTTTGGGTACACCGGTAATTACTTCCGCATGTATATATTTTGATAAGGGTTTTGCCGCACAGCATTAATCCGACAGTTCAACATCTAATTTCGTCAACGAAGTATGCAGCTCTTGTGTGTTCACGTTTACTTGTTGCTACTGTTTATACTAACGCAACTGAAGTAAGTGAATATAATTATTTCTCTAGTCTAGACGCATTAATTTTTTCTTATTTTGCTTTGCTTTTTAATTTTGAGCCCTGATAACCCGTTTATAAAGGACTTCATAATTCCTAAGATAATGCAGTTTTCCTTATTTCAGAATTGTTCAGTCAACACCTTGCCAACAGACAACAAAAGTAGTTCGATCTTACAAGAACAGAATATGCACTTGTCGGTGGTGGGGAATATGGTAAGATAGTGAACCTATGCGTTTTATCGCTTATCAGTTTGCTATCAACTGGGCCTTTTCTTAAATCTGGATATTTGTTACGCCCTTTCCTTTTACAAATAACACACAATAGGTTTTCCATTTATAGAAAAAAATGTGGATTTTGATTACAATCGTTACAATTTATCGTAAGTGTTATTAAGGATAAGACAAACGTGTACTTGTTAAATAGTTATTTGATGTGTTTGAAAATTTTAATTTGATTTTTGGATGTGTTAAATTTATAATAATAATTTTTACGATCTAATATTTATCGACTAATCGAAGCGCAGAATCGACAATATAATTACTAGATTAATAGTACAGTAATATTTATTTCAGGGTAACGGGCAAATACGCCGGCATAAAAAGAGTTGTTCCGGCATGAAAACGGATTTATTTTAATAAGGACTTCGGCGTTCGTCAACAATAATGTGTTAAGCATTTGAAAGTGGTTTGATTAATCAAAATGAAATATAAATCCATATGCTGGAGTTAAAAAAAAATTATTTTAGGTTTGTTTAGGTAAACGATGTTTAATTACTTATGAAAAAATAAGCAATCCGGCAAAAACCAAGTGATTTTTTCTGTTTAAAATTCAATTTGTTGTTTTGTTTGTTTTTGTGTTTTTTAAAAATGTTGCTGATTCTGTTGAGGTCATATGGGAATTATTGAAAACTAATTGATGCATATTCGGGTCCGGACTCTTAAAGGGCAATTTTGGATGTGTTTATGAGATATTATTTTTGATTTTTTTTTTCACTCAGTACTCATCATGACTGGGTTTGGCGGTATTATGAGGAGTATAAAACAACTTGCTGTGCTGGCTATGGAGGACCAAACTGTCAACGTATGTATTAAACACTATAAAGTAACAGTTTGTTCAATAAATAAATGTTATGTCACAAAATTATATAATTATAAAGCACATGGCTCTATCATTTTAGCTATCTGTAGCAGTAGATGTCATGGCCGTGGAACGTGCGAAGGACCTGAGCACTGCCTTTGCGATAGCGGTTATGTAGGATATGCTTGTCAAACTCGTAAGATGAACAAAACTTCCTTGATTTACGTGTGTTCCTATATTAAGCCTATTTATCAACTGAAACCTTAAAAGTTATCGTTGTAACTGTTTAAGCTGTGTGCAGGCCACGTTGTGAACATGGTACATGTGTAGGGCCAGACACTTGTTCCTGTCACTATGGATACAATGGAAGACTCTGTAATGCACGTAAGTTCAGAATAACTATCGTTTGTTATACAAGAGAAGTAAACACAATTTCTTTTTAACAAAAAAACTCTATTTTAAAAACAAAACAATCAAGAAAACATTGACATACGACTGGCTGTATCATGATATAAACCACATGCAAGCATCTGACAAACTGATGGCCCTATTGCAATTTATCTTCCTTATCTAATATCATTGGAATTTTATAGCGACCGAGAAACAGTGCCGATTTTAGATGTCCACACAGGTAAGGTCTATGAAGCAAATACTGGAATTAGCTGAAGTTTCGGCCGATCACGAAATATCGAAGCATAAAAGACACAAGCTCTTGTTTCTACATTAAAGAGTATGCTTATCTATGGCACCTGATCCTGCCTCTGCGGGTTTGCAGATGTCCGTGATTGCGCTGCTTTGGAGTTTTGATTGAATACCGAATTGCCCACGGATTTTTCTCCATTTTCCTCGATCATGGTTTTTTCCCCCCAAAATACGACAATTTCCCCGATAATGACATTTTTACCGATATGACATTGGGTGCACGGCAGGTGTGACCGGTCGACAGAGGATGCTTACTCCTCCATGGCACCTGATCCTACCTCAATTTATTATTACTATTTTTTTTTTAGAAGATCGTATTTGCTCTGCTCCTGTTTTGTAATTTCCCTTTGGACTTTTGAATTTGAACACTGTTCGTTATCACCATATGTCATACTACACAACAAATATTAAAGAGTACCTTTTAACGAGTGAATCTCCTGATACCGAGCGAATGTTGAGAGTCAGAAGATGTACGAGTTCAAAGGTTACCCTAAATATTTTGTATCATTGCATGGTTGATAACTTATTTCTCAAACCTTCTACGGATTTCAAGTCAAAGGGAGATAATTAAAAAAAAGAGTGAAAATATGTAAAGTGTTTTAAAAATCTTCATTAGATATACAAGACCAATTTCAACTATACTAAACACAAAGCATCCTTTTGGGGAAGGGCTTTCAATTTTTTACAAATGAAAGGCCTAACCCCCTTAAAAGGGGAGATAATTAGGAAAAATTGAAAATAGTTTGGAGGGTTTTACAAATCATATATATAGAAATGTATAGATTAAAAAAAAATAGTAGCTTTTTATGAGTAAAATTCTTAAACTTTAAGCAAGTATGAGGATGTTTCAAATCCAAACTTTGAAGTTAAAAAAAAATAGAGGAAGTGAACTTATGCAAATAAATGCAATTGAAAATGAGCCTTGCAGAGGCTTTAGTCCCATTAAGAATTTTTTTGGTTATTTGTTTTCTTTTAGCTATTTGCAATCCTTCCTGTAACCATGGAGGTACTTGTACTAGACCAAATACATGTAGCTGTCCTGCGGGCAAATTCACGGGCCCCAACTGTGATGAACGTAAACAGTTTTTTATTTTTTTTTATATTTTGGTTATCAAATTATAACAAAAATCAGGGAGAAATAAATACAGATAAATACTTATTGCTTTTTAAAAGTGTTTATACTGTACTATTTTTATCGATATAAATATTTTTCTATACCACAGCTATTTGTAGTCCTCTTTGTTTGAACGGAGGCACGTGTTTAGAATCACGAACCTGCCTGTGTCCATCTACCTATACTGGATTAGACTGTGGAACACGTATGCATAACATATTTAAAAACTTCACCCAGTGTAATTTGTCAACGTATACTTATACTATTCAATTACTAGTTGTTTGATATAATTATAAATATCCAACTGTCTTTCTGATGGATATCCAAATACTATAAAACATATATTGACAATTAGCCGGATTTAATAATAAGCCGGTTTTGAAAGATAAAGCACCTATTTCTTGCTTTGAAAATTATTCGAAAAAAGCCAGTTTTGAAAATGAGCCAGTCATGATAACACCATTTAGAAAAGATTTTAAAAAGTGATTTTGGTCCCGAACCATGTGACTTTGAACCTTTTGGTGTTTCTTGCTGTTTTATTTCTGTCTTCATCCATCGCCGCACATTGCTTTCGTCAATTCCAAAATACTTTGCAGTTTCGATGATACGATTTTTCGCATTGCCAAGTGATAGCTCTTTGTAATGCTCTACAACCCTAAATTTTACTTATTTGTTATAACTTTTTTAGTCACCTAAGCTGAAAGCTCAAGTGAGCTTTTCTGATCACATTTTGTCTGTCGTCCGTCTGTCTGTCTGTATGATTTAAAGTTGTGAAAATTAAGGACCACGCTCTTTTACAATGGGAGATAATTAGGAATTATCGCGAATTTTTGAGAAATTTTTTAAAAATCTTCTTCTCAGACACCAATCAGCCAGGAAAGCTGAAAGCTGAAATTTGTGTGGAAGGATCCTCAGGTAGTGTAGATTAAAAGTTGTGAAAATCATGACCTCCCCTGGGGGTATGGTGGGGCCACAATGGGGGGGGGGGGGTCGAATTAATACATAGGAATATATAGAGTAAATTTTTAAAAATCTTCTCAGAAGCCAATCAGCCAGGAAAGCTGAAACTTATGTGGAAGCATTCTCAGGTAGTGTTGATTCAAAGTTGTGAAAACCATGACCCCCAGGGGTAGGGTGGGGCTACAATGGGGGTGGAATTTTTTTTTACATAGGAAGATAAAGAGTAAATATTTAAAAATCTTCTTTTTCAGAAGCCAATCAGCGAGGAAAGCTGTGTGGAAGCATCCTGTGTATTGTTGATTCAAAATTGTAAACATCAAGACTTCCGGGGTAGGATGAGGCCACAATGGGGGGGGGGGGGGGTCGAGTTTTTACATAATAATATAGAGAAAATTTTTTAAAAATCTTGCGTGGAAGAGTCTGGCCTCTGGACGATTCTTGGGCCTCAAAAGGGGTTCAGAGTTTGATGTAGGTTTATATCCCGTATATAAACAATTCATTTTCCCCCTGGGTATTCTTATGTCCCTAACTTTTCTAACAGGATGATTTTATTGTTATATTACATGTTGAGCATTGCAATTCTCAAAAAGATCCTCAACAATTGTTTATATACGGGATATAAACCTACATCAAATCTGGACAATGTGGTATAATACAGATCTACATGTATTATACCACATTGTCCAGATATTCTGTATTATGATTCCATTAAGCTGATTTTATCATGCCTATTTTTGCTCAGGTGAGCGATGTGGACCATGGGCCTCTTGTCTTGGAGTAGGAGTACGTCTAGTAGTCACATTGCTTAAAGCTCACTGTTTTAAAAACAAGGGCCCAAAAGCTTGAGCACTTTGAATTTAACTCTTACAAATGTTTACCTGGATATCCTTTTTAAAGAACAAACAAGTAGTTCACAATTGAACGATTACAATTAATTTGGTTTAATAATAAGCCCTGATTGTACTCTCGTTCCTTGCCGGTTTTTTGTTTGGATAATAAGCCGCAATTTAAAAATAAGACGGTTTTGAATTCTTACAAAAACTTAAAATAAGCCGCGGCTTATTTTTAAGGTTTTAAGTTTCTAACCGTGCATAAAACAAATGAAAAAAACCCAAGTGTTGAAACATGTATTTCCAACACCAAAAAATCATGACACTTCACATATTCAATATGACTGACACTAAAATGGAATTTCAACAGATATGTCTCTGTTCTTTTTATAGATTTGAAATTGCACACAAAACTTTTAGATTTTCTATTCCCAAACCACGAATTGAATAAGTTAAGAGCACATTTGATTTTTCTTGCAAATTTTGATTTGAAATGCTTTTAATACGTTCAACATATCATCTGAAATAGGGTCTGCCCCTTTTCGTTGGTATTAATTAACAATATCAGGAATTTTGTCCGACTGGGACTCAATAAGAATGAATGTTTTCTCGAAACTATTTAACGCTATTTCGTTATTTACCCATTATGTAACGTTCCCACTATTACGTTTTACGATGCGGTCGAAATTGCCGTCTTAATCGTTGAGTTATCATTATGATAGTAATTGTATCAAATCTCACCAGATGTTGATGTATATCGTGGCAACTGTGATATCGTAGAAACTTTTTTGACTGTCAAATTTTTTAACAATCAACACGATTAATTTTCTATCGTAAGCATTCGTTATCATCGTTGCATTGTTACCAAGCACATCATGTCGTATTTTATCGTGCCCATCTAATCATGATGAACTGGGTCAATCTTGGAGAAGACAAACACTGCGTTCAGTTGCGATTTCCCTATATGGTCAGTCATAGATATATCCATCGCAGTCCAATGGTAGCTCAGATCACCTTTCATCTTAATTGTGAAAAGAATCGCCATAATTATCATGCCATGTCGCAGCAGAGCATAACGACCCGTGATTAACGTATGTGCACATACGCAAGCTACCCAAATCGGGAACTCGTGTCGCGATGTTTCTGATTAGACCGAGATCCAATCGGGAATTCTATCTGGACAATATTATCAAAATGTATGTTATCGTATCTGAACGGGCACTGAGATCGTAACAGATCGCGTCATATGAAATATATCTATCAATGTTCAACGAATCGCATGAGAACGTATCGACTCGCATCACCTCGTATATAAGCCTATAGCTATAGAAAAGTTTTACAATCCGCTACGGTTTGTCAATCGTAGTGTTCGTTACAGATCGTACGACAGTGGGAACCTAGCATTAAATATTTCTGGCTTGAAGATCTCGAAATTTAAACATATTTAAATAAACAAATAAGGTTAATATTAAAGGTGTTTTTAAATCAACAATTAATGATTGGAAATTACTAGTAATTAAAATTTAAACCCTTTTCTGAGAGAGAGAGAGAGAGAGAGAGAGAGAGAGAGAGAGAGAGAGAGAGAGAGAGAGAGAGAGAGAGAGAGGGGGCAGGCTCGTGGTGTGCGTTTCAGTAGTCTTTTTATTTCTACCTCTAGTAGATAATTTGATCAACTGGCTTACATCTTTGCTAGTCAAGGGTTTGCCGTCTACTCTGTTCCCCATAAACTCTTGGCAGATCTCATTACGAAAACTCGATTTACAACACGATTTTATACGATTTTTGGCCACTTTATATGAAAGGTTTTTTAAGTAAGATCATTATAATAAAATATCGAATTACTACTAAAGGTTAAGCAGTTAAGCTTTAGAAGATTAACCTTTTGCAATATTTCATACTTTTACAGCTGTCTGCAGGCCACCATGTCAGAATGGGGGAACATGCATATCACCAAATACGTGTTCTTGTGACGAAACATATACTGGACAACACTGCGAGACCCGTATGTTTGCTGAATAATAAGTATGGTTTGGTATAAAACTCCTTTGGACTTGTAGAAATTGACACATCAAGCTCCACTCCCTACACTCCCTGACTATCAAAAGTTTTGATTTCAGTGGTAGCTTTGTAGACCAAGCCGTTGTTAGACAGTATTTAAAGTATTGTAATGTGTTGAACACGAATTAGGTTCCCAGAATGGAATCTAATGAACTTTAACTATGTCGCATGATCTTAAATTATCGGCAATGTAGCAAGTCAATTTTTTCAGGTTAAAAAATTAAAAGAACTAGAGCAAAGTTCGTTGCAAAGCAATGAGTGAGTCTTCCGTTAGTGTTAAAAGTAAAAGTTAAAAGCTCCCGTCGAAAAGTAACCGGGATTATGGAAACAATAAAGTTCCAACAGACAATCCAACAAAACAGAAAAATATTACGAATAATTCTTGGTACAACTTAAAGGGGGAGGAAAGTAATAAAACGTTTATATTTGGATTAATAAAGTGGTTTAAATGATAACAGTTGGTCGTTCGGTTTCGAAGATAAAATTCATAATTAATTAAGCTTTTATACTCGTTTGAAGTTAGAGAAATCGCTATTTACTGGAGCCTTACATGGTGTAGAACTCTTTTTTTTTTTTATTGAAAACCAAACAAATCAATTATTTTGACGTCACACCATCTATTCCGATTTACCTAATGTACACGGTGTTATGTAATAAATGATGAACTATGCCTTTCTGTTTCTCAAGTAATCAGCTAAATAAAAATTAATGATGATGTTTATGTTCACATGTCAAACTAAAGAATATAATATGAGAACATGTATAAATTGTACATTTTTATTGAATATAAACGGCAGTCGTTTTTCTATCTGTTAATTTTTTTAACCCACGTCCAACTGAATAAGTATGTTATAAAATTGTAGTCGGGATAATTTAAATAACACCCGCACTAACCTAAATTCGGAATTACCATGTCAAAATAACGACAGCAAACACTTTCTTCGATGCTTGGCATCTCTTTACAATTCCTTTAACTACGCGGAGATTCCTCAACACTATGATCATATGCACAAATGTATTCGTCAAGTCAACGAACAAAAAGCTCAAAAAGATATTGTTCCATATTTTATTTTCCACAACTTGTTAGTGGAACAAATATCATAATCAGCGAATACTGATGATAAACCAAACCAGAGTGGATGATGTGACGTCATAGATTGGAGTTCAATGACAGCTCTCATAACGGCGGGAAATTTAAATGAAGCAATCGATATTTTTTGAATTATTCATTATTCCAGGGGTTTTATTGAAAATAGATACGATTAACAGTAGATATTAGTTTATTGATTTATTTTACATCTGTATAGTTTCCTTCCCCTTTAACAAATCCGAAAACTTTCAGGTACGAATTAACAAATTAATATATATATATAAAGAAATACCTATTTGCATTAACTGATTTTCTTATGTTACAGCTCTTTGTTCCTATCATTCTCCTTGTTTTCCGGGTACATGTGCCGACACCGTAAAATGTCAATGCCACGAAGGTTTCAGCGGTTCAAATGGAATGCAAAGATGTCGAACAAGTAAGAAAATTCCATGACTTACTGGAATAAAGATAACAAATTTTGTTCTTACTGATAGCTTCTAGTAAAATCGTTTTATAAAAGGATTTTGTTTGGTTCTTTTTCAACACTTTTTGCTTTAACATTTGTTTACTTGCTTAAAATTAACATGTTAATTTATTAACAGTGACACCAGGAAACAGTCCGATTATAACTCAGTGTACGTCTGTTTTGGCCAATATTGACAGAACAGGTCAGAAGATAGAAAAATACCGATTTGTCACTGACTCGTCTCAGCCAAACTCAACCCGCATAGACACAATGTGGGTAAACCAAAAGGACTACAACTACATTAATGTTGAGTTTGCTGCTTTGTTCACATCTCCAGAGAACATCGTGTATCCAAAATATGTAACAGGTTTTAAATTTGGAATCGTGTCGGGGAAAATTCAAATTGATCTTCAAAAAGTAGGAAGAAATGGTAAGATTGTTTGGGGGTATGTTTCTACCCTCCAACAAATACTACAATGTTAATAGCAATTTTACAAGCTTTTACTTGCAATTTACTGTTTATCTGAGGATAATAGTATTTTCAAAAATAATCAAACACCATATGTTTTGTGGAATGCGAAGAAAAGGCACGGATTTTGAATTATTTTGGTTACCCATTAACCGAAACCCTTTAGGTTTAAGTACATTATAATCGTTTTGATAATAATTCGCATTTCAAATGCAGTTGTTTCATGATTAGATCCAAATCAGCCATTTGTAAGCCAAAACGAAACGCAGAATTGCAGATATCAGCCAGGTTCTTCAAATCCGAACGACGATGTCTTCCATTGCAACTTCACAGACGAGAATTTTGACAGACTCTTGGAAAATGGAGACAAGTAAAACATTTTTAGAGTGATTTAATATGATAGGTACATGCTCTGATATGCATAACACATTCATGTTCAAAGAAAATTTATAAAAACGTGTAAAACGATATAATTTTGACAAAAACAGTATAATTTTGCCATTGTACTACATACTTATAATGAAGAGATAAAATGAAAAAAAAAAAGGGAAATCAAAACACTTGTTAGTAATTTATGTTTTTACAAAAAGTTTTGAGAGTTGGATTGCCTACGTGATAAATTTTAAAGTTACTTACTACAGTTTGACGTTAACGGTCATTGCTGAAAACGGAGGATTTCGGAAATTGATAACTCCAACTGGAGTTACACAGGATTATTTCTACGGCCAAATTTCCACAAAATCTACCATGTTCCGTTTTGACTTTATCAAACCATATCATTGTCTCCTGGATAAGTCTAATCCTTGTTCATCAAAAGCACTTGACGTAATAGAAGACATTACAAAGGTACAATATAAGATAAGAAAATCAATCTTTTAATAAACTTCCTAATTTCAATTGGAATAAAAATGTACTAAGTAAAACATATGCATGCAAGTAAATATTCTTTGGATTCATGGCATTTGACTTGATAATTCTTCAAACTATGATTGGATTTTGGGCGTTTTCATCATTCATATTTTTAGAATTCAGAACTACATTTTTAGCATTTGTCTGGTAATCCATAAGATTACTTTAACTTATATTTTCAAATCAGAATCCCATACAATTTTATTGGAACAACTGGATAGATAAGCTATCTGGAATACAAGGATACAAATTACAAGCCTTTTTGCTGAAATCAAACGCAACAACTCTTACAGAACCTCTTCCTTGGAACCCGGATGAAGAAATATCTTTAAATAAAAGTGAATCAGGTTATACCTATGTTCCAAAACAGAGTGGGATGTTTTCGTTTATATTAAATGTCATAGATAATGCTAATAATACACAATATGCGCGAACATTAGTACTCTATGACCCGCTGTCAAGTGTTATATTGTCATCGACTCCATTTTTTGCGACAACAGCAGAAGAGGAAACGAATTTTAAGTGGCAAAAGTCTTTGAATAATAACATAACAGTGTCGTGGAAGGGACATTTCCAAAACAAATTTCACCATGACAGAGGACTTTTAAATCCAGTTGCACGCTATTTGCACTACGATTTCATGTCAAAATACGAAAAACAAGTTCCTTTAGAGTTGGATGATAAAACAGGTAACAGAACTTTGAAAAGAATTCTAAACGTTTTCGGTATAGTCAAATTTGAATATAACTATAGAAACAGTAACCAAGGAAACACAACGCCCATATCCTGGAGCCCCGTTAGTAAGCCTTTGACAGAAAATCAAACATTCAATATCGGAAGAAGAGATGGAGACACGATAAACTTTTGGGTCAAAGCTACTGACATATTAGGAAATCACAAAATCGACATGACACAAATATCCTTCGACTCAAGTCCTCCAACGGAGTTGAGAGATGCTGACGTCATTTTCCTACAAAATGTCAAAACAACCAATTTTAGTTTTTCCAGCCGGTAAGAAATAATCATTTTTCTGACAATGCAACATGAATAAAATTCTTGTGTTGAATTGTAAAAATATTATTATTTTCAAGGCTTCTAGTGGACGCATATGACAGAGATAGTGGTATCCATAAAATCAAATGGGAATTAATAGCAAACAACAGCAATATGGTATTCAGAAGTGGCGATATTCCAGGAAACAAAACAAATGTTAGTTAAAAAACCCACTAAGATTAAAGAGTGATAATCAAGTGATAATACTACAATTGACAACTTAACTTTTAAATGCAATTTTTGAGTTTGTGTTTTTCAAATTTAAAAACATGTTTTACCTGTTTATTGGTTTCCAGAAGGAACTTGGGCCAAAGCTTGGATATAGAATTCCATTGGGGGACTATTATTATTACACGCATTATCTTGATATCAACAACTGCTGGATGGTTGTCTCTAAAGAAAAGTTTGCTACTGAGTTTGTTTTGTTGAAATTGACTGTGTTCAATATGGCGATGGAATACACCCACTATAACATGACAGTAATTGTTATATTATTCATTTCAACAATTTCAATTATCAATTTGAATTTTAATACACAGTTGTTGGTACGACGTTAAATGTCTGTTATTTTTCTTCCTGTAGATAACAGATTTGGCTTCACTTGATGGAATGGACGAGTGTAATTTTTTTCTGAGATCCTAAAAAAATCATTCAATAATATAATTCGGTTTATAGTACTTTTTTAAAATATAAGTACAACAAATAGATCTGCATGTTTGTTACAGATTCTGGACCAATAAATCTCACAATAGCTGCTACGTACGACAACAGTGTCCGTCTGAAGTGGGTCCTACCCCCTACATGTTATGAAAGGACAGTAATTACTGTAAAGTCCCTGTCAATCAATGGCCGTGTTCTAATATGGAATGTCGACAAGAACGCAGACTGGTTTGACTTGACTGGATTAGACCCAGAGACGAATTACAATCTGTCGTTTATTACGCAGTATGGAAGTCAGATGAGTGACCCAGTTTTATTGCAGTTCCGTACAATAGCCTCACCTGCTGCTCTAACAGGAGGGGCCATCGCAGGAATAAGCATCGGTAACATTCATATGGCTACAGTTCATTTTCTAGGTTTTATTTCCATCTTAAATATATGTTTGAAGTTCTGTATTTCGGATTTTAATGAATAAGACATTAAAACATATGATGTCTATAAGTATCTGCTCCCTCTTAAAAATCAAATCGATTATCACAGCTGCACATATAACCAAACTACGTTCTAATCATCTATCAATTTGTAGCATTCCTGATTCTCCTTGGGATCATTGTTGCCATGGTCGTTCTCTGGAGACTTGGGCGACTATCCATAATCAAAGAAGACATACAAAGACGGGCCACTGTGGTCCGAAAGAACATTGCTAATCGCTTTTCAGCTGCACATATAGTAAGCAGTGCTGCGAGTTACAAAGAAACTTACACTCGTAGCTTTTATTTTCCATGCACAAATTTATACAAGAGAGTATATTTCAAATCATTTTAACCTCTACTTGTACATTTTCATGGTATCTTTGTAAGTTGTTCGGAAGGTCATAAATTATTAACAAGAGCGTACCGTAAGGATTTAAATTTTATTATTAATTCATATAGAAAAGTGTTAAATATGCATCCCCTCCTCAACCCATCCACCCACCCTGTTCAGCAAAATTTTCTTTTGACCCACCGGCCCAGGAAAAGAAACTGGATAGGTGCATGATTGGAATGCCTAATTTTGGTCGTAGGTTATAAGTTCCTTTATAAAATGAAACTCATGTACTCTAGTCAGAAAATGATAACATGTACGAAACAAAGATGACATGATAAAAGCAAAATGTTTATTATTGTAGAATGAAACTTATGAATGTGATGATATATATGTTTATGGCCAAATGGAGTTTAACGAGACAGACAGCAAGTTTATATCGAGTAGTGATATTGTTCTTGACGTCATGATGACGAGTGGAAGATTTGCAGACATTTATAAGGCTCGATACCTACCCCACAACAATAAATCAAAACAAAATGTCATCGCTAAAACTCTCAAAAGTAAGAGCAAGTTTATTCTGTCAATTGATTCCTGTAAAATATATATTTATGCAATAACTGTATTTCTTTGGAATTTAAAACAAAATTAATTTATTAAATGTTTTTAAAGGTGGTTACAATGAAGACAACTTGCTGATGATGAAAGCAAAAATCAATTTCTTTGCCAAAGAAGTGGGTGACCATCCTAACATTATCGGTTTTATCGGCGCTGTTGTTGACAATGATGCCTGTAAGGATCAGAGAATATATATATATACATGATGTAGATTGAACAAAAGACTCGTCACATTAGATTTTTTTTTTTTTATCTCAAATTCAGTTGAAATAAAAGTACTATATCGAATATATTAAGATGAAAAAAGAATGACAGTTGATTTATGCTAAGATTAAGCGACAATGTACATATGACAAATGTTAAAATATTTTTATATGGTAGTTGGGCCGTACATGGTTCTCGAATATTGCCAAAATTGTCAACTTAGAGACTGGCTGTTGCAACAAAAGAATAAATCAACAGAGGAAACTGTAGAACTACTTTACCGAATATCTTACGGAATTTCGAAAGGAATGTATTACCTTGAAACCAAAAAGGTAATCAATATAACTTTTATCTTTGTCAATGCAGGTGCATTTGATGTCCTGTGACATACTTCATGTAATTAGGATTTGTTAAGTTACTCCGACCCTCAGCCTCAAAAATTTTTTTTCATCATAAAAATGTTATTCGCCTTCAAACTTAATAAATGAAATGAAAAGAAATTTATTGATGGTATCCATGCATTTTACAAAGTTATTGCAAGTTTGCCCACGAGGGATATAATGGAATAAATAAACAAGTTGAGAATAAAAACTCAAGTCAAATACAAACAACAGGCCCATGGGCCACGTCGCTCACCTGAGCAACAATAGCCTTAACAATAGAGTTATGGAGTCATATACAAAATATCTGGACTACGTAGTAGAATAAATATATTAAAGGATTTTCAAATTTTTCTTCAAGTATTATTATGTTGACAATGATCCAATTTTGGTCAGGATGATTCACAAGGTAATATCACATAAATGAGCATTACAGTTCTCAAGAAGATCTTGAGCAATATCTATAAACCTACATCTAACTTTAAGCCCCTGGTGGGGCACAAAAATTCTCCACTTTCTAAGCAATTGAGAATCAATAATATGTTAAGATGCTCGCATTTTTAATGACATTTAAGAATAGTTTAAAATTTTCCTTTGTAAAAATTGCCTCTTCGCCTATTGTGGCCCCACCCTACCCCCGGGGGTCATGATTTTCACAACTTTGAACCTACACTACCTGAGAATGCTTCAACATAAGTTTCAGTTTTCCTGGCTGATTGGTATCTGAGAAGAAGATGTTTAAAGATTTACTCTAACTAATCCTATATAAAAATTCAACTCCCTATTATGGCCCTACCCTACACCCGGGGGTCATGATTTTCACAACTTTGAATATCCACTACCTAAGGATGCTTCCACATGAGTTTCAGCTTTCCCGACTGATTGGTTACTGAGAAAAAGATTTTTAAAGATTTACTATTCCTATGTAAAGATTAAACCCCGTATTGTGGCACCACCCTACCCCTGGGGGTCATTATTTTCACAACTTTCAATCTCCACTACCTGAGGATGCTTTCACATAAGTTTCAGCTTTCCGGCTGATTGGTTTCTGAGAAGAAGATTTTTAAAGATTTACTCTATATATTCCTATGTAAAAATTTGACCCCCCATTATGGCCCTATCCTTCCCTTGGGGGTCATGATTTTCACAACTTTGAATCTGCACTACCTGATGATGCTACCACATAAGTTTCAGCTTTCCTGTCCAAATTATTCTTGAGAAAAAGATTTTTGGAAATCTCAAAAAATTTCAATAATGTCTAATTATCTCTCTTGGTAAAATGGCGTGGTCCTTAATTTCCACAACTTTGAATACCGTTTGCCTAAGGGTGCTTTGTGCCAAGTTTGGTTAAAATTGGTTCAGTGGTTCTGGAGAAGATGTTGAAAATGTGAAAAGTTTACGGACAGACAGACAGACGGACGACAGACAATATGTGATCAGAAAAGCTCAATTGAGCTTTTAGCTCAGGCGAGCTAAAAAGGGTTGTACCGGTGCATTGGTGGCTCGAACCCCTTTACCTTTGAGGGGTATATCTCAGTGGAACTACTAAGCCAAGCATTTCGTTGAATAGCTGATCTTAAAATTGACACTAGAAGACTAATTAAATTTGTCTATATAAAAGACAGAGATTTATGGTACGAATAAAAAAATCCAGATAATTTAGAGTAATGGAACATTTCTGAGGATTGGAGATCGTTAGAAAAAAATTTGCAATGTTGTATTTAGTTGCTCCATAGAAGATTAGCTGCCAGGAACGTGTTGCTGAGCGCAGAGTTGGAGCCAAAAATTTCAGGGTTCGGCCCTGAACCACCACAACCTCAAAACAACGAAAGAGATGGTGATGCTGAAGAAAAGGTAATCATTGCTTTAATCAAACTCTAAAACGTGATTTATTTGGCAAGGAAATATAATGAAAGAAAATGATACGACAAAAGAAAGTGGCATGCGTCATTAAATTAATTTAATCTTGTGTGCTACTTTAGGAACGTATTCCAGTGAAGTGGACAGCCCCGGAATGTCTCTCTTCCATGAAATATGCGACTTCCAAAAGTGATGTGTGGTCTTTTGGGATTGTTCTGTGGGAAATATTTAGTTTGGGTAGGAATCTTTTAAAAAATTAATAACTGATAAATTTTGTGCAAAAATAAAACCTTTTATTTATAATTATATAAGATATATAAATTAATTGTACATGTATCTGTAGTTGTTTATGAATGTACGCTAAGAAAATTAACGCCCAAAAATGTTCTATCCTAAAAATTTGTACTATTATATTAACGAGATCATGATTTAGTAGTGGCTCAATAAACACTCCTAAATACTAAGTCCAAATGTAACTATGTTAACCACTGTCAAATAAAGAGCAAAGCACACATATTAAACAATAAATCCATATATGGTTGACGGTTTGTTATTGTCATTATTTTATGGTTATAGTGCGTATATTTTTCTTCATGTTGTAGGGGACACTCCTTATCCTGGAATACGCAGTAGAGATTTAGTCTCTCTCGTCAAAAATGGCCAAAGAATGAAAAGACCAGAGTTTGCAAATGATTTGTGAGTCAGCTATTTGGTTCGAATATCAAGCTTTAACATATGCTTTTAAATAATTTACATGTATTAAATACATACATAATGTATTATCTGAAATTAAATGACAATATGTAGAACTGTCAATTAGAAAAAAAACACAACAACTGAATTTATATTTTGAATTATGTATTACCAGCTACTATGGGGTCATGGCGAAATGTTGGAGAGGTAAGCCAAAACAAAGACCGAGCTTCAAAGATATTTCGACGGATATTGGAAAAACCTTCAACGTAGCACCCTCGGACGAATTTTACTACTACTCGGAAAAATGACATTGTATGATAGAAAAACTGTAGTGTTCGAACAATAAAATCAATACATGTAACACGGAACCAAAGAAATAGACTATAGCTAGAATTAACGCTCTTTATTTGGTTGTTTTATATTTGTCTTTTGAAAGGTAAAACGATAATTGGACGTTTCTAAAGATAAAGATTAAAATTGAAGAAACGTCAATAACTGGCTGACGTAAACGGCATTTGATTGGTTGACAATAGGTTAACAATAGTTCGTGTCTCTTATGTTTCTAGCAGACTATATATCTGCAGTTGGGTAGCATAGGTATTTTGAATCGCTTTCAACTTGAACGATTTATTTGTCTTGATTTTGTCATCCCAGTGACAAATTACCACAAATGTCTATTATAGTCTGTCCCAAGTTATTGCTTCCGTCACTTTTTGATGTTTTAAATTAAAATAAACATACCTGTCAATGAAGTACTATTCAAATCGATAAAAGGGGAAAAATCCAATATTTCTTGATTGATACATCGTCTGTTTATCCCTGGAGAATTTCACATGAACAAAAACAAAAACCCTATGGAGATTCAAAATGGGAAATGTTTACATCTTTTCTCCATTCGGAAGTACTCGGAACACCTCGCACAATTTGTTAACGTTATCATCCGGGGAACTTGATTTTGTTTACAATGCAAAATCCCCTAGACTTTCTATTTTGGGTTGTGTATTGAAACCTGACAAGTTAGAGAGGACGTTTCAAAAGGTAAATCTTGGGATTTTTTAATACTGTTTGTGAACATCGTTTGAATCCAGAGGTATTCATAAATATAGAATAATTCAAGAAAATGTGCGGCAAAAATAACTTGGGACAAAGTATAGTTATTTATCTAGATCTTATATTATGCAACTTTTCATTGTCTTGGCAAACAGAATTTATTTTAGCTGTAAAACAGTGCTTTTAAACAAAATTCAATGTACTAAAGAGTCAATCATTTTAAATTTGGTTTCATTGACTATTTATATACTGTATTTATTTTAACAGAGAGTAATACAAGTACCAAATGTTACATCCTTTTGGTTTGTTTTTAGTTCCACAGGTGCAATTTTTTATTGCTGATATTAACATTATTTCCGCAGCTATTGTTCATTGAGTGAGGCTTTTGTACCTTGTATAATCGATGAGTCACAACATTGTGATTACAATTATTGGCATGTGATTGGCTTATAGGCCTTATACAAAATGCCGTCTAAAGGTATAAATACACATAATGTCTGTTTCCACTCTATTTTCTGTTAATTAACAACCGGTTTCTATGTTACTTTACTATTGCTATGTAGTCTTTTTAATACGTTTTATATCCCTGCCTTATAATTAAAAAAATTCTCAATTGAAATGAGATAAACATGTTAATTTTAGGTGTCCTGAGTATTACTATCCATGTTTGTTTCTAAGTATTGATATATGTGTTTATTCGACAATGGGCGCGTTTCCTTGGTAATGAACTTTTTAATTTCTCTTTTTTCTTGGAAACAAAAAAAGGTTATCTTCACCATGTGTAGCGTGTAGCTACATGTACATGTGGACTTGGAGAAGGGGCTATGTTTGTTAAATTCATCAAATCTTTCACCAGGAACCATACATTTCTTATATAATGATTATAAAAATTTTATGAAATATTTAGAAGTCTTCATTGTTTAAAATGTGCATAGTTAATTATAAAGTAGATAAAACGAAGCAGATTTGAGTTCTTCCCATGTTCTGGGTATCTAGCATGGATTATAGTGTTCTGTCTGCGCAGTAACAGACAAACAAATGTATCGTTAATATAGATTTAGGCTATTTGTTTAGCATTTGCTTCTCTAATATAATTTTTTGACATCTAGCAAACTGATACCATATCAAATAATAATCCAGGCTTTTAAAAGATATCAAATTCAAGTTTATGGGCAGTAGGGTCAAGAATTCTATTGATGCAGTGATTTTGCATACTACTTCAGTTCTTTTTTGCAAAAGAATTTTGATACTTTTTAGACTCCTCCTTGGTTTTATGCAAACGTAACTTTCCTTCCGCTCATTTTAATTTTTTAAGAGAAAATTTCAATTAAAAATCAACTGAAACACAATTGGATTAGTTCTCTTATCTGCTGATTTCTATTTTCTTCATAAGCTTGCAATGAAAATTTAGTCCAACATTTATTTTTGTTTATCCCTTAACAAAGCTTGATTAATTTTTTAGAAGAAAAAATAAATTTGTCACTGTAAATGATGTAGCATTAATTTAATAAATATATTTTTCGTTTGAGCTTACTTGGTATGTAATATTTATATTTTATTTTTTTCAACTACATGTATGTAATAAATGGAGATAATTGGTCATTTCTTTATTATTAATTATTTATTATTAAGCGGCTATACTAGTCTACCCCAAGTTACCATTTGTATCACTTTTGACGATATTTGGACCAAAAAAAAATCACAACATTACTGTTTAAGAAGTACAATTGAAATCGATGAAAGAAGAAAACTGCAATATTTCATCATTGAATCTTTATTTTAATTTGAAAGATTCCATAAAAAATATTTTCCCGAAAATTAAATGAAAAATCTAACATCTTTTATCATTCAAAAGTTACTCTGAACACCTTGTACAATTTTTTTCGACGTTAAATCCGGGAATTCTCGTGTCGCTTGATTGCACAATCCCTGAATACTTTTTATTTCAAGCTGTGTATTGAAATCTGACAAACTAAAGGGGGCGTTTTTAATTACAAATCATAATTTTTTTTCGAACTATTAAATGAAAATTATTAATTGAACCCTAAGTATTTATAAATACTGAATAATTAAGATTAATGTGATGCGCGGATATCTTGGTACAAATATGGTATTGTTTTTTTTTTCTTGGAATAACCGGAATACGGAGTAGCACTTTCCTGAGGATTCTTTAATTCGTCGTCCGTTCGATGTTTTCTGTTCATTTGACCCAGCTGCTTTTATTTGAGCATCCTTTGAAGCTTTCACGGGCAATTTGTTAATTATCCACCGACTTAATAGAAAAAAGGAGGTCAATACATGTAGGCCTTAACGGTCACCTGAGTACCATGTAAGAACTATTTTAGACCCAAAACCATTCAAGTCTACTTCAACCTCATATGGAATTGCAAATGAAAAGAAAGCCACGGAGATGTATGTTAAAAGACAGGGATTACATGTGCATGACTGTGGACTGTGTATAAATCCAGAATTGGAGCTACACTAGATGGAATTGTCTGTGACGAAGGTACAAGTGGGGTTATTGAAATCAAGTGCCCTTACACAGCCAGAGACATGACTATTGAAGAATCACTCTCTCTTCCAAACTTTTGTTAGCATGAAACTGATGGTAAAATTAGTTTGAAAAGTCCCATGCTGTGGACTGTGGACTGTGTATAAATCAAGAATTTCCATTTCTTGGAGCTACACTAGATAAAATTGTCTGTGACGAAGGTACAAGTGGGGTTATTGAAATCGTGCCTTTACACAGCCAGAGACATGAATGTTGAAGAATCACTCTCTCTCCCAAACTTTTGTTAGCATGAAAATTAGTTTGAAAAAGTCCCATGCATTTTATTTTCAAATTCAAGGACAACCTATGATCACTGGATTTTCTTATATTTACTCGAAAAGAAATACATATTGAAAGCATACATCCTTATGTAGATTTTATGAAAGAACTTGGATCAAATTTTAGTGAGATATACTTCTGTTTCTTTCACAATTTTAATGGAATAAACTATTATCAGTTTATGTTGGTTATTGTATACAATTCTTAATTGACATACATTCACTTACATTTCTCCTCAGTTTGAGTGCAAGTAGATGTGCCTTCGCACGTTGATATGGCATGCTGACTAGGTTCTGTGCGTTGGGTTTCATCACCTGCATGGTTTTCAGATTCCCTGAAACTATACAGAGGATATCACTGTATAAATATGACATGCCAACAAAATGTTTTAACAGCAGAGATACTTAGGCTACTTAATGACTTTGATAAATTACACAGATTTTTATAAAATATACATAATTTCCACATTGAAATTAATCAATGAATAAGACTATAATGCTTAAAGACTTTATTTCATAAATACTCATACAGTGTATAATTTGAATTGGAATACTTATTAGTAAATAATTTATCATGAATGTCCTTTAAAGATTCCTCTGTTCTTTGGAGGGAGTCTGGATGGCTTGGGTGTGCTGTTACTGGTAGTCTGCGGAATGGGGTCAGGAATGATGGTGTCGGACCACAGCCATTTATGAAATGCTGTAAGAACATTGGCGGGGTTTTAGTACACATACATGTAGGTTTTTCATTAGAATTATGTATTCTTTTATTTATTGTAGATGACATGTGGTGATAACGAACAGTGTTCAAATTCAAAAGTCCAAAGGAAAATTACAAAACGGGAGCATGAATAAATAAATACAGGTATATATGGGTGCAATGAAAATACAATTTATGAACTTGGCAAAGATCCAAGCACCTGTGCAACGTCATATTTCAATTACTCCCTGATAGAATACTTGCTGTCAGATAGTCAGAATGATATGGTTTTCGTTTCATATATTTTGTTCCTCTTGTGACTTCTTTTATATAAATGTTTTTTTATGGTACCCCTGCTCTCCTCCTCGAAGCTAGTCATGTCCACGTACGATATTGTTGACTTTAAAAACGCCAGAGAAACGTTCTATCCAATTTTTATCCATGTGATATCAATGTTTTTGGTGAAAATTTTAACTCAGCCAAGCAAGCGTACCACCTTACTAAAGCTACCCGAACAGGCAATATTGTCGCCGCCGATAAGATCCGAGATGCTAAGACGGCCCTAGAATGCAAGCAAATAGGGAAAACCCTAACCAACACTCCACAATGGACAGACGAAGCTGACAATGTTATGGATGAAATACTATGCGCTAAGATCGACCAATTGAATGAAAATGAAAGATCTTCTTTCTTCCTCCAAACCCAACACCCTGTTTGCCCATTCTGTATACGATCTTTACTGGGGCACTGGTTTGGACACAGAGCAAACAAAGCATACCGACCTAGTTTCGTGGCCGGGGCAAAATATGTTTAGGAAGCTGATCCAGCGTCTGGCGGACGAACACCGAGGCAACCGAAGCACCAACAAACCAAGATCTGTTTCTCTTCATAGAGCGGCAAAAACCAAACAACTAGGTATTGATAACTTCTTGAGATAAATCTATGGTAACTGTCAACCAAATAAAACGATGAACTCTGTAAAATTTATTTCATTGAACTGTCGTGGCTTAAATGATTATAAGAAAAGGGTAATTTTATATGATTGGGTGAATGATGTCGATTGTAGTGTACTATTTTTGCAAGAAAAGCATTCTGTGTCAGAAAAAGAATCTGTTTACAATTCCAGGTGGAATGGTACAGCTTATCATTGTTTTTCTACTTCATCGCATAGCAAGGGTATTTCAATTTTGATTAGTAGCAAATTTCATTTTCATAACTCATAAACCAACACAGATCGGCCGACGGCAGGATAATTTTGCTAAACATTGAACATAACAATGAAACTATTACACTTGTGAATATATATGCACCAAATACTGAAATTGATAGTTAGATTTATTAAAAAGATATCAAAATGGATATCAATGTACTGTATGAAATAAAATAAAATAATTCTTGTTGGTGACTTTAATTGTTCTATGTCAAGGGAAAAAGGCAAAAGTTTAAACAGTTTTAAAAATTTACAATTTCGTTTTGAACTACTTGAGATTTATGGCATAAAATAAAACCAAAACATCATGGGTTTACCTGGTGTGATGGCAATAATTCTGCTAAAAGTAGAATAGACTATATATTTTTATAGCAAATGTTTGCTACAGACCGGAAAATATCTACTTACGAAGGCCACCGCTTGTATCAACCATAAGAATGAGTGACCACATAGCTATCATATTTAATGGCGAAATTTCTTCCAATAGTAGGGGGAAAGGATACTGGAAACTGAATATATCCGCTCTACGTCATATAAAATATTGTGAAATGATAAATCAATTTCTACTTAATTTGCCCAGTGACATTAAACTAGAAACAAATCCGAAAACTAACTGGGAATTAATCAAACATAAGGTCAAATACTTAGCATAGACTACTGTAAAGAAAAAAGTAGAAATATGAAACAAAAAATACTATTAATTGAGGGTGTCCCGGTCCTTGGAGCATAACTGGTAGGGGTCTCTATGGACACTTTATTCTGAGGCCCCCGCATACTCTTTTTGTAAAATAACTGTGCATACAATTTTCTTTATATATAAATGTATCTAATGACAACTCAAACTGAATATAGATGTGACTGATATTTATAATATAACCATACAATTTTTACATATACAAGGATTGATCCAAAAGTAATGTCTCACTATGCACCGCGCTTCTCACTGGCGTTGTATTGTATAAAATAATACATCAACCTTTTCCTTATCAAAATTTGAATTCGAATTAAATTTTTGATTAAATTTCGTTGAAAATTTGAAAAAGCCCCAAACAACAAAATATTTTGAAACAGATATATTATAGACTTTTTTAAACTGTTTTAAAAAAAATTAAGGAACGTTACCATCCATTTCGGATATCTTTACAATGCCTTTTGTCTCTAGATCAAGGAATAAAAAGGCTAGACATGCGAATAGTGATACGATTCATTTTTTCCTTCTATGGATAGAAATCACTAGAAAATGTACTGGAATTGATATAGCAACATAAAATTAAGATCGAGTGAACAGGGAACCCTTAACTTGGTTCCAATATCTAATATAAGCATATATCATGTTAAAAAATGAATTAGATTGACAGAAGACATACGCTCTGAAGGAGAGTTATAGTTAGGTTCTTATGTCATGAGCTATATAATAAAGTCAAGTTTAAGTCATCTTGAAGAGACCTCAACAAACTGATCCCAAATTAAATAATCCAATATACTACTCCATCGATTACAAAAAGTAATTTGTTACTTTATGAAAAAAAAATGATAAAAAAATGTAATATAGAGCATCTTGGCCAATTTTTATAGAGTACGAAATTACGAAATTCCACCAGAAAACCAAAGCTCTAGAAATGACGTCGCTAGCGTGCGGCGACTATCCTTATCTCTACCTCTACAAAATATATTATCTCCAGAAATATGTATCATAATTCATTAAAATTTTCAGATCTGAATTGAAATCGGTAGATATCTCAAAGCACGAATTTTTGTCACTTTAAATCGATTGTTACCGATTTTATCGCATCTGTGACATTACTTTCAGATCAACCCTCGTTATTTCCATATTTTAAATACAATGTATGAAAACTGTAATAATCCAAAGGTGACCCGGCCTTTGGAGCATAACTGGTAGGAGTCTCTATGGACACTTTATTCTGAGTCCCCTACAAACTCATTTTGTAAATTCTCTGTTTACACGTTTAATATATAAATATTAGCGCGGTATGATAATTTGTCTTCAGGCCTGGTGTGTTATAGGACCGACGACATCCCAAAATAAACATTCATTGCTTATATTTATATTTCTTTTAAATTCTTGCCTTGTCTGCAAATATGATTTATACCACAAAATTACTGTATTGTCCTAAGGGTAACTTCAATTGATGGAAGAGCTATTGTAACAGCCACAAAAGTGAACTCTGATTTTCGCTTGTGACGTTGCACTTCGACGTTTGTGACGTCATAATAAAACTCATCATCTAACCTAAGTGTGTTCATAGGAAATTGAACGTCGCAGATTTCCAATACAAACATTAGAGGAAATATACACTGAATGTAAATATTTAAAAATGAATAAAAATAAATGTGTTTCAACAATAAGCATTGTATCATATTAATTTGTAAATTGTTAATTCCCGCGCTTGCGCGGGATATCATCTAGTTATAGTGTGATGTGCAGTTATTTTCCTTCAATTTTCATGAAAGGTACCGCACACTCTCTAGGAAATATGTTATGTACATCATTTTGAGATTGATGTATGAAACAAAACAAATATTAGAATGAGCTAAACATTTTTTTTTTTTATAAAATACTTCAAATCTTAAGCACAGGAACGGTTTAACTCTATTATCAATAAGAGTATTAAAGTGAATCGTATGTAGATGGTGAGTTCAGTGGCTCAATTTCTATAAACTAATCTATATAGATTGTTATAAATAACTTGAGCTTATATAAATTTCACTACAGCACATTGACATCCCCTACATAAATTTGTGCAGAGGATGCTCACTCCTTCATGGCGCCTGATCATACCTCTATATTTTTCTAAGAGGTCCGTGTTTGCTCTGCTCCTGTTTTGTAATTTTCTTTTGGGCTTTTGAATTTGAGCACTGTTCGTTATCACCACATGTCATTCATGCTATATAAAATATAGAAAGGTCAGCCACTACTTGCACTATATAAATTAAAGTGTGTATTGATGACGTAGAGCAGCTATATATTGTGTCATAAGCGATTTTTCATTCAATTTTAGTGATTGTGACCTAATATTGAGAACTTGATGTTCGTAACAATCACTTATTTTAAATGCGTGAAATATCTGCGCGAAGCGAATTACCCCATCGTCCTAAGGTAAGGTTTGCGGCTTGCATTTTTAAGGTATTGTACCAATATTACAAACGATTTTGTACACTATACTAAAGTCCTCTTTCTCATGAAATTAATATGATTTTGCCGGTCCTGTTTTATAACTACAAAAGGTCAAAGTTCATGATTTCAAATTTTCATGTTGATGAAACGTAAATAATTTCGTGAAAATATGTACATTTTATATGTGACTATTATGGGGGTTATTTATGCATAAAATGTTCGAAAATAATGTCACTTTTTATATCATGATTCATTTCTAAAAATATCTCATGAACTATTTAAAAATAGAATAAAATTCAACAAAAGTCCTAATTTTGGACTACTATTTTGTAAACAAAAATATCTTATTTGAAACCTTACCAAGTCCACCGATTTCAGGAAAACGTATCTCAGTAGATGTGATGTTTCTAAAACACTATTCAAAACCATATGATGCGGACTTCGTTTTTGTGGAAATTAATAAAATACTTGTGTCCTGTTCTTTTTTGAATGAAACTAAAAAACCCTGCAAAATTAAAAAAAAAAACCCTGAGATCAATTATGACGTCATATAAATTTTTACATCATAGCTGAAATCAAGGGTAGTTGGTGTTACGTCACGATGAAAAATATGTTATCTCCCTGTAACAGCAAACCTTACCTTAATTAAAATATTCCCTGCGAACGATTTAAGGAATGCAGTTCGTGACGTCAAAGTTAGTTATGACGTCATATCGTATGAAGAACAGACAAGTAACTTTCTACTCATTGTCGTGAAATCAATAGGGAAGACTTACCATACCCACAAAATAGGATTGCGCCATCATACATAATGATTGAAAGAATCTACTCAATCTACATGCCAATCATTTTTAATATTTGTTCTTGCAGTACCTTCCATCGTTCAAAAATGTGCAAGTGTGGCATGCTGTGTGCATTCAACAAACAAGGTTTGCAAACATGACTTAGGAGACAGTCAATGCACCTGAATTTTACCTTGAGTGGTTGGAAGCATATAGAACAGCTTTCACCCGATGGGCAAGATGATTCCATATGTGCATGCAGCATCTGTGGCATTAATTTGTTTCATTTGTCAATTCTGTTTTGTTTTGTTTGACCATATGGAGAAATAAGTCCGATTTGTCTAATTTGCACACGGCCGCCATCTTGGATTTGAGGCTGAAACTATTTCAAAGTAATGTATAAGGAACATTTACAAATGCTCAAATAACTCGGAAACTTTTACGCCGGAACTTTTTGCCATGGTATGAATTTCACCTACATACCGGTAAAAAAAAAATGACGCTATTCGATTTAAAATTGGTTTATTTTTTATTTTGCCATTTAAATATGAAAATTTGAAGCGAGAGATGAACCATTTTCATAGTAAAACAGTGAATTTAGGGGATTATTACCAATTTCAACACAGAATATCGAATTTTTTCATTGATATAAGCGAGTTTCCTTGGTGCTTCCTAGTATTTGATACTTTAAACTTTAAATTAATCTACATTTTTATTTATTTCTTATTAAAATGAATGTGCCGATAAGTTTTAAAAATTGTCTTTTTGGGGGTGCTGCTTATAGGTAAACGGGCGCCAAAAGGGCGTTTAGATTATTCTTACGAAATTTAAGTAAACAGGAATCAGTCTCAGTTTAAAATGAAGCCTCTCTACTTTGAAATTTTTTCACAGACAGAACACTTAGATGTTTTCTTCTTCGCTTCTGTTGGAAAATTTCCCTGCGATAACTTTCTAAAATCAATGTTTGCATCGTGGCGCCCTTTGAACTATACGCATTATGACGTCAGAATTTACGTTAGTGTGGTTAATGAATAAAATGAAAAAAAAAATCGGACTTATTTCTCCATATGCTGTAATCTATCAAAGGCATAGTTCTATTCCACGTTCGGGATCGCCATCTTGTGGCAGCAAATTATATATGCATGTCAAAGGTTAATCGGGGATAAACTTGTCTACGTAAACAACAAAATGGACGCCTGTTCTATTCAAGAAGTTAAACACCCGGTTCTTTTCGATTGATATATTGTAATTTGGATATTTTGTACATATATTTCTATACACAATGGATCCTGGTGATCAAAGTTGTTCTTTGGAAGACTTTTCTAATTGGAAAATCGAGGCGTTGCGTTCATTTTGTGAGCAAAAGAGGTTTGTCAATTAGCGGAAATAAACAAGAACTTGTTGCACTCGCGTTTGCAGCAAATGCACTTAACATGTCAATACTACCTACAGCTGTAGACATTTAAAAGTCCAAGTTGGAATGCTACAAGAATTTACTTAAAGTTGGTGATGTTATTTTGCCGGACCCATTCTTAATATTCGACAAATGGGAGAACGAAACACAAAGAATGTCCCATTGGCCACCAGTGTTCATTACCGATGTTACCACTTTTCTAATGAAATACGAAAGCGAGGAGAAGGCTCAGCTGTATTTGAACCAATATAAGATCGGTAAAGCATATGAATACTATGCATCAGAGTGGCTAAAGGAGGTGTTTTATCATCCAATATCTACTTCATCTCCGTACTGTTTTCTGCGTGCCAGATGTACTCCATCACAGAGTTTAAATGCAGCAACTCACAGTGTTTGGGTCTGTTTACAGAAAGCCACAGGAAATGTATTAAGTGCTTACTGCTCCTGCACCTCAGGGTTAGTAATTATTATATTATTTAAACCTTTTTTAGTCAAAATTCTCTAGATTATTTCAACATGAAATCACTTGTATTTACACATGAATTATAATATCTCAAAATATAGCCGTAGCATTCCTTTGAAACTTTTTGTAAATAAAAAAAAATATTTCAAACGTTATTAACTAAAAGAGTTTATAGCTGATTATATGTAAATAGTTTAGGGACTTAATTCTGACTGTTGCTGTGATATTTTCAACATATTTCAGGTTGGGACAAACTTGCAACCATGTGGCAGGTTGACTTTTCCGCATTGGATCTGCAAACAAATTAGGCCTTACATCTTGCACCTCAGGCACATGCATATGGGTAAAACCATCTGAAAAGAAACTCCAGCCTGCCCAAATAAAGAACATGAATTTCAAAAAGTCAAGACATGGTAAATCTGGTAGATACATGTATATCTTATTATGCTACATATGGTGCATGAATTTTTTAAATGAAGTTATTGTATCATGTTTTACATATTTATATTTAGTGACCAGACCACTTGTTGGAAACAGTAAGGCTGACTATGATGTAAATGCCTGAAGAAAACAATGACACTGCGGCCTGCATTCAAAAAACTCTTTTAGCCTCTCTGAAAGATGCTATTCCAAATGCTTTTGTATTCAAAGGTATATTAAATTAGGAATTTTATTACATGTATAATTATTTTATATTTCTTAATTCTTAATCTTACAAATAGAGGGCAACTGGAACCTAGAATGATTTTAAATCAGATAAAAAGGTCCAAAGAAATAAAAAAAAAGATAATAGAGAAAAATTCTATTATTTATCACTAATGAAATATTTTGTTCTTAGGTCTTCATTGTTGGTTAATATTCTTTTTTTATGATAGGAATGCACACCACTGATGACCAGGATATCACACAGTTACATGTACCAGTGAATCAGAAAGAAACAGCTGATGTTATGGTTTTTGATGTTTCAAGTTATTATATTGGAAATATGGTTAAAACAATGTAGAACATGTCACAGAGACTGAGGTTCAAGCCATTAACAACCTCACCATGGGTCAATCATCCAACCCCCATTGGACAGAAATGAGGAAAGGAAGGATTACGGCATCAAATTTCTATGCTGTCCATACAAAAGTGGAAAGTTATTAGAGAAACGCTACACATGTAACATAAAGCCTTTGCTTTCACGTATATAGAGGATATCTATAATTGTGTGATTTTATATTTGCTTTATATACTCGTTGAAATGGTGTATATATTATAATATAACCATTTCAACGAGTATATAAAGCAAATATAAAATCACACAATTATAGATGTTCTATTTATCGCATACAATTTGATTTATATTATGAAGCTTTTGAGACAGCCCCCTAATATGACCCGAATTGATTTTTTCAAAGATTAAACGATGATGCAACGTTGTCTTATGCGTTTATTGTGACCTTGCGCAATACAATTTTGTACGTCATTTTGGAGATAAATATAACTGTTTTAATGTAAAGTTTCACTGAAATAAATCTTGAAATAATTGTTTATCTCTAAATAATTTTTCTTAGAGCTTAATCACTTAATTAATTGGAAATACTGATCAGAAGACTTGAATAATCAAGTTTGTTGACATACACAAAGTTGCGACTGCTCGTTAGTTTGAATTGACTCGAACGAGGAAAAGTTGTTGATGTTTTATAATACGAACACTAGCCTAATGATTCGAAGTTGAAAATATTGAATAAGGATGCTTACTGCTGGTGAAATAAAAGTTTTAGGAGACATTATTTCGGTACGTTCTTGTATAGAAACACAACCAAACCGTTCTGTTTTATTTCGTCGTCAGAATGAACTCCTTGATAGCTAACGTGATTTGCAGTTTTATAAACTTCACAGTTATGTTTTTTCCTTTATATTTGTAATTTAAATCTTCGACAAAATCCATTTTAAATCAATTTTTTGGTAGTAGATATAGCTATATGGAAAATACTAGAAAGTCTTCGAAAATAGGTCACTGAAGCGTTGAAGCGAGGGGCTGTGTCAAAAATAGTTCAAACCGGAAGTATTTGATAAAGCATCACCCGTTTGATAAAGCAAATGTTTATCACACGGGTAGTATACACCACACGTATGAGATAAAATGGGAAATAAAACTGTCAACCCGAATGTGATGTCTTTAAAGTATGGACGAGAAATGGAACCCATTGCTAAAATTGAGTTTATGAAAATGTACGGAAAACACGAGGCCATTAGGCCTTAACGGTCACATGAGTACCATAGCCCATATACAAAATTGTGGAGAAGTCTCGTAAGTTTCCTCCCTGCCTGAATTCTTTTGGAATGGACTCTTATTCCTATAGTTTAGCACAAGACCTATCGCTCGTATCAGAGGGTATGACCTTCTACTGAAATGGAGCACGACATTCATGCACAGTATGTTTTTCCCAGATATGTTAACTTTCAAAATAGGTTTTATGTTTATATGTTTTCATAGATAAACTAAAATAAGGTGGCAAGTATACTACTTATTACTTTACTATTAACAAGTCTACTTGTTTATTTTAAGAAATTTAAAAATTGTTTTTGTTTCAAATGATTAAATACTTGCATAACTATTTTGATCATACAACTTATTTATTACATTATATTAAATGATTAATTACTAAATATGAACAAGGGAAGGAGGATAACTCCATTTTGAAGAAGCAAGGGAAGATAACTCCATTAACTGTTATAATCTTCTGCCCTGAACTCCTTTAAAATGCTTTCACAATATCATATTGATAACTTTGATGGACAGCTACATTATTTTTCTTTTCTAAACATGTGAATTAACTCATTTCTTTCATTGAAATTCCTGAGCAGAATAAAATAAGACAAATACATACACCCCCCCCCCTTCCCAGCCATAACCCTTGCCATACATGCAGGCGACAAGGAATATTATTAAATATGACAGGGTAATTTTTTTCTAAATATGCAGTTAGTTTTTATTCCGTGTTCTGTGTCTGTATAGAAGAAGATTTTGAAACATTATGTTCATTAACACTATATGGCCATATTGCCCCCCCCCCCCCCACCCCTACGACCTGAACCCATGACCCAGGGGCCATGAATTTCACAATTTAGGTAGAGGAGTTTGTGGACATCATAACCATGCATTCAGTTTTTTCCCCACATGTGTTGGAGTAAAGAAGATTTTCTAAGATTTAATACATTTTCACTATATGGCTAAATTGGCCCCGCCCTAGGGCCTAAAGCCCTGTCCCAGGGGTCATGAATTTCACAATTTAGGTAGAGGATTCTGTGGACATCATAACCATGCACTCAGTTTTATTCAAATGTATATATGGGAGCAGAGAAGAAGATTTTCTAAATTTAATACATTTTCACTACATGGCCAAAGTGGCCCCACCCTAAAGCCTGAACCCCTGACCCAGGGGCCATGAACTTCACAATTTTGATAGAGGGCTTCATGGACATCATAACCATGCATTCAGCTTTTTCCTCATATGTGTGGGAGTAGAGAAGAAGATTTTTGAAAATTTGGCTTTTTTTTTTTGCATATTTTACCCTGCCTGTGGCCCCCGGGGGAGATAGAGCCAAGAATTTCACAATTTAGATTCCTCTTACCATAGAGATGCTTCACACCAAAAATGGTAACAATTGGCCTTGTAGTTTTTAAGAAGTTAAAAATGTAAAATTGTTAACGCACGACGACGGACGAAGACCAATTGCAATAGGTCACCTGAGTGACAGGGTGATGATGTTTGTAATCGCTCCAACACTGGTTTTGGTACACTAAATTTTGGGGTTTTTCTATAAATACCTCTGAACAACCAATAATGTGCCTTACTTGGGAGTATTTGGTATTTTTGAAAGAAGGGGGTAGGTTATGTCCGACTACATCTTTTTGAGCATTGACTAAACAGCTCAGATACCTTTTCAACAATTCCACCCATGTTGTGAAAATTCTTGACTCATATGATAGAGATATCTGAAATCTGTCAGCAAGATCCTCATCTAAAGGACCAAGTCTGATCTTCATGAATGTAAGAAGCAATTCCTCCTTTGGATTTAATTTTCTACAAGCCCTATTTTTCTAAAAAAAAATATGTTTAAGAGTAGTGCAATGATAAGATGGGCCCTTCCAATATCTAACATTTTTAAGAGATGGTTGTATTGCATTGTAGACTGCATTAAAGGCAGACTTAGTAGGGATTCCTGTATAGAATTTTACTTTCCTATCACTGACTAACAAACTCATCATGTCACGCGATTTGAGCTGATTTTGAACAGTTACTAAAGTTTTCTTTTTAAGATCATTTAACTCTAAAGTGAGACATCTTATTTGATCTTTAAACTTCCTTATCTCTTCTTCCTTGTACAAACATGTATCACAGTATTCCAAATAATCATGGTCAATCAAATGACCTTAACATTGTTTGTCACATCAGAGTCACTGTGACAGTCATTGGATGTATATTTCCTTTTCTTAGTAGGAATTTCAAAACATGTCCTTTGGTAGTTGCCTCCCAACAACAAATCTGTTCATCTGTCCCATATGCAGTGTTGGGTAAGGATTGCTTGGGGTAGGTCCAAGATCCACAAAATGATTAGAACATATTCTAGAATCATTATTTGGAAGCCAAAGTTCTCCACTTTGACTTTGGCGGTTTATGTTTCTAATCCAGATATTTCGGGCATATTTGTCTCGGGATTCTGTGGGAAATGTTAATAATTTGAAGGGAGGATCACATGTACATCTGCCAGTTCCAAAATTACAGGAATGTATTACATATAATTGTGATCTCCATTTTTTTTTTAACTTGTTGTCACCATTGTAGCAACCATTGACACCACAATGTTTTCATATTTGTCAAAAAGTTTTCACAAACAACAAATTGTTCAAAGAAAACTTCCACACAAATAAAAGAATTGAAAACTGTTATAATGGGTTCCTTACCACCATAAGCTCTAATACTCTGCAAACAAATGACAATCAGTGATAACGGTCTAAATTCTTACCTTGATTAATATATTTTTAAGAACTGGGTTAATCTCTGATATTTTTTGTTAATCACGCCCCCTCCTTTTCACAGAAAAGATAGGCTGGCATATCTTATTATAACCATGATTTAAATTGCTATATTTTTTTTTTATTTTATTATATATCAAAAGATACATTGGCAAATTAAACAAAAATATACGCGTTTCATGTGAGCTGTTAAAAAATACCTTGTTGATCTCGGATTATGTAATCAGATGGATACGGTATTTTATCAGCAGCATGATAAAGATTTAAATTAAGAATATTCTTGAATGAAACTTAATTAAATTTTGTTATGATCGTAATCTGCACACTTAAAAGAAACATAAGTGTACAGTTGTCATTGATTTATTGAGTATTTCTTAATATACTTCTTGATAAGCCTAGCGTACTGTTTATAGAGCGGGAGAACCCGAATGTAAAATTTATCCCCGATTGACCTTTGACACAACGTGACGTTGGAGAGTGCAATAGGACTATAGGAAGAATGTTATTACATATTTAAACCATGATTTTAAGAAGCTGGAAAACTTGTAATAAAAATGTAAATTTTTATAATTGAAATATTTGGTTCTGGTGTAAAGTATACATATTTTAGGCATAGATGTGACTACATTGCAACTTGGGTAATTTTATCAGAACTAGTTACCTCTTACTTTCCTGCCTTCGGTAGTACTTTGGTAATAAGGGGGACCTGTCTCACCCATATGAGCTTTCCCGATCACCTTTTGGCCGTTGTCCTTCTGTCAGTCCGTAAACTTTTCACATCCTTCACTTCTTGTAGAGAACTACCAGATAAATTTCAACCAACATGGCTTAAAGCATCCTTTGGTGAAGGAGACTCAAGTTCCTTATAATGAAGGGACACACCCTTTTTCAAAGGTAGATAATTTAGAATTGTTAGAAAGTTGTTGCCATTTTTAGGTCAGTTGAGTCACTCAGGTGATCTATTTCTATCAGTCTTTGTCCGTCGTTGTGGGCCATCCGTCTGTTAACAAACTACAAGGCCAATTGTTACCATTTTTGGTTTGAGGCATCTCGGGGATAGGAGAGATCTTAATATACAAGTGTAATTCATGACTTTACCACCCCGGGGCCCCATGGGAGGGACCAAGTATGCAAAAAAGGCCAATTTTTTCCAGAAATCTTCTCTCCACTCACACATGTGGGGAAAAACCTAAATGCAATTGGTAATGATGTCATTGAAGCTCTCTATCAAAATTGTAAAATTCATGACCTCTGGGTCAGAAGTTCATGCCCTTGGACAGGGATTTTATGGCAAATTACATGTAGTGAAAATTAATTTAATCTTAGAATGTCGTCTTCTTTATTCCCATATAAATTAGAAAAATCCTAAAAGCATGGTTATGATGTCCATGAAGCTGTCTACCAAAATTTTGAAAACTGTGAAATCTATGGCCTCTTGGTTACATGTAGGAGATCAGGCCTTCGAGTGGAGACAGAATGACCATATATGGAAAATGCATTTAATCTTGTAAAATCTTCTCTACTTCCACAGTAGTGGTATAAATTGAAGACATAATGTGATATATGTCCACGAAGTTATCCACCAAAATTGTGAAATTCATGGTTCCTTGGTCAGGGGTTCAGGCCCTTGGCTGGGGCCAATTATGTCGTTAGAGTGAAAACAAATTTAATCTCAGAAAATCTTCTGAACATATGTCTCCCTTGTACATGGCCTTATCTTATTTTAAGATAGCACGCTTAATGTTTTACCCTATAAAAAGATTACTCAGAGAAGCTTATATCTAATCTTTAACATTTTGTTGTGTGAAAGTACTAGTAACCCGTTGGAAGATGTCAAAGTAATCAATGTTTAAATGTAAGGTTTTATGACAACGACTATCAAAATCCTGTCCGTGTGACATTTATTTTCATAATCACACAAAAATTCAATTACATTTTCAGTGAGTGAACAAACATAATCCAGATATAAAACAAGAAAATCGGAAATTGAGACTAGTTGATCCCTTCCTAATTCAGACAAATGCATGTGTGACTATTAGGGTCTCTCGGTGTGGTAAATTAAAAAAAGAAGATCCCATGGCAAATATATTTCCTGTGCTTTGGTCTCATAACACTCTGTTTACTGAAGATATGTCATCGATAATTAGAGCTCTGCTCTGCGGGCGCCCTATAGTGATCAGTCTGTCCTCGTCCGACGTCTGTCTGTCCGTCCATCAGCACTTGTTCAGAGCATATTTTATCTACCTTTGACTCATATTTCAAACCGAGAGCGTTTGAATAAGGTTAATTGTAAATATAATATGAACTAACTATTTAAGTTTTATTGGGGTCAAATTACAGCTATTATTTTTTTTTTATCCATATACATGTACCTTTTACTTAAGCGGGTCCTTTGAAATAATCACCATCCCAGGGATGTCTAATATGCTATTCAAATCAGGAGATTATGACTGCAGGTTTATTACATTAAACAGTTCTTTTCAGCCCGAAGTAGGCCATTAAAACAATAATTTTTCAGCATTACGGAGATCCTTTGGAATTTAAACCCTATCCAGAAAATAATATTTCTTTTTTAAACTTTGAACCCCTCTCGGGGCCCCAGTATTAGTACAGTGGTCACAGCTGTATTAATTTAGAATCTTCATTATTTTAGTATGCTTGCATAGTAATCTCACAAATTGAGGCATTGTAGTTTTTGAGAAGAAGATTTTTAAACATATCCTTCTATATTTCTATGTTAAACTTTGAACCCCTTCTGGGGCCCCAGTATTAGATCGAGGGTCACAGCTTTTTAAATTTAGAATCTACACTATTTTAGGATGCCTACGTAGTAATCTGACAAAGTGAAGCATTGTAGTTTTTAAACATTTTACAAATATACTTCTACGTTAAACTTTGAACCCGTCTTGGGTCCCCAGTACTAGTCCAGGGGTCCCTATTTTAAAAAAAATGAATCTAAATTATCATATGTTGCATGCATGGTAATCTGACATATTGTAGTTCTCGAGAAGAAGATTTTAAAACATTTTCCCTATTTACTTCAATGTTAAACTTTGGACCCCTCTTGGGGCCCCAGTATTAGTCTGGGGGTAACGATTTTACCAATTTAGAATCTACAATAGCCCTGGATGCTTGTAAAGTAATCCCACAAACTGTTGCACTGTAGTTCTTAAGAATAAAAATTTTCCTTTATATTTCTGTTAACTTTGAACCCCTTCTGGGGCCCCAGTATTCGTCTGGGGGGTCACAGCTTCCACAATTTAAAATCTTCACAATTTGAGGATGCTTGCATAGTAATCTTACAAACTGTAGCATTGTAGTTCTTGAGAAGAAGACTTTTAAACACTTTTCCTATATACTTTTATGTTAAACTTTGAACCCCTTCTGGGGCCCCAGTTTTGGTCCTGGGGTCATGGCTTTTCCAATTTAGAATCTTCACTATTTGAGGATCCTTGCATAGCAATCTCACAAACTGTAACATTGTAGTTCTCGAGTTAAACATTGATCCCCTCTTGGTGCCCCAGTATTAGTCCGGGGGTCACGATTTTAACAATTTAGGATCTACAATAGCCAAGGATATATGCATAGTAATATCCTAAACTGTTGCATTGTAGTTCTTGAGAAGAAGATTTTTAAACATTTTCCTATATATGTTAAACTTTGAACCCCTTCTTGGGCCCCAGTTTTGGCCTGGTTGTCCCGATTTTTACAATTTAGAATCTTCACTATATATACAAGCTTTTGTGTTAATATTGGCATTTCTGGTGCAGTGGTTCTTGAGAAGAAATTTATTTTTAAACATTTTCCCTATGTATTTCTATGTTAAACTTTGAACCCCTTCTGGGGCCCCAGTTTTGGCCTGGTGGTCACGGTTTTACAATTTAGAATCTTCACTATATATACAAGCTTTTATGTAATTATTGACATTTCTGGTGCAGTGGTTCTTGAGAAAAAGATTTTTAGAATATTCACTATATATATTAAAGGCCGGAACGGCCACAATAGCGTCGAGCTGACAATTTCTTTAATATAGATATCATTAATTTGAATTTCTGTACCAACAGTCGTATATCAAATAATATCAGAATGAAAAAGTAAATGGATTATGTTTTGTCTAACTAAATGCGTGCATATGCAACTGCTGCTTTAAAAAGAAACCAAACATATTTTTATTTGCAATTTTAATATCACCATGTGAATGTATACTCAGTATATTTCCTTATAAAATACGTAGTGATGCATTTGTAATACAATAACTCATCATGGTTACAAAAATCGAAGAAATTTCAAAGTTCAAAAACAAATTATTTTCTTTCTGCTTTAAACGGTCTTTGAACAAATTTCATAGGTTTTTAATTTGAATACGAGAATACAACACATTAACAGTGTTTCCCTAATAGTATGAGCCGGTCCTATGATATCGCGGTAGTTAAATCACTTTGTCGAAAAATCTATCAATACGAAAATATTTCCAAAAACTAATGTTATTGTAAGTTTCCTCTGTTATATACCTCAGTGATGTTTAGCGTGCCTCTGTTTACTATGCAATTTCAGCGCGTGCTACTACGTAAACAGAAATACCGCGATACCATAGAACACGCGATATAACAGGAAACAAGTATATAATAAAGCATACTTTTATTTAATTCAATTCCCGTTTGAAACAAGATTACCTATGGTATTGTTGTTTACAAACAAATCCACACCACGTGCGTTGATCTGCCGTATCTATAATGCTCAACAAAACTAGCTGCAATATTGCAACAAAATCACAAGATACATGTATCGCTTCCATTCATTTTGGAGACCGTGCCCGATAACAAATAAATTTACATATTAATTTTTTTTATCGGGCACTGTCTCCAAATAAACTCTAAGCGATAAACTAAAATAATATTTAGTGCATTTTTACACCTTATCGTATTCATCCGCTATTTCTTGATTAAGCAATCTTTACTTATGCAATGAATGTCAATAATCAGGGAGACACAGTTGGTTTTTTGTGCACAATTTAGTTGAATAAATGGAACAAAAATCTTGTAAACAATTTCCTATGTATTTCTATGCTAAACTTTGAACCCCGCCTGGGGCCAGTGTTGGTCCAGGGGTCCCGATTTTTACAATTTAGAATCCTCACCATATATACAAGCTGTTGTGTAAATATTGGCATTTCTGGTGCGGTGGTTCTTGAGAAGAAGATTTTAAAACATTTTCCCTATGTATATCTATGTTAAATTTTGAACCCCTCCTGGGGCCCCAGTTTTGGTCCGAGGGTCACAATTTTTACAATTTAGAACCTTTACTAAATATACAACCTTTTGTGTAAATATTGGCAGTTCTTGAGAAGATTTTTAAAGACACACACCCAATACTCACTGTTTCGCAATTATCTCCCTTTTAAAAAGGGTTGTGCCCTTTATGTTAACAATTTAAAATTCCCTCTCCATAAAGGATGCTTTGTACCAAGTTTAGTTAAATTTGGCCCAATGGTTATAGAGAAGAAGTCGAAAATGCGAACATTTTACAGAAGGACAGACAGACAGACGGACAACGGGTGATCAGAAAAGCTCACTTGAATTTCGGTTCAGGTGAGCAAAAAAAAGATGGTGCATCCATTATTTTTCAACAGAGAATTACTTGAGTTATTATATTTTCTTAGCGTGGTATATCATTTGTGAGCTTGCTCACAGTACCTTTAATTTACCATTGTATTTACCTGTATTATCTTGGAGTACTCTGTATTTACTTCCGGATGTGTATATTTTGATAAAGGTTTTACCGCACAACATTAATCGGACAGTTCAACCATTTCATTCGTAAACGAAGTATGAAGCTCTTGTGTATTCACGTTTACCCGCTGCTACTGTTTATACATGAACATGTGAAGTAAGTGAAAATAATTTTTATTTAGAATAATTTTTTGTAATGTTTAGAGGAATTCATAGTTATAAATGATTTTCGTACCTTTGATTTGTTACATTTGCTTAATTCATATTTATTTAATATCATGAAGCTGTCTCTTCTTTTCTCTTTTTTTTCAATCCCAACAATGTGTTATAATCCCCTCGCAAACATTTTTTGGAGGGGATATAGGAATCACCTTGTCCGTTTGTCAGTCCGTATGTTTGTGCAATCGTGTCCGGTCCAAACCTTTCTTATGGAGGAGCATTGGAAGTTCCTACTTCACACAAAGATTGCATATGTCCAGAGGGTGTGTCATGATTTTGACTCAAGGTCATTTGGGCAAGTTCAAAGTCACTGGAAGGAAAAAAGAAAAAAATCATAATTATTACCCGGTGTATAACTTTCTTATCGAGAAACATTAAAAGTTCCTACTTCACGCAAAAAATGCTTATGACGTTAGGGTGTGTTATGATTTTGACCCAAGGCATTTGGGCAGGTTCAATGTCACTGGAAGGAAGTGAATAATTTTTGTATGGTCTATATCTTTCTTATGGAGAAATATTGGAAGTTCCTACTTCACACAAGGATCACTTATGACCTAAGGATGTGTCATCATAATGGCTTAAGGTAATTTGGGAAAGTTCAAGGCCACTATAAGAATATGTTCATAGTTTTTGTCCGGTCCATGCCTTTTTTGAAGAAACATTGGAAGTTCTTTCTTCAAATTAGTATTGGTTCTGACCTGAGGACGTGTCTTGAACTTGACCCACTGTCAAGACCATTGTAAAAAAATGCATAAATCCTGTCCTGGCCATACCTTGTTATGGAAAATGATAAAAAGCTTCAAATTAAATAAAGATTGCCTGGGACAGAAAGATATGTCCTAATCTTGAGCTCTTGTCATTGTGCAAGTTCACGGTCACTTTTAGAAAAATGGTGCATCCATTACTTTTCAACCGAAAAAAAATTTTTCTTAGCGGGGGTACCGTTTTGAGATTGCTCTCGTTTTCGTTACATAATTTTGAGAGGGATGGTCCGTTTACAAAGGACTTCACTGTTCTTCAGATAATTTAGTTCTTCCTAATTTCAGCATCGTTGGGTCTGCACCTTGCCAACAGACGACAAGAATAATGAGATATTCTCAGAACAGAATATGCACGTGCCGTTTATGGGGAATTTGGTAGTATCTTGAACCTCAATGCAAAATATTCTGTGCTGAATGATACATATATTTTTTTTATTGCACTTGGCGTGAAGCATCGCTATGATAAGAGGAATCTAAATTGTGAATTCATTGCTCTACCACCCCCGGGGCGCCACAGGCGGCGCCATATGTGCAAAAAAGCCCAAATTTTCAAAAAAATTCTTCTCTACTCTCACACGTGAGGATAAAACTTAATGCCTGGTTAAAATGTCCATTAAGCCTTCTACCAAAATTGTGAAATTCCTGGGTTCAGGCTCTAGGATGGGGCCAATTTGGCAATACTAACAATACTAAATATTATATGCATTAACACTATGAGGCCATATTGGCCCACCCTAGGGCCTGACCCAGGGACCATGAGTGTCACAATATATGTAGAGGAGTTCGTGGAAATCATGACCATGCATTCATTTTTTTTCGCACGTGTGTGGGAGTAAAGAAGATTACACCAAATAAAAAAATATGTGTGGTTCCGGTTACATCTAAAAGATATAAGGGTAGGTAGGTAGGGATTTTTTTTTTAATAATAAAAATGTATAAAATGATTTTCTTAGTACTGCATGCACCTAGCACTGCATTGCAGATGGCATTTGTATTTAGTGAGATAAATATACTAAATCAAGATTGTTAGGGAGCATCTAGCTTTTAACTATGACACAAATATTTTTAAATCAAAAATTAATTAAAATAATTGTTTAAAAATAAAGAAGTATTAAATGTTCGGTATTAATTAGGGCTGGGACGACTCAGAGTTCATTCGATTTGGTTCGAATTTGATTCAGAATGCTATAGTTCGTTATTTTTTCTATTCGATTCAATTAAACAAAGGTCAATCTCAGTATTTCTCATTTTAAATTTAAGAAAATGATCTTTACCTTGCAGATTCCATATAATTTCATTTAGGGACCAACTTAGAGCAAAATGTTCACATCTATCTCACAGAAAAATAGGGAGAAGCTTGAGAAATTAAGGATAGTTCCATTTCTTGATAATAGCATATATAATGCTAATAATGATTTACAAAGATTAAGTCTCTAATAATTTAGACTGGATAAGAAACAAGTCAATAAAAACTAAAACAACAATCTAATTTTTTTTTTAAATTATCCAATTTGTTGAATTTAATTTATTTGATGTATTCATACATTTTATATATGAAATGTTTTGCAATTGTGTTAGCTTAATGACAAGTAAAATCAGTCTTTGTACTTTGGTGTATTTTGGAGGTATTAGTCCAACCCTTTGACCCAATTACAACCGTTATGCAGAGACCTTGAAAATAACTTGTTATAACAAATTGTTTAATTATTATTTCAGCATTAATTTGGCAGTGTTATAAACTAATTACAAGCTACAAACTAATTATAATATAAACTCTAAAAGAAATAAACATCGGTTGTAATTTTCAATGCACAGTTATGTGGTTGCATCACCCGAATTTATAACCCCTATAGATAAGACAGTCGCAAGTTGTTTATCACAACAGGAGTTAACTGAGTCTGTGAAAACGCCTTTTAAAATTGATAATTATCATTTTATTGCCTTTGGGTTTACTTTACTCGATTGTGAACTCAGAATACAGAGCGACTTCAACATCTCTTTCGAAAGAAATTCCGGCGAAGTTACCGATCAAAAACCGAGTATGTCACCCTCTAGGTTGGTCCTAATTTATTTATTGTGAGGTACACAAGGTACAAACAGTTCTTGAGTTATTTTCTTTTCAATCAACTGATAGGAATTAAATTGGTCCCACACTAATTGGAAAACTAAATCTAATATTGGAGACGATGACGGAAAGCGGGGAAAATTCTGGAAAAATTTGAAAATTGGCGAAAAAAAAGTTAAGGTCGGGGGTATAAAATAGGGACGGTCGGGTGACCGGAACCACAGGTATTTTTGTATTTAGCCTTATCTAAGATTTAAATACATTTTCACTATATGGCTATATTATCCCTGCCCTAGGGCCTGAATCTCCTGACCCGGGGGCCATGAACTTCACAATTTTGGTAAAAAGCTTCATTGACATCATAACCATGCATTCATTTTTTTCCTCACATGTGTGGGAGTAGAGAAGAAGAGTTTTGAAAATGTATTTGTTATTTTTTTTTTTTTACATATTTGGCCCCGCTTATGACGCCATTGGGGATGTAGAACCATGCATTTCACAATTTAAATTTCTCTTACCATAGAGATACTTCACACCAAAATTGGTAACAATTGGCCTTAAACTTTTTAAGAAGTTAAAAATGTAAAAATGTTAACGAACAACGCACGACGACGGACGAAGACCATTGGCAATAGGTCATCTGAGTCACTCAGGTGACCTTAAAATGTATTAAATCTTAGAAAATCTTCTCATCTTCCATAAAAAATTGTAAACAAGAGGCCCATCGGCCACATCGCTAACCTGAGCAACAATAGGCATGATAAAATCAGTTTTACTTATGGAGTCATAATACTCACTATCTGGACAATGCGGTGCATGTATAATACATGTAGATCCTGTATAAATAAAAATACACCCCCTCTCCCCGGATATTCTTTTATTTATAATCAAGTCCCTTTTCTAACAGGATGATTTTATAGTCATATCACATTTTGAGCATTGCAGTTCTAAAAATGATCCTAAACAATTGTTTATATATTGGATGTAAACCTACATCAAACTCTGAACCCCTTGTGAGCACAGGATGAAGCTGTACCATTCAGTCAACTGAATGTTAAATGAAAGGTCTGGAAAGGTGACTGAATGGCACAGCTCTGCCATTCAGTTACCTTTTAGATATGATTCAGTTGACTAAAATTCGACCCTCCATTGTGGCCCCATCCTACCCTTGGGGGTCATGTTTTCACAACTTTGAATCTACACTACCGGAGGATGCTTCCACACGCGTTTCAGCTTTCTTGGCTGATTGGTTTCTGAGAAGAAAATTTTTAAAGATATACTCTATATATTCTTATGTTCAAATTCGACCCCCAATTGTTGCCCCACCCTACCCCAGGGGGTCATGATCATGATTTTCACAAGTTTGTATCTGCACTACCTGAGGTTAATTCCACATAAGTTTCAGCTGTCCTGGCCAAATGGTTCTTGAAAAGATTTTCGAAAATTTCTTTTTTGGCATGTACACTGTTCGTTATCACATGCCATACTCAATTAAATGCATATATGATTCTCCTTGACAAGTTTTTGTAAGGGCTATGGTACTCAGGTGACCGTTAAGGCCTATTGGCCTCTTGTTTTCAATATCAAAAGATTAGAATGCATGTTAATGAGCAATGATCATCGCAAGTGTTATTAAACATTAGACGAAGTTGTATATTTTTATTTAGAGTGTACTGGTATTAAGTAACTTTAGAGAGCAAATCTAATGGATTCTATCTGTTTATAAATCTATTTTTGTGTTATAAAAAATTCGATTTCGTTTATGTAATTTTGGGAATATCTAAATTTGTTTTGAAAACAGTGTTTTTTTTTTTTTTTATATATATTATTGCGTCAAAATTTGATCCAAATGACATTTGGAAATTATCATTTTACCTTTTTTTTTTTTTTTTTAATAAATTTCCCTCAGTACTCACCATGCTTGGGTGTGGCGGTATTATTGGGAATATAAAACAACCTGCTGTGTTGGTTATGGAGGACCAAACTGCCAACGTATGTACTGAAAACAGATACTACTATGCACATTGTAAAGATACATAGAGATCAGTTACAAGTTTTTATAATTGTCATGAAAATGAATCAATACTTTTTACATTGTAGCTATCTGTAGCAGCAGATGTCTTGGCCGTGGAACGTGCGTAGCACCTGAGCAATGCAGTTGCTATAGCGGTTATACAGGGAATGCCTGTCAAACTCGTGAGATGGATAAAACTTCATTGATTCATTTATGTTCCAATTGATATTCAACTGATAATTCATTGAAATCTAAAACGTTGTAATTCTTTTAGCCGTGTGCAGTCCAAGCTGTGACCAAGGTACATGCATACGACCTAACACTTGTTTCTGCCGCCATGGTTACACCGGAAGACTCTGTAATGCACGTAAGTTCAGAATGGTTAATGGTATTCATACCTTTATCGCAACCGAGTAACAGTGCCGATTAAAAATTTCCACACAGGTGAGGTCTGTAGAATTTAAAACTTCGAACATGCTTTTAAGGGGTTGTTGATTAGGAACAAGAAACATGGCGGACAATTACTAATGCTTACATGTAATCATATCATTCACTAGCATTGATTATCTTTCCTGAATTTAAAATACCATCAATGCTTTCTTCTGCGTTTCACGCTGCTACCCTCAAAGCTCATATAAGCCAACGAAGAAGAAAAATTTACATTCTTTTTGTAATCTCTTTTTTATCGTCTACTAGTATATTTATGAGCACAGGATTGCTAAATGCTAGTTTCATAAAAGGAACAAATAATTCTTTTGATGATTATATGAAAGACTAACTTGACACGCTTATTTTGGATTGTGATAATGTCAAACGGTGTGGCATAATGTGAACAATGCTTTAAATTTGATTGTTAAATGTGAACATGTTGTATTTGGTTTTAATGTTGAAACCAACCCAAAAGTATTGTTTTATAATACAATTATTTAGCTTTTACGATATTTATATACAAATTCAAAATGGCTTGTAAAATTAAAAACGATTGTCAAGTTGGATGACTTTTTAAAAACACGGTAAAGCGTTTGACAAACCTGTTATAAATTACTTTTGTTCTCTTATTTTCGTATTATTGATGCCAGCTTTCCTTAATACCAGGGATATCTGGCATTTCTAAATGGGTATTGTTGTTAAGTGAAATAAAGTATAAATAATTTTTTTTAAAAACTCGACATATTTGGGCAATTTGTACATGTACTTTTTCTATAATAATTTATTTGACAAACATTTGACGTCAGTTCGTGCAGTGATTGTGTGTTCTTCTAAATAATATTAATTTGCATATTAATTATTTTGCATATCAACACAGAACCATAAAATAACGCTTTGAGTTTCCACTTATTACAGTATTGCATTAAACTATAAGGAACAACGCAATCTCCGTTTTTCCTAATATTTTTCATCACCATTGCATTTATTGAATCTAATAGTATTAGCAGAAACAAGTGTTTGTAATTGTGATAGTGAAAAAAGACATCTCAATTACTCAATAGATGTAAATTCATCCCATCAACTGTTTCTATCTTTACAAAAAGTACATCGATTTCCGTTCCACTTCTTGATTTTAGGCAATACACAGTAAACTCTTGTGTTCTAGTTCTCATAATGTACAAAAAAGTTTCACAGTTGTTGTGCGAGCAATATGAGTTATGAACGCTTTTTTTTTTGCTTTATCTTTAAATTCAATTTTCAGTTCACATTCTATGATACGATACATGTACTTAACATGCGTTTATTTATAAACAGGGACATATTAGCAACTATCGAAAGTCTCGCGTGACTCGATTTCAAAGGTCGTTTTATGCATCGATTTTCTTTTATTCTATTGAAAACATTAACACAATATTCTTTAAATATAAGGAATGTAATATTTTACTTCATTCTCGTATAAGATCATAATTACAATGATTTAATTCTCACATATGATGTGTCCACAATGACGTTAAAATCGGGTATTTATTTTCTTTATATCTCATTCGGTTTTGAACATAATTCAAAATATATGAAACAGACCCGTATCAACAAGAAGAACACATTCATTTGTTCTAATCAGAAGCAATGTTTTTTTTTATTTGAACTTATTTATTTCACAACAATTGACAAGCAAGTTCTTATATTAATGTCTCTCGTTGGTACGGATGTTTTAGGCGATATGGTCCGCAATTCAAAGTGATTTTTTTTCGGGAAATCCATCTCTCTTAAAGGTCAATTCTTTTGTTATATACAAGGGTACCTTTTATAGACTTTATTGGAAAGTATTTTTCCCAATAGGATTTTTTATTTTCCCCAAGGATTATCGATATTGATATCTAAGGTAACTACCACACCTGCCAGGTGATATACTCTTAAAAACATAAGTGGTTATATTCCATCTTGGCAATGGCCTATAATTTGGCCCTCATGGATATTCTAAAAATTGCGCTAAAGTATGGAACGCCTCAACTGCCTTATGATACTTCAACATTACATGCTGGTATTTTAACATTACATGCTGATACTTCAACATTACATGCTGATAGTTCAGCAGTACGTGCTGATACTTCAACATGACATGCTGATACTTCATTTTATGATACTTCATCATTACATGCTGATAGTTCAACGTTACATGCTGATATAAAATGGTGGTATTTTAGTATGCGGTGGTTCTAAACTAGCTATAAGCAGCGGGGTCGTGATTTAAAACTCGGGGATAGTATAATTGAAGAAGAGAGTTTAGGACTAAAGTCAAGCTACTCAACAATTCAAACAAGCTTCATTTACGTTTATTTCCTTATATAAAAACGGACACTCTTCGAACCTGATTGATGATTAAAATCTATATTGCGAAAACTAGGGCTTTTGCAACTCGGGTGAAACTGGATTCTGGAGGGAATGGGGACACGGTCACCTTCATTATATTTGTTGAAACCTGCGCCAAAATAACTCTGTGTCAAACGACTCCCGAGTACCCTGATTATTACACGTCCTTCTAATCGATGTTAATTTTATATATACGTTTTTTGTCGTAGGTTGATTGTTTTAATCCTGCTGGCGGGCACCTTCAAATGGCGCTTATTTTACCCCTTTGTTATTGGCCATTCTACTCCATCAAGCAGTGCCTTTATTGTCCCGTTTAAGGGAATCATAGCACGAGCAATCATCCAGTAGATCCCAGCGCACGCACGTATCATCTTTTATGGGGTGGGCAGACCTACTCCTCAATCTCGACAAGTAAATAAAAAATGGGGGGTGGTCCAGTTGCACCGTACTTTTAAACCCCCCCTTCGAAGAAGGGAGGGCATATTGATTCGCTGCTGTGTGTCTGTATGTTGGTCGGTCGGTCCACCAATAGTTTCCGTTCATTTTCTTCGCAGAGCTTGCACGTATTGAAATGAAATTTGGTATACAGATTTATTATAATAAAATCTAGATCAAGTACGATTTTGGGTACGATCGTGCAATTTTTGACAGAGTAATGCCCCTTCGACTTAGAAAAATTCCAATTATTTGCAGTTTCCGTTCAATATCTTCGTGGATGTTTCCAAGGAAGGGGGGCATAAGTGTTTCACAAACATCTCTTGTTAAATATTGATCTATTGATCTACGTATGATCGAATATCCTTATATACATATGTATTTTCACCTTGTTTGAAAAAGAGTGAAATGGTCAGTTCGTTAAAACTTATTTTTATATTTGATGAAGTGAAAAATGTATATTTCCACAAAAAGTGAGTTGATTAAAAAGAGAGTTAGTAAAATGATATTGGCTTCCTGATGCATTTGCTAATTTCAGCAAGTTTGCGCATCTGCTAACATACATGTAAAAAAAATTGCTGGCACCGAAGAAGTACACGGTACAGCTCATAAAAGAGGATATCTACGAATAAAAAAAATGTCGGAACATACGATATGTTTGGATATAATGTATTAAGGAATATGACAACCACATATGCTGCTAATAAGATCACTAATCAATTCATGCAAAGGATAAAACATTACGTCCTATCTTACGTGAAGTCGGTTGTCAGAGACTATGTGTGCTGTTGAAACCGATTTTAGCAATAACTATACTGTTAAAAAACATAAGTGCTTACATTGCCCACTCCTACACGTGGATCTCCAAGGAGACCCCATCAATCCCCATAAATCAAATCAAACCTGAATGACTGAAGTCTTTGTTTAGGTGCCATTAATATTTTGAGCGGTCCACTCTGACCAAGCGCCAAAAACATTGGGTTCAGAATGCACATTTATGACCAAAATTCCCCCTGATTTAAATCATGCGCTGATGGGGAGTGCCAACGTTCTCACAAAGCAGGCATTCTTTAAATTTAAAATGACCCTTTTGAAAGACAACAGGTAATCAAATAGTAGTATTTGATGAGCATCTTGATCTAAACTAGTTTCAGTGGACCTTAGTCCTATCGGACCAATTTCCAAAACAGAGAAACAGCCCAGTGTTAAAAACGTTACAGGCATCCACGTGTTCTGAGTTTTAGCGTATTTCGATCCCGAGGCGACGCTACCCAATTTTTTAGAACCACCGCATAGTGATGTACCATCATATAACGAAGAAGTATCAGCATGTAATGTTGAAGTATCAGCATGTAATGTTGAAGTATCTGCGTGTAATATTGAAATATCAGCATGTCATGTAATGTTGAAGTATTGGGATGTAATGTTAAAGTACCAGCATGTAATATTTAAGTATGAGGATGTAATGTTAAAGTATTAGTATGTAATGTTGGAGTATCAGCATGACATTTTAAAGTATCATCATATAATGTTGAAGTATCATAATATTATGAAGATTATCTACATAAGGCAGTTGAGGCGTTCCATACCAAGGTCTGGTGCCAAAATCTTTGCACTGGCATAACTATCCTTTACAGTGTTTTTGGATGTAATAGACAAGGTAACAAAACGCTAAATGCATGAAAAAAAAACCCTCATTTAAATCATTTTAAATACCCTATTTATTCTTTTTTGTTCCTTTTTAGCCATTTGCGATCCTCCCTGTGAACATGGAAGTACTTGCACCAGGCCATACACATGTGCCTGTCCGGCGGGCAGATTCAAAAGCCCCAATTGTGTTGAACGTAAACAAATTCTTCTTTGAAATACATTTTCCATTAATGTACCATGTACAATGTTAAATCTGGAATTTAATTACTGCCTGTTGTGCAATTTTATTCAGTATTATTTTTTATCACAGCTATTTGCAGTCCACCTTGTTTTAACGGTGGCACATGTTTAGAATCACGATCCTGTCTGTGTCCATCTACCTATACTGGAAGTGACTGTGGAACATGTGAGTAAAACATCAAAGATCAGAGTCGCAGATCTTAAATGAAAACATGACAAGAAAAAATATAGTTAAAATCAATTGTTAATAAAACGAGTATCATTCATGATAAACATAATCAAATCGTATTACAGATATTTATGTATTACTAACAAACAAAACAAACATACACATACACAAAACAGCCTTGTTCATAGTTTTAATGATTACCAAAAATTGAAGATTTCTTTTGGTTATCAAAATCCGGACATTGGAACCCTTTTTATATCTACCTTAGACATTTTAATCATTGATGCTATGTCGACAAATTTTAGGTAAACGCCTACGACACCTCAAATATGCATGAGAGTCATACTTCTCAGAAGTGTCTTTAACTTTATGTCTACACTAAAAACAATGTTGATGCAAGACCAAATTTTAAGGTGGATCGCTACATGTACATCGTCACAACCTGTCTGTCATTCTCTTGAAAACCATTTTAGTCTGGAATTGTAAACATTCCATCGTGGTACAAAATAGTTAAACACTGTGAAATAGTCTTCTTACGAGGGAGATGGGATAAGAATGAAATCACCAAATTGCTTAGAAGATATGTCGCATTTCTGTTCGTAAATCAAGCTTTCGAATAACATTGATGTTAACTGTTGTAGGAAAACGTGAAATTTGTATACTGTTCCCTGCTATTGGTAAAACACTCTTCATGTCATCTGCAGCACACGATCATACATACGTGATTGATGATAAAAGCAAGCAGATGTAATTTTGTTCATTTAAACTATATGTGTGGTGAATATAAGACTGGTTCTCTTCTCTCTTGAATTGATCCCAACTGCACAAATGTAAAGCATTTGCAGTAAAAGATTTGCAATGGAGGTAATCGAAATGCTTGGAAATAAACTATTGTATAATGATTAAAAATAACTAAAGGTAGTAACAGTAGTGGATGATTTGCAAGCCAAATGGGGGAACAAAAATCTTAAAGGGTCAATCAAGTTCTTCATTATCACACTTGCATGTGTATGGACAACCATGTATGTGTTAATATTCTCATGTTTGTTTTCTATAATTGCTACAGATATAAATGTGTGTGTGTGTGTGTGTGTGTGTGTGTGTATATATATATATATATATATATATATACTTTAGAATAGCTAAAGGCAATTTAAATGCAATTTTTCTTTAAAATATTGAATATAGAATGCATTAATCAGAAATATAATTTGTCGTGTTTAAACATAATAAGCACTAATTACCTTTTATCTATTAATTTATATTGAGCATGAACCTGTTACTTTTTTTAATCTTTTTACATAATTTTCACTAATGTATTAAAAAATCGGTACTTTGAGACCAGGTAAAATAAAGAAAGATAACTCTTCAATTGGATCTTTATATCAAGATTTTTGTAATAATTCTGTATTTATTTTCACAGGATGAATCTATGCCATTCAGTCAACTGAAATGTGACTGAATGGCATAACTATGCCATCCAGTCACCTTTCCAGACCTTTCAGTTAACATTCAGATGACTGAATGGCAGAGTTTCATCCTGTGAATTTATTTATAGTGTTCATTTTATTAACTCACGAATATTGTTTATATTTTTAGAGTTTTGTGGGATATTATCCCGCAATTTGCTTTAAAATAATTTTTTGTTTCAGTTTCATATATTGGTAGATTTAAATAAAAATTGTGAAAACTTCATTTATGATTTTTTTTGGGTATTTTTTTTGTATTTCATTCGAAAATTTATGACATTTCACTTTCATAAGACCTTAAAACCAGAAAAGTTTGAAAATTCACAGGATGAAACTTTGCCATTCAGTCAACTGAAACGTGACTGAAAGGTAACTGAAAAGTGACTGAATGGCATAGTAATACCATTCAGTCACCTTTCCAGACCTTTCAGTTAACATTCAGCTGACTGAATGGCAGAGTTTTATCCTGTGATTACAAAAACAAAGGGTTATCTGAATCAAGAAAATAGATTGTTTTACTTTGGGGTCTAATATTGTTGAATACAGGGCTTATTTTTGGAAACAAATGCATCCAACAAAAATATCCTACACTTAATTGGTGTAGAGAACCACCTTAAGATTTTTGCTAGATATATGAACACATGAACGTTGCATATATAGTACATATAAAGTAAATACTAGAGAATTCATTTGTGACAAGAGGGGTGTTTTACATAATCTTGCCTAGTTAAGAGAGGGAAGTGACTTCTATAAACAGTTCTATTCGTTAAATTTGTTCAAGTTTTAAAATAAATCAGCCTTATTTTGAATTATGTACATTTTTGGCAATTCGTTTTCCAACACGATTCCATACGTTTATATTGCAATTTTAATAGAGTGATTGATTTTTAAAAAATTATTATAATTGTCTAAACGTTTAGAGTAAAGGTTTTAAAAATTCAATATTTTACAGCTGTCTGCAGGCCACCATGTCGAAACGGAGGAACCTGCATATCACCTGACACATGTTCTTGTGACGAAACGTATACTGGACACCTCTGCGAGACCCGTATGTACGATAAATCAAAGCACTGAAGGTGTTAATAATGAAATTTGACGAGCTTTTGATTGTTTGCACTATCATAAAATATCGGAAATGTAGCAAGTCAATTTGTTTGTGGACAATATTATATGATGAATGAAACATGTCTGCAGTGACTTTTTTCTTTCATGACAGCTCTTTGTTCCTATCATTCTCCATGTTTTCCGGGAACATGTGCTGACACCATACACTGTCAATGCCACGAAGGTTTCAGTGGTCTAAGTGGAAGGCAAAGATGTCGAACAAGTAAAAAAATCCATGACATACCAGTACATACATAAAGATAACAAATGTTATTCTTACTGATAGTTTCTAGTAAAATGTTCATATGAAATGATTTTGTTTGGTTCTCTTTTAACACCTCTTTCCTTTAACATTTGTTTACTTGCTTTAAAATTGACACGTTATTTTATTAACAGTGACACCAGGAAACAGTCCTATTATAACTCAGTGTACGTCTGTCCTGGCCAACATTGACAGAAGAGGTCAGAAGATGGAAAAATACCGATTTGTCACTGATTCGTCACACCCAAACTCAACCCGAATAGACACAATGTGGGTCAACCAAAAGGACCACAACTACATTAATGTTGAGTTTGCTGCGTTGTTCACATCTCCAGAGAACATCGTGTTACCAAGCTATGTAACGGATTTTAAATTTGGAATCATGTCGGGGAAAATTCAAATCCTACTTCAAAAAGTAGGCAGAAGAGGTAACTTTTTGGGGTATGTTTTTACCCTGAAACAAATACTGCTATAACAAATTTACTTGCAATTAACTGTTTATCAGAGGATAATAGTATTTTCAAAAAGTACCAAACTCCATTTGTTTTGTGTAATGCGAAGAAAAGGCACGAATATTGATTTTTTTGTGGTTACCCATTAACCGAAACACACCATAAACGTAGCCATTGTAGATTAGTCTTTAACGTTTTGCTCAGAAAGAGCATGTTGTTGGACGAGACCAATATACTAAAAAAGTAAAATTTACTTATGAAATAAATAGTATATTGATTGTTTTTTTTTAATATTTTATCCAAAAAAACAATAGGATTGTGTCCTTATGTCTGCGAGTAGATTTTTTATGTACTGCAAAAACTCGATTTTTTCAATTTAAAATATATTTTGTGTTCAGAAAAACAAATGGTTTTGGTCGTTTCTTTTGAAGCTTGTGTCAATATTTTTATTGTAGTATATTATCATCGTTTAGATAATGCACGTTTCAATGCAACTGTTTCATTATTAGATCCGAAACAGTCAATAGTAAGCCAAAACAAAACACAGAATTGCAGTTATCGGTCAGGCTCACCAAATCTAAACGACGATGTATTCCATTGCAACTTCACAGACAAGAATTTTGACAGACTCTTTGAAAATGGAGACAAGTAAAACATATTTAGTGTGATTTAAAACTGTATAATGAATTAATTTGCATATACATATTCGGGTTCAAAGAGAACAGATAAAAAACATGTATAAAGATAATTTTTTTCGCTAAAAACAGAATCATTTTGCCATTGTACTAAACAATGATAATAAAAAGATAAAATGAGAAAAAGAGAAATCAAAACACGTAGTAGACAGTAATTTATGTATATACAATAAGCTCTGAAAGTTAGATTACCATCTAAGATATTTAACAGTTAACTTTATATACTGAGATAAAGAGATTTAAACTTACCACAGTTTGACGTTAACGGTCATTGCTGAAAACGGCGGATTTCGGAAATTGAAAACTCAAACTGGACATACACAGGATTATTTCTACGGTCAATCTTCTACAAAATCTACCATGTTTCGTTTTGACTTGATAAAACCATATCATTGTCTCATGGATACACTTCATCCTTGTTCTTCAAAAGCCCTGGACGTTACAGAAGATATAACAAAGGTACGATGCATTGCATGTACATGAATAAGAAAACCAAACTTTTAATAAACTTTATAATTCAATAGCTTTAAAACGGTTGTGTAATAAATACAGATGCAAATATTCTCGAAATCTCGGATATAGCGAAGATTTTTTGAGTCCCCGGTAAAATTCTTAACAAATCTTTGCAAATTTTTACGGTTATAACGAATTCGGATATAACGAATTTACGGATATATCGAACTGTTTTGGAGTCCCGTAGAGGTGATTCATAACGAAATTTAACACTTTTATAACGAATTTTCTTTACAGTTTAAATAGTTTGCACTACCCTTTAACATAATAGTTTGAATGAATTTATTTTCACATAAATTCTTCAATTCACAATCCGCTTATTAAAGGTACCAAAAAATGTGTTTTCATTATGAGCCTCAGTTAGCAAAAATTGTAGTCTGGTGAAAGAAAACATGTACATAGTGAATTCGCTATAGTTATTATAACGAATTCGTTATACGGATATAATGAAGTACGGATATAACGAAGTAAATCCATTGGTCTCTAGGACTTCGCTATAACCGAGTTTTACTGTATAACATTGCTCTCGATGATGCTTTGAATTCTGATTGAGTTGAAGCGTTTGAATCATTAATATTTTATTAGAATGTAGAATTACATTTTTAACCGGGTTTTCTAAAAGGAAATATCCGGTTATTGAAATGGTGAAAATGGCGGGCGGGCGTTTCCCCTATTGTACGAATAACTCCTTCTACAGTTTTCACGATAGGAAGTTGTATGTTACTTTGATTTTGAATTTTAATAATAAATATAAAAAATACCAGCTTTCGGAATTGAACATTTTTTTGCATAATATTGCACATAGGGTACCCTCATTGTTTGGAAAACTCCTCCTACAGTTTAAAGATATGGGTTTGTTGTTTTACATATCAATTGAACCTATATAAGAGAGTGCATATTGCTGTGATTTTGATTTTTTATAATTAATGAAAAAATACCCGCTTTTGAACTTGGTTATTTTATGGAAAAATATTGCATATAGGGTACCCTCAGTGTATGGATAACACCTCGTACAATTTTTAAGCAAAGAAGTTGTGGTTTTGCAGATCAATTGTACATATATCAAAGATGTGCATATTACTTGAATGTTGATATTGGATAACTTATAAAAGCAATATCACCTGTTGTACTTATTTATATTTTGGCAAAATATTACATTTAGAGTATCCCATTTATCTTGATAGGTACAGTGTAGTGTTTATCAATTCAGGGTTGACAAATGCATAATGGATACTGTTCATACAAAAGAAAACTTGGTCTGCTGTCACAATGACAGCTTTTCTCTTGATAACATTTGTCTTGAAAACTATATAGTCCACAATATTACTATTTATACCCCTGCTCCGAAGGAGAGGGGGATATACTGTTTTACCCTTGTGTGTGTGTGTGTGTGTGTGTGTGTGTGTCCGTCCTTCGGACTTTCTGTCTGTCCGTAACAAAAAATTGTCACATTTTTCTTAGCACTATTCATCGCAGATGCTTTAAATTTTAACACTCTTTGTTAGGGCACGCCAACGGTGGGAATCTTTCTTTTTTGTGCCGATCGGATGCCAACTTCCTGTTAAATGACGACTTTGTTTATTTTTTTTTTTTTGTCTAGTTTTTTAAACAAAATTCCTCAAAGGTTTCTCAACAATTGTTAATTGCAGATGCTTAATATTTTAGCACATTTTTTGTTTAGGCATACATATATAGTGGGATTCATTTTTGTACCAATCAGACGTCAACATCCTGTTAAATGACGACTTTGTTTATTTTTAGTCTAAATTTTTCAACAAATTTTCGTCGAAAATTTTTCAACTACTATTTATTGCACAAATTTTCACACGCTTTTTGTCTAGTCATGCCATATGGTGGGATTCATTTTTTACCAATCGAATGCCAACTTCATATCAAATGAATTAGCCTAAATTTTCAAACAAATTTTCGTCAAAGATTCTCAGCAACTATTAATCGCAGATGTTTGAAATTGTAACACGCTCTTTGTTTAGACGTGCTGTTAAATGTCGACTTTGCTTATTTTGTATATTCACATCAGAGCGGGAGTATCACTATTGAGCATTGGCTCACAGATATTTATTTTTTTCACAAACCAGTCTCCCATACAATTTTATTGGAGCAACTGGATAGATGAGCTATCTGGAATACAAGGATACAAATTACAAGTTTTTTTGCTGAAATCAAGAGCATTAACTCTAACAGAACCCCGTCCTTGGAACCCGGATGAAGAAATAATTTTAAGTAAAAGTGAATCAGGTTATACCTATATTCCTAAACAGCGTGGGATGTTTTCGTTTATTTTAAATGTTATAGATAATGCTAATAATACACAATATGCACGGACATTGGTACTCTATGACCCGCTGTCTGATGTTACTGTGTCGTCAACTCCATTTTTTGCGACAACAGCAGAACAAGAAACGAATTATAGGTGGCAAAAGAATTTGCATAGTAACATAACGATGTCGTGGAAGGGACATTTCTTAAACAAATTTCATCACGACAATAGACTATTAAATCAAGTTACACGTTATTTAAACTATGATTTCATGACAAAATACGAAAAACAAGTTCCTCTTGAGTTGGATGATAAAACAGGAAATAGATCCTTGCAAAGAATTCCAAATGTTTTAGGTATTGTCAAATTTGAATATAACTACATCAACAGTAGCCAAGGAAACACAACGCCAATCTCCTGGAGCCCCGTAAGTGAAGTTTTGACAGAAAATCAAACGTTCAATATCGAAAAAAGAGATGGAGATACGATAAACTTTTGGGTCAAAGCTACTGACATACTAGGAAATCACAAAATCGACATGACACAAATATCCTTCGACTCAAGTCCTCCCAGGGAGTTGAAAGAAGCTAACGTCATTTTCCTTCGAAATGTCAAAACGGCCAATTTTAGTTTTTCCAGCCGGTAAGAAATAGTCATTTTTTCTAATGATGCAACATAAATAAAATTGTTGTGTTAAATTGTAACAATTTTATTCTACCCCCGCTCCAAAGGGTAATGGGGTATACCGTTTTACCCTTATGTGTCTGTCTGTCTGTCCGTCCATCCCTCTGTGTGTCTGTCCGTAACAAAACTTTCTGTCGCATTTTCTCAGCAACTATTCATTGCATGTACTTGAAATTTTAACAGACTATTTGTTTCGGCATGCCATATCGTGGGATATATTTTTGTACCAATCGGACCTCAACTTCCTGTTAAATGACGAATTTGTTTTATTTTTAGCCTAAATTTTCAAACAAATTTTCGTCAAAGATTTCTCAGCAACTATTTATCGCAGATGCTTGAAATTTTAACATACTATTTGTTTAGGCATGCCATATCGTGGGATATATTTTTGTACCAATCGGACCTCAACTTCCTGTTAAATGACGAATTTGGGTTTTTTTTAACCAAAATTTTCAAACAAATTTTCGTCAAAGATTTTTTAGCAACTATTCACCGCAGTGAGATTTTAAAACATTATTTGATTCGGCATGCCATATCGTGGGATATATTTTTGTACCAATCGGACGTCAACTTCCTGTTAAATGACGACTTTGCTTATTTTGCATATTCAAATCAGAATGGGGGTATTACTAGTGAGCATTGGCTCACAGATATCTTGTTGTGTTTTCCCCTAAGGCTTCTAGTGGACGCATATGACAAAGATAGCGGTATCCATGAAATCAAATGGGAATTGAAAGCAAACAACAGCAATATGGTATTCAAAAGTGGCGAGATTCCAGGAAACAAAACAAATGTTAGTCATTTTAACAATAGAATTTCTTTTAAGCTAAGTTTAATTTGTGATAATCAAGTGGTGGTTCTCAATTTAAAACTAAAGATTTTTGAGGCAATTTTTGATTTTTGTGTTTTTAAAAATTAAAAAATCAAATTTAAGCAAATTATTGGTTTCCAGAAGGAACTTGGACCAAAGCTTGGATATAGAATTCCAAGGGGGGACTATTATTATTACACGCATTATCTTGATATCAACAACTGCTGGATGGTGGATTCAAAAGAAAAGTTCGCCACCGAGTTTGTTTCATTGAAATTGACTGTGTTTAACATGGCGATGGGATACACCCAGTATAACATGACAGTAATATTTATATTATTTATTATTATTATTATTAATTTGAATTTTAATAAACAGTTGTAGGTACGGCGTTAAATGTATTATTTTTTCCTGTAGATAACAGATTTGGCCTCACTTGATGGAATGGATCAGTGTAATTTTTTTTCTAAGATTCTTAAAATTTCATTCAATAATATAATTCGGTTAATAGTATTTTTTAAAATATAAGACATCAAATGGATCTGCATGTTTGTTACAGATTCTGGACCAATAAATCTTACAATAGCTGCTATGTACAATAACGGTGTCCGTCTGAAGTGGGTCATGCCCCCTACATGTTATGAAATGACAGTATTTACTGTGAAGTCCCTGTCAATTAATGGTCGTGTTTTAACATGGCATGTCGACAAGAACGCAGACTGGTTTGACTTGACTGGATTAGACCCAGAGACGAATTACAATCTGTCGTTTATTACGCAGTATGGAAGTCAGATGAGTGATCCTGTTGTATTGCAGTTTCGAACAATAGCCTTCCAAGCTGAAATAGCCTCTCATGTTGCTCTTACAGGAGGAGCCATTGCAGGAATAAGCATAAGTAACATTCATATTGTAACAGTTCATTTTTTAGGTTTTATTACCATTAGAGATATTTGTATGAAGTTCCGTAATTATTGGATTTTAATGAATATGAGACTTTAATATATGAAGCGTAAAACTATCTGCTCTCTTCTTAAAAACCAAATCAATTATCACAGCTGCACATTTACCATAATCTGTTCATCTATTATGATGTAGCGTTTCTGATTCTCATTGCGATCATTGTTGCAATGGTCGTTCTTTGGAAACTTGGGCGACTATCCGTTATCAGAGACGACATACAGAGGCGTGCCACTGTGGTCCGAAAGAAAATTGTTGATCGTTTTTCAGCTGCGCATATAGTAAGTAAGACTGTGTTTTACAATAAAAATTGTAACTTTTTTTCAGTCTCATTAAATAATCTTCCATGCACAATTTATACAAAAGAGTTTGTTTCAATTCATTTTAACCTCTGTTTGTACAATTTGTAGCTGATGAATAATTAAAAATTCGTAATTCGGTCGCAAGTTGTAGACTGCAGCCAACGTACTCTAGGCAGAGGTACAATAGTCCATTTTCGAGTTACCGTATTCCGGCAAGATTCTAACATTTAGTTTGTACTCGATGCGGGCATATCAACATCCGGTTTCCTGAAAATGACTTTTGAAAGTCTGAAAGTGCCACAATTAAAGCGGTTTTTACAGAATCGCGGGGTTACCTGTCACTTTTACAGAAGAGATCACCTTTTAAGGCTGTGTAAACTTGCAGAGGAATCAAAATTGGAAGTATTAAATGACGAAGAAGGTAATGTATTGGAATAAAAAAAATGCAATCACTTTGAACATGTTGAAATCGTCACACAGATACATTACATATACTTTACGATTAAATTCTTGAAATGTAAAATTGCATTGTGAAAGGTTAAGCATATATTGAACTTCATTACATCATATTTATTGATTGCCGATTTAAAGTACAATGTCTATCCAATTTATGCACGTTACGTGAAAGAGATTTGAAAACGATATGAGTATGTTCTTGAATTCATTGTTTAATAAACAGAATAAATTTAATATCTGACATTCAGTTTGATTATTTTTTAAATTCCTAGACGAGTTGCAAAGCGGAAATGGAAGTACTGAGAAGGATATTTTGTCAATAGGGGATGTTATGAAGTGGTCAGTTAATTTGGCAACATTAACATCAGTTGAGTCATTTGACGTCATGGTGTATCTCCTGAATAATTGTGGATGGGAAGCTTCACGATTAACATCCTATAGGAATGATAATGGTTATAAGTTACACAGAGACAACCAAATCAGTGATGTAACTATTGCGGAGGTAACTGATTCTGCGCCATACTTTTATGTGAAGGCATGCTGTGTACCAGAAACTAGGCAGAGTGAAGCCCAATATGTCACTTGGGTACTATTGAAAATCAACAGACAGATTTTTGGTGGCGGTTGTTCTTGTGTTGTGTAAGCAAATTATGTATTTCAGTATTATGTGCATGATAATCTGATCATCATGTAATAGTTATAGATTGTGCATTTGTTTTCCTTTCATTAATAGCATTTTCAGACATTGTTTTTCTCATTTTTGTGTTGCAACTAAGAGAAGTACTTAAGAGGCTCTTAATTTAAATGGGTTTTATTGTACTTTAATCGTTGACTTCACATTCATACATCACCTATCATCTACCCCAGTGCTGGCAACTTGGCGGTAACCATTTTAATGCATTTTCATGTAACCAGCCATTCATCTGGTATGAAACTAGTATGGTTTATCATCTTCATTTCATCATATCATTCGGTCATTAAATCCAGTTTAAATTTGTTTGATAAGAACAATATCAATATTTACTTGAAAATATTTTGCATTTTCTTTTTTAGAGGTAATGGGACATGTAAACATTGTGTTGCCCTATTGTTCTCTCTGGTGAGTTTTAGTGACAGACACAAGGATCGCTATTCGGAGGCATGTACTGACACTGTGTATGTGGGACAAGCCGAAGAAATCATCTGAGCCAATGGAGATAGACAACATTGATTTGCAGAAAAATACAACCACTGAGAAAAAAATTATTCCAACTCCCAAAAATTACTCCCCTTGTGGTGAAATCAATATAGGGGAGGTTGAGAAAAGTGTATTTACTCTGTTTAAATCAAGCAGCTCATTACTATTACAGGTTTTAGATCCTCCAAGTGATGACAGCTCCTCTGATGATGAAATGTATGTTCCTACACTAAAAAATGCTTTACAAACTCTGTCACTAAAAAACATTTAGAACATTTAAAAATGATTTACACATCAGATGTTTTAATAGAAATAGAAAAGATAACTAGAGATCAGTCCAACAACACTGCTTGGCTCGAACATAGATATGGCAGGATTACTGCATCACTTTTCCCTTCTGTCATGCATTTACTGACAATCCTGAAAATTATATCTTGAAGAAAATACTTAGCACTTCTGTGGATAGTTCCCATTCTCTTGTACCTTCCCTTGCATTTGGTAAAAAGTGTGAACCTGTAGCCAGACAACAGTACTTTACCATTACCATCTTTACATTGATGAAAACAATGATGTTCGGATGAAGCATACTTCTCCATGGTATGTTCAAATTCAGGGGCAAATGGGAATTTGCAAATCCTTATGGTGTGATTTTGTTTTCTTCACAAGAAGGGGAATTATTATTGACAGAATAAATTTTGATGGTGATATGTTTTTTGAAATTGTTCAGAAATGCAACAATTTTTTTGATAAATATGTCATAAACACACTGTTTCATTAAATGTAACTCTCTGATTGTAGTCAATCATTTGATCAATTCTCGAAAAGTTCCCTTCATATTACATGTTTTATATACCAATTTGCATAAAAACACTTAGTTCAAGTTTATTGCAATTATGTTATATTTATTGTTCTTTTAAGCAAATTTGTTTGGTGTTTGCATTGGCCAATGAGAAATCGTTAGAAAAAATAAAACCAATGACCAAACTGTTACATGAGTAAATTTTCATTTATCATTTAAGATACATACAACTCACAATCTACATGTAAACAATGAACTACCGGTATCTTGTTACATGTAATGTCACTAAATGTTCCTGACAATTGCTTTAAAAATCACACATTGACCAATAGTTTCAAATGATACAATCAATTATTTTCTCACTTCTTATTTCACTAAAGGTTCCTGACAGTTGCTGAAAAAGGCACACACTTTTACAATTTGGTTGCACAGAGGTTTTATTTTCAGTGGAATAGTGTGAGATAAAAATTTGTAGTTCTTTAATCTACCAATTGCTCGTTCCACATGGATACGAAGTTTTGCAATTTTTTTTTGTTTTCAAAACATCATGCGCAGTGAGATGTTTACCTTTTCCCCATGAACATTTTTTGGTAAATGGCGGTATATTCAATGTAGCCCTTCTTTCTAACAGTAAATCTCTTATCAAAAAGCCTCTATCTGCCATTACTTTATCACCAGGTCTTACAATATCTAAAAATCCACAGTGCTCAGCTATGTATCTGTCTCATTTCCACCCCAAAGATGTGAAATGAACATGAAAGATCCTGAAGGAGTAACAGCAACTAAAGCTTTAAAGGTATTTTTCTGCTTATAAGAACTATATGTTCTAGACTGTGCCATTGGAGTGGAAGGCCGTTCAATAAAAAATTCAGTACAATCAATTATGGAAGTTGCTTTGGGAAAAACTGATTTAAAACATTTTGGCAAAAACTTTTTCATACATTTAGAAGATGGTCTTTTCAAAAGAGGTGAAAACACAACATTCATATAATTAATCCATGTAACAAAAATTTGTGACACTCTAGTGCACGAAATCCCGAAAATATCTGCTATGACAAAAGTTGGTAAAGCTAATCTAAGTCTTAACAGTGTTATAAGGAATTCGTGAAAACGTGTCAGCTTCCTGTTTGGTCCAGTCTTCTTGGAAGGATTCTCTGGTGTTGCATTGTATATTCCTGACCCACCTTTCTAGTATGCCAGCGTTGGTGTAAGATTGTCAAGGATGGCTGCAAAAGTAATCAAAAACTAAGTTGCATTATTAAGTTCACATTTATTAAAACAAATCAACATACTTTCTGTTGGTTCTACTGATGGTATGGATTGCACAGTGATTTCCTTATTGACAGGGAATGGAAAGAGTTGTTCTCCATATGCATCATCTTCATCCTACAAATAAATAATTAATACAATATACAATCTTTTTAGTAGGCCCTATATGTAAATTTAGAATAAATATATTGGTGTGCCATTGATTTAGAATCAATTATAAATCATTGTTCAAAAATAAGATATACCGTGATCCGAATAGAATACATAACACTACAAGAATATCCGTTGCAGTAGCCTGGGTAGGTCGATGATCATTCTTCCGATCAGACGTGAATCTGATGGTGTTATATGCGGCTTGTTGAAGAGACCTCTTTTCAATTGAAGATGTACCTCGATTTCCCAACGAGCACTTAAAGTTGTTGTAACGAAAAAGCTCGGGGTATGGGTGGTCCTGAGGTGATTTACCGTCAACAAAATGCATGGAGCATATCCTGTCGTGTCGAGAAGGTTCGAAGTCACGGCGTCTTATCAATTCATTTCTTGCGAAGTTTTGGATGCTTTGACGAGGGAAAAGGAAAGAATTCTACGTCTGCCATAAACCCATACCTCCCCTTTTTCCTCACATCGGAAGAAGAACCGTCAGCGACACAGTAATACCATGGCATGTCGTAGCAGACGATGTCGTTTCTAATATAATCCTTTTTACCGGAAGTGATGAGCCCCGGATTTTCATAAAAATCACGTGACATGTGCGATCTAAGTGTTAGAATCTCGTCGGAATACGGTAACTCGAAAATGGACAATTACATGCACATGTATGAAACGTAGATGACATGGGAACATACAAAGATATTATTGTTGTTTTAGAATGAAACCTATGAATGGGATAATTTCACAATATTTAAAAGCTCTCACAATAATCTTCTTTGACAGGTCCATCCAGTTGGCACCAAGAATCCATTGGCAAAAACTTAAAGCATGTTTTTTTCATAACCCGCCTGTATTCACCACTCAACACACAGTTATTTTACTCTATTCTCATGCTGTTCTTCTTTGGTTGGCGACGCTGACATTCGATAGCTGTAATATACTTTCCGCTCCTCTGGGGGTAAAAGTGGGTGGTTTTTCTTTTATCGAAAGGCGTACATGACCAGCAAAGTTGGCTTTTCATGACCAGTGATCGTCCCTCACACATTCCGTATCCAGTCTCGTTTCAGATATTCATCCATCAAACCTTTCTCCTGAACGTCTACCAGTCCAGTATTTCTTTATTCAGCTATATAGTATATGTCTAGCTTTACAAATATTGCGCACAAAAAGTACCGCACGGTTTTGGACTTATTTGATTAATTTTGCCATGGCGATATGAGACATTTAAGACACTCAAAGATGACTTGAAGAATCCCGCAAAGCGGAGTTGAGCCCACAACACCATAGGCAGTTGAAAAGAAAACTGATCTTAAAATTGTATTTAAGAAGACCAGTGCCAAATGAATGTCCAAAGTTTGTACATAGCGGAGGAGGGAGATAGTGATTGAATGCTAATATGAGGTGAGAACAGAAGTGTAAGATAGCGTGTGTTGATTGCAGGTTTGAAAAAATCATTTCAAGAATTGTTGTTTCTTTCAATTACGGTTTCTTTTTGAAATAGTTGCAAGTTCTGTGTATATCTTTGTTACATTCATGATTTTTTTTTTCGAAAATGACATTTTTAACTTTTTGATAATAATTTAATGATATATTTTGATTCGAAAAAAACCCCACTTTTTTATTCGAATAGTAAGCAAAATTTGTCTTGGTAAATGTATGTATATAGTGTTTATGTTAAATTGGTGTTAAAGTATATTTGTAATCGTAAATCAAACCTTTTTTTATTTTAAATTGTTGAAGCTCCACTCAGATTTTGACCCTACACGTTTTTAAGATGGAGATGTTGATGGAAAATTTATTTTCATACATGTAATATTATTTCAGTATTTCGGTGTAGTTCATTATACATTTATGTATACTTAACGTGTAGTTTTATTTATTCATTAATTTTACTAAGCTTTAAAATTTTGTGTTTTGTGTGTTTCATAGCCCATACTTTTGCCTTACAACAATTATTTAAGCTATGAATTCTGTTTTCATATTTATTTTTAGGCATATTGTTGTTAAAAATAGCCATTCTTTGAGTTGAATGATGGATTTTCTTTGTGTTGCAAATTATGAACAAGAAGGTTTAACATGTAATTCTCTTCACTTATTGGGGTTAGAAATTCGTTGCGTTTACCAATAAATTATCTATTATGTAGTGACACTTGCACTGTCTAGATTAAAGATTACATAAAATGCTTACTTTTTATTAATATGAATAAAATATTTATGAATAGGAATTCTAATCACAAACAGAAAATGACTGGCCTACCTGCCCACTTTAATAAAAAAAATACACGTACAGTAATAGGAACATACTAAATTTTTAGCGCACAATATAATGATGTTTAGTTAGCTCCTTGAAATTGAGTACACATGGATGTTGCATGATATTTGACAATTAAGATCTGATTTTACGATGCTTTGTTTTACATTTGTTTTTCTACAATGAAAACTAATCATTGAATATATGGGGTCTTCTTTTTAAATAAAGCTTACAGACAAGCCGGCAACCATTTAAAGTTGTGAAAAAAAGAACAAGATATCTGTGAGACAGTGCTCACTAGTAATATCCCCGCTCTGATGTGAATTACAAAATAACAAAAGTCATCATATGACAGGAAGTTGACGTCTGATTGGTACATGTACAAAAATAGATCCCACCAAAAAGCATGCCTAAACAAAAAGTGTGTTAAAACTTCAACCACCTGCTACTAATGGTTGCTGAGAAATCTTTGACAAAAATTTGTTTGAAAATTTAGGCTAAATTAAACAAAGTCGTCATTTAACAGGAAGTTGACGTCCGTTAGTACAAAAATGGATCTCACAATATGGCATGCCTTGCAAGCAAAGAGTGTGTTAAAATTTCAAGCACCTGGGATGAATGGTTGCTGGAAAAAATGCGACAGAATTTTTTGTTACGGACAGACGGACACACAAGGGTAAAACAGTATACCCCCTTCTCCTTCGGAGCGGAAGTATAGTTAGGTAATCAGCAATTAATAACAATTTTAAAATATTTGGAGAAATCGGGTATTGTTTATACTGCATTAGTATTGAGATGTCCATGAAATTTTGTGATCTGATAGTAGGATTTTTAATGCTAATGAAAAACTATGAACTGTTCCATCAATAAATAAAATGGTCACTTTGAAGTACTATAAACTTATATTAATGGTCATTTAAAATTGTCTTTGATGACATCTCAAAACGACAAACTTGTCAAGTATTTGAATTGTTTCTGCCATTTAGTCAACTGATCGGTAATCAAAGTGTTACTGAATGCAAATGGAAAACTACCTTGTCAGTGACCATCCTCGTACCAGTAAAACATCTTTAAGTCGCTGTTCAGTCCACTGAAAGGTCAGAGTTCATCATGTGTATAGCGCTTACTTCTTAATGAGACTGCACATTAGTCATATTGGTAACAAGTCGTTTCGACCTCTTTCAAGTTCGGCCCACGGTTTGTTCGGCCTGGATGTTTATCAGACCTTCAAAGTTTCGGCCTGAGATACCTAGTCGTCTCGGCCTGAGATAATAAATCGATGTTGTTTTAAATATGTTCCAATTATTTCTCTGTTGTTTGTCGAAATGATCGACATAAGAACAATTATTAACAGGTAAGTTTTTTAACCGGGTTTTCCAAAGGAAAAATCCGGTTATTAAAAGGGTGAAAATGGCGGGCGGGCAGGCGGCTGCCAAAAGGAACCCCTATTGTAGTACGGATAACTCCTCCTACAATTTTCAAGATAGGAAACTGTTCTTTTGCAGATCAATTGTACATATATCAGATGTGTGCATATTGCTAGGAGTTTGATTTCTGGTGTTTTTGGCTATCCAATTATTACATTACGACAAAGAGCACACGGCGGGTGTGACCGGTCAGCAGAGGATGCTTACTCCTCCTAGGCACCTGCTCCTACTGATCAAAATAGTATTCTATTTAAAAGTTTAAAATCAAAGAATTTACAAAGTAAGTACTATTTTCTTTCTTATTTCTTATTAAGATTATCATTAATAATTGTGTATTTTTAAAGTTTATTCCGCATTAATTTTATAAATATGACAAAACACGCATGCGAGTGACCCGGAACTGGAGACGACCCGGAATTGGCGACTTCACTGTATATAGAGATTGAGAGTGAATTAGTGATGTATAGAATCGAAATTCTTATTAACAAAGTAAACTATGCACCTGTGTTTATGATTTATTAAATCGTGCGTTGAGGATGGAAGGCTTGGAGAGGTTATGCAGAAGGAATAGGAATAATGATATATGTAGGAGATGATGGGGTTATACATGTATGTATGGAGAAACGTTTATATATAGAGGTGGAAATAGCTTAGTAAGTGGGAGGTTGTGATATTGAGAATATTTACCATTCAATCAGGTATCTGAATATGCTTTATTTAATGAACAACAATACAAATCGATAACGATAAATTGATAATTTTTATTTAATACTTTTTAAAAACTATTTGTAGGAAATGATGACATCTTTCCTGAAGGGCTTTTTATTATAACCAATTACTTCACAATTCGTCATATCCAGCAATTCTTCTGCTTAGGGTTTATAATAAATAAACTATAATAATTTTTAAAAGACATACTTTCATTGACTAAAAATGAAATACTTATGTTTAAATGTACGGAACTATGCACTTTGTCTGAGTTCCTATCTTTAATCGAATTTTATTTAAGATTTTAAACAAATGTTTAAAAAACAACTAAATATGAAAGATGAAAGGCGTAATATTCATAACACACACTGGATGAAAAAAGGGGTTTCCTTCCCTGGGAAACTAGTGAGAAACCACACGGAAACCTCAAGTTTCCAACATGTTTCCGGGTGGCTTCCGTGAAAGAAGTCGAGATATTCCGCCAAGTTTCCTGCATAGGTAAAATGACTACGCTCCGATCTCCAGTGGAGAATTAATGTGAGATATTCATAGTACCTTCAATCACATATGAGGAAAGACAGCACACCAGATAAGGAAATAAAAATATATACAGTAATTTAAATGACTGTTCTAAAAATGCAGAAATAGTTCTTTTCTTTGATTGGAATATTTTTTTTTCCCGGCAGAAAGGGGAACTTTTGATTCTGTGGATAATAAAAAGAAAAGTATTTTTTTTACACAAAAAATACAACCTTACTTGAAGAACTATTGGATCTTGACTTTGATGTTGGTATGTATTGTGTAAGCATAAAATAATAAGAATATAACATTTACAAATGATGGGATTACCTATACGTGTAATGCTTAAACTGATATATTAATAAAATTAATATTAAGCTAAATCGTTCAAGTATCATTAATAACTGAAGTTATGTTATGTAGTTTTGACAACATTATTCCACCGTAGATTGTAGCCATAAAGTTGATGATTTGCTTGAATCGGGATTTGTGATACAGTTTCCAGTATAATGTGAGGACTTAACAACAAGATAAGCATCTTTGTGACATATTTGCCGACGATTATATTTGCCTTACGTGCTTAGTGCTGCTAACGAAGTAGTAAGAGTGTTCTTGTACTCTTGTATTTACCATTGTTACGCCTTATTCTTCTTCTTTCTACCCCTGACACCTTCCTTAATGCTATATGTTGGTCCTTAAAGTACGAATTTTAGCAATCTAAATAATTTGAAAAAGAAATCAAAAGACGCACAATAATTCATAGTTGTAATAGCTGACCAATCTAATTAAAATTAGACTTGTAAGATAGTTTTGTAATCGTTATTCTTCCTGTTAAAATCTTGTAGTCAAAAGAAAATTGACTTTGCCGAGGTGTTAATTTGCAAAATTAAAAAAAAGGTGTAGCTATTTCTTTTAGTGACAGGTGTTGAACCTTTCTACTAGATCTAAATAAGGCCATATATATTTTGTTTTTTTGTATATTTATATTTTTTAACAAAAACGTTTACAGTCATCATCTATGGCTTCATTTTCGTTCAGATTCAATGTCCACAGATGTTTCCTCTTTCTCTCTGCAATAAGTTTAAGGATTTCGGGACCGCTTTATCTGTTATTGGTCCTTTGCTTATTGATCACAAACATGTTGACGGTCAATCCATAAACTATTGCCGTGACGCTGTTTTAAATTTCTTGTATAAATAAAAAACAGTACTAAACACTAATGGAAAGCCCTACTTTATCCCATACAGATCATATGCTGTATAAACAGGTGATGCTTTATCAAATACTTCCGGCCTGAATATTTCATGACAAAGCCCTTTAGTGACGTAGTTTTCGAAAACGTACCTGCATATTCCATTCACTATTTCTACTACCTATCAAAGTACAGATATCCGGGCTTATTTGATATGTATTGAAATCTTTTTCATGAACTGTCATTATAACAAACTAAATTGACAAGGCGAGTCCTTATTAATAAATTAACTGAGTTTATAAGCGTATTTATGCATATTTATATTGATATCGTGAATATAGTAAATCTTGTGAGGGTCAGATGTTTAACACCCCAACTAAGATGAACTTTTGTACATGCTCCTAAAATAAAAGGAGTATGAATGAAGGAGTACGATCATTTATCAGTTACACATTCTGTTAATTCACATCAACACATTTATAGTCGAGTCAATTTTGTTGACTATTTGACGAACAGCAATTCTTGATGTTCGTAGAGCAAAGAACAATTTCTTTTGTCAGCTGTCATTCATATGTACACATTCACTGACGTAGTCTTACGGGTACTTTATTTTCCTAAGGGAAATAACCGACGCATTCTTCATGATAATATGTTTCTTGTTGATCTCCCGCTGTAGCTGGAACCAAGAGAGCTACTTTTTCTTTTGAAATAAGTATTGACAATATTCCTAATAGTAAGAAACTAACAAATTTGTTTTTTATTAAAATTTGATAAGTGTTTAAAGTTGTTGACCAATCACTGGATGAATCTGCCATTCAGGCAACTGAATGTTAACTTAAAGGCCTGGAAAGGTGACTGAATGGCATAGCTGTGCCTTTCAGTCTCATTTCAGTTACATTTCAGTTGAATGAATGGCACAGCTTATTCATGAAGTTGGAAACTGCTGAATAGAAATTGGTCAGTTTTATTAATTAGTGTAGATTGTTTAATGAGTGAGCAAAGCTCTGTCAGCTTTTTAAACTTACAAACAGATATCTGGTTAATTAATTGCCGAAATTATCTTTCATCAATTTGACACGTTGCAATGAATAAAATGTGAAATTGACTTTTATTAATTAAATGTGTTGGGTTTTTAAAAACTCTGATACGAGTATCTTCATGATTATTTAATTGCCAAAATGATCAGTCATTAATTTGACACCTTACTATGACATTATGATAAATATCAAATTCTTTATCAGTTACTGTTGATAATTGACCTGGTTGTTTATGTTATATTCCAAAATATGGTATAAAACTTGAAAAATATTCTTAAAGGAAAAAAAATCTAGAAAAGTAATACTGACAATGATCGTCCACATGGTTAAGTTAAAGGTATGATATTGCCGGGTTTATTTACAAATCATTACTTAAGGTAGTTCATCCATACACATGTAACTATCATATTTCATATCTAATAGATTGCAAGGTTGATTGCTGAAATCTTAGTGTGATTTTAAGGGGTTAATTAAATAATAAAGATTCATTTTTAAAATTTAAAAGAAATTTGAATATTAACAAATTTATCACATCTTGAATTTAACATTGAAATCTATGAAAAAAATGCATTTTTAAAGATATCTTCACAGTACAAATAATTTTCTCACAAATCTCTTGGTAAAAAGTTGCAAAAGCTTTCTCTTTCTCTGAAAATGCCAAAAAAATTCATAATTTACCATACATACATGTGTTTTTTAGAATTTTAGAAACTGATTTTTTCCTATTTTTTACAAGGGGCAGACAACTCTTTTAAAAAGTTCCATGTGCAAAAAGTTCATTTAATCGACTGCATACATACTCCCGAGTTTGGTTTATGTCAGCCTCCTAATAATTTTAAAATATGTATTTAATGTAGTTTATATCAATCAAAATTGTTAAATTCACCTCAGTTATGGATGGACTACCTTAAATTGTTACCAAATACTCTATACTTCATATAGAACATATATAATATATATTATATAATATCGAAAAATACTGTACGTTCTGTAAAAAAGTAAAAAATACAAAACATATGGCCTTGGACTGTACACTTATTTAAACTATATGGAAAAGGTCTCATTAATATCAATATCGTTTGGAAACATGTTGTTACAGTCAGTTCCATAGCATTGGAATCTCATACCATAGCATACAATCGAACAGATTCTCATACCACAGATTCTGAAACATCTGTTTCATATTTGGATATTTTACTAGAAAAAGACGTTATTGATAAACAAAACTATATGATGAACGTGATGATTTTAATTTTTCCATCGTCAACTTCCCTTACTTATGTAGCAACATACCATCATCACCTGTTTATTGGGTTTATGTCTCTCAGTTTATTCGTTATGCAAGAGTATGCTCTAAAAAACGAACAATTTATTAAACGAGGCAAACTACTAACAAACAAGTTGCGGGAACAAGAATATCAAGAACTTCGATTTAAATCATCTTTACGCAAGTTCTATGGTCTGTACAATGACCTTGTCAGCAATTACAATATTTCATTATAACAAATGCTGATTGACGATTTTCAGGTCGGCAGGGGATGCTTACTCCTCCTAGGCACCTGATCCCACTTCTATCTTTTAAGAGGTCCGTGTTGCTCTGCTTTGAATTTGTTTTTCGTTTTCTGGATTTTTGAGATGGTTGACAGTTTGTTATTGTCATTTTTAATCATACCAAAGCATAGCATTTACATGATTTTAACTTAGTTTTACTTCCTTTTATTTTAAAGAATGTTTACAATGCAGATTAGTGGTAAAGTTTGACTTCTTATCATTTTACTTCGAAATGTTTGGAGCTCTTCCGTATACGAGGCGTTTTTATTCAAATCTCATAGCATAGCATATCATTAAGCCCTTCATTTCAATTTCCCATAGCATAGCATACAAATCTCACAACATTGCATTAAAATCTCATAGCATACCATTAAAATCGTATATCATAGCATAACATAAAATTGTAGAATATATGCATGACATGACTGTTTAGGGCTTAGTTACAATAGAAAGCACCAGAGTACTTTTATATTGAATAATACTCTCATATCATTTATTGCTTATTAAATACTGGTACTTTTATATTGAATAATACTGTCATATCATTTATTGCTTATACTACATTCAAATACAAAAAAGTATGTTATACATGTATTTTTTTTTAAATTCCAGATTTTGAACCCTAAAAAGTTCTTGAATTCATCGTACAGTATATATAAATATCTGTAAAAAAAATAAATAAAATAAACCGTCATACATACGAGCAGTATTCCTTTAATTATTTTATAGTAAAAGTTTACTTTTTCAAACCAGAGTGTTTATTCCTATCTTACTTTTAGTTTCTTACTAATTTTTCCAATAAGTTAATTAGTAATATATAAGTCATTGACAAATACATTCGCTATCACAAGCCACAAAGAGATAAAAAAAAATGCGTCCATTCCGAAAAACTTCTACTATAGTCTGTCCCAAGTATTTATGCAGCACATTTGGATGAATTTTAATAAAAATAAACATACCTGTGAAAGAAGTGCAATTGTAATCGATGAAAGTGAAAATTTCCAAGATAACTTCATTCACACATTATCATTTTTCCTTCGTAAAAATTCACAGGAACGAAAACAGATTTCTCACGGAGATTTATGATGGGGAATGTTGACACTTTTCTCCATTCGGAAGTCACTCAGAATACCTCGCAAATTTTTCAACGTCATCACCCTGCACTTTCATCTCTTTTGTATCATTTTTGATATAAAATACATTAAATACATATTTGCAAAATCCCCACAGACTTTTTATATTTAGCCCTGTATTGAAACCTGACAAGCTGGAGGGGTTTTTCAAGGGGGAAATCTAGGGATATTTCCATGCTCTTTAATGAAATCATATGAACCCGCAGGTATTTATAAATGTAGAATAATGTAATAAAATAAGCGGCAAAAATAATTTAAGACAGATTATCGGAACTTATTGCGTTCATCTACATGATGAAAATATCATCGTCTTCGACAAGCCAACCTGTGAAAAAGGATGTGAGGATGTTGCAGAAAATTCTGCACGTGTGGATGAATGTGAGTTTGTTGCAGAAATCTGCACGTGTGGATGAATGTGAGTTTGTTGCAGAAATCTGCATGTGTGGATGAATGTGAGGATGTTGCAGACATTTCTGCATGTATGGATGAATGTAAGGATGTTGGAAATAATTCCGCTCGTGTGGGTTTTGTGAATGAATCTGCATGAATCGACAATTGGATGCATTGAATATTCATTTTTAGATGTTTCTGAACAGGCTTGGGCACGATTACTCAAAAATATAATCGATTAACACTCGATTACTTGGGGGTATTTTTGTGTAATCGATTATTAATCGAATACATTCATTTGGTGCGTTCCCGTTTTGCACACATTTGATAATTGGATATAGAACAATAGGTGTGAAATGTGTTGTGATAACAATTATAGTCTGCCTTCGATCCGTTATTTACCTGGATTTTTACCTGTGTTTTATCGACGCATTGAACAAAGAAAATAAAGAGATTTTGTTGTATTTAACGATTAATAAATATGACAATAAAGAGAAATTTAAAGAAAAATAATCTTTTCATATTAAACGAATAACAATGTTTCGTTGTGCTTTACGATTAATTACTATCAGCATTTATTTTAAAAACTTATTAATTATTATTTTCCCGTTAATTGATAAATGAAAATTAATGTTGAATTTATAATATGAATCAATTGAAGAAAAGCCAAGTGGAAGATGATTCATGGATGATTATAGGATCAAGGTGAACACTATCTCATCGAAGATTACTCCACATCCAAGCTGGATATACATTATCACGAAAAGCGTGTCCATCCAAGCAAGCTCCATCCAAGCTGGTAAATTATAATTATTACTATATTTTGCATCACGCATTAAAGTGACTAAATTTTGTAGTATAGACAACATTCAGTATAAAGTGGTGTTCAATCCTGCGATTGAATTACTCACACTTAGTGGTTCATCATGGCTAATGCTATGCTTGCTGTTACTTTCTTACCCAACAAATTTAGTGGTTTACGTCTCGAATTCAACAGTTATCAATACATAGTAACATATTTCACAAACATTTAATAAGAAAATTAAAGACAATTATTAATTGAAAGTACTACACAATACACTGTACCTTGATAGTGAAAGAAATAAATGAAAATTCTTATGACTAATTTGATGTTTTAAATTAAAAAACATTGATGTAATTTATTTTGTAAGCGTTTGTACGTGTTTAATAACCCTTTTTTTGATTGCAGATCAATTCACAGAGAGGAGACCGACGCTATTGGAAGTGCGTGATTCCGGAATGTGCTGCCAGACTCAACACGCATCATGAGTTCATCACAAAGTTCGCTCATTACCACAACTATGAACCAGATGCCGTCGACGTCAAAGTAAGACGAATAATGGAGAAACAAAGAAGAAACCAAGCCAGTCCCAGCCATCTATGAGGAAGAAAGAAGCCTTCTCCGATCAGAGGAATTCCTGGAAACTGCGCCTGATCATCTCAACATCACCTCATCATTCCCAACCTTCTACGCCTGCAAGTCCGTCCTTTACTGTCAACGTGGGACGGTAATTCCGAAACTCCCGATCACACCACAGTCTTGGAGGGAAAATGGACCCGTACCAACGCTGGGTACACCTTCCTTGTGGCAGATGACAGTGAAGACTCAAGAAAAGTGGTCTTTGGGACGGACAGCAACATCAACCACCTCGCCGCCAGCAACAAAATCTACATGGATGGGACATTCTGCTCATCAATTGGTCAGTTCTACCAACTGCACTCCATCCACGGAGGAATCAACGGTCGGACATATCCTTTAGTGTTTGGACTGATTCTTGGGAAAAGTAAAGTCATCTACCAGCGCTTTTTTCACCTCCTTATGAACTACGGCGGACAGATCAACGTTGTGTTCCAACCACAGATTGTGATGTGTGATTTCGAAATTGCAGTAAGGAATGTGTTGTAACGAGTCTTTCCTTATGCCACAGTGAAGGGATGCTTCTTTCATTTCACCCAGTGTATTTGGAAGAAGACTCAAGCTTTAGGATTAGCCACCATGTACCGCAACAGCGATTAGTGAGACGTGCCGCATCCCTGCCCCTCGCACCGATCAACGCAGTTGAAGATGATTGGTTCAGCATTCTGGAGAACGCCGAGGATAACAACGTGGACATCACAAGATTCGCCGACTATGTGACAGTGCAGTGGATTGAAGGAACAAATGTGCAGGTTTGGAATCATTTCGACAACTTCTTAGAAGTATGGCACTCCAAGATCAACAAACAGCTGAACGCCGCGCATCCTAACATCTACAGACTCATCAGCCTTCTACAGTGCATACATGCCAACAACGAGGCGGACATCATACAGACAGAAGCAGGAGCCAAGCAAAGACCACAAGAAGACCAGTATCGACGTATTGATCAACGACTGATGCGACTGAAGAACAAATTCATCGATGGAGATATAGTGATCATGGACTAATTGGACGCCGCATCCCATCTTTTTCATCTTGGATGATCGATCGAGTATATATAAAATTATCATCGACTGTGCATTTACAATTTCAGCCAACATATAAATATAAATGTAAAATACGTGTTTTTAGTTTATTGTCGTATGATTTTTTTTATCATGAGTATCAATTGGGATAAATGCGAATGTGCATGTGTTATGATGTAAATATTATATATTCTGATGCTTGTTTTATGATTAAAACTGACATATTGAAAGTCAAAAAGTTATATTCCTTTTTTTCCTGTAAACGATTGCAATTGATTACTTTCGGAGATGTTATCGATTAATAATCGATTATTTGAAGTTTATCTTCAGTCATTACCTATGTATTATTATGCCCCCCCCCCCCCTTTCGAAGATTGGAGGTCATATTGCTTTGCTGCTGTCCGTCTGTCGGTCCACCAACAGTTTCCGTTCATTTTCCTCGCAGGGGTAGGACATATTGAAATGAAATTTGGTATACAGATTTATCATAGTAACATCTAGTTCAAGTTTGATTATGGGTACGATCGAGCCATTTTCGACAGAGTTATGCCCCTTGGACATTAAAAAATTCTAATTATTTGCAGTTTTCGTTCATTTCCTTCGCAGAGGTTGCACATATGGAAATGAAATTTGGTATACACATATACAGATTTACCATAATAAAATCTAGGTCAAGTTCGATTATGGGTACGATCGAGACATTTTCGAAAGAGTTATGCCCCTTGGACATTGAAAAATTCCAATTATTTGCACTTTCCGATTATTTTCTTCGCAGAGGTTGCACATATTGAAATGAAATTATGTATACAGATTTATCATAATAATATCTACGTCAAGTTCGATTGTGGATACAATAAAGCCATTTTCGACAGAGTAATGCCCCTTGGACATAGAAAAATTCCATTTGTTTGCAGTTTCCGTTCATTTTCTTCGCGGAAGTTGCACATATTGAAATGAAATTTGGTATACAGATTTATCTTAATCATGTCTACGTCAAGTTTTATTTTGGGTACGATCGAGCAATTTTTTGATTTTTGACAGAGTTATGTGCCTTGGACTTAGAAAAATTCCAATTATTTGCAGTTTCCTTTCATTTTCTTCGCAGATGTTTCCAAGGGAGGAGGCATAAGTGTTTCACAAACATCTCTTGTATTAGATACATGATATTAAAGAAAAAAAGAAATGGTTATACATGTATTACATTTAATCATTGAACAGATATACAAAATTTTAATTCTGAAGCATTAAATCTTCTACAAATTACACTGCATTGCATTTAATCACCATCAATTTTTGAAACGTTCATCATTTAATCTGCGTCTGTGAGGGCGAAAGATTCTTCTGGCAATACTAAATAACCATTCCACTGGGGCTGAAGAGGCTGGAATAGAGAGGTAGCGCTTAGTTAGAGTTGCTAGGCAAGGGTAGATATTTTCATTTTCTTTCCAATATAAAAGGATATCTGTAGATTCAACACAAGGCTCATTGAGGTATATTGTCACTTCCTGTCTACTTGCACCACCAGACATAGCCCTACATCGATTTTTCTTGGGGCTATGAAGCTGAATAGCTGACTTTCATCGTTTTTTTTTCTGTAGTGGTTAATCTTCTGAATCACTTTGTTGAGTGATAGGGTTTTTAGTTCTTGATTGTCTTGCGTTGGAGAGGAGTTTCTTTTTCCGTATCTTCTGGATTCTTACACCAACGGAACTTCAAAAAAGGATCCAATATAGTTGCCATCAAAAAAGATACTGTTTCAGACATTTCTCTAATGATGAACCCCTCTTGTTATTGTAGGTTGATGATATTTCCTCTAATTTATGCTGTAGTCTCAAAGTAATACATGTGTAGGTACAACAAGACTGGTAGAAACTGACTTTTCTCTCTTCACCATCACTATTGCTTTCTCAAATGGCTTCAATATTGAACAAAGTTATTTTAAAAGTGTCTTTTCGTACGTTAAAAGCTGTGATGGTGCTCCACATTGTGAAAGCTTTTCCTCAGAAACAGTTAAGACAGATCGAAGCATCACAATCTGTGAATTCCACCTAGTGACATTGTCTGCCTGCAATCTATTTTCGTTCTCCTACAGAAGCATTGATAGATTTTCGAGCAAATTTTACAATGTTTGCAGCTTTTGAAATAATCCCTTTAGATATTGACTAGTTTCTGATAAGCCATCTTTTACTACCAACTGAATTGTATGGGCATAACAATGACAAAGTGTTGGGAAATTATCATCAGGGAATTCAAAGGCATCCTCCTCATCCTCATCTGTCTCAGAGTCACTCTTTTCATCATTGCTGTTCTTCTTATTTTGCTTCAGCCTTGGAAGGAAATCCAGGTAATGAAAACTGCAATGCCTTTTTCATGTTTGCAGCATTGTATGTAATAACATTTCTAACCTGGTCTGATAGGTCATTGTCTGCAAGAGCCTCTTCATATTCTTAACGAATCTTTTCTGCAGTGTGCCGCCCTTTGACACGTTTACAAACTATCATCACATATTTCAATTGCCAGTTGAGAATAAAATGCCCAGTTATACCAATAAATCTTCTCAGCTGTCGATTTGACCACAGATAAACTGTTACGCAAATATTTTCCACTGATGTTAATTTATCTTTGAGAGTTTGTGTTCTATTTCAGTATATACTTTGTCAAGGTGTTTTGTGGACAATTTTATTTCTGGATAGTGGTTCATACTCTGGATTTAATAAGCTCACAATTTTTTTTAAGTGAGGGATTCTCTACTACTAAAACTGGAGACATTGTGTCTGCAATGAAAAACACCAAGGCATTTGTTATTCCTTTCTGCTTTTGATCGAGCCACCATATATCAGAGACTTTTGTTGATAAATTCATCAATGTTTTGCTGTGATTTCACACTTCACACGTCATTATCTACAGTTAACTCACCCAATTAACCTATAAAACAGTACACCCCATAGTCCCCCCCCCCCTCGCTCTCTTAATAACAACAATTGATATTCTGATATAAAATGATAAACTCTTTTTATACAATACCCATATCGGTTTCCAAGAAACCTTTTAATTTTCTCATATGGAATGATACTATCTCTCGCCTCTATTATCTCCTCTCTCTCCATTTTGGATTCTGATATAAAATTATAAATGTATCTCTCTCACTCTCGTACATGGGTATTATCAGCATCAAATGTCTGATCATATAAACTATGCAAAGTTTAATTTATTACCTTGATGTGGGTTTAAAAATTGGATGTTGTTTGTACATTTCCAGATATATAGGAACAACAATACTTGCATTGTAGTCTAACATTTCCCAATAGTGGACAGTCATTTGGCAGTACACAGTGGTCTTTCCAAGAATCAAGACATAGTTTTACACAATCTGATTAAAATCAGATCCTTGATCCGCCCCTTGGTTTTTTTTATAGTCGCTAAACAAGGATCTGAAGAAACCCCGCTTGAGGTCACCTCCTGGTGAACTTTGTTTTGACCAATGAAATCGTCGGTTCCATTCCCTAGTTACGTGTTTTGGAAGTCATACTAATACAATCTTTGGATTCCCTGAGGTCGTCTAATATCTATTTATGCTGCCTCTCTAGCTCGCTGATACCAAAAGATTCGAGAACATGTACCATTGCTTCGTCATACGACTTCATTTTTTTAACCCGAAATGACCGTGTCTAACGCTTGCTCTGACTGGCCAAAATAACTCATCAATATTCTTAAATCAAAGTTCACCAGGAGGTGACCTCAAGCGGAGTTTCTTCAGATCCTCATGTAGCGACAATAGAAAAACAAGGAGCGGACCAAGGATCTGATTTTAATCAGAGTGTAGTTTTACACAGAATACAAAAATATTCTAGAGAGTAGAAAACACAGTGAACAGATTTCAAGTGATTATATATATCCTTAGGGGCAATGGGGTGTGTTAACAGTCTGACAAAGACATACAAATTCACTTTTAAATGCAAGACTGTTTTGTACTCCACTAGTATTTCTGACAATAAAATGTATAAAGTAATCGAATGTAATCGAAAAAATAATTATAATTCCGCCACAAGTTTCACTGTAATCGATTGAATTACGATTACAAGTAATCGAAAATCTCTTCGATTACAGATTACTGTCGGTTACGTAAAAAAAGTAATCATTACAATCGATTACGATTACCCCATGTCTGTTTCTGAATTGCTAAACACATTGCAAAACCACTCATACGAGGAATCCTATCACTCGATTCTTTTTGGTACAAGAAATAAAGGGTTTGTTTGTCGTTCAAAACAATCAAAACTGTGACCAAGAGTAAAATAAAAGTGCGTTCTCCGATGACTGTGGCCAGTGGAATTCACACTCTGGGGGTACTCCCAAAACATTCTATGTAAAAAAAACTTTTCCCACATTTTATTGATTATTAAACAAAACATGAAGAGACAAAGACAAACATAAACACACTCATTCACTCACATACACATTCAAAATGTACACAGTATAGAAAAACATACACTAATAATTATCATTTTGAAAATATTTCCATTTTTAGCTATGCATACATGTTAGTTGTGTTTGGATGATGAATTCAGGAGAAAAATTGAACAAGAAATATAAACTATACTCTGTCCCAAGATATCCTGGATTCACAGTTTGTTTAATTACTCGATATTTATAAATAGCTCAGGGTTTAAACGATGTTCATTCAAAAATATGAAAATTTTCCAAGATTTCTCCGTTGAAACGCCCCCTCTAGCTGATCATGTTTCAATACATGGCTAAAACATGTTATGTCTACGGGGATTTTGTATTGAAGCTTACCCGGATGATAACGTTGAAAAATTGCGCGAGGTATTCCGAGTGACTTCCGAATGGAGAAAAGATGTAAACATTCCCCATTATAAATCTCCGTAAGAAATCTGTTTTCGTTCCTGTGAACTTTTATGAGTGAAAAATGATAATGTGTTAATGAAGATATCTTGGAAATTTTCCCTTTTATCAATTTCAATTGCACTTCTTTCACAGGTATGTGTATTTTTATTCAAAATCGGCCAAATGTGCTGCATGAATATTCTGGGACAGACTATAAAGAAAGACCAATACATTACTCTAATGATGTAATAAAGTTATCAAGCATGCTCCATCTTATAGTGAATTTATCTAACATCATTTTAGTAGCATATACTTTTTTTCTATCAAATAATATGAATATATTGAATTATTTTTTAAGTTCACTGATAAAAAGGCTTGAACTTTTTCTTGATTTGTAAAATATGTATTTCTTTGTTAACAAAATCAATAAATTAAGAATATCATTTCTTTCTTTTGTATAACCAAACATGATTTCACACAATGAAAAATGGACATTGAAGTGACAATAGACTGATATTAAGTATTCCAACTGCATCCACAGTTGTTTACTCTTATTACAGTGAAAAAGAACAAATGTTCAATTGACTCAGACTCAGTGGTGCATAAATTACATTTGTTGTTGTCAGTTATTTTACAATTGAATAAATACATATTTGTTCCTAGAATTCGGTGAAGTATTCTATATTCCAGCCAAGCAGATTGCTGTCTTTTGTGCATTTAAAAAGTGCATTATATATTGCTTTCCAACAGAATGAATCATTAAGGTTAAATAAAGTTTTCCATTTTTCTTCATGTTTGACACTAGTACATTTAATATAGTTACTTATAAACACATTATATTTATTTAATAAGATTAGAAATGTATCTTGGTAAAATACGCAACGTTTTATCCCATTCATTAATATTGTTCACAAATAAACAAAGGACTCTTTTAAGTCCAGGTATAATGGAAATGGAAATCATTGAGCTGGATGAACTCTCCATCTTCATTGAAAAGGTCAGATACTTATATAAACCCCTTTTTATACAGTATTTCAAAACACATTGATTTTCTATCCATTTTTATCTGGGGGTTAAACCACACTGGGGTCTGTTGTATATTTGATGATTTTTGTACTATGTCAAAGTATTCACTAAAAAATTATATTTTTTGAAATATTTCTTGGGTAATCAGATCCCACCTGCAAAAAATTTGAGACTATACTTTATGTAATTACACCAAAAAGAGTATTCAGTAGATCATCTGTAGAATGTAAAATTCTTCTGAACCATGATAATTTGAGTGATTTGATATATGATTGTAAGTGTACCATGTGGAGTCCCCCATCAGTATATTTCTGAATTAATAAAGTTCTTGACACCTTATCATTTTTTCCATTCCAAATAAATTGAAAAAATAGTTTTTAAAGTTTTTTTTATCCACTGTTTAGAGGGTGTAGGCAAAATTATAAACAGATGGGTAAATTTGGGTAATAAAAGTGATTTAATGACCGTTATTTTTCCTTAAGGAGTCAACTGTCTTTTATTCCAGTTATTTATTTCTTTGATATTTGATGCAAGTTTTGGTTCAAAGTTTATTTCTGTAATATAAGTAAGACCTGATTTAAATTTAATTCCTAATACATTGAAGTCTTCGTTTGTCCATTGTATTTTAAAGTTCGGATATAAACTTTCACTGCTTCCAGATTTTGATCCTATCCAAATTGCCTTTGTTTTTCCAAAGTTAGGTTTTAATCCTGAATATTTTGAAAATTGGAAGAGAAGACCCAAAGCTGCTTTTAAACTTTTCTCTGTTCCATCTAAAACATTATTGTATCATCCGCATATTGAAACAAACAGTATTCTTTTTGTATATGTATGCCTCTAATATTTCTATTTTGTCTTATCATAATATCCATTATTTCTACACATATATTAAATAAATAGGGTGAAATAGGATCACCTTGTCGACACCCACGCCCAATATTAAAAAATTCAGAAAAAATTCCATTTTGAATTACACATAATTTAGCATCCATATAAAATGTTTTTACCCATCTTATATTATTGGGGCCAAAGTTAAAAAAGTTTAATGATTTATACATAAAAACCATGAGATAGAGTCAAATGCTTTTTCAAAGTCTATAAGTAAAAGTACTCCTGGTATTTGCCTTATATTTGGTTCTTGAATGATATCATATACAAAACGAGTATTTTCCCCGATAAATCTACCTTTTAAGAATCCTTTTTGGTTTTCATTTATGATATGATTTAATACTTGTTTTAATCTATTTGCAATACATGCTAATATAAGTTTATATGATACATTTAAAAGTGATATTGGTCTCCAGTTTTTAAAAAAATATTCCCTACATTTGTCTTCCTTTGGTATAATTGATATAATTCCTAGTTTTTGAGTAGTAGACATACCCCTCTCAAAGCTTTTATTTGCTGACATTAGCCAAAAAGGAGAAATATTTTTCCAGAAAAATTTATAGAATTCTGTGGTAAAACCACCTAGCCAGGTGATTTATTATTTTTCATATTTTTAATAGCATTTAGTGCTTCTATATAAGTAATCGTTCCTTCTAGTTTTTCAACCATGGTATTGTTAAGTTTATTAACTAAGTGCTTATCAACTATGTCTCCTAGATTAACATAGCATAATTAATTATCTTTATTGCTGTATAATATCTGATAGAAAGTTTTAATTTCTTGAAATATTTCTTGTTGATTTGTAACTGTAATCCCATTATCGTCTATAAGTTTGGATACTGTTTTAATTATGTAATATCTTTTTTCGAGTGCAAGGAAATATTTTGCTGGTTTTCACCTTCCTCAATCCATTTAGCATGTGTTCTCACTAGTAAGCCCTTCATATATATATTCTTTTCTAATAGATTCTAATTCATTTTGCAAAAGAGTATATTCATTATTGTTTATTACATTTTCATCCAAGCTCATAATATTAATTCTTTTTTATATTTCTTTTTGTCTATTTATCTTATTTCTTTTCTTTTTCTAGAGCTATATTGTAAAGTATATCTTCTAATCTGTTGCAGAATCTGCTCAAAGAATGACTGATAATCAATATTTAGGTGGAGATTCGAATCTGGTATTTGCTCTATAGCTTCTTGTGAGTTTGGTTTTTCTGTGTACTGTTGTTTTATGTGTTATGAACAAAAATTTAATAGTTGGGATGAAACCAAAAAGAAATTTATTCTACCCTTTTCACTTGATGAACCAAACCATGTGTATCGTTTCAGATTCTCATGTTGATTTCTCCAAGGGTCTTTCAAATTTAATTTTTCTATTAAGTTAAGTAACACTTTTCTAGCTTTGGGGTTTCGTATGTGTTTGTAATTATTATTATCTAAGGAAGTATCTTGAACCAAATTGAAATCGCCTCCTATCACAAAATCACCATAAAATTGTTCTACACTACGGTGAATTGTTTCATAGAACTCTGGATCATCTCGATTAGGTCCATAAATATTAATTAAAGAATATATGTTTTTCTATTATTAATTCAATTGCTAAGTAATTTCCCATTTCATCATATGTTGTCTGTAATATTTCATATTCAAAATTATTATTGAATAAAATAGCTACCCCTCTGGAGTCAGTTCTGCCTGGGCTTATAACAATTTCCAATCCCCACATCGATCTAACCATATTTACATCTTCCTCATTGAAATGTGTATCTTGTAAAAAATAAATCGACTTTTGTTTCTGTTTTAAAAAGTTAAAAACATCCCTTCTCTTTTTTAAACCCTGAAGACCTCTAAAGTTGAAAGATAGTAGAGACACACACATAAAAATAATAAAAAAATGGTCATAGCTTGTTAATTATAGCACTAGTACGAATAAAGTAAACAGTAGGAAGGTATATTCGACCGAGAAGGGCAAACAATTTATATACTGACAAATATAGGTTACGTTCATCTCTGTACATTTGTAATCACTCACTCTCACATTCATGCAAAGACAGGATAGAAACAAAAAAAAGACACTGAACATGCTTTAATATCAAAGCCTCATCGACAGAAAAAGGCTTCGAAAGAATTTCCCTAACCCTATGTAAATAAGACAACTTACAACTTACTATGTAAAATTAGAGTCCGGGGAATATAAAAACGTATTCTTAAAAAATGGTTCCTTATGTTCTCAGGAAAAGTTAAAGGCAAGCGGGAGTAGGTGTCCCTTGCTCCCCAGGCGGACACAGTTCTCGCACTATCTAGGTATTATACAACTCTCAAAAAGAATGCGTCCTACAAAAAACGGATTTCTTGGTAAAACGAGGGGAGGTTCTAACATTGCAATTGTTGAGTATTCGGGAGTATTTCCGGGTTTGGGTCCACATGGCAATTCCAAACGCAAAGGGGAATACATGCGTACCCCGTCGACTGTTATGCAAGAGATGTCCAAGCTCTTGCAAGAGCACAAGCCACTGGACGTATTTAACAAACTTTAAAACAAACATGACGAACTGTCCGGACCAAGCAATATGCAGCAGGTTTATGACAAAAGGCAAAATGAAACGAGACAGAAGCAATGACTCTGAACAGACAATCCGCAGAAAAAACACTGCGGATCACATAACCGAAATTGACAAATTATAGTGACTTATGGCAGTTCCATTGTCAAGTCCATCAATGTAAAGCCCCTTATCTAATTCCATAGACTGACGAACAGATGACAGACCTTAAAAATATTTGCTGTAATGATCAGTCCGTTTTAGAAGTAGACAAGACGTTCAACTTGTACGATATGCATGAAACTGCAACATGCTTCAAACAAAACGCGGTTGTCAAGAGATATTTTGGGGCCCCTGTACATACATGACAACAGCAGTTTTGTATTCCAACTTCTTCAACCGATTGCGCCAAAACTAACGGCCACTGACACTAGTGAACTTGTCATCGGGTCGGACGAAAAAGCTGCCCTTGTAAATGCAATCTCAAAAGCTTTTCCTATTCCGATCCACATTCTTTGTAAACGGCATTTATATCAAAACGCTACACAAAAGCATTGACAAGGACTCCAGGCAGACAATGTTGGACATGATTTTCGGCGACGAAGGTGTCGTAACAGCTGAAGATTCCATCTGTTTTGAAGTCACGGCAGAGGAGATTGAGACGAGGTTTAGGGATTCTACCAAATTTTCAAATTACTTTGAAAATTTCAAATTACTTTGAAAAGAAATTAAAGTCAAATCTAAAGAATATAAAGTACAAAAACCATTTATTTCAGGATTGATTGAAACTGTTTGGACAAATGACAATTCGGAATCCTTAAACCATGTTCTCAAACACGGCATTGACTGAATTCAAAACCTTTACTTGACCTACTTGAAATTCTGACTTTGTTAATTGAAATTTAGTTCAAAGGCATGAGACGGGCGTTGTTGTCGACCGGACAGATTCGGATTTCCGATTCCCACCATTACTAAGAAATTAAAGCCAAATCTAAAAGATTAAGTAAAAAATCATTAACTTCAGGATTGATTGAAATTGTTTTGACAAATAACAATTCGAAATCATTAAACCACGTTCCAAACAGGCCACTAACTGGAAGTTAAGACCTTTACTTGATCTAGTTGACACTCTAACCTCATTAGGTCAAAAGGAGATCAATGAACTTAATTATTTAATGTTACTTCAGCGCGAACGCTGTACCTTATTGTTGAGGTTCCCATTGAATGGGTAGGAATCGACTGTCATGCATTCAATAATTATTTTGAGTGTTGTCCAGTCGTTAATCTTTCTTTACAATGAACAGGAAATGTCAATGCATCTTGTTCTGCCACCATGCTTTCTAAGGGATACTTACTCATTTTTAATTATCTTGTACATCGATGTGAACTTACGTCATTACAATAGTTGCTGTTGTTGTTATTGTTGATATTTGCTTCCACTCTATATGGATTTTTTACTTAAGCAAATACAAATATATACATTTTATATATTTGAGATAATAAATATATACTTGTATATTTATACTTGAAGTTGTGTTTTATACGTGTGCAAGAGAAAGGAGCGATTTCTAAGAGAGAAAGGAATAGTTATAATATGATCTTGTCAAAGTATTTTATGATACATGTACTAAAAATAATCAAACTGAAACTTGGGAAAATACATTTAAACATTGAGATGCATACTATTATGTTAAATATATGAGCTCAAATGGGGTATTTCGGTGTTTTTTTTTAAAAAGTTAGGCACTTGCCAAATAAACAATTTTTAAAAACGTTATGCCATAAACCTTTGCTAAACAGTATCTAAAGCTTGTTTGAAATCGATAAAGGCGCAGAACAATTTCTGTTTGCGATATATTAACGTTTGTAACAAAAGTTCCAACAATATGTTGTCAAGTATAGAATGGCCTTTTCTAAAACCGGACTGACTATGGTAGATACAGTATGTTTATTCAAAACTTGATCACAACCAAGGGACTTGTTATTCTTAAGTTTTTAACAGTAAAGAGGATTTCTTCGTCGGATAAAGGACCCTCAAGAAAATCACAAGGGGCTTCTTAACACACTAAATTTGGCTGCTCGATATCATCATCTGTATGATCTAATTCATTCATACATGTATTCGTAAAAATTCATATATATCATTATTACTTACAGCACATTTAATAAATTTATCTAATTGATTTGAAAGTTTACAATAGTCTCTACTAATTCTCCTGCGAATATCTTTCAGTTTTTTGTGATTAATTGGATCGGTACTCATTCATGCAATGGTCCAAGGTTGCCTCGTATTCTTTAAAATTTACTCAAAATTCTTAGAATTCAGAAGCAATTATTATAGCTACATGGGGCCTCACGGTGGTCTCCAAACCCCATGCCGCTCAAAATATATTCACCCCATTGGAAATTTCGTGATCCGTCTCATTTCTCATATTGTCCATGCCAAATTATTTTAGATATATAGATATTAGGCATTTCTTTTCGTATCAAAAGTTAACCCTTATTGTATAATATCATGCATATGGGAATTATATTACAGAAACCAGCGTATTCGTCACACTGGCACCGATTTTTATATACATGCACCTTTTCTTGTTTGGTCCAGTTTCAATCATACCTCAATATATTTTTCTAAAAATATTTTTTTCGATCAAAAGAAAATAGCATCGTTCATTAAAAGCTTATGATAACAGTTTGGAATGAATATTGTTTATTTTGGTCCATTAGGGCAAGCATTTCCCATATATGGTCATGTCATAATTCGACAAACATGTAGATTTTACATTTGTCGATTTGTAACGTCAGAAACTACGCATTAAAAATATGCAAAATTGAAGGTTAAATTAACTAACAAAAAACAATCAAGCTGCAAAATTTGCATGATACGAAGGATTTAAGTTTTTAAATAATTTTTTGATAATAATTAAGTAATACAGATTGAAATCATTTGTGCTATCTTGAGCCGTCCAAAGTACTTACGGCACCATGGATACAGTTCACTACTCACTAGCCAATTTTCGATGTAGAGAAAATAGATAAAAAAAACTCACCGGTTTCAATTTCACTTTTTCTGAATTCTATCAAGATGTTTTGATGATGTTTTAAAACATTGGAAACATAAAATAACATATAACTAGGTAAAATTAAGGGAACTGGTCTTACACACGTCCGTCCAGTTCCCCTGACGTCACGTTATTCATTCAAAACAATTAACAACAGTCTTGAATGATAATAGCCTAATTAGAGGATTATTCTTAAATAAAAATCACACAAGAAAGGTGTCGGCCAAGTATCATAAAAAATGATCAGTCAAATTATATCGAAGTCAAACTTAAAAGCGTAATTTGATTACAGGTCACAAAAAGTTAAAAAAAAAAGTGTTATTTAATCATCAATCATCAGAAGACACAAATGTGTGTTTTACCGGAAATTGTTAGATAGACATTGAGCACGCGACAATTACTGAAACTAGGTGGCTGATTACGTAAAAGGAAATTAACACTGCCATTACACACCGTATTGGCGGTAATACCCCCGCGGATTCCCGAACAACGCATGAAAGTCGTAGTCCACATTGATACTATGTATAATATATACTATGTTTAGATTTATTTTTTGCGGTCTAATGTAATGGCATAAATTGGAAACGCAGAATATAATTTGATACCTTTTGGGGTCTAAACCGCAAATATTTCGAGCCACAGAAAATACCCGTTTTACTGTATTATCTGTTACCTTAAAATTAACTCTCTCCATCAAACAGCAATGTATACCCTCAGTATTATTTCCCTCTCTTAAACAAGCATTCCGAGACTTTTGTACGAGAAATACAAGTCCCCTAATGACACCCTTAATTTATTAAAGTAATGTTGTTTTATGTACGAAATAGATTAAGAAGAAAGTCTGACACCAACTGGACTTAGTAGTTGGAAAGTTACAAAAAGTTTTGCTGATAAAATGTTTTCCTGAAAAATGATAAACATGAGGGTTTTCCCACCTTGACATCAATATTGGAGCAATTAAGAAAAATTCGCACACAGCAAATTGAACAATGAACAGAGAAAAAAAGTTCAACATATTAACATTGTATCATATTAACGTGTAAAGTGTTAATTCCCCCCCCCCCCCCCCCCCCGCGGAAAAATCATGTCATTTTCTGCGTGCACCAAACCGGAAGTCCTCCTTTTATCCGATTCTTAACAACTGATTTCTTAATCAGTCTACAGGCATAATTTGAATAAAATAGCCAACAAATATGTGCTACTTCTCATGTTGTGTCTTAATTATTTCAACGAGTTCCTAATTATCATATAATTAGGACCCCGCTCTGTGGACGACCTGTAGTGATAACTTCGTCTGTCCGTCCGTCACTTCTCTCACTTTGGCCCAATCCTTCTCAAACTTCACCCATAGGGAACCTTTGGGTAAAGGATATGCAATGAGAATGAAACAAGTGTCTAGGTCAAAGGTTAAGGTCATAACAGAATTATTTAACAAATCCTTGTCCGGATCATATACATGTATTCTCTCCCCTTGGTCCAGTCTGCCTCATACTTCACCCACAGAGTGCCTTTGATCAAATGGTGTGCGGTGACATTAAATGAAGATTCTAGGTCCAGTCATATGAAACCACGCAAATGAGAGTATATATACCCCTCTCCATTCAGCTATATCTTGTTGATACTTCATGTAGACAGAGCTTTTTTGATAAAGGGTTTGCAGAGACCTTGAACCAAGTTTCAAGGTTTTTCAAAGTTAAATGTGAAGATCAAATCAGATCTCTTTAAAATTCGCTGTAGACTATAATTTGTTTACCATTTGCTTAATCCTGCTCAGATTAAAACAAAAGAATGCTTTTACATGTAAGGAAAGGGAATGGGCTTGAATAAGCCAACTGGAAATTTCTTTGTCAAAGGTTAAGGTGAAAGCAAAATTCTATGAAATGCTTTCCATCCTTTTGTTCTTTATTAAAGCTGACATGAATTCATATATACGAATTATTTACCTTTTATCTCCGACTAGCGCCATATTAGTTGTCGATTTCTATTGTTCTGCTCATCGCTACACACCCCTTATATAAGGCTGATAGCACTATTCATGCTTCACCGCATTCAGGTATTTCATTCATCCGAACACGTTACATTGCACGGAAAGACTTGTAGAAACGCATTTTGAACAAAATAATATGACAACCACCGTACTGGTAAGTAATATCCAATGAATGTATGTTACAACATCGCACATGCGTAAACTCCACACTGTGGCAGATCGAGCAATGTCATTGGGCATGGATGTTACAAACGGAGTTTTTTTTTGGTAAAAACTCAAGGAAACGATGTTACGTTGTCAGAAAGCAACCGACCGTAACTTTTTCGACCGGTCGGTACATATACCCACGTGGCAATTGAGGAATGATCGAAACTAATATGGCTACCAATTTTTTTTTTTATGAATTCATGTCAGCTTTAAAGCGGGCATTTGAGATTGTCATAATCTTCATCATAAAACTTCATCACTTTTTTGTTTCCTCATAAAATTATTTTACCGGAATTTTTTGGGTTCATTATTTATCTGAACACCATCTATCTACAGTAATTGATTGCATGAAAGGGTAGATTTCTAAACTAACCAGAAATACTTTTATAGTTTTAGCTATGCATAAAAAAAACCACTATCATTTTCAGTTTTACAAACATTAATTTAAATACTTGTCTATCTGACTGAAAAAGAACAATATGGTAGTTTGCCTTGTTTTTTTTTTTTTTACAAAATTCCAGGTTATCAGTAACCCTATATTGAACAAAGAGTTTACAGCTTTAAGAGGCATTTATTATAAAGATAACTTTATTTTGTAGGTCATTGGTGATTGATGCAAAATTCAAAAGTTTATTGACAATAGCTTAAAATTGATGACTTCATATCTTGGTGGGCATACATTTAAGCCAGTAAACACGTTATTTTGTAATATTCAGGTAAAATGAATATTTATTATAAGTAAAAGTTTAAGTCAGACGATCACGATTCAGAACCCTGAAACACGGGTATTTCTTATTTGGTTTCGGCCTGTAAAATTCAAAACAAATTTCATGAATGTTTGCAACACTTTTAAATGGTATGATAACAAGCCTTGTTTGGGAATTTTAGGGGGTTTTCCCGATTGGGAAGCGTCCGTTTAAAGGACCCAAATCAAAGAGATTGACGGCCCTGCAAAGCGGTCACCTGAGTACCAGAGTCCTTAGATGGATATGTCAGGGAGTCCTATATTTGCATTTAAAGCTTTATTTTGGAATCAAAACTCTAATCGAAGACTCCTTTGGCTGTTATTATTACTCTAACTCTAGAGGGGGACTGTAAACATTTGGTAAAAAAGACCTGCAAGCCTTTAACGGTCATTTTTTTTTAAAATAGTGTATACTGTTTCATTTATAATGCATGCAACATGTATATAGTTTTATTGTTACAAGCCTACAATACACAGAAATCTTTTCAAGGACTTAAAAATATAAAATTGTATAGGTTACCCTAGTGACTCAAGGGACCAAAAAAATTATACATGTTCACTACATGGCCATATTAGTCATCCCCCTCCAAATTTAAAAACCTCAACCCCTTGAATTTCACAATTTAAACTAGAGGCCCATGGGCCACATCGCTCACCCGAGCAACAATAGGCATGATAAAATCAGCTTAATGGAGTCATAATACAAAAATATCTGGACAATGTGGTATAATACTTATAAATAAGATCCTTTATAAATAAAAATCCACCCCCTGGATATTCTTATGTTTATAATCAAGTCCATTTTCTAACAGGATGATTTTATAGTCATACATGTATCACATGTTGAGCATTGCAGTTCTCAAAAAGATCCTAAACAATTGTTTATATACGGGATATAAACCTACATCAAACTCTGAACCCTATGTGAGGCCCAAGAATTGTCCAGGGGCCAAAGTCTAAACAAGTTTTAAAGAATCAGCAATATGTAAAAATGCTTGCATATAAGTAAAACCATATACCGGTATAATAACATTTCAGTTTTTGTGAATTATTAAATTGTTTTCCTATGTACAACTGGATCCCCAATGTGGCCCCACCCTACTCCTCAAGATTTTGATTTTAACGAATTTGAATATACACTATCTGAAATTGCTTTCACAATAGTTACAGCTTTTCTAGGCAAATGGTTTTTTACAAATTTTTTTTTTGAAACAAAGTTTCAGCTTTCTCGGCTGACTGGTTACTGAGAAGAAGACTTTTCAAGATTTACTCTCTATATTCCTATGTAAAAATTTGACCCCCATTGTATCCCCACCCTACCCCCGGGGTAATGATTTTCACAATTTTAAATCTACAATACCTGTAGATACTTCCACACAAGTTTCAGCTTTTTTGGCTGATTGGTTTCTGAGAAGAAGTTTTTTAAAGATTTACTCTATACATTCCTATGTAAAAATTTGACCCCAATTGTGGCCCCAACCCTACATCTTTGAATCTACACTACCTGGGGATACTTCCACACAAGTTTCAGCTTTCGAGGCCAAATGGTTCTTGAGAAGAAGATTTTTAAAGATTTAACTATATATATTGCTATGTAAAAATTCGACCCCCCCCCATTGTGGCCCCACTCTACCCCCTGGGGTCATGATTTTCACAACTTGGAATCTACACTATCTGAGGATGCTTTCACGTGAGTTTCAGCTTTCATGGCCTAATGGTTCTTGAGAAGAAGATTTTTTTAAATTTCTCAAAAATTTTCAATAATTCCTAATTATCTTCCCTTGTAAAAGGGTGTGGTCCTTAATATTCACAACTTTGAATCCCCTTTGCCAAGTTTGGTTGAAATTGGCCAGTGGTTCTCGAGAAGATGATGAAAATGTGAAAAGATTACAGACGGAGAGACGGACGACAGACAAAATGTGATCAGAATAGCTCACTTAAGCCTTCAGCTCAGGTGAGCTAAAAAAAAAAGGGGACATTATGGATATGCATTTAGTTTATCTTCCACAACTCTTTTTAAATTTATAACTTCACTGCCCATGGGACATGGTTCAAATTAAAAAAAAAAAAAGCGGGGATAACAGTCAGCCTCAGATTATGAGTTAGACTCCAAAATGAAGGAAACTTGTCTCCCTTTTGCCATAAATTATATTAGGATATTGAACCTTTCAAAATGCCATAACATCATTAAAAGGCTTCAGAAAGCGTGCAACTGTGATAGTTGCTATGCATACGAATACGTAGCAGGTGGAATGCTTTAGAAAGAAGACCAGAAAATGAAAGTCAGCATACTGGCTAACGAAATTTTTTTTTTCGAATACCCACGGACAATGCATGATTAATTCAGAAAAAATGCTGCGTGCGGGCGATTATATCAAAAAGCTTTAACAGTAATTATAATAAGGTAGTAAAATTCTCGAAATAAACTATTAAAATGTGTTTTAAAAATACAGAAATGTACCCACACGAATCATGGTTCGTATAATTTATATTTATTTTCCAGTGTCGAGTATGATGTCTGCTGTTTCCGGCTAAGTGTCTGACAATATGTCTGCTAGATATGGTCCAGTATCTGGCCTGATTACATCCTTTTTTTGACAATTTAGAATCCCTTTCCCTTAAGGATGCTTTGTACCAAAAAGTTTGGTTAAATTTGGCCCAGTGATTCTAGAGAAGTAAAAATGTGAACAGTTTATAGACAGACGGACGGACGACGGATGACAGGTGATCAGAGAAGCGCACTTGAATCTTCGGTTCAGGTAAGCTAAAAACTGATATGATTATTTGATTATTTTCGCTTATCTCACTAGAGTCTTTTTAAACTTCCTGATAGGTTGAGTGATATAAATATTCAACCAAAATGTTATTGTTCCACATTTGAATTCTGTTTAAGGTAGTTCTTATATTTAAAAATGGCATTAATTTTATCGATTTATATATTTGGGTTGGTCTACTTATTAGAGAACAAATAGTAAGTATTTTAAATTATACTTTTACTTAAATTTATATATATACATAAAAAATGATTATCAAAAAGGGTAAGTCAAAATAAATTATAATTTATTTTAAATTTAGACGCATTTTAAATAATTTTGAATTTAAAAGCATGTAAAAAAAAGAAATAACCCAGTGAATATTCCTAAAAAATAAATAAAAAGTAATAGTTTTTAGTTACAGAATATATCGAAAAATGTTTGCTTCGTTTTCATAAGATGGTTAGTTCAATTTGTTCTCATTTTACCATTGCATGAGCATATATCGTTTTAAAATGCAAAAACGTTGTTATATATATATTTCACAATCCTAATTTCACCCATTGACAACATTAGTGTTGAATGTTATTATTATATTTTAATTCAAACTAAATATCAGAAGCAAGTTAATCGCGTTTAAGCGGTAAATTTGAGAATGTTACTCTTTTATGTGTCTGCATAACCATTAATGTATTTACGGTAAAAATGTCACTATTTTCAGCGTGTCTTCATCTCCATGCTATACACAAGTGACAGCAGTCTCTTACATACACCAAAGCAGATGTGTTTGCAGAATATGGGGACATTGGTAGAGTCAATATTTCATTTTTTATCAATACTATCTAGAAATAAAATTGTTTAATTTTTGTTACTTATTGGGTATATGGAGCGATAATATGTGAAGAGACACACACACACACACACACACACACACACACACACACACATATATATATATATATATATATATATATATATATATATATATATATATATATATATATATGTTATTTTTCTACATCAAATTGCCAAATTCGCCATATGAAAACATGACATTGGTGTCATAAACCTGTGTTTAATACCTTTTATCTTTTTAATGTACATGTAGGCAACACCTTTGGACCTAGATAGCTAATGATAAAAAAAATGGAAGCACACGTATTTGTACAATCTAAATCAGACCCACTCAAAGGTTATTAAAAGAAATGTATTAAATTTAAAAAAAGAATATCAAATAAAGAACATTTTTCAAAAAACTTGTAACGAATAAGAAGAGATAACAAGGTGTTAGTATAGTTAACTTATTTTCAAAATATTACCAAAATACCCCTCCTACCACGAAAACCTCTGATCAAACCTTTGGTATCAAGAAATTTAACCCCCCCCCCCCCCCCCCTCGCTTATCTTCCTTGTATACTTTATTTGTCAGCTACATTCTCGGGATTAGGGAAAAGATAATAGACCCCTTTAATAATAAATGCAGACATGCGCAGAACTACTCCCGGGCCAGATACGTTAAAAGGGTTTATCTAAACAGATAAAGTTTTGGGGGTTTTTCTCCAGAACTTCAAACCCTTAAGGGGAGGCATCACTTTGATTATAAACAATTTTCAGAACTTTTAAAAATAACCTTTAATGGGGTTTATTACTTAATAAAAAGATTTCCATCGCATTATGTATAAGCAATATTTGATTTACTTTAGAAACTACTATGCTATTTCTAATAAAAGCTAAAAACGTATAATTGGACATTTTGGACGTTTTAAAAAAGATTTTAAAAAATATTCTCATTGATATCTTAGTACAATGTGGAGAAGTTGGACTGTCAGCACTTACTACCGATCTAAACGATGCTGCCCAGGATATCATGGCTGGGACTGCTCAACGCGTAAGTACCGTATCGCTTCTTAATTTAAGGATTAATATGGAAATGTTAGATGAAATGGCTATCCCCTTTTTTAGCGATATGCAATTGCCAACATGGTGGGACTTGTGTAGCACCAGGCGTGTGTAGATGTCCTACCGGTTATTCAGGAAATAGTTGTGAAAAACGTAAGTGTCGATATTTTTCAATAATTTACTTTCCAAAAACTGCGGTGTGATTTTATTGTGCACATTAGTGTCCTTTTGACTTTCAGTTAACTTTGTATAACAAAAATAGAAAACCAACTCATTAGATATTCATATTTCTTTCTAATGCCTGTATTTTGAAATTAAGCAATTTGTTTTCCTCCTTGTCTACATGGATTCTGTCTTCGGCCACAACAATGTTCCTGTTACAGAGGTTACACGAGAAGTCGATGCGACACACGTTAGTATACATGTATTCGGGGGGTTTATAGCCATTTTATTAAAACATGATTTATTTATGAGGAATATTACCGACGTATTTAATGTTTATGGTCAAGATTAATTTCATTAAATGAGTCTTTCATCTTTTTGATCTGAAGGTTCTTTAAAATATCAATATATAATTGAAATGATTAAATTCTATTTTAAATACAAAAAAGAAACTTTGGATGTGGAAATATTATCTGTTACAGCCGTCTGCAATCCGTCATGTCAGCATGGCGGGAGATGCGTGAGTCCTGAAACCTGTCACTGTCCCAATGGCTACTCTGGACACAGTTGTAATATACGTATGTTAATCAATATCATTATTAACTTATACTTAAGGTGGCTGGCTGGTCAACAAATAAACCATCAGATCTACCTAAAATTTTTCAATGTGATGTTTTAAGCTACAAACTTTCATTTAATAAACAATAACCGATATATTTTGGCTTTCAAAGAACATTTTCTTTATCTTTATACAGAGCTTTTCTTCTCAAAGGGGTCTTTATCCCCCAAACACTAGCCACGGTCATTCAGCCTGGCTCCCTCTTGAAACTATATCTTAAAGCATTTACGACATTAGTACTTTTGGATACTTATTATTGAACATCTAATTAAGCGTCTTGATGTTGATATGAAAGAAGCATTATCAATACGTACTATTTCCGTATTTATTATTATGAATGTAAATTACTTTGTTAAATATTAAAAACATGTAAGACAAGAGACGCGAAATTTTAAAAAAAAATCATAATTATGTATTTTTAATGAAAAGTTTTCTCCGTTGAGTTAATCAAACACGCTATCAAATGAAGGGGAAAATGCTACTGAATTATTATTTTTTTCATAGAAAATACACTACCGTATTGGAATAATGTATAATTATTGGAGACTTTTAGCAATAGTGTTTTCTTTTTACCGAAAAAAACTGCTTGGAATTAATACAAGCCATTCATAAGTATTTATACTGAAAACAATCAGTGCGTATTTCATCAACTTAACACAAGCTATCAAATGATAAAAAAATAAAAACATTAAATATGAAATTTCTTCACAAAATTTAATATCGCCTTTGATTATATTATTATACAACTATTCGATACTTTTTACGATTATTTGTGCAGCTACTTGTCGACCCTCCTGCATGAATGGAGGATATTGTGATGGAAACCGAAAATGTCAATGTACTCCTCAATACACAGGTTCAACATGCACAATACGTATGTATAATATTATACAATAAATGCACGGATAGCCAAAACTTATATATTCATTATTCGAATAGTTCGATGCATAGGAATAAACCCGATACATGTCTCCTAAAGTTCAAGTAGTACCAAAAAGAACTTCCTTTTTATTTCATATAATAACATACATATAATGAGACATATGAGATATGTTTGTATTTTGATAAATTGTGAACAATTTAAATTAGTATATTAGGAATCTTATCAAATCAAAAGGTTTCTTCTACCGTGTATGATTTAATTGCCCCTCCCCCTAAAAAGCAAAGTAATGTCCCTTACTTGGGATTGTAGTCAATAAAAAACAATAACGAAATATTTCATTTCAATATTGATTAACTTTCTTGTGCAAAATAATCTACAAAAAGAGATGGAAATCAAAACGATTATAACCAAGACAATTGATACAATTAATAATTTATCAACTAATATTTCTCTACTTTTTATTTCTTGATTTTGAATATGTAATGATTTCTACAACTTATAGTATTTTACTAGGTTCACTCAGGTGAACTAATGATTTTGGTCTTCATCCGTCGTCGTTCGTTAACAATTATATATTTTAAGTTTCTTTAAAACTGCAAGGTCAATTGTTACAATTTGTGGCTTGATGGATCTCTAGGACAAGAGGAATCTAAACTGTGAAATTTACTTGCATTACTTTTGTACCCCTGGGGCCTCTAGGGCGTGGCCAACTATGCAAAAAGGGTCAAAATTGCAAAAACTTTTCTTCTCTATTCCCACACTTTTGAAAAAAAAAACTTAATGCATAATTTTGATGTCCATTAGGTCTTTTGAAAAATTGTAAAATTCATGGTCCCCGAGTCAGGGATTTAGGCCCTAAGCCGGACCAATAATGCCATACAGTGAAAATGTATTAAATCTTAGAATATCATCTTATTTACCAGAGTGGGAGATCATCTGAATGCATGGTTATGATGTTCTTGAAGCCCTCAATCAAAATTGTAAAAATGCAGGGGGGGGGGGGGGCAATATGACCATATAGGAAAGGCAATTCAATCTCACAACATTCCCATGTTCCAACTTTCATTTTACTCATTGAAGACTGACAATTAAGGCCTCTTTTTACTAACAGATTACCATTTTTTACCCTTGAGCTAGGGTGTAGATAATCCGAGATTCTCCGACTCTTGTTCCTTCCCTTATTATGGATTGATGTAAGCAAACATCAAACAAAAAGGGGTTTTCAGTCAGGGAAGTTTACGATTAGGGTTTAAACTCCAAAGTGAAACATGAGACTTCCTATCAGGTCCATCTACTGGGTATGGTTCTCATTTCCATTTAAGGTCCGTATTCCTTACGACGCCTCTATTCGTCCGAATAAAACATGTATCATGATCCATGTAAATGTCGATCATCTTTTAAACTCAAGCAACATTCAACTATTTTTTAATTTCATTTAGATTTTAAAAACTTGGGTCTTTTCTAGCTGTTTGCCAACCAAGTTGTCAGAATGGCGGTACGTGTATTGCGCCAAATAAATGTGTTTGTGACGTAACGTTCACTGGTCCAACTTGTGCGACTCGTAAGTATTATTTATAATTCGTTAAACTGTGATAGTGGAATGTAATATGTACAATTTAAGTTATCATGGAATACCATTCAAAAGTGATTTCAATTTTTAACCTGAAATAATGACAATTTTATGGTGGTATACTAGTATTTCTATGGAAAAAAACATATCCACATGGAAGACAATGATATATATTATCAAACAATGTTCTCTTATTTATCAACAACAACGTTTCAATTGGTTATTTCAGCTCTGTGTTCCTACCACTCTCCATGTTTTCCTGGTAACTGTTCTGATTCTATACATTGCCAATGCAGCTCGGGATTTACTGGATCTTACGGACTAAATCGTTGCAAAACAAGTATGTTTGATATACTATTATATGTGCATAAAAATTATTCCTCCTTATGCTTATGAATTCAATGTTAATCTTCAATCATTATATGATGCATAAATATACATGTACACATAGCTATTGTAGTATATTTTAAGTAGATCTTGTTGGCTCATATAATAAAAATCTTGGCTATTGAGTTTTTATCAAAATGTTACAGTTTTTGATTTCAAAGATGATTTTTCGTTCAGTGACAACAGACATGGCACCTATAATTACGCAATGTTCATCATATCTGGCATTCATAAAAAGAACTGGAGAAAGGAACGAAATGTACAGGTTTGCCACCGATTCCTCAAAACCGAATTCTACCGAGATCGACACGCTATGGATTAACCAAAAAAGATACAACTTCTTTAACGTCCGTTTCTCTGCAATGTTTACTCCACCTGAAAATATGATGCGTCCAAATTATGTTCAGGAATTCAAATTAGGCATTGTCTCGGGACAGATACAAGTAGATTTAACGAAAGTGGACAGAAATGGTACGGTTCTACTGTCGTTTATTTTCATTTTAACGAAATGAATTATTTATCGTCTCATTTTAATTCATAGATCATTTAATGGGTAACGTTATTTTTAGACCCAACAAAACAGTTTGTGAGTATAAACAAAACGACACTAAATTGTCCTTACAATCCCGGATCGTTAAATCCAGACACATCTGTGTATTGGTGTAATTTTACCGACAGCAATTTTGACAGACTTTTAGAGCACGGAGATAAGTATGTTTTTATTTTTCTCATAACTTATTAAAACATTAGTTCAAAATACAAACTTAAGCTAATAATGGTTCCTGATTATTCATATAGCAATAGTTTTTTAAAGATGCCCCATCCCTTTGATACTGTGAACCTACGTAGCTTTTTAAAACTTCAAAAGTACTCAAGAAATTGTTGTTAATCTGTTTTTATATATTTGAAGTTTAACTATATCTGTGATTGCGACAAATGGAGGATTCCGAAAATTAAATAAACCAAACTCGCCATTTCAAGACACTTTTGTTGGTCAAAAATCAACGAAGGCTACAAGGTTTAGGTTTGATTTTGTGAAACCCCAGCATTGTATTACTGACGGCAAATGTAGCCAAAGACCATTCAGGGTCCTTCAGGATGTCACAAAGGTACATACATTTTCTCATAATTAAAATTTGGTTGAATTATTTCCGTTAGGTATTATTCACACAGCTGGACAAGAACAAACATTCTTAAATTTCAATTTTCACAAACTTTTACGCAGAATCCTCTATCTTTCTTCTGGGATGGATGGTCAGATGATATGTCTGGTGTCCATGGTTTTTCTATCCAAGAATTTTTATTGAAACCTAATGGAAATGTACAACCTAATCTAACTGAGCCTGACCCATGGCATGCCAAAAACACGTTCCAACTAGACATGGACGCTAGATCGTTTCATCATACTCCTTCAGAACCAGGAATGTATTCATACATTTTAAATGTGATGGACACAGCAAACAATACTGAATTCGCTAGAAGTCTTGTTTTATACGACCCGGACTCAACAATTACACTTGCCAATAATTCATCAAGTTTTACAGTTGCAAGTGGGGTTAAAGAAACAAATTACACGTGGCAAAATAACCTAGACAAGAGTATTAACGCTGTATGGAAAGGCCATTTTAGAAACAAATTCCAAGAAGACAATGAGCTCTTGATCCCTGTTAGCACTTATATGAATTATGATTTCTATACGATGAAGGCTAAATACGTTTTGCCATTACTGGATGATGTGGACGGTAATAGGACTTTGAAAGGAATCAAAAACGTTCACGGCATCGTACGTTTTGAATATGCTTACAGAAACGCAAATCAGGGAACCAACAACCCTTCTGTTTGGTCTGCTGTCGGCGACATATTTTCTGAGACGCAAACATTTAACTTGAACCGAAGAGATGGAGATGGCATTAATATTTGGGTTAAGGCAACTGATGTAATGGGAAACACCAAAATAGATAGAACCCAAATTTATTTCGATTCAACGCCTCCACGGACTCTGACTGAAACGGACGTTTTATTTACTCCGAATACAAATATTTCTAAATACCCGTTTTCAAGTCGGTAAGTGTTAAAAATAAAAGCGCTTATAAGTGGGGTTTTGTGAAAATTTCGACGGCTATTTTGACATTTATAATTACATGTACATGTACATACCGAAGCACGAAATTAATCGAAAAGTCGTCCATTTTTTCCAATAAAAACATATTATGCCAGTATTTTACAAACATGGATATATAGTGAGAATTGAATAAACTGCATGTTTAGCTTATTATATCATGAAAAAAAAACCATTCAGAAATAATTGTTGATGACATTTCTTTTTTTAAGAATTTTAAAGAATTGACTTTAATTTTGATTTGTTATGGAATGAAAGACTCAATACTTATTATCATACATGTTTCAAATCCTTTTATCTTCGAATGATTTCATCAATCTAATTTTTACATCACAAAAGATGTGTGTTCTTCATCAGTTGACTAAAAGTTTGTCGTTGATAGTTAAAGTCAGAAATTGTTTGCAAACATTCAAAATCAGTTAGGCGTTCAATAAAAATATCGGAATTTCTTTTGATGTACATTTACAATTGCATATATTATTTTGATGATATAGTCTAGAGGTGTTGACCCGTGACGAAGATAGTGGAATATATAGGGTGATCTGGAGGCTTATCTCAAACAACAGTGGGGTTGTCTTTAAATCAGGATACATTGAAGGAAACCAATCTAAGGTTTGTCAAAAATCATAAATGCTTCACCAATTCTAAAGTAAAGTTTAGAGCGGACTGTCTACGTAAATATGTCAAGCTGTTAAAGTCGTAGAAAGCTAATCAAATCCAAACCGCCTGTATGCTAAGACAATCATATTTCAGTAGTATTGCACTTACCTAAATGTTTTGTTTTGACTTAAACCAAAACTTATGAAATGTAATTTTGTATAAATAATGATATAATATATTAAACGAAAGCGGAACCGGTCGCTATATTGTTGTCCATAATTTAAAACTAATAGACGGCAATCAACCCACCGTTATTTCAAACATAGACAAACGAAATCAAATGGGCCAGCTGTGTTTTTTTTTTTGTTTAACATTCGCCCACCTACGAATTGTTGTAGCAACACAACTCAGTACATTCATTAAACTAGCAGTATTTTCTAAAAGCATTTTACACTTTTTTCGCCATACTACATGTATATCTTGGATGACCAAAACACTGATATGAATGGACATTTAATTATTTATTAATATTTGAACTGGTTAAGAAACAAACTATTGTGGAATCTTCATTGTTCTTGGGGGACCTATGTTCGTGGCTTTCGTGGGTAGCCCTTACTTACGAATTTACATCCCCACGAACGATTATACAAGCATTTGTTCAATTTTAAAATTATCCCGATTAAACTAGTTGTTTTGCGTCGTAAAATGGCCGATACATTTGAATCGGTGTGTTCACGTTGAAAGGAGACAATCGATGTGTTTATTTGAACAGAAAAAATAAAAACTTTATTTAGTATCAAAAGCCAACTATAACTATGTACCATGAGTTATAAAGTAATGAATATTTGAGCAGTCACAAAGAGTAAGGCTTTTGACTGTTTACATAGTCCGTATATCAAAGTCCAACACAATGAAATGCTCCTTTAATTAGGTTATTTTTCTGAGCGTTTTTGTGAAAGTGTTAGCCTTTGTGTTCACAAGAGAGATATCTATTTCTCGTTTTACACAAAGTTAGTGGAGTTATCCTTCATTGTTGTAACTTAAAAAACCAGGAAAATTTTGGCTACCAACCAACATAGACCCCTATGAATAAATATGATTCCACACTATAGTCTGACCCAAGTTATTTTTGCCGCATATTTTCTTAAATTATTCTACATTTACAAATACCTCTGGGTTCAGACGATGTTTATTCAAAAGTATGAAAAATCCCAAGATTTCCCTTTTGACCCCCCCCCCCCCCCCCCCCAACTTGTCAGGTTTCAATACACGGCTAAAAATTAAAAAAAGTCTACGGGGGTTTTGCATTACAAAAGAGATGAAAGTACCCGGATGTTAACGTTTAAAAATTGAGCGAGGTATTCCGAGTGACTTCCAAATGGAGAAAAGATGTCAACATACCCCTTTATAAATCTCCGTAAGAAATCTGGTTTCGTTCCTGTGAATTTTTACGAGGGAAAAATGATAATGTGTGAATGAAGTTATCTTGGAAATTTTCCTTTTCATCGATTTCAATTGCACTTCTTTCACAGCTTTTATTACAATCTTACTACATATATTTTATACTAACGATGAGAATAGGTACATTTTGTTTGAAAGCTATGTTTCGAAATTCAGTAACTTTTGGTTATAAAAAGAGTTAAAACATAATATTTCTTTAAGGTTGAAATTTACTTATTTTAACGTAGCAGGATGTTATAACATAATCTCTAAAATAAATTTATGGAATCACAGACTTTCAATGAAGTGTTCTAATTTGACATTAGATCATAATCTCATTATTTAGTCTGATCCAGGCTACTCAGATGGTTACCAAATTCCTAAGGGAGAATTCTTCTACAACAATCATATCTTGGATATTGATAACTGTTGGATGGTTGTCGCTAAAGAGGAATTCAAGACGGAATTTATGATGTTGGAGTTAACTGTTTATAACATGGCAATGAAAACTACGGTTTATAATCATACAGTAAGTTTGCTTCCATAACAAAACCAAACACAAAGTGAACAAACAAAACATTGCTATTTATGACCCCCCCCCCCCCCGCCCTATTCAATATGATATTATATGGGTTTTTTTTTTATATTGAAGATCACAGACTTGGCATCGCTTTATGGAATGGACCAATGTGAGTAAAAAATTTCTTGCAGCGGAAATTCAGCAAACCCAATTATTAACCTCATAAAATATTTTTCTGTTTCAACTTATGATTTCTTTCAACAAAAAGATTCAGGACCAATGCATTTACACGTAGCCGCAACATATGACAATGGTGTACGTTTAAAATGGACCATAGCCCCAAGCTGCTATAACCGAAGCAAAACAATCCTTTTATATCAGTCATCTGACGGACAGAAATTTTCTTTGAATATTGGATATGACGCCGATTGGGTAGACTTAACTGGACTGGATTCAGATACTAGTTACAATTTAACCTTTGTCACAACATACAAGGGGGGCGAAGTCAGTGATCCAGTTCTTTTATCGTTTAAAACCAACGAATCACCTCCCGCTTTAACAGGAGGAGCAATAGCTGGAATAGTTATAGGTAAAATTACATTAATCTTCGAACGCTTTGCATAGAATATCTGTTAATAGATTTTTTTAAAGTGTCCTTTCTCCAATCCTTAAACCACCTAGTTACAATGTAATTAATATCTAGAATGTAACGAAATGCTGACATATTCTGTAAACATGGAATTTAACAATAACATGAGTGCTTTTCCTTTCTATAGTTATTTTGGTATTACTTGGTGGTGTGGTTTTCATGGTAACAATGTGGCGAATGGGCCGTCTGTCGAGGATGAAAAAAGGAGTACAAAGACGCGTAACGGTAGTGAGGACAAGAATAAATAACCGTTTCTCCTCGGCACACACCGTATGTTACTCATGTGAATAATTTAATTCTGTTGTAACGCCTCATTTGATTGGCTTAACACATTTATTTATGTTGTATAACATAACTTGGTTACGCCGCAATACGACCTGCGTGCAAACCGTATTAATCAGCTTAACGTTACAAATAATTTTGAATAAATTAACTTCATTTTTTAAAATAATGGTTCTTTATTTCTGATATAGATTGTACAAAAATTAAGTTATTAGGAATAAATTTAATTTCTACCTATGTTATAGAAGTATCCAAAACTTGTGACTTTTTATGGCTTTTGATAAACTGCCTTGCCATTTATGATGTTTAAAATGGAATGTACAAAAATCAGTATAATGATAAATTCTTCATAAATTGTGATTTAGTGCAATGAAAGACTAAACTAAATGTGTATTTTGTTTTTATTAAAAATGAATTTTGATTAGAACCCAGCGTATGAAGATGATGTTTACATATATGGTAACATGGCAATTAACGAAACCAATAGATGGATTCTACCATCATCAACGATCGTCGTTGAATCTCTTATAACAAGTGGCAGATTTGCAGACATATACAAGGCTATGTACAGACCAAAAGGAAACAATGAACGAAAAGGAATCGTGGTTGCTAAAATATTGAAAAGTAAGTACAAGTTGGAAGCCTTATTATGTTAGAATTATACAAGTATTATTTGTGTGCCCTACGGTCAAATTCAGCAAACATTTGAAAAAAATCTTATAGGCGGCTATTCTGAGGAAAATGCCCTGATGATGAGAGCCAAAATAAATTTCTTTGGGACTGAAGTTGGGGAACATCTAAATATCCTTTTGTTTATTGGGGCTGTTGTTGACAACAATTCAAGTAAGTTACTTTATAGGAATAACTTTTTATAAAGTTCTTTTTGAAAATAAATACGTAGAGATTTTTTTCAATATATCGGAACATGAATCTTCATACTATAAAACCGGTTTATACAGATTAAAGTTGTTTCTTCTTTTTCACAAAGTGGGGCCATATATGATCCTGGAATATTGCGAAAAGGGTCAGTTACGAGACTGGCTAATGCAACAGAAAAATACAACTTCGGAAGACACGATAGAACAGCTATATCGCATTATTTATGGCATATCTAAGGGAATGTGTCATCTTGAGGCCAAGAAGGTTTATACTTTTTACCCTCGCGTTTCTCGCTTTACCGTAACCTGTTATAAGACATTCATGTGAACTCAAAAATAGAATACCTTCTCTCGCAGACAGAGAAAGAGGGAGAGACATATACATTGGCAACTTAATGCTTTAATGATAACTTAATTGGCAACTTAATTTTGAATTACACGAAAGGATATGCAAGACATTTCAATATTTGATACAAATTACTTTTTAGATCGTACATAAGAAACTAGCAGCCAGAAATGTTTTGCTCACTGATGAGCTTGAGCCAAAAATTTGCGGATTTGGACCGGAACCCAATCAGAAAGAAAATAATGACGCAGACGGGGATGTTAAGTCAGATGATAAGGTAAAGGCTCCATTCAGTGTTTGGTAACAAGTCTCAATATAGGGTACATGTAACCTATTTTGATATTTTTTGCAGATTCTGATATTTGCATTATCTAGGAATCAATTTCCTAAAGTTGCATTTAATTTTTTGGGAGTTGATTTTAATCAACTCTCTAAGCAGTTACTCTGACAAACTGGAAGTGAAACAGTGTTTGGACCTAAAGCACATATCACCACCGCTGACAAGTCTTAGTACTTGAAAATAATCGATAAATTGGATATAATATATTCAGAAGCATAGTTTTTAAAGGAAACTTTTTTATAAATACCTTGAAAATAGTAAGATTTTTAAATGGTACAAAAAATTTAGATAGTTTTTGTAGTCATGTGTATTCTTACACCATAGAAGTCTCGTTCAACCAGACGCTCGGCTGTCTCCGTAAATCTCCGACAAGGAGAAAGTCTTGTCGGAGAATTACGGAGACAGTCGAGCCCCTGGTTAAACGAGACTAGAGTTCAATGTAGATTGGATCCATACAATTTCCAAAAATATTTCGGTTACTGATACATATTTGATGGAATTACTTTTATATCTTTAAATATTACATAACATGATTCATATAGGGATTTTCTCGGATTTCTCGTCAGAAGAGCCCGAAAATTCATATTAGAAAAAACGTGCATAATTCAAACAAAGTTAAGAGACTACTTGTCATGCGAAATTGCATATTGTTGACTTTAAAATAAATAACAATCGATATATAATCAACTTCCGGCAGTACTTCATCAGTACTTTGATTATATAAGTAATTAATCGGATAAAATTGTACATATTTCATGTTGCTGTACAACTTTTCTCTTGGACATAATAAGCATCTGTATGCTGATCACTCATATTATATACATTGCCAAAGAGGATTATATGTTAAAATGTTTAAATCTCTGTCATAATTCATTGAATTTTCATAAGGAGCGTATTCCTCTAAAGTGGACAGCCCCCGAGTGCCTGACAACCATGAGAGACGCAACCACCAATAGCGATGTATGGTCTTTTGGTATCGTTGTCTGGGAAACCTTTAGCTTTGGTATACTTAAAATAATTTCAACAACAAAAATTATGTAATTTAAAACAACTGTTTCCATTATCTGATTTGTAAACTGTGTGCGGTAACTTTACACTTAATATAAACTTGCAAAACTGCGATTTATAAATAATTAACTCTCGGGTGTATCGCTGCATTGTTTGTACAGGAGAAAGTCCATATCCAGGAATACGAAGTCGGCAAATAAAAGAGGAAATCAAAAACGGATATAGGATGAAGAGACCCGAATTTGCCAATGATTTGTATGTAATAAAACCTACTAATGATTTATGCATGAATTTATACCTTGTCCTTTTGTTGTAAAAGATACAAGTGTGTGCATTTTGTAAGTATTTTCAAATAATATGTTTTCTCAGCTATTACAAACTGATGCAACATTGCTGGCAAGCCAAACCAAAGCAAAGGCCAACTTTCAAAGACATCATGGGAGAGATCGGAAAAACTTTCAGTTCCGCCCCATCAAACGAATATTATTATTACTCTCAGAAGTAGAACAAGACCATAATAGTTTGCTTTGAAATTTTGGAAAAGATATTAACAAAAGAGAGACATTTTTCATGTGCTATCTTTCTCCATATCAATTGTATCATAAAATAACCGCTGTTTGTATTAATTTGTATCAATTCAATATTTATGATTACATGAGCTGTTTACAATCGGAGAAGGCTGTTGAATTCATCCAACTTTCAATTCTTGTGTGCTTTAAAGGGAAATATTTCTATCTATATTTGACAGTCTTTAAAATGAACGGTAAATGTGTTGTGATCAACTGCGCATTAGTTTAAAAATTCTGCCGTTTAATTGGTGTTAACATCCAAATGACAATGATATTTTATGTTAATGTAATTTTTAAAACAAAATAATCATCTGAAATTTACAGTAAAGGACAAGTGAATAATCTTTTAAACAATAAATTTGGTAATTCTGCAAGATCTAGATTCATAGTTACATTGTAATAATGTCATAACAAGAGCGGTGAATTGTTGATATTTATAAAATATATAGCTACATTTACAAATGTTTATCAAGAATAGCACAAAGCCAAATATTTTGATTCTGAAAGACAGTTTCTTTAATTAACACATGCAAATTAACTAGATTTCTCATTTCAAAATAAGTAAATATATCTAAACATTATTTTTAATGGTTTTACATGTAATATACGTTTTAATATACGTAAATTATTTTCTTAAATATGTAAGAAAAATTGTCGTCTGTCATTACCATAATTCAGCGAATATAATAAATACCATTGTAAGCTTTTTATTAATGTAATTTGAGCTTTCCGGAATCAACAGGCATGTAAATTGTTTTTCGGTAGCAGAAAGAGCCGATTAATCAAATGAGTTGAAGTAAATGCCAGGTTGACCGCTTCTTGTGGCAATGTGCATTATGAATATATTTAGCTGCACGTAGTGACGCATAAAGACATTAATTTCACGATTTTATGTTCCTTTTGTGTAAAAATTTGCAATTTAATGTATAATTTAAAATATTTACATTTCCAGTGTCTTTGTCTGTATTAACATTACGTATCGCTATTGTACTATACAGTCCAATAAATTCAAATGACGTAGTGTTGGAGCACAAGCGGGGTTTGCATACTTAAGACTCTAATTTTAATCCTACAACTGCTGAAAATTATATAAATATAAGTTATAAGGAATCATTCTTTGAATATTATGAGGTGATAATTTTGGTCGGGTTGTGATCAAATCTATTATAAAGCCGGAAGGGCTTTATTGAATTTGATCATGCCCCAACCAAATTTATCACCGCATAATACTCCAAGAATGATTCATTATTCCTTAAATAAATTACTAATATACTTTAGATGTAACAAATGATATGTTCAGGTATGTTTTGTTGGATACATGACGAGATAGCTTTCACTCTTTGACGTTTAATATAGGAATACAGATAAAGATTGGTTACTTATACAAATAAGGTTTGAAAACTATTCAACAATGTAAATATAATTTAACACTTTTATGGCTTTATCCTATAATATAATTATAACATGGATAATTCATTGATTATATCGCTGAGTATATCTTGAATTTAGTAATATCACTTGAAATTTATTATATTATACATGTAATAATAATAAATCAATTTGTACATGCACTAATCGCTAAGAAATTTGTAATATTGCTATATTTTATAACATTTAATTACATATCAATTATAAAACCGCAACATTGCTTTATTATGAATATTTGTAATGTTTTTTTTTAATAAATACCAAAAAATATTTCGGAACAATTTTTTTAGAAATGAAATGAGTAATGGGATTCTCGGCATTCATGGTACATTAAATACGGGTCATTAGTTAAATAGGTCAATATGCTTTATGAGATCTGCAATGTTGACCATTTAGCTGGCGTCGACAGATAAGACATTGTGGGTGCACTTTACGTGATGTTGCAATTGTACTAATAAAAATGAAAAACATAAAACTATACGGTTATCAGTGACAAAGCCCACTTAAAACGTTTGTTTTTTTTCTTTCCCAAATGAATTTGAAGTTCAGTCTCCATTGCAAAAATATGCGTCTTTATATCAACGCTAAATTTAAAATGCCTTTCCTGCTAAAAACTTAATAGTAATCAAAATAAAGCTTTCAATAACCTGATTTAATTTGATTTCAGTTGGGGTTTTTTTAATTGTTAAAGTTGTGATAAAGTACATATATCTCGAAAGTATACTTTATTCATTTTGTGTTTTAGAAAGAAAAAGTTTCTAGCAAAATATGCATTGATATTCAAAAGATGTTCAAAACTCATTCAATACACATAATGTAACTTGGACAGGTGTGTGTTAAAGGAACCATGTCATTCAAGTTCATTCTGTTTTCAAAAGGGAATAATTATGACTTCAACAATATGTCAAATTATGGAGATCTAGTCAAAAATGACGAAAAATTGCAAATGTTCTCAAAGTTTTTCTCACAAGGAAATGTTCCCGAAGCCGTCGCTCTCAACGAAATTAAAGTATTGTATTTGATATCGCATGAAAAATCTATAATGTAAAATTAATTGTTGGCGATGGCAGCGGACAATCATTTGAAATTTGCTGAATAACTATTGGTATCTTTAAAAAAGTACGGGAACATTTTATGACGTCACAACTGCCTTTGTGAAAGTCTTATAAGATAATTAACCTTTGGGTATTTATGTTTGAATTAATGCAACATTTTCATATTTTATGATTAATTTCAAAATCCCTTGTAAACGGGGCGAACTATTGATGAAACTGTACAATCTTCTTACAACCAAATATGCATATGTCTCATAGGTTTGGGTGTGTATTTGGTTGCTCTATCCTTTCGGAGACAATGTTTATTTCTTTGGATAATCCTAAAGAGGTTGGATCTGCGAAGCTTGAAAAAGAGGCAGAGAGTGGTTAATAGTATATGCGTTTATTGAAAGAGCACAATCGAGTAATTCGTATAATAAAAACAACCTGGTCTCGTTAGACAATGAAATAAAAATCTGATCAATAAAATGAAGACCACGGTTAATTACAAAATAATTAGTACTATAAACAAATAAATTGATACTGTAACTAACTACATCATAAAAGTCTTTGACTTAAAAATACATCAGATAGGATATCAGTTAAAATGGAAGTGAAAGTACATTGTTTACATTAGTAACTTTAAGTCAGTCTTAATAAATCTATGATCGCACGATCTTAAATTGTATGATCTAAATATGTACACAAAATCATAATGGGAATAATAAGTAACTCATGCTAAACAAATTAAAACACTTACACATTACTAAGAAAAGCATTTGCTTCTAGAACGCTTTGCAAACGAATAACAAAAAGCCTATCTCCCTACATAAAAGAGTTACAATTGTTCTAGAGCGGCTGATTCCGTAAAGTATATTGAGCGCCCATATGTGCCGAGTGGCTCTTAATGAAACAGAGTTAATTCACTTTACGGAGTTACAGTGTTACAATGTAGAAATAAAATTTTGAAATAAACAATAATTTTAAAATGTGTGCGACCATAAAAAGCTATAAAACAGTATCGCTACCTATAAACACATGAAAATCATCATATTTAATAGTGAAAAAAATTAAACACAATGAATTAATTCCTAAAAGTATTGAGTTTTCTAATATTAATAAACATTTAAATTGAAATACTGACAATATAAACAAATAGTTTACACAAAGTGACTTCGCCTAATTAAATAAAGCCAAATGTTACAATAAAAAGAATTAGCTTAGTACATGGGTCTTGGCCATTAAATATAGTTAAGGAATTTCACACTTTTCAAACCGTTGATTTTACAAATAAACACAATAAAAATCATTAAATCTTATATTAGACTTATGTTAATTTGAAATATTGAAATAAAAGCTTTATATGAAATTGAATGGAAATATATGAAAACATGTAAACAGTGGAAATATGAGCGCGACACATACATCAAACGTTTACACCCGATATGGTTCAGAACATTAATCTTTGGAACATAAAACGATAGACGGAGAGACAGATTTCTTCCGTAGTTCCTTCTATCTACAGTGAAAAAATCCATTTTCCACAAAAAAATATCACGTTACTTATGATTTATTTCTGTTGATTTATCATTTACAACGACTTATCAGCCTGCTATTCTAAATATAAAAACTCATTGTGTTAACATTATCACATCTATAAAAAGTGTTATATGAGCCAACATTTATCTGTACATCGAGTCCAAACTGTTTATTTGCTTTCTATACGATTAGGTCTGTAGCGAGATTTTTCTTGGTTAATAACATAACACAAAAAAGGGGGATCGAAAACCAACACCTTACTAATCCGTCAGTGAAAAAGTTTTAAATAACAAACCGCCATTAACACCACATTAGGAATTCAAAATTTGTTTTTGATTTTGATATTAATTGCAAATATTTCATAAATGAAAAGGGGCATGGCATTCATGATTGTTTACATGGACATGGACCATATCACTCACCATGGTCAAATCAGCTTTAAAGTATCAAACGCACAATATTTCAACAATTTAGTAGCGTGGATCTTTTTTTAAAAATGATTTCAAATTTTTTCTTCACATAATCATATGTTAAAACATTGTGCCCCATTGTATTGTTCCAGCTTTGGATTTTTTAAGACAACTTAAAGTTTTTTTTCCCTATTTATACCCATTTGCAAATTCAACCCCTGTTGTGGCCCACACTACCCACGGTGATCCTGCTTTGAAATATTTGAATCTACACTACTTGAGGACGCTACCACATAAGCTTATGAAGTTTAAGCCCTTCTGGTCATATAAAAATATTTTTCTCTATTATTCCTATTAAGACAAAATGATGTTCTCTATTTATTCTCATGTAAAATTGGACACTCAAATGTGGCTCCACTCTACCCCCGGGGACTATGATTTTAACAAACTTGAATTTACAATACCCGAGCGTGCTTCCACACAAATTTGAGCATTTCTGGGTAAATGGATTTCAAAAAGATGATATTTAATGATAACCCCTATTGTGGCCCGTACACACTACCTCCGGGATCATGATTAGAACAGACTTGAATCTAAATTACATGAACATTCTTCCTCATAATTTAATTCTTTCTGGCTTTATGGTTTTAAAAAAAGATTTTCCCCTCTTTTATTCCGTTGTATAAATTCGACCAGCACCGCCATTGTGGCTACACCCTATTCCCTACGATCATGATTTGAAAAAAATAGAGTCTACACCACCTGTGTTTCCACACAGGTTTCAGCTTTTCTAGCTGAATGGTTTAAGAGAATAAAATATAGAAAAAGAATGCCGACAAATAATACATAATTTAAAATCAATTCCCCTTAAAAGAGTGTTTGGTCCTTCATTTTACCAAATTTCAATCCCCTTCAACCGAGGATGTTTTAAGCCAAGCGTGATAGAAATTATCCCAATAAAACGAAAAAAGGACGAACAGTCAGACGGATGCCCGTCAAAAGGTGATCAGAAACGCTTACTTTAGCTTTTATCTCCGGTGAGCTAAAACGAAGCACGTTAAACTTACTTAGTAGATAGTTGTAATTAGAAATCAATGACACATACATGTATATGATATTAAGTGTTACCATTAGTATACGTACTAGTATCTATGGTGATCAAAAGATGATAAGAATCAAATTGGCACTCATGATTCAACATGTTTAAAAGTGTTTTAGGTAAATCAAATTGTTGTTATAATTATTGTAGAAAGTTGGTATTAGAGAATTAGAAAAGTTTTTCATCTCCTTGTTTATTTAATTTCACTCCTTGGCAGTATATAACATCAGAAATGTGACGCTTAAAATCCCATTGAAATCATTTAAAACTGAGATTTTTAACCGGGTTTTCCGAAGGAAAAATCCGATTATTGAAATGGTGAAAATGGCGGTCGGGCGGGCGGGCGGCTGCCAAAAGGGCACCCTTATTGTACTCCTCCTACAGTTTTTAAGATAGGAAGTTAGTTGTTGTTTTGCAGACCAATTGTACACATATCAGAGGTGTGCATATTGCTAGGATTTTGATTTCTGATTATTTATGGAAAAATACCACCTGTTGAACTTAGTCATTTTTTGGGAAAATATTGCATATAGGGCACCCCTATTGTACGGATAACTCCTCCTACAGTTTTCAAGATAGGAAGTTGTTCTTTTGCATTTGCAGATCAATTGTACACATATCAGAGGTGTATATTGCTAGGATTTTGATTTCTGATTATTTATGCAAAAATACCAGCTGTTGAACAAAGTAATATTTTTGCATAAATAATACATATAGAGTACCCCATTTCTCTGGATAGGTAGTGTTCATCAATTCAGGGTTGACAAATGGATTATGGATACTGTTCAAACAAAAGAAAACCCGGTTTGCTGTCACATTGACAGCTTTTCTCTTGTCTTTGTTATTTTTCGATTCGGAAATACTTACCATAGCTTTGAACAAGCATAATTTTTCTCTCAATCATTAGTCTTGAATGAAGTTTATGTTGGCAATATTTTCTTTATATTTAAGCCGTCGCTCAGTCTTTCTGAAAGATAACTGACTTTAAAAAAGCCGATCTTTGAAAAAATGCAAATATGGCGTATTAAGATTGACTTTGTGATGTCACATTTCGGAATGAAGGCACTTGGATCAAAATCTGAATATGAAAAATCTTTCACATATGCACATGTACAAAGAAACATCTTAGTACAGTAAAAATATGATCTTCATTTTAAAGGGTCATTTTTAGTGCTTATCATATATTTATACCCGCACTTTCTAAAGAAAGTTCGGGTATATTGTTGTTACCCTGTTCCGTCCGTCCGTCCGTCCGTCCGTCCGTCTGTCACGTTTTACTTTCTCAAACTGCTCTTACATCTTATAAACCAGCAAACTGAACTCTTGGAGTATGATTTGGGGTGTCATGTTGTTTTGTAAAAAAGTTTCAAAAATTCTCTGGTAGTCCTGGGGGTCAAATAATTGGTAAAAAATGACGTTTTTTGACAAAAAACCTTCTTCCTCGAACTCCTTTTACATTTTCAGCAGTAGACAAATCATCTCTTGGAATATGTTTTGGGGTGTCTTATAGATGCGCAGTAAGGTTTCGGGAATTTCAATTTTGTCCTGGGGGTCATTAAATGGCTGAAAAATGACTTTTTTTTTTTTTTTACAAAAAGTCTGGTTTCAAAAAACGTCAATTTCTTTTTGCAGTGCTAGAATATGATTCGTGGTGTCATGTTGATGTGTAATCATGTTTCAGAATTTTTGTTTTTATCACGTGGGTCTGTGGTCATAAAAAATGACGTTTTTTTGCCAAAAAACTATGGTTCCCAGAACTCTTCTTACAATTTATGCAGTAGCTTTGTCATCTCTTGAGATATGATAGGGGCTGTCCTATAGGTATGCAATAAGGTTTTAAAAATTTAAATTTCATCTAGGGAGTCAAATAGTAGCAGAAAACTGACGTTTATCACTCCTAAAAAACCTACTTCCCAGAACTCCTCTCATGATTTAATGAATAGCCATATCATATCTTGGGGTATGATAGGGGCTGTCCTTTAGTTGTGCAATAAGGTTTTAAAAATTTAAATTTCATTTAGGAAGTCAAATAGTAGCTGAAAATTGACATTTATCACTCCTAAAAAAAACCTACTTCCCAGAACTCCTCTCATGATTTAATGAATAGCCACATCATCTATAGGGATATAGCAGGGGCTGAGCCATAAATATGCAATAAGGTTTTAGAAATATACATTTGATTCTGAGGGTCAATACTATCTGCAAAATGATGTTCCGTCCCATAAAAAAAACCTAATTCCTGGACCTCCTCTTATATCTTGTGATTGAAATAACGTACCATAAGATGCATAAGGAGGAAGAATATATAAAATTATGCTTTAGGAGTGGGGATCACAAGCATTTTTTTTTCAAGTTAGTTGATCATTTCTGATTTTGGAAGGGTGGGGTGGGGTTAAGGTGACCCCCAGAGGCCATGACCTACTAATACCACAAAAAGAAGAAACAAAAATATATATGGTTAAGGAGTAGGGATTTCGATGATTTTGAGGATATTTTTAAAATATTCAACTATTCTTGTTTTCGGGGGGGGGGGGGGGGGGGGGATAAACAAAATGTTATATGTAATTGTAGAAATTGTAACGTCAGTCAACAAAAACCTAGAGCTTGCTGTAAAAAACAAAGCAGGGTCAACATTGGGCTAGGGCTAGGAATTACACTACATATGAATAAGATAGCCTGTTACTTGATTAGTTCCAACACAAAAAAGTCACTGGGCATCTCAAAGAGGGCATAACCTATATACATGTACCAATTGATGTGCAATGACACAAGGAGGAAGAATAAATATGGTCTAGGGGTGGGGATCTCAACAGTTAATAAAATGTATTACCATTTCCTATTTCAGAGGAGGAGGGGGGGGTTGTTGTTGTTTAAAAACAACTCCGGGGGTGGGGGAATGACCCAAGGGGCAGGGGCCAATTTGTCTTAAATGTATCTTGACATGATCAGCAGAATTGGACAGAATGATCACTATAGGGCATCTGCAGAGTGGGGCCCTAAATAGTTACAAAATCAATCTACAAAAAATATTGATAATATGTTATACATGTATTTAGAAATGTCTTTATTTTCAAAATGATTAACAAATTAATCAGTCAAAATGAGTTATGAATAACCGATTGGCAATTCTGCAATTGATTGCATGATCCCTAGTATATTATCACATGTATTTTTTTTTATATATAATTATACATGTATGTTAACAATCAGGATTAAAATGCACAAACTTTCATGAGTCATAAATCTTGACATACCACATATCTCTTGACAAAAAAGAATAAGCAATTTAAAATAAAAGAAAATTAGTCATTAACTCTTTTTCTATTACAGGTGTATGATGATGGGGTAGGGGATATAATGAAAAAAAAAGCTGCAGCATGCCTTCATTCTCACTGAAAATGTATATCTAATCCACACATCCTGGGGATGGGGAACGGTTAAGGCCCCTTCCCCTTCCTCCCTATTATAACTCATATGATGAAAAAATCAAAAAAAAATCTGCAATTAAAATGACAGAAACTGTAGATAAGCTTATCTAAATAAAGATGATGATACAGTATGCTGGCATAGGGAGATCACATTTTAGAAAGTGAAAGTAAAACTTAACTGTTTTGTATACCGGTGTCTCATAATATTGCGCTTCTACATGTATTATACTTACCTATATTGGTCAACATCATAATGATAATCCAATTAGCACAATACGAATTCCTTTAGCTGATCACCACAAAAGAAACATTTATTCATGTTAATTAATCCTATTCTGCATATAAAAAAAACATATGCATGTACACCACGTGAAACCCATCTAACCAAAGAGCTGGGTAAAACTAGTACCCGATGCAACCTGTACACCTGTGTTGTGTACGTAACTTCAGACAAAGATCATTTAATTGTAACATATTGCATGTGGCCTTCTTTTTGACTAAGACTAGTACAAGAGAGTGTTATTTAGAGGCAAACACTTGGTGCGGGTATTACTGTCTAATGACAGCATCTAGTTTTCTTTGAAATTTTATTATATCTTTTCATATTTTGACAAATGGTTTCCGATATTACTGGACACATTCTAGAATCATAGATGTTTATTGTAGATAGCATTTACACTACCAAGATTTAAGACCGCTCTTGACAACATAATTATAAATAGACATCAAGATTGAAATAAATGTAACATAATTTCGGTTTTTGTAATCAGAAGATAAAAGGGTACATGTTATAATTAAAGTACATTTTATCGAGTGTATCATGGATACCCAAGAGGGCGGTGACGAGTTTGCACAGCAAACAAGTCTCCGCCCTCTTGGGTATCCATAATTTACGAGATTAAATGTTCTTTCACCGACTTGTATCAAGGACCAATCAAAACTTCCCAATTATGTGCCCGCGAACAAAAAATATCCGTAACATTGCCCGCGAAATGATCGACAACATTCGTATGATTCTGGTAAATTTTCCCGCCTCCGTAACATTGCCCGTGAAATGACCCACAACATTCGTATGATTCCGGTAAATTTTCAGTTAATGAGTTAATTCATGATAGCCGAAGACGTTCGGAATATTCCGTAAATAAATTGTCGCCAAATGTCTCATTTTCGACATATCACGTGCATCAATTTCCGAGCATTGAGTCAATATTAGCCTAAACTGGATGATGATGGACATTGAGGAGCAACGATAGACCTGGACGATATCGACTTTTTATGCGGGGCATTGTAACAGATGAAGACATTCGGCTATCACAAGTTTGTGAACAAATGGAGCCGGAGTACGATATTTCCGAAGGTTTGGGCCAAATATTAAGTCTCGATGTTGATGTAAATACGGACACAAAAGGGCCAGTGCTAAGTTCAGTTCATTTGAAATGGATTTCAAAATGCTTGCCCAGATCCCACGGATTCTGCTCCGATATTCCCAGCTCCGAAAATCGAACCCAATGAGAATGGCCTATACCTTATTAAATGCGAATTATTGCGCCGTCTTCAGGACAAAAACGTCTTCGGCAAAAATATCTTGTGAAAACAAAAACTAGATTTAGTGAGTTCCGGAAAATTCTCGATAGTAAAATGAAAGACCTCCTGAAACGCGGGTTTGGAACATCAATTAAATAAGCAGAGCCTATTATGCCACAGGATGAAGAAAGCATGTGGGACAAAGGCATATTTGGTCATAAAGATTCGGAAACTTTTCAGCACACCATGTTTTTTTTACAACTGCAAACTCTTTGGTTTACGGGGACTTGGCGAACATCACGAACTTGAGTGTAGTCAATTTGTTCTTTGGACGAACGACACTCCGGGAAATATGTAGAATTCATCGGGCTTACCAGCAAGACATACAAGGGCGGTTTGGCGTAGATGCAGCGAACAAATAAGCGCATACAACAGTCCAGCTGGAAAGTTAACATTAACAATAATCCATTTCTCTTGGCATAACATTTATAAATAATCAAAATAGCTGTTAACTGTGCAATGCTAAATGTCCTTTTATGCCTGGACCAAGCCCCTGAAAAATTTTAATTGTTAAAATTGACATTAAAGTTACCAAAAGTAGGCCTCCCTCCCCATCCTCACCCCTCCCCACCCCCGTCAAAACAAAAGTCAATATGATCTTATTCTCAACATTTTAATTTATCGATATTGTATGTGACTTTTTCGATTATTTTTCTAATAATTTTGGGTTTTTTTCCCTTCATTTTTAGGTGAGCGGACTACTATAAAACGTAACTAAATGGTCTGGATAACGGGGGTCATTCTGTCGAGATATAGAAACAGACTCGTCGGTGTGAACATACTGAAATGATGAAAGTGTTTGCAACAAAGCTGTATTGGAGGGAAATTACAGTAACCACCCAGAAAAACGTACTTATATTAAAGATATTGAGGTAGACGGGTCTCGCTCAGAAAAGGCAGTAAGAAAATACAAAACACCGTGCGTCCATATTCTTAAAAAAATCCTTAGAGAAGAAAAAGCGCGAGGATGACATGGAACCAGTATATTTTAAGAAGTGTACTATTTCGTTCAATTTTTAAAAAGTCATTTTTTAAAAGATGCTGCTTGTTAAAATAATTTCAGAATTTGTTAAATAGAATAGTTAGAAATTGTTAATTTCAGAAAAATCAAAATCGTTTGGTTTTTTTGTGTTACTTGTTAAACCATTTTGTAAAGCTAATAAATTGATGTTCTAGGATTTATTTTTCATATAGGGAGTGTTGAAGTTACATATTACATATTCACTATTAGGCCATACGGGCCCCACCCTAGGGCCTAACACCCCGACCCAGGGATCATGAATTCCACAATTTTGTTAAAGGACTTCATGGACATCATAACCATGCATATATATATATTTTTTCCTTACATTTGTTTAAGTAGAGAAGAAGATGTTTGAAAATTTGACCTCTTTTGCATAGACCATCTTTGACCCCGCCCATGAGTCATGAGTCATGAGGCCATAAGCATCACCATTTTGATTTTTCTTATCCTAAAGATGCTTCAAACCAAAACTGGCAACAATTTGAGGACGCATTACAACTGACGAAGACCTAAAGCGATAGATCACCAGAGTGACTCAGGGGACATAATAAAAAGAAATTCAGTACCATGAATTTTGAGGTTAATATGTATACTGGGCAAATCAAGTGAAGGATCATCACAAAACAATTAACCAATGAATGTGATAACTTTGAATTTGTGCTACAAATTGTTTTTCACGTTCACTCTAAAATTCAATATTTAGTATAGTCCGCGAATAAAATTATTTCTATAGTCAATTAATATTTTATGATGATTGTCAGCATTCTATTACCTCCTTGAGTGCCAGCACAACCCTACAGCGCCGTCCCATGCTGCCCATAAACAACACAAGGTTTGACTGAGAGGTCTGTTATCATTCTTCCTGTAACAGCTCCAACAATAGGATGAAGAATATCATCCAGGTATTTTAAACCTGTCAGGGAATCTTTATCGATGCGCAAATCAGCTTCCTCGTCAACACTTATTTATGCCTGCCCAAATCATTAACGAGCCTCTACCAAATCTGTCATGCTCAGAAATGTAACACTCTACATATCTTTCTCCTTTTGCTCTCCAAACAAATCTTTTGCTACCATGGATCTGAAACTCATCTGAGAAGAGAAATGACCGCCAATGACGTCGTTGCCAATTTCTGTGTTCTCTTGCCCACTGTAGTCGAATTTTGCGATGCTGCAACTTAATACAGGGCGTACGGCTGGTCAGCAATTATTATAAGCAGGGATTATCCTGGTGGATCTGTTTCTAACAATCTGAGTTAAGATCCGTCTATCCGTTGCTCTCTGAAACTCAGCATTAGACTTAATTTACAGCACTTAGGAAACGATGCATCTGAGCAACATTAAGTTAACAAAAAGGTCCGTATGGACTGCCCGATTTTGGCTTTCTCTGACAATTTCCTGTCGTAAAGTTCGGTTCCATAAACAACTAATGAAGCTTTTGGTATCGTGAAGTCTTTCTGCAACTTGGCTTAGCATTTAGCTAACTTCCAGCATCCCTCTTGCGTTAGTCCATTCTCACATGCTTCAAATTATGGAAATACTTGTTTAGTGTAAAGATATAATCCCTAAATAATTTTATCCCATACATATAGTTAATAAAGAAACCCACTGATACATAAATCATTGAGTCTGTAAAAAGTTAAAGATTAATAACCAGTATTTAAAGAGGTAAATAGTGTACTGGTACATGTATTCATTTAATTATACATCCCTTAATTAGAACTTTAAATATTGATATAAATGTAATTACATATGTTGACTTACTGTACACGTGTACATTCAGTTGACAAAAGTATGTCAATTTTTTTTTCACTATATATTTCTTTAGAAACCAACATCTTTCAAAGAATTGTTAAAAATTAACCCCTTGCCCGATTTTCAAAAGACCTGAATTGATAAATTCAGAATTTCCTTAGCTTTTCTGGCATCATTTTTAAATATTTGTCCAATCTTCTGTTCTTAAGATATTAACAATCCATAGTAAGATTTTTGAACTCGCATATTGCAAAAAATATATCGTAGAGCTCTTAAAAAATATTTTAGTGTTGTGTTTGAAATATCAAATTTTACCAATTTCAATGTATGTCAAAAAGTGCAAATTGAAATTACCGTAATCAATATTAATTTCCTCAAAATTTGACAAATACATGTACATGTAAAAACATCAGAAAACCTTTTAAAAATAAGCCTTGTTTTCAATAAAATATACATGGAAAAAAGAAAAAAATTACACACAGATGAATGCATTTTTTTTTACAAATACAATCTATAATGTAATAAATTAGAAGTTGTATTATACTGGTAAACCTTAATAAATATATATATATATATATATATATATATATATATATATATATATATATATATATATATATATATATATATATATATAAACACTGGATTACTTTCATGCCAATACAGTTCATCGATTTCCATATAAAGAAGTGCGCTGGATCACGGAAAGATTACTTCAGCACCTAGCCTTCTGAATTCTAACAACAATAATCGACAGTTATTAGAGACTATACAGATAGAACGAATCTGCTGGCGAGCTTGGATATATTTCAGATAATGACATTTGTACACTTATTTTTGCTTTTCAATCTGGTTGTGGTATGTTACTCCAGATTTGACAGGTACGTAAATTTTAATCTTTATAGAAAGAATATCTGCACGATTTTGTTCATCCCTAATTTCAAAACATTGTTTTATAAAAAAAAAATATGAGGGATTTCATACTGTAAAGTAACCGACATGTTCTTCGTTTTGCTTTAGTATGCACTCTACATGTCGTTTGAACAAATATCTGCATGTAAAAGCTTTCTTAAATAACAAATGCATGAAACGTAGTTAAATAAATTTATTCGATCGTCTTCTTTTATAACAGACGACAATCCTGCTACCAAACAAAACCAAAAATGGTCTACAAAAGAGGACATTTATGTGTAAGAAGGTTTTATGGTATATGGTACGTACAAACTTAATTGAAAAATATGCGAGATAGTCTTCGTCAAAAGATTCAAATATATATATATATATAGAAAATTACAACTCGTACTTTTATACATGAACATTATTTAGAAACATATTATTTTGCAATTGCGTACTATACCATTACATGTCACTATTTTTAATTCAAAACAAACAAATGCGAATAATAGATGTTACAGTAGATTTTTGAAAATATACGATATCTACAATAAAAAAAGTGTCAAAAATTGCAAATTCTATCTTTCATTTTATAGCACCCGCAAGTTGTCTATCTTAGTAAGAGCCTATAAGAATGAGAGAAAATGCTGCCCGGGTTATGACGGTCCAATCTGTGAGCGGAGTGAGTACATTACATCAAAACGTAATTCAAAATAGAAATAATGCGGTTTCATAAATATTCGTGGGCATCAGTTTCTAAGGATTAAGACAACATCACAGTTTCAAAGTAAGTACAAAATGTCGTTAAATTTGAACTTGAATGAACATTCAATTTCATTGGTCAGCTCAACAACGAAATCCACGAAAATTGGTATTTAACGAATATTGATGAAACCACAGTACACCGTAGATAGCACCTTTTGGGAAATATCTATTTACTTTTTTAAATAGTACAGGGAAATGACAACATAAATGTAAATACAACTATAATGAACTTACCAAGATGTTTGAATATACTAATCCCCTGACTAACAATGAAATCACTGTTTTTTCAAACCCAGTAAAGATGTTACATTAAAAGTTTAAAATCGAAGGTTTCTAAACTTATCTATAACAATCTCTGCTATGAGAATATAAGTTTGAGTTTCCTCAGTTAAATTAATTTACATAATAGTTTGTACAAAAAAATCCTGAGATTCTTCCATGTTACAAAAATGTTAATCCCATTGACACTAGTCTTTGATATCTACTTATCTTAATCTCCCGCCAAATTAAAAAATTTCTGGACAATAGAAGTGTTAAATTATCCTAACAGGTATATGTGTGAATGTTTATTTTTCTGGCATGTCATTACCATCTCTTTTCTCGAAAAAAAAAAGCAATGCCTGTCAAAAATAAAATGTAAGAGAGTATGGTTTAAGATCTGGAAGAGTACGGTTGGGCTAACAGTGCTGGAACCCCGCACGTTAGCATAGATTGTGTTATGTTGGGCTAACTGTGCTGGAACCCCGCACATTAGTGGAATGTGTGTAATATCAAACTAACTGTGTTAGATTTCTGCACGTTAATGTACGGAATTATATCGGTGCATAAAATCATATCGGACTTTCCGTGCTGGAATCTCCGCACGTTATTAAGTTGTTATCTCGAAACTCCGAGATGTTTTCATTGGAATTCCATGTACTGTTATTTCATCAACTTAAATACAACAGTTTTTATTCGGCGTAAACTTGAGCGAGTGTAACGAATTGAGCTTTTCCCTGAATTCGCCATATATATTTTAAGAACTTATACATTATAATTTACAGTTTACAATACTAATCAACTGCAAATACAAGATACGCTCGTGAAAGTTGGGTAGTACATGTATTTTAATAGAATGCCGTGTCGCATCCTACCGGGCTAACCACAACTTCACGTAAAACATCACGGAAAAAACATTCACGCTTAAAATCTATTGGTGAAACAGACCCTTTTTCCCAAGGCTTTGTCAAAATGGAATAGTTTCTGTCGAAGGTTTAACGGAAGTTATCTTGTTCTATTGATAATAGTCTTTTTAATTGAGGGAACATTTTAAATGTAAGTTAATGAAACAATTGACAATAAATTATCGATGTTCAGATAACATTACTGGTTATTGCCAGGGACACATATAATAACGGTATGGACAGAGAGACCGCCATGGTTATTCACCCCAAATATCACACATAATCGAAGAAGTTTACCAAACTCCGTTTATTCCTAGTAATCAATTTATTTGTTAACTAAGAACATCTATATAATTTTCTTACTTTTAAAGGTAGTTTTGAGACATTTTAAAAGCATACGTGTATGTTGTAAAATGATTAAGGGCAAATCAGAAGCATTTGATTTTTATACTTCATCGTTATTTTTTTCAGATAAGGCTTTTAAGTGCAAATAACATCTTAAAAAGTTTAGGAAAGGTATTTAAAAGGTTTTCAAAACAGAGATAATTAAAATCAAGATAGATATTTGAAATAAAATTAACCGAGGCGAGATATCTCAAGGCTTGCAATAGTTTCATTTATCGTGAAAAGTAATTACGTCCTACTGCTAGCATACAATATTTTTGCGAACCTTTTAACTGTTTAGTGTAGGTAAAACGCAAGCCAATCAAATTTTACAATTTTTAATATCATCTTCAAAGTATAAAAAAAATATTTCAAGCGATGTTTGGCAGTTGTAATAGCTTAAATGCTATTATATCAATATCTGTTTTGGTCAAAAATTCTTAACGAATAAACTGAATGTTAACTTTACATAATTATTTTAAAGTGGCATGGGACATCTGTTAATATTATTGTGGATAAAAGATTATTATAATCAAAACTCTTTCACCAGTTTATAATTTTCAAATTTACAATATTTGACCAAAATATATTTTAAAATTTGGTTCGAAAGGTAAGGGTAATGAAAGCCCCAGCGGGATTCGAAATTTTGACTTACAGATTCGTAGTTAATGCTCTAATTAATTGCTCTGCGCTGTAACAGTTGTAGGAAAGAAAAACATCTGTAGAAACTATATTTGATGTTAGTGTATACTTTAATAGGAAGTGCGTCATAATATGTAGGTGTCCTATACCACCTTAAAGAACATAATATCTCTTGGGAAAGTTTACGCTTTATAAACTGCGGCGTAGTGTATGCAAAAGGATTAAGTGTCTCAAGTTATTTAACACTTGTACAGTGTATGATTTAAGTTAACTCTCATCTATTAAGTTCCGAAGACAAACTATAAGCAAGTTTTTGTTAAAAATGACGCAAATTAATACTTTGCCAAACAAATTAAATACTTTTTGCACGCAATATAATTTGAGTCAAGCAAATACATGTAATTTACATTTATACTCTGTCCCAAGACATCCTCGACTCACATTTTGCTTAATTACTCGATTTTTATTAATATCTAAGGGTTCAAACGATTTTCATTCAAAAGTATGAAAATTTTCCAATATTTCTTTTTTGAAACGCCCCTCTAGCTTATCAGGTTTTAATACACGGCTGAAAAATGTGAGTCTTCGGGTATTTTGTATTGCAAAAGACCCGGATGATAATGTTGAAAAATTGTGCTTGGTATTCCAAATCACTTCCGAATGGAGAACAGATGTCATCATTTCTCATTATAAATCTCCGTAAGAAATCTGTTTTGAATCTGTGTGAAATTTTACGAGTGAAAAATGATAAAGTGTTCATGAAGTTATATTGGATATTTTCCCTTTCATTGATTTCAATTGCACTTCTTTCATGGGTATGCGTATTTTCATTAAAAATCGTCCAAATGTGCTGCATAAATATCTTTAGACAGACTATAGAATCAAATTATAAAAAATGTTAACAAAGGCTGGCGGTGTAACAAAGAATATTGACCGAAGTTGAAAATTGACCCGGGAGTCATTTTCAACGTTGAATATTGACCCCCGGGTCTATTTTCAACTTTGAAAATTGAGACCAAAAGTCGTGAAATTTATACATGGGATCATTTTTCAACAGCTTGAAAAATATGTTTAAAACCTCTTATGACATCGACATGTTGAAAATTGACCCTGTTGAAAGTTGACTCCGACTTCAGAGTTCTGAACTGTCTTTGAACTGAACTGGAACTTGCTCTTCACGGTTTAAATGTACATGTATGTACTTGAAAGTTTCAGTTTCAAAATTTTCATACTTTCCGCTTGATTTGCCGACTTGGGTGATTTGACATGTTTAAGGTTATACGATCATTTGTTATTAGACTGAAAACTTGGTTTATATCCATTCGTTATACTATGTAAATAAAGCTTAGAAGATCTTTTGCTTTTGAATTAGACAGGTGAGTCGGGGTAGCAACTCTTTTTATTACATAGAATGGATTTCCATTCCCTCTTGGAACATGATTAAAAGGTCATCAATGACAGATTAATTATTAGTCGTTGCTGTCAGTATTTTTGTAGCTTAAAGAAAATAGGTTATTTGTTTTCAAGTATACTAAAACATAATATAATTAATGTCTCTTTTCTCAAAATATTGACATCAACCCTCACTATTCCCTTTAATAAGAAAAAATATATAACGTCAGGTGCCTGTACTTAATTCTGAGAAGTCAGGATAATTCCCTGACAAAAAAAATAAATGAACACTTGTCATATTTTATCTTACAAGTCGTCAACGGTTTTTATTTCATTTATTCGAATTGACATTAATTTTTCGCAAACTTTCCTGATAAGCTATTTTGCCAATTTTCTGCATATGCATAGTCTTTTTAACAAAGATTACAATCGATGTCTATTTTGTTTAGTTTTCATTTCATTAACTACGTGTATATTTGATTTTGAAACACATGCACCTGACGTTATATAATTTTCTCATAATAAAAAATATATACCCTATATGCATTGATAATATAGGTGTCTGTGATAGGAAGGTCAACCACCTGTTCCGACCAAATGTACTGCATGGCCCTCCACATCATTTTCATGAACGATATGTTTTGGTTGTTTTTTTGGTTATTCAAAAATGCAATCAAAAATGCAATTTACCATTTCATTGACGAAAACAAAAAAATTGATGTTAAGCTATCTAGAAACCATACAAGCAAAATTACGTATAACCCAGGAAAGAGTGTGCATGAAAATGTACACATACAACATGTCGCTGTAATATGTCTGAAATACTAAAGTTATTAATGTAAGGGGAAATGAAGAACAAAAAGATGATTGTTGGTTTTTTTCTGTTATTGAGAAAACTTCTTTGAAGAAAATAATATTAGCGTATTATCATATTGTGAATTTGTCATTTACTGGGTGGAATAATCACAGTTTTAATATATTGAGTGGTTGCAAGAACAAAAATCATAATATGTCATATTTTAAATTTTGTCTTAACGCCAATCCAGAAAACTTGCAATTAACAATATCACATTATCAATTTACAGGGTGAGTGTAAAGCCCAAATTAAACAACATGTGTTATTGTATTTTTTTTTATTTATTATTTATATTTGTTCAACTATCAAGCAAATACTAGTATAAAAATGTTTCACTGAATAGAATAGTTCATCGTGTAACCATATATACCTATATTCTTATTAAAAACATATTTTTATTTAAAATATAGATATCACACAAAACAGCAGTTGTACGCGAAAAGTTCACTATGAATGAAATAGTTAAAAACATATTTGAAAATTACTATGTTAATTCGAAAAATGGTCATTGAAATGTTATGTTTTTTCGTCCCACTGTTAAAACATGTAAACATGTTAAACTATAGAATAAATATGAACAAAAAAAACTAAATTGTTGGTGAAATGAATCGAAGTTATAAATATCAATTAGTTCAAGTGTGAATATTTGCTGTTGAATTTTGAACCGGTTTCGTGATCAAAATTCTACGATGCGGGTCAATATTCAATTGACCAGGGTCTTTATTCAACACTTTATGTCTCAACGTTGAAAAGTGACACCCAGGTCAATTTTCAACCCGGGTCAAAATTCTTCGTTTCAGCGGCAATCTCTTTTCAAAGTAAGTAATTTTTCCATGTACATTGATATTCTTCATAAGACATCGATGCACATTGGATCCACAATTGTAAGGTGGACACTCAATAGAGCCTGCATCTTTACTAACCAAAGGTTTACGATCCATTCGCCCAAAGCGGAGTGTAAACCCTTGGGTACCGAAGATGTAGATTATGACGCTTTATATTTTTCAGATTTCAGCAGAATTTAGTTTCCATCGTTTTGAAGCCAAGTCAAATCAACGATGTGAAAGTGATTTTTCGACATCCAAGATCAGTTTTGTCTGTGTCCAAACCTTAGAAAAAAAACCCCAGACAGAACCAATGAATAACTATTGATAATTTTAATTATCAGTGTTATGCTAGTAATCTTGAAACTTTTTTTAAACAAAGTTAAACATTATGAAACTGACCGTGTGTATATGACAGAATAAATATTTTCAACATAAGCATTTATTTATTATTTATTTAGTTTTACTCGGTTACAATGAATATAAGTGGGTTGATTTAAATGGGCACAATTTCATTTTTCAACAGACTTTGAACCATCTCATCCAAGCATCCCTTTTTAGGTTACAAATGTTATAATTGCATTCAACATTGTGGAACTGTGTTCGACATCTTTTTTTGGCTCCCCTGAATCCTTTTGGATGTCAAAATGTATTTATAATAATCACTTTTTAAAGTTCATTATCCCTCTGCTACAAAATGCGTCAACACTTTTTTTATTCTTCTATAATGTACATTTTCATAAAGCACTATACCTTGTGATAAATGCTGACCATAGTTTTGAACAAGCAAAATTTCTCAGTTATTAGTCTTGGATGAAGTTTATGTTGGCAAAATTTTCTTTTTCTTTTTTAGCCGTGGCTCAGTCTTTCTGAAAGACAACTACCTTAAAATAAGCCGGTCTTTGAAAAATGCAAAAATGGCGTGAAAAGATTGACTTTGTGATGTCACATTTCGGAATGAAGGCACTTGGATCAAAATAAGAATTATGAAAAATCTTTCATATATGCACATGTACAAAGAAACATCTTAGTACAGTAAAAATATGATCTTCATGTAAGAGGGTTATTTTAAGTCCTTATCATATATTGTTCTGTGGAATCTTATTAATTATATCTTCGTATTTTGACAAATAGTGTCCAATATTACTAGACACATTCTAGAATCCTAAATTTTATAGTCGATAGCCTTTACACTACGAAGATTTAAGACCGCTCTTGCCAATATACTAATAATTATAAATAGACATTAAGATTGAATTATATGTAAAATCGTTACGGGGTTTTTTTTAATCAGAAGATGAAAGGTCAATGTAATTTGGTATGTCATTAAGTTATCATAATTTAAAAGTTATCATTTACATAATGGTTGTAAAAAATGATTAAGTCTACGGAAAAAAATATTAAAGTAAGAAATTCTCGAGAAATTAAAAATCACCAAGAGGCCCATTGTCATCTGAATACTATATAAAGCCCTTAGATGGACTTGTCAGGGAGTCTTATGTTTGTACGTTTAGTTTCATTTTGGAGTCTAAACTCCTCTGAATGTTACCTCAGCTTTTAATAGTCGATGTTTGCAAACTTCAGTTTATAAAGGTGGGGGAGGCTAATGGATCAAGAGTCGGAGGAATCTCGAATCATCTTTATCCTAGCTCCAAGGGCCAAATTTTTTAATTTTTAAACTTTTTGAAAAGATACCTGCAGGCCTTTAATGATTATACTTTTATCATATTCACAATTTTATTTCTAATGCACCCATATGCGTACAATTTATTGCTACAAGCATACGATGCACAGGGAATTGAAGTAGATTTCCAAATATATAACACATATTTGATCTAATTTGGCCGAGTGATAATTTACCTTGTAGTTTTTAGGATGAAGTTAAAAAGTTTTGTAGTTAACGGAAGACGCACAAGCAATGACAATAGCTAGGTTACCTGAGTGACTCAAGTGACATATATATATATATATATATATATATATATATATATATATATATATATATATATATATTATATTATATTATATTTTTGTGACACTCCCACCCCAAAAAAATATTCATGGGCAGCGAATTTTACAATTATGGAAGAGGCCCCCGCCAAATCTGTCATGCTCAGAAATGCAGTAATCTACATACATTTCTCTCTTTGCTCTCCAAACAAGTCTTTTGCTATCATGAATCCGAAACTCGTTTGAGAAAAGAAATGACCACCAATTACGTTGTTGCCAATTTCTGTGTTATGTTGGCCACTTTATTCGAATTTTTTTTGTGCTGCAACTTAATAGGGGTACGGCTGGTCATAAAATTACTATAAGCAGGGATTATCCTGGTGGATCAGTTTCTAACAATATGAGTTAAGATCCGTCTACCCGTTGCTCTCTGAAATTAATTACCAGCACGTTAGAAACGATGCATCTTGGCAACATTGAGTAAACAAAAGGTCTGTATGGTCTGCCCGATTTTGGCCCTCTTTAATAATTTTCTGACGTAAATTTCTGTTCTATAAACAACTGATTACGCTTTGGGTATCGTGAAGTCTTTCTGCAATGCCTTAGTAATTACCTTACTTCCAGCATCCCTCTTGCGTTAGTCCACATTCCTCAAATTAAGGAAATACTTGTTTAATGTAAAGATATGATGCCTAACTAATTTTGTCCAGTACATATAGTTAATAAAGAAACCCAGTTATACATAAATCATTGAGTCTGTAAAACAAAGAAATAGTTAAAGATCAATAATTAATATGTTAATAACCAATATTTAAAGAGGTATATATTGTACTGGTAATGTATATATGTATATATCCTTTACTTAGAACCTTAAATATTGATACTAATGTAATTACATATCTTGACTTACTGTACATGTGTAGCACAATTCACTGAATTTGAATGCATTTTTTTTTTACAAATACAATCTTTAATGTAATAAATTAGAAGTTCGATTGTACTAGTAAACCTTAATATTTTTTGTGTATCATAAAAAGGAGTGCGCTGGATTACGGACAGATTACTTCAACACCTAACCTTCTGAATTCTAAAAACAATAATCGACAGTTATTAGAGACTATGTAGACAGAATGAATCTGTCCGTCTGTCCTTCTGTCTGTCTGTCCGTAACAAAAATTTCTATCGCATTTTTTTCAGCAACTAGTCATCGCAGATGCTTGAAATTTTAACACAGAATGTGTTTAGGCATGCCATTTATTTGTACCAATCGGACGTCAACTTCCTGTTAAATGACGACTGTTTATTTTTAGCCTAAATTTTCAAACAAATTTTTGTCAAAGATTTCTCAGCAACTATGTATCGCATGTGCTTGAAAGTTTTACACACTGTTTGCTAAGGCATGCCATATGGTGGGATCTATTTTTGTACCAATCAGACGTCAACTTCCTGTTAAATGTCAAATTTGTTTATTTTTAGCCTTAATTTTCAAACAAAGGACTATATATGATTAGAGCCTAAAACGGCCCCTTAAAATGAACATTATCATTTTACTGTTATTATTTGTTTTCATTTTGATTCAAGTGCCCATAATATAAAAATACGACATCGTAAAGTTAACCTTTTCCCGCCATTTTCGCATTTTAAGCATAAAAAAAAATTTTGGTAGCAGTTTTTTTTTTCAGAAAGCATTGAGCGCATGCTTGAACAAACAAAATATTTTCATTAGAGATGTATCTATCCAAGACTAATAAGCGACATAAAAAAGTTTGCTTGTTTAAAGCTGCGCTCTATATTTGCCATTAAGAAAAAAACAATAAGAAAAATGTCAAATGTTGACTGATTTTGATTGAATTATAAAAATAGCATCACTTCTGACGTTATATACTGCTAGTGAGTGCAAATAAATCAAATAAATAAGTGAAAAATATATCTAATATCAAGTCTTTGTAAAAGTAACAAGTAACATAACAATTTAATGTATTTGAAACACTTTAAAAAAAGGCACATTTGGGGGCCAAATTTGACTCATATCATATATAGTCCTTTCGACAAAGATTTCTCAGCAACAGTCTATTGAAGATGCTTGAAGTTTTAACACACTATTTGTTTAGGCATGCCATACATTGGAAACCTTTTTTGTACCAATCTGATATCAGCTTCCTGTTAAATGTTGACACTGCCTGTTTAGCATATTTACATCAGAGCGGGGGTATTACTACATGTATTGAGCATTGGCTCATAGATATCTTGTTATCAATATATTTGTTACCTAAGAACATCAATACATTTAACTTTTCTTACTTTAAAAGGTAGTTTTGAAACGAAACATATAAAAAGCATATGCTGTAAAATGATTAAGGGTGAATCAGAAGCATTTGATTTTTATACTTCATCGTTATTTTTTTCAATAAGGCTTTTAAGTGCAAATAACAAATCTTAAAAAGATTAAGAAAGGCATTTAAAAGGGATTCAAAACGGAGATTATTAATAACAAGATAGATATTTGAAATAAAATTAATCTACAAAATCTTCAAAGGTGAGATATCGCAAAGCTTGCGGTAGTTTCATTTCTTGTAAATAGTAATTACGTCTTACTGCTAGCATACAGCATTGTTGTGAACCTTTAAACTGTTTAATGTAGGTAAAACGCAAGCCAATCAAATTTCACAACTTTAAAATTGTCTTCAAAGTATAAAAAAAATATTTCAATCGATGGTTGCCAGTTGTTATAGCTTAAATGCTATTACATAGTATCAGTTTTGGACACAAATCTTAACGAATAAACTAATGTTAACTTTACATCATTATGTTGAAGCTGACATGAATTCATTAATACGCATTATTCCCCCTTTTATCTCCGACTACCGCCATATTAATTTTCAATTTCTATTGTTCTGCTCATCGCTACACACCCGTATATAAGGCCGAGAGCACTATTCATGCTTCACCGCAATCAGGTATTTCATTCACCCGAACACGGTACTTTGGACGAAAAGACTTGTAGAAATGCGTTTTGAACAAAAATAATACGACAACCACTGCACTGGTAAGGAATATCCATTGAACGACGAAACAAGAAATCCAGGCACACATATTTCAAAAAAATAGCATTTTCTCAATACCGGGTATATCACTATGTTACAACATTGCACATGCGCAATCCTCACACTGTGGCAGATGGATTTTAGAAACGGGGTGGTTTTGTAAAAACCGATGGAAACGTTGTTACGCTGTTACTTTCTGGGATTTACTATCATTTATCTACTATGTTGGATGTAGTGCCGCGGGGGTCTTCAAAAAGATGCAGGTGTTTCACACTCTGTATAAACGACTCACGTGTTCGATTTGTATGCGAAGTAAGACAGCACTATTTGTGCAAAATAATTCGGATACCTTGAAAATTATTTCAAAGAATAAATATATTTATGTTTAATTGATTGTAGTTTCCTTTATTCTTTTTTTTTTTTTACAAACATTTTAATACAATGTGTAGTTCATGCATTTAGAAGTCCGTGCACACTGAATGCCTCGATTGGAAAGCAACCGACTGTAACTTTCTCGACCGGTAAATATACCCCAGTGGCAGATGAGGAATGATCGAAACTAATATGGTTTTATGAATTCATGTCAGTTTAAAGTAGTATCGGACACCTATCAATATGAATTTAATATTAAAGACTATTATAATCAAAATATTTTACCATGTTTATAATTTTAAAATTCTACAGTATTTGACCAAAAATATGTTTTAATATTTTTTTTCGGAAGGTAAAGGTTAAGAAAGCCCCAGCGGGATTCGAAATTTTAACGTACAGATTGGTAGTTAACGCTCTGAACAATTGCTCTACGCTGTAAGGTAGCAGTTTTAGGAAAGGAAAATGTCTTTAAGAATTATACTTGATGTTATTGTATATATTCTCTCTCTTCTAATTCGTTTTAAGCATAAATAAATAGTTCCTAGCGTTTATCATATTCATTTTAGGTCTAAAACTGGAATTTTTACTTCAACATTCATAATGTAAACAAAAGCTTTGTTTACATGACAAAGAATAGTGAGCTCTGCATTTCGCTTATAACATGACGAATGACAATCACATTTTGGTTGACTTTTAGAAATGCCTTACTAAAGCATTGTAAACATTTAAAACGGTAAACTAATTTTGACCAAAATCGTGACCATGCTCCTTTAAAACATTTTAAAGAAATGAATAATTTGACAGAGAACACGTTACCGATGCAAGATAAAACTTAGGCAAATACAGCTCATTTAATATAAAAATAGTTGGGGTGTAAAACACTCGATATATTACCTATTACCTATTACAAGATGTAAAAATCTCGAAAATTCTGAAAGCACAAATGAAGTAAGTTTAACGAATTCATATGGTAACAGTTGGAGGTCAGTTATTGTGAAACAAAGTAAACGGCTGTAAATTGATGCATGTATGGAACCACTGAATATTTCTCGATATGTGAATACGATAAGAACACTTTAACAAATAACTTTCACGTCAAGCCTAAGCTAGCGTCACCACTTGGATCTTCTAACACTCTTGAAAATGCTAAGCGGAATGAAAATTCTTAATGAAATATGTTCTAAACATTTCCAACAAATTCCCATAGGGTTTCAATAGAAAAAAATTTTACCTTAAAAATAACTGATATACATGTAGTTGTAAAAAACTTCATTCAAAAAATCATCAAACTATCCAGGGTAGAAATAATTAGACCCGGTCTCGTTAATGATGTACACTATTATATTGTAGGCTTAGATTTGCAGGTTGTCAAACACATACATGTAACAACGTCCTTGTTTTGCCAGATACTACGTGAGTTTCCAGATAACGTGGGCTTTTAACACAATAAAACACGTACAATGGTCAGATACCTGCATAAGTAACGTTTGAGAACCACTTGGATGTTAAATGTATTTATAATAATCACTTTTTAGTGTTCGTAATCCTTCTACAAAATGCGTCAACACTTTTTGTATTATTCTATGATGTACATTTCATACAACACTCTACTTAATGATATAAAAAATAATTTTTTTGAATGTTTCGTGCTGTTCACACTTATTCAAAAATTTATGGTGAACATAATCCTGATATGAAGAAGAGATCGCACACTGTTAAGAATATATTATATTTTATTATCAGGGAATAAAATTTAAAAAAAAATACATGTCAAATCTAACAACAAAGATTGTATCAAGAGAATTTAAAACAATTAATAAAATGAAGGGAAGCGGTGCTTCTTTTGTCACAATAACTTTCTCAAAAATTCTACTGAAGAAATCAACGTTCATTTTGCAAAACTTACCGTTCATAAAAAAACAAAGATACAACATATATAATGTATTTTCATTTTCTATTATATGATCATTTATTTTCTCATAAAAAAACTATGAATTATTATCTTGGCAATTTCTTCTGACTCCTATTTCTAAATGACCTGATGATGAAATTTTCTTTGTTATATTTTCGGAAATGACATTGATTGAAACTTGAGTATCAAAGTTCAATTTCCTGTTGCAACGAAGACTAAGAATATTGAAAGAACTTTCAATAGTGAATGTATTTTAAAAAGAATCTGTATTTAACGAAATGGTAGTTTTATGAACTGATGCAACATTTTCCAATGTGTATTGTATGTGATGTTTAAAATGGTAGACACCACACTTTCTATAGAGAAATTTTGACCTTCTTAAAATGATTCTATAAAATACTCAAAAGTGTCACAAAAACCACAAAAGCATAAATCTTTAAGGAAGTAACATGTATCTCTCTTATCAGAGTATCTATGAACGTTAACTTGGTATTAGTGGGCTTAGTGTGGCATCATATTCCGTTTTAGCCAGAGGAAAGCCTGGAGGCTCAACGATGGAAAATATTAGAAATCGTGACTTTGTTATAAGCTCTTTAATTTCTTAAGCGAACTCCTAATTTTTTTAGGATGAAAACTGATGACTTTCCATATCGTTTCGCAGAAAAAAAATAAAGCTCTCTAATGATTCCGCAAAAACCATGAAATTACAATTTTCCCATAACTTTATGAATTTTGCTACAATGTTAAAAATTTGAACAAAAATTATAAGCAAAATTTCTGTTTTGTAAAATGTTAAAAGTCTCAATTTATCGCCGAAATTAATCATTTTTGACGGTACATAATGAAAGTATTGCTACATGTAACCCAGCCTTTCGTTTTGTGATTTTAGATTGCCGTTAACAGCAATAAATATACGGTTTTACATTTAACAATCTTAAAACAGAATTTAAAGAAATGAATAATTTGACAGAAAACACATTACCGATGCAAGATAAAACTTAGTCAAATATACCTCATTGAATATAAAAATGCTTTAGTTGGGGTTTAATACACTCGATCGTTTTCTTGTTTAAAAAAATATTACCTAATATAAGAAATACCCCTCTCCATCTTGTTTCCCCACAAGTAGTGATTTGTTTTTTACAAAATTAATAGAGGGGATTCCATGTGAAATATTTGCATATAAAGCATTATTAACCATAATTGCTCAATTAAATTAATTCCATGAAATAATCCACCCAAATATTTTGTTATTTTTATATTATAGTTTAGCTTGTGTTGGAAGTAATGGTTTCAAAAAAAAAAAGAGACAACTATTATGATTCATGTAAAGATGACGGTATGGTTGCAGTAAAAACCACAGAGGAATATAATTGATGGTGAAAAACCATATATCATTATTATTTAAATTTCACCAAAAAACAATCTCGAAATTTTTGAAAGCACAAATGAAGAAAGTTTAATAAAGTAATATGGTAACGATTGGAGGTCAGATATTGTGAAACAAAGAAAACGGCTGTATATTGATGCATGTATGGAATCACTGAATATTTCTCGATATGTGAATACAGATAAGAACAATTTAACATATAACTTGGAATACACGTCAAGCCTAAGCTAGCTTAACCAATTGGATCTTGTAACAGTCTTGAAAATGCTGAGTGGAATGAACATTCTAAATGAAATATGTTCTAAACATTTGAAACAAATTGCATTGTATTCTAGTAATTTTACATTATATTAGCAATTTAACGAAGTAAAAAAGATGTTGAGTTGCAACATTATCTGAAATGTCTGTTACTTCCGGCATTGCTAACAGTTGTTCAGTTTGGGTCGTATGACTTGCCAGGTAATGCTACTTTTTTATTTCGTTTTATTTTACATGGCTGATATGATTGGTTAGAAATTGACGACATAGTACGGTTACACTCATTTTGTAATTACACGCAAAGAAAATATGCTTCGAGCAAGATAATTCTATAAAATCATATGCTATTTTCTGTGTAACGAATGCAGGTCTTTGATGTACATTTATGATATACGTAACATATTTTATTTCAAATAATAAAAGATAAGTTTGCTTCATATTGCAAAAACTAATTTAAGGATGACATGCAGTGAAAAGATATCCCATTTTATGCGTTGTTTTTGGATTTTAGCTCACCTGAGCTTTTCTGATCAAGATGTATCCGTTGTCTGTCGTTGTTGTAAACTTTTCACATTTTCATCTTCTTCTCCAGAACCACTTAGCCAATTTCAACCAAACTTGGCAAAGAGCATCACTAAGTGAAGGGGATTCAAAGTTTGTTCTAATGAAGGATCACGACCTCTTTAAAGGGCAGATAATTTAGAGTTATTGAATTTTTTTGGTATTTTTAAAAATATTCTCAAAAACAATTTGTCCAGAAAATCTCAAATTTGTGTGAATGCATCCTCAGGTAGTGTATATTCAAGTTTGTTCAAATCGTGGTACCCGGGGGTAGGGTAGGGCCACGATGGGGGGATCAAGTTTTACAAAGAAATATGCAGAGAAAATCTTTAAAAAATCTTCTTCTCAAAATCTATTAGGCAATAAAAGCTGACATTGTGTGGAAGCATTTTCAGGTATTGTAGATTCAAGTTTGTTCAAATCATGGTCCTCGGGGTAGGGTGGACCACAATGGGGGGATTAATTTTTACAAAGGAATATAACGATAACAATTTCTAAAAATCTTCTCAAAAACAATTTGTCCAGAAAATCTCAAATTTGTGTGAATGCATCCTCAGGTAGTGTATATTCAAGTTTGTTCAAATCATGGTCACCGGGGGTAGGGTAGGGTAGGGCCACGATGGTGGGATCAAGTTTTACAAAGAAATATGCAGAGAAAATCTTTAAAAATCATCTTCTCAAAATCTATAAGGCAAGAAAAGCTGACATTTGTGTGGAAGCATCTTCAGGTAGTGTAGATTCAAGTTTGTTCAAATCATGGTCCTCGGGGTAGGGTGGACCACAATGGGGGGATTAGGTTTTACAAAGGAATATATCGATAACATCTTTTAAAATTCTTCTTCTCAAAACAGAGGCAGGAAATACTCTAATTTGTGGGGAAGCATCCTCAGGTAGTGTAGATTCAAGTTTGTTCAAATCATGGTCCCCGGGGGTAGGGTGGGGCAATGAGGGTGATAAAGTTTTACAAAGGAATATAAAGATGCTGCAAGCGTGTCTGTATAGCCCCTAGAAATGCAGGGGGCGGGGTCAATTTTACGTCACAAGACGAAAGGAAGGGGAGGGTTGTGAGATATAGGCCCAGACGATGATTGGTAAAGGTGAGGGTTGTCAGATATAGCCCCAGACGATGATTGGTAAAGGGGAGGGTTGTCAGAATAAGCCCCGGCCAATAATTGGTAAAGGGGACGGTTGTCAGATATATAGCCCCAGACGATGATTGGTGCAGAGTGTAATTAGAAATAAAGAAGGATACACCACAACAAATTGCTTTCATGCAATAAAAATGAACTCAAAAAGAAAGTGGGAGGTGCATATTATTGTGTATTATGATGCCTCTACTTATTTTTCACTAAGAGTAATTCGATATATATGCTGATTTCCTATAAATCGCAGTAAACAGACTGATTCCCTGCAAAACCGACTGATTCCCTGCAAAAAGGTCAGTACGATGAACTGATACACACCTATTCGGAACACTTACTAATTTCTGTTAACCAAAGGAAAAATTGCGAAAAAAAAGAAAAAAAACCCAAAATGCATATGGACGATCTTGTAATATTGTCACCAAACAGGCATCTTGAAGAAAAGAAAAAGACCTCAAAAGAATGAAAAGCATGGATGATGATCTTTTAGTATTGTCACCAAAAGGGACCATTGAAGAGGCGAGGGAGGAGGAGGACGACAAAGAAGATGTCAAGAGAGTAAATCCCTACAGCAAGAAAACAATGGAAGAGTTTGACATTGGGAATGACTGTCATGTGTCAGCACAGAACTAAGAAGGAAATGTGTACATACACATACAGTATTTTGATACCACTCCCAGAGGAAAGCCATACCCGTCAAAAAAGGCATAGCATTAGCGTAAGAGAAATGGAAAAAAATTAACAGAGGACTGTATTGGTGACATTGACAAAGCGTTAGATGACCTGAAGAAAGAAGATGCCAATGTGTCTTACAAGGAACACATTGGTCATTATGTTCACGTCACCAAGGAACAGGGGTATGGTTTCGTATACATAAGAAAATAGTGGCTGCCTGAAAAAGCAGAAATGATTGTTGCGACGAGAAAGGGCATTCTCTCTCTGTTGCAATGTGGAAAGAACTCAAGAAGACTATTCCTGTTATAAGGAAAAGGTTCCAGAAAGAGTTGGACAGTATTAGATATTGCTTTTTAGATCACAACAATCAGATGTCAATGTTGGAATGTCCAAGCTGTAATCCGGACGAATTTATGAATTATTAATTTAAAAAACCCAAGAAATCAGGAGATGAATTATTTTGTTAGGTTATTAATGACACATGTATTAATAAAAAATACCACAAAGATTTTTTGTTTGTTTGTGCAGTATAAAAGGTATGCAAAAAGATGTATAAAAAAACCCAAAATGCATGTAAAATTGGATTAGTATTGAAAATGTTGTCCAACGAAGAGGATCATTATTTAAAAAAGATATGGGCAGATACTAAACAACTTGCCGCTTTTAGTGGTCCATATAAGTTATATCAAATTGTAAAACGTGAAGGCAAATATAAAATTGGTTTTCAAAGAATCAAGCAGTTTTTGTCCGACACTGATGCATACTAATTGCAGAAAAGGTACAACGAAAATTTAAACGACGTCATATTATAATAATTTCAATTGGTACTATCTGGGACGCAGATTTACAAGATGTATGGGATATCTCGAAGCACAATGACGGAATTTAATTCAGTACATATTGGTATTGCAAGACATTTTTTCCCGATTCCTCTTAACCGCTCCACTTAAAGCTGACATGAATTCATAAATACGCATTATTTCCCTTATGTATCTGACTACTGCCATATTAGTTGTCGATTTCTATTGTTCTGCTCATCGCTACACACCCCCTATATAAGACTGATAGCACTATTCATGGTTCACCGCATTCAGGTATTTCATTCACTCGAGCACGTTACATTGGACGAAGAAGAGACCTGTAGAAGCGCGTTTTGAACAATAATATTATGACAACCACTGCACTGGTAAGGACTTTCTAATGAATGACGAAATAAGACAGACTGAAAATCCAAGCACACATATTTAAAAATCCTCGATAGTTGTAGAACGTTTTCCTGTGTCTGTTATAACATCGCACATGCGCAAACCACATACTGAGGCAGTGCAATCACCGCATGGATTTTAGAAACGGAGTGTTTTTGTAGAAACTGATGGAAACAATGTTACGTTCTTACTTTCTTGGATTTACTATCATTTATCTACTGTGTTGGATGAAGTGCCGCCGGGGTCTTAAAAAAGATGCAGATATTATGCACTCTGTATGAACGACACACGTGTTCGATGTGCATGCGAAGTAAGGCAGTGCTATCTGTGCAAAATAAAACGGATACCTTGGATATTCTTTCAAAGAGTAAATACATTTTGTATTTTATTGATTGTAGTTTCTTTTATTTGTTATTACAAACATTTTACTCGATCATCGATGTGTAGTTTATGCATTTAGAAGTCCGTGCAACCTGAATACCTCGATCGGAAATCAACCGACCGTAACTTTCTCAACTGGTATATATACCCCAGTGGCGATCGAAACTTATATATGACCAAATGCTTTTATGAATTCATGTCAGCTTTAACGATATCCGATCCTCAGCAAGGCGAGGTAACTCGTTCTCATATTCGGAAATAGTTTATTCGTAAAATGAAGTCCGGTATTTTGTATTTTTCGGAAGTCAAAGAAGGAAAATATGTTACTAGAAAACAATCAACAATATGGGGGGAAAGTTCAACAAGAAAGGTCGGTTCAAAAAGGGTTCACTAGTTTTTCCACTGCCATAAACCACTCAATTTAGCAAAGTGTGTAAAAGAGAAACAGTATGGTCTTGCGAGCCTATTGTACATAGAGTGTGCCTGCTGCAATTGACTATTGTACCAACAGGGAAGAAACAGAACATTCGTGTAAATGGCCAAGGTCCATTTGATGTGAATACTAAACTTGGCGTTGGTATGTTTATAAAAATATATAGATATATATTTATATAAATATGAATCTAATATTAGAGTAGCACATGTGCATATTTCTCAACGATACATTGAATTATTATATATAAAAATAAATCACAAAACGGTAGTATTAGTATACAATTAGCAGCCTACTTATATGATGCGCTACACTTTTCATATACAAGTATTTAGATTCACCATAATACTAACGACAATAATAATGATAATAGGTTTGTGAACATTTTCTAAATATAGTGTTTATTGTAGCTTTAGCTCATGCAGGAGTTGGAGAAGCTGTTATTACAAAGCTGTTTTCTACATTGAACATCCATTGCCTGGCTCACGGTAATTTAAAAGAGAGAGAGAGAGAGAGAGAGAGAGAGAGAGAGAGAGAGAGAGAGAGAGAGAGAGAGAGAGAGTATTTGATACTTGCTAAAACCACATGCAGTAATGCATTGGAGAAGGAAGCACACGAATCGGGGTATAATTTGTTTTTGTAAAATTCAAATTTGCATAATATTTGTTTCAATACATAAATCATAAAATCAAAAAAGCATAATAATGTTATGAATACATACATTTATATCATATTTATCACAGTATCAGTAAAAGTTTTCAGTTATAAATTTTTCCAAAGAAATTTTACACAGGCTTTGACTTTTCTTTATAAGTATACATGCATGATTTCCATGCTCTATAATTCAAATTATTCCACTTTTTTATGGTGATACTGGCTTGATACTGTCCAACGATGCTGGTTGGCAAAAGAGAGGTAGAGAAAGAAATTACAACAGCTTATCAGGTATCTTATATTGTGAATTTTATAAAATTATTATGATGAAATGAATTTTAGTTTTGCACAAATGAATATAAAATGAAATTACAGTACGTAGTGGGTAAAAATATTTTTTATATTTGTAAGACCCCAAAATGTGATCATGCTATATGAAATAAATCAATTTTCAGTTTGAAGATATGCATAGGAACATTCAATCATTACTGATGTAAAGTTATATTTAGAGTCACACACATGAATAAATGAATAAAAGAGGCTTATCCACCATTTATTCAGGTCATGGATCAATGATTGGATGTAAAACTCGAAAGGTGGTAGGCTATGATGTTATGGCAAAGACGTGCAGAATATGTAAAAGTGCTGAGCTCCACGGGCGTGATAAAAAGAACATGACTGAAGAAAGAATTGGGAAGGAAGCTCAAATCAATGGAACTACCTATGGCCTTAAAAATCCTGAAAAGTATCAAAAACAAAGGACACAAGGTGAAAACTTTAGTTATGGATGATGTTACCAGTGCCATACATAAAATGAAAGTTGAAGTAAATGCTGACATATAGAAATGTAGTGACAAAAACCATACATTCAAGAACTTTACAAATAATCTGTATGCCTTACAAAAAGAGAAATATAAAAGGATATTGAGTGCGAAAACTATAAGTCACATAAAAAAATGCTTTGCGTATGCTGTGTCATCTAACAAGGAAGATCCTGATTCTCAGAAAGAGAATCTACTAGCTATTCCACATCACATGTTTGGCAATCATTCTTCATGTCAGGTCAAATGGTGTAGATATCTTCAAAATGAGGAAACGTACACACCGAAACATCTACCCTATGGGAAATATCCTGATAAATACAGTAGAGTCTACTTTGATCTAGAAACAACTGGTTTAGGTGAGTGTGTAAAATTGTAATTCATCCTGATAAATCAATGTACATGTATAGAAAGAATTGTGAAATTTACTTATATACCCATGTTAGTTTTTTCTTTTATTTCAGATTTATCATGTGAAATAACACAAATGGCTGCAAGGTGTGTAGATTCTTCTTTCTGCAAGTATGTATTACCATCAATTGTCATACAGGAGACAGCTTCAATGATTACGGGACTTACATGTGATGGTTCAACTTTATATAAAAACGGTGTCCCTGTGCAAGCTTGTTCCATACAGGAGTGTTTGACATCATTTCATGAATGGTTAAATAATACACCGGGTATACATAAACCAGTACTATTTGCTCAAAACTGCATATATTCGATAGTGTTGTTCTATTGAGAACAATGAGAAAATTCTCTAATATACCATTGCAAGACTGCATTATTGGTTTTTGCAATACTCGATACTCTTCCTATGTTGAGGGATCATGCATCTTGTAATACCAAGAATTCAATTCTGAAGACCCTTGTCCTGGAAATTCTAGGCTGTACATTCGAGGCACATGATGCATCTGAAGACTGTACATATCTACAGAAACTTGTTGAACATCATAGTACAGATTCTTATTATTTGAACTATACTTTCAGTATGGATTATATAATGCAAGTAGTTTTCCAGATGGAAGACTCTAAATCTAACTTGCAAACTTTGATGCCCTTGATCAGAAACAAAATAGTGTCTGAAAGCATGGTGAAAAAGATATCTCTCTCTGGCATTTCAATGCATCATCTTCAGTTAGCGTACCTTTGATGGAGTACAAAGTGAACTGAGTGAATGTTTTCAGGGAAAATAAAGAGTAAAAAAACGCAAGAACATTATTACATCTGTTTTAGACTTTTTGAAAGAAAGATAACTCTTTCTGATAAATGATGTAAAGATGTCTTCTTTTCCGTGATTATTATACTGGATACAACACAATTTTATTTATTTTACACCTACATATCTACTGAATGTATTCATGTGCAGCAATCAAGTGTTATAATACTCTACTAAATACAAATTAGCAAAACCTTGAAGTCACTTATTTTTCTTCATAAATCTAGATGGGTGATAATGCATTATCTTTTAAAAACGCCTGAAGAAAATAGATATAAATGTTTGATTTATTATTCTTATCATTAGTATGAAACAGTAAAGTGTCATTTGCTTTAAAATTCACATTTTCAATTTTTGGTACCTGAGGATCGGAAAAACCTTAAACAGAAAACTGCAACGAAAGTAATTAAAGGGCTTCGGTCAATATTTGCAAAAGGACGAAACCTTAAGTGCTAAGAATGGACAAAGGAAGCAAATTTAAAAAAAAATGGAATAGATCATTTTTAAAGAAGGGGGGAGTTCATTCGATATACACAAAAAAACGAGACGAAGAGTAACTTTGCCGAGCGCAGCATTAAAAAATTGGAGAACAGATTACATCGAATGTTTGTACAGAAAGATTCACAAAGCATAAACGCCACACCTACTAGACCATTAGGGGACATGGCTCCAGTGGATGTGACAAAAGATACAGAAGAAGAGGCTGGGTTTAATGCGTTTTTAGAAAGAAAAAAAAGAGAAAAACAAACAAACGAAAAGAGGATTTCCTTAAAGGATAAGAAAGAAAAAACGATATTATGAATTCAAAGTAAATGATCGAGTTAGAATTTCACATTTAAAATACACCTTTCCAGTTAAATTCGAAGTATAATTCTTGGATTAAAAAATCAGAATGGATTGACATTTAAATCTTTTGTTATGGATATTCGGATGGTTCTAAAGTCTTCAGACAGTTTTGCTTTTACAGAAACAACTAGAGGGTATTGTTTTATTTTACAAAAAAAAACACGTCTCCCCTGCCCCCTTAGTTTGTTATATGGAGCAAATTTGATAAACGAAATAGTTTGATGTTAGCTAGTCTAAATGTCATAATAGTGTAAGCCAAAATCTTTTGTAACTTTAACCATGAAAATCTGAAAAATAGTATTGGTCAAATAATTTTGCTAGGGTTCAGCTATGTGTGATATCATCCATATATGGTACATGTACATGTCCTTAATTTAAGGAATTCTTATGTTATGACTTAGATATTATTTTTCAAATTATAAAAGATTCAAAATAAGTTCAAAGATTTGCTAGATGTACCTCTTATTTATAATTATCTTCCATCCATGTTACAAGTTTGAAGTCTTTCAGTCAAAAGGTTTTAGAGTTATCTCTGGACAATATTTTAGCCATTTTCTTATTATGACATTGAGATAAAAAAAAAAGTCACGGTAAAATATCAAGTGCATTATTATTCTTCTTTGTTTCCAGTTTGAAGTCATTCTCTCAATATATATTCAGGAAATGATTAATGTTTTTTTTCTAATATGACCTTGAAATAGAATATTAAGTCAAGGTCAAAAATTTTGATATGATTCAGCCTGGTGATTTACCATCTATCTACAGTACAGGTTAAAAGTCTGTATACGTAAGGAATCTCATGTTATGGCCTAGAATTAAAGATTAAATAAGATTAAGCAAAGTTTTATATCATGTGTCTATGGTATATTTTTTGAAGGCTTTTGTTAAAGAATTTAATGTTTCGGCTTAGGCATTTTTTTTATATGATACTTGACCTTGAGATACAAAAATGTCAAGGTCAAAACGTTTGGTATGGGTCACTTATTTTAAGATCATCTAACTTTGTTCCAAGTTTGAAGTCTTTAAGTCGAAAAATTCTCTTCTCAAAAACCATTTGACCAAAAATGCTTTAACTTGTGTGGAAGCATTTTTAGGTAGTAAAGAGTAAAGTTTGTTCAAATCATGATCCTCGGGAAGAGGTAAGGACCACAAAGGGGGGATAATCAAATAATTACATAGAAGTATATAAGGAAAAATAAAAAAAAATCTTCCCAAAATATTTTGTCCAGAAAAGCTTAACCTTGTGTTGAAGCATCCTCAGGTGGTGTAGATTCAAGTTTGTTCAAATCATGATCCCGATGGGTTAGAGTGGGGCCACAATGAGGAATCGAATTTTTACAAACGAATACATAGAGAAAAATCTTCTTCATAAAAACTATTTGGCTAAAAAATAGAGAGATTCAAGTTTTTCAAAATGTGATCCCTTGGAGAAGGGTGGGGCCAAAACAGGGTGTCAGATATTTACATAGGAATTACTATAGAAAAAAATCTTCTTCTCCAAATCAATCAGCCAATAAAGCTGTAACTTTAGTAAAAGCAACCTCATATAGTGTAGATTTAAGTTTGTCAAAATCATGATCTTCGAAGGTAGGGTCGGGCCACAATAGGGGGTCCAATTTTACAAAGGAAATATTTTAAAATTATTTTTAAAAACCGGAATGTTATGATATATAGTATTACATATATAACCTCCATGGAACCTGATCCTACCTCTATTTTTTGTAAGAGGTCCGTGTTTGATCTGCTCCTGTTTTGTAATTTTCCTTTTGACTTCTGAATTTGAACGCTGTTCGTTATCACCACATGTCAATTATATACAAGCATCTTGACATATTAATTGTTGTTTTTTAATTGTTTAGACTGTGGCCACTGGACATTTCTAGGGCCCCACAAGGGGTTCAAAGTTTGATGTAGGTCTATATATTCATAAGATCTTCTTAAGAACTGCAATGCTCAATATGTGATAAAACTATGATATTATTATGTTACAAAAGGGGCTTAATATTTAACAAGAGAATATCCGGAGAAAAATTTGAAAAAACTTTTTATAAGGTCTCTTTTCTACTACATTGTCCAAACATTTTGTGTATGACTTAATAAAGCTGATTTTATTATTGTTGCTCAAGTGAGTGATGTAGCTGACGGGCCTTTATCTTATATCATTGAACGTCATAGGGTACAAAACCTTGATTCTGAATTTACAGCTGACTAGCATTTCGTTTAATTCAATAATTTGAATATTTGATATATGTATGCAAAATAAAGACTTAGTATGAGTTTTGAAATAATTTTAAAATCAAATTCATTATCTTTATTATATGATTGCGTTTGTAAATTTCACGTTTAATTTCGAACTCATCAAACATTTTTGTTGAAAAATTATTAAGATATTCAAATCTACCCCGGAAGTGGCACTTGTTGGAGAAAAGCGTTTTTATGAGACTTTCATTTTAATGGTATATGTAACTAAGAGGAACAAGTAAAGTATATTTACACATGCTGAGTTGACTATTTAAGGTTTGAAAATTGGTGGGGTGGGATTTATTATTGCACATACATCAGAATAGGCAATGAAATGTTAAAGTAACATAATTTAATTTCATTAAACAACTTTGTTAAACGTTAAATATATGCCTTTTGATACAGCGCGATTTTATAATGTTTTTTACTTGGGCCTAACTGTTTAACCTAAACAACATTATCGAGTATATTGCCTACAACACTGAAGTCATGATTTATCGTATATAAAAGGGGGAAATTACCTAGTCCTTTCATCTATACAAGGAAATTATCAGATTGTAAAAAGCAATCATCCATTTATTTAAACTTAATTTTGTTGAGAAGATGTTAATTCTTTGTGTAATGAATCCTCTTACAGGTGATACACAATTGTATTATTTCCCTTTTCCGTGAGTGGAAAAGGACCTTGTATGTAATTTGTGTTTGGTTAGTTATTGTTTATAAGCATTAGTGATTTCTTTCCTCGATATCAAGTGTATATCGGGAGTAAACTATTTGTTAAGTGTTTGTTTTGAAGTCACGATTCTCCAATTTCAGTAAATCATGTTTTAAATCATAAATCTGTTAATTTTGGTGCTTCAATTTACAACCTTGTTGGTTTGTTTTCATTGGCTTTTATTTCGATAAAATGCAAACTTAATTTTAATAGTAATTTTTGCTTCATATTTCTTTAGATGGTTGATAACTGCATCAAGACGTTCACAATTATACACAAAGATACATGTCTTGTATTTTAAATTCTAATATATTAAGACAGATACATGTATTATCAAGTCAATATGTCAATTTGTGAAAACAAAGCATAGTCACGACCACAACTTTAAAAAAATTGGACTTTTTAGTTTTTGTTGAAAAATAGTTCAGTGAGTAAGCTTTTTGTTACATGAATAGTAAAAAGATATGAGGGGATTCTCTACTTCTAACAGCACATACACATATTAAAAATATCGATTGGTCAATATTTTGCGGATCAGCTAATATCAAAATTATTTACAATTATATATATTCACCATTTCTTTATACATATTCATAAAATGAGAAAATACGAACACGTCTGCATATTATAAAATATAAATTGTCCCACTTTTAAATTCCCCATGTTACATGAAATGTTCATAAATTTTGTTTCAATGGTACCAGCAATATTTTAAATTAGGACTTTCGCTATAATCTATATATGAATGCTTTTCATCAATAGAAAATATCCTTTGATATAAACTTAAAAACAAACATATATATAGTACACCAGTCGTTGCTCAAACACAAACAATATTCTTGACCTATCTTAATTTCATTAATTCATTAATCCTTTAGTATTCAATTTATGACTTGACATTAATTATAGTGATTGGAAATTGAATATATTGAATAAGATTGGATCTAAAGTAATACCAAATAATAATGAAACAAATGAGTAAACTCTCAAATATTGACAAGATCATAAAATCCCAACCTTGAATTGATTAATATGAAGGTACAAGTATATTATTATCTTTAGTATATTATATCATAAACGGCAGAAATATGTTGCCTCGTAATGGACATATTAAATTGAAATAGAATATGTAAAAATATTTCATAAACCTTCATTTCAACTTCCTATGATCCGGAAAAAAATTAAAATTCTAAGAAAGCATGTCAGCATGTTAAGTTTTAAGTGTGTAAGACTAAAAGGAGTAATAAGGAAATTTAAAAGTCTTTCAAAATATATCATGAGCGACGCGACCAAACTATATTTCCTCATTGTATCTGACAGTCTCTACACAAATGTTTTAAAGGAGTTTAAATTGCAAACAATTTCCAAGTATCATTCAGCAGATTATAAATTTTCCTTGATTTATTTCACTTTTGCTTAACAAAGTTTTTATAACTTCATGACTTTTACAGTCAAATAACATTGATGTTAACAAATTGGAACATACACCTATTTATAATACATGTATTTATCTCATACGTGTGGTGTATACTACTTGTGTGATAAACCTTTGCTTTATCAAACGGGTGATGCTTTATCAAATACTTCCGGTCCGAACTATTTTTGACACAGCCCCTCGCTTCAACGCTTCAGTGACCTATTTTCGAAGACTTTCTAGAATTTTCCATATAGCTATATCTACTACCAAAAATTGATTTAAAATGGATTTTGTCGAAGATTTAAATTACAAATATAAAGGAAAACACATAACTGTGAAGTTTATAAAACTGCAAATCGCGTTAGCTATCAAGGAGTTCATTCTGACGACGCAATGCAAACAGAACGCTTTGGTTGTGTTTCTATACAAGAACTTACCGAAATAATGTCTCCCAAGACTTTTATTACACCAGCAGTAAGCATCCTTATTCAATAATAAATTTCAACTTCGAATCATTAGGCTAGTGTTCGTATTATAAAACCTCAACAACTGTTCCTCGTTCGAGTCAATTCAAACTAACGAGCATTCGAAACTTTGTGTTTGTCAACAAATTTGATTATTCAAGTCTTCTGATCAGTATTTCCATTTAATTAAGTGATTAAGCTCTAAGAAAAATGATTTAGAGATAAAAAAAAATTATTTCAAGGTTTATTTCAGTGAAACTTTACATTAAAACAGTTATATTTATCTCCGAAATAACGTACTAAGTTGTATTGCGCATGGTCACAATAACCGCATAACACAACGTTGCATCATCGTTTAATCTTTGAAGAAATCAATTCGGGTCATATTAGGGGCTGTCTCAAAAGCTTCATGATATAAATCAAATTGTATGAGATAAATAGAACATCTATAATTGTGTGATTTTATATTTGCTTTATCCAACGAGTTGAAATGGTTATATTCGCTCGGCAAGCCTCGCGAATATATACACCATTTCAACTCGTTGGATAAAGCAAATATAAAATCACACAATATAGACATCCTCTCTCTATATATATACTGGCTAAGAGGACAATACATGTAGCAAGAACATGTTATTTGTTCTTCGATCTAGACATGCAGCAAATGGTTCCCGAAACTTAGCCGTTGCTAAGTTGCAATTCAACTGCTTATGCCTGAATAATCGGTAAATAAGAGTTTTATTTACCGAGAGAGCTTAGACTTTATTTGTCGACGATGCAAAGAAGTTTACAAGTCTGAGTTATCGGACTCTACTGCTGCGTCTTTTTACCCCAATGAACTCCAATTCATATCCAAATAAACTAAAAATGAGCACAAATGACCCCCTTACCCCCTGAACTTTTATGAACTTAGATATTGAATTTCAACTCTACTACAATGAAATTTAAAAACATTTTTCCCAATGAGTGTCCAATAATAACTCGAACAACCGCTTTGATTCCGCAATGAACCTAAATGTACACAAATGATGTTATAATAAGTCCAATTAATACCTTAATGAACACTAATGTACTCCAAGGAAGCTAAAATAAGCCCCAATGAAACCCCTTTGAACTACAATGTTCCCAAATGATACATACATGAACATTAACTCAATTAAGGGGGAAGTGTAAAATTATCTGTCAATGATTTTTTTTAGCTCTTTTAATACATCAACATGAAGATATCCCCTCCAACATATTTTTTGAAGCCACTTACTTGCCTGCCAAAGGAGATATTTTGATATGATTTTTTTTAGGCAATTGCAACTCTTTGAAATCATTAATTAATCTGATAGAATTTATTTGGAAATTTTGTTGAATAATTTTATGAACAGAAATTAAATAAATTTAGAAATTAATTCAATATTGGCCTTATTACATAGCAATATCATAATTTTACAACATTATTGATAAAATCAATGCCTCATATCTTGACGTTTCTTACTATAAATTTGAACAGAATGTGATAGCACATAAAAATACTTAATGGAATTTTCTTACACATTTCTTTTATTGAATTTAGCGTGTGTTTTATAACATATACAAATATCATGTCCTATTTCTGGAATTATGACTTTTTGTAAGAATTTCTGTTTTGAACCATCAAAAAGAAATACATTCTTTGGATTTATTTATTAACATTAACAGAATAATAATTAAAATATATCTATGATTATATTAACCAGTGATGATTCAGTACATCTACATTTTTAAAATTTAGAATGTAAAAATTCTCCCAACTTATGTACTTTTAATTAGGACAATTTAATATATAATACAACTGATCAAAATATGCCAGTCTTCTTAAAAAATGAAAAAAACTTAGATTTTTGGAAGGCACAAATCAAAATGGAGATGCCTCTTTTACATATCTAAAGATAATATAAACGATTCAAACAACTTGACTTTCAAAATGTTCATTATCGATTACTATATATTCTATAATAACTGTCACGTGATCAATGAAATTCACGCGATCAACGTCGTCTAGGAAACTTTATTTACAAATATTTATTAAAGTGAATCCTAAGCTAGCCTTAATGATGTATCAGTACAAAGTAACGTACCCCAAATATATAGGTAAACTTTAACCAATTTGAAACACAGATGATCCAAACTGAAAGTGGCCACCACGACTCTGCAAATACATTGTAACTTTATGCGGAGTAATTAATTAGTAAAGTTTTAAAACTACATTAAAGTGTAGTTAAGATTCTTAATGTTGCATTTAGGTACACAAAAGTCCATTAGTGGTACATGTACCGTTTCTTTTCATCGTTTTGGTACACCAAACCTTGTTGGGGTATGGTTGAAGTATCGTTAAGGTATTGTTGGTGTTAATTCTGGTATATTGGGGTACCCGTATCTTTGGGGTTCATTTGAATAAAACGACACCCTCCTCTGAATCTAACGTAACGATACGAATAAAATCCAAAACCGTTCATATATAAAACGCAAGGGAAATCAAATGCTGTCAGTGCTTTTTTTCCCTGACTTTTCGCAATTGACAATCGGGGTAATTTTTATAAAAATACAGTGTATAATGAAAACACACTATTCCACTCATAACAAATAAATCTACGTATTTGATCACCGGACATTGACATTTAATAACCGTTTCAGCCACATATACGTGTCTGTACAACAGATAACCCGGTTGATATTTTAATATATTGGAGTAAATTATTTTTAATTCTTACTTTTATTAGCAAGAAGAATTATGATAATCTAAATATGATCAATGACGCCCATGTCACGTCATAACAGGGATAAGTTTGGCTACCAAATTAATCAAATGTTTTAGATGATTAAGTAATTGATCAAATATAATATTAACAATGTGAAATCTTGACTTCCAGGATTTTTACATGTGCAGTCAGAATCTTAATATTCGACTAAGGAAACGTGAAATAAACTCGATAAAAAGCAGTTAGTATTACGAGGGAAATTTATTTTGAGAATTATAAATTTATTCAGATATACCGTATATAATGTTAAAAACTATTCTTAAGAATATGATAAACTACAATAAAACCTACTATGCCGGATAATTATACCAGTGCCAAGTAGGCATTTTTCCATAATCATTCCCATAGGAGAAAAAATTCCTACAGGAAATATTCAAAATTCTGTAGAAATCCTACAAGCATGCTACTTTTGTAAAACTTGGTCCTGTTGTAATGGCTAACGATGACAGTTATCCCTTATGAATCTATGCTCTTCTCAGCGTAAAAATGTGGTAAATATAAGGTGATAAACTACGTAAAAATCCCTATACTTTTTAGGGGTGGAGGCAACAGATTAAGTTTTGTTTCATTGTGATATATTATTTTTGTGATTTACACATGTATTTAAACAACCAAATATAGAAATCTCTTATTTTCAATTTTTTACCATAAGATTGAGAATAATACTTTTAAAACTTCAAACCTTTTAAAATTTCAGTACATGCCCTCAATAATATTAGGGTTTTTTTTAATCCCAAGATTCCATATACACAAAATACATGTAGCACAGATACAATCGTCTCATCTAGCATCTCAAACGTACTTTTAACAAAAAGGATGGCCGTCTCATTTTTATCAATATATATATATATATATATATATATATATATATATATATATATATATATATATATATATGTAGTATGTTTCACGGTGCGATTATTGGAGCGCAGCAGAAACTACACATTATGTCATACACATAGACTTGCCCAATCCTAAAACAGTCCTTTACTCTTAGAGAAAATTTGATCAGAGAAATCTGTATCTGTTTATTTTTGTATGCTAAATATACGTATAGGCATATGTCCCTCCCCTTTTCTAAGATGTGTAATTACCCATTCCAATTTAAAGGTTTGGCCATATGCGAACTTCTTTATAGGATTTTTAAATGTTGATTTCTTTCTCTTTGTTTTTCCTTTTGATTTTTTTTTTTACATGATATGGCTGTAATTCAAAAATTTTTTTTTTTTAAAGTTCGCCAATATTTGATCAATATGACAGTAAAGCATGGAACTAGCGTGACTACAGTCATCTACTATCATCCCCTTATCTATGCCATAAAAGAATTAAAACAAAAACTATCAGCCAAGGGATCGCAGTTTCTACTGAAATAGTGAGTACCTTTACACGTAACACCCATAACAAATGATTGATCCACCTCTACATTTATCGCAGGAGATATAGCGCGAGTTCACTGTGACGTCACATGTAAACTTTCTTTTGCTTTGTTTACATTTCTCGACAGAATAAGAGCTCTCTTGGTTCTCACAAAAGCGAGTCGTGACGACAAACCTCACGAAACCGTAAATTCCGAGTGAAAGCTCAGACATTGTTAGCATAGCACTACAGGAGTTAGAATGGATGCTGGGGTGCTGCCAAAAAATTTCTTGATAAATCTGTAGGTTTAGCTCGTTCGTTTTCCCGCACACTGGTTCTTAGAGCTCGATTCGCTTGTTAATACACATTGTATGTAATTCTATGTGACGTGGTGAAAAGTCAAGTCTCAACCGGGACTCGAACCCAGGGCCTCTGGTGTAACGTGCCAGCGCTCGAACCACTGAGCTATTGATACCCGATATATTGATTAACCAGGCGATATACTCCCTCTATTGGTCGAATTTTCGAGTAGAATTCTGACCAGTTAAGGAAATGTTGTGAAACATGTTCCTAGTGAGCGACCGTGGGATTTGTATGTTGGGCGCCAAATGTAACAGGTGGTGAAAAGTCAAGTCTCAACCGGGACTCGAACCCAGGGCATCAGGTGTACTGTGCCAGCGAAGAAACCATGTTTAAGCCTTGCGTACGAGCATATTTTGCATAAGACTTGACTTCTCGGTTTCTTATACGAATTGACTTTTTGTATACGACGTGAACTATACGTACGAGATGGTCTGTGTAAGAATTGACTGGACACCGCGCATAATGCTTCTCAGACACGCCACCTGGCGTTTGCTTTTGTGCGTCCGCTTGTTTTATGTTGATGTATGTTCGTTTTGCATTTATGTGTGTTGGTTTTACTTTTTGTTTGTTTGATTTGTATAAAGACACCTTTGGTTAATTTTATGTATATTTATATTGCAAAGAAGACAGTTGGTTTCGCATTTATGGTCATTGATGTTATTATTTTGGATTGTTGAATTAAAATTACTATTGATTTTGCTAAAATGTATTTTTTGCCCTTTCCGCTGCCCATAAATGTTTTAATTTTACAAAGAATTTTTTAAAGAATATTTATAAGTGTCTGATCTAGAGGATTTTTCGTTATAAGAGATATAAAAGGACATATAATAATCACGATGCAAATATTTAATTATTGTTAAAACAAACATTGAAATAACTGATAAGGAAACATGTAAAATATATCATAAAATCATTACAAAAGAGTCATTTATGTACTTAGCTTTTGACTTCGAATATGATTTCAATTGTGCTTTTCATTTCTATTGGAAAATTAGACGGAAATAATACGACAGAACTAGGTGCAGCGGGAAATACATAGTCGCATGCCATAAGTCAGAGGCCATATATAGAACATATACCACCTTTTGTTATAAACTTAAATATTCTAGTATATGCATACGGTTTAAACCTGTATTTTTTATCTGCACGTGCAAAATGACCAAATAGATGTGAGAGAGAAAGAGACAGAACTATTTTAAAAGGGACTGAAAATATACATATGGTGTACAATAAATAAATTAATTAACATCTACTACGATTTTAGATCGTATTTATTTTCATTTAAAACCCTGGAACAATGAATAATCAAAGAAATATCGATTGCTTAATTTTAATTTCCCGGCTTTATGAGAATTGAACTCTAATCTATGTCGTTACACCATCCATTCCGGTTTGTTTTATCAACATAGCATCAGAATGAGCAAATTATGATCTTCGCTCTAAACGACAAATTCTGGGAAATGTGAAACAATATCGATTGGAGACCGTTATTTTACCTTTGAATTTCCGATAAGTTACAAACCATTAACCAATGGCAAACGGAGCCAGTTAATTGAAATCTAAAAGCGAATGGTTAGCGGGAATTGTCAACAGATGCCAAGTAACGTTGAAAATCTCTGCTGTCCTTATTTCGACATGGTAATTCCGAACTTTTTTTTTGGTTTCCAATACAAAAGAGTTCTACATATTGTCAGCCTCAAGTACACGGCGATTTCTCTAACTTCAACCCGTTAACGTGTATAAAGGTTTAATTATTAAGTTTATTTTCAAAACAGCATGACCAAATATAATAATTTAAACCACTTTATTAGTAAAAATGATTTTATTAAAAACTTTCCTTCCATTTAATGTAGGATCAATGTTAGAAGTCTAGCATTCCTTGAATGATATACGAATAAATATTGGAAGAAGATGTTATTTTTTTAATGTTAATTTCGTTTTACCATTTACATGTACCCAATAAACCGTTTGTGTTAGTGTAGACACCAAGTCCACTCAAACAACAAACACTGTAAAACTTGAATTATATATAAATTATACACAGAAGTCAATTTGTTTGTTCATGCCATCGGGTCTGAATGATTTATGTTTGTTGATCTAAATATTTCCCTTGCTTTGAATTTTTCTTTCTGTGTCAGCTAAATAAGGATTATGGTCAGTAAGTATTACAGTTTGAGGTTCAGTACTCCCCGACGAGCTATATTGGAGTTTTTTTCTTCCGGGGACGGCGGTTTAGGGTGAAACGGTGATATTGTTTATTATTCTGCGGAGATGACCCAATTATTCCTCTGCGGAGATGACCCAAGTTTCAACCACTTTTTGTTTACTATGTTTACTATGTTTTCTTTAATATTCGTGGGCATCAAATTTTGTAGATTTGATGAAAATCACAGTTCTAGGGATAAACAAATTCACGGCCAATGGTCATACAGTTAATATATATCATGTTCATTAGCACACTCCAGTTTCGAGTTAAATGTAGAAGCATTGTTATTATGGACGGTTAAATGAACTCATTTCGACGAAATCCAACGAAAATATATAATTACATTTGCCATTTGTCAATAACAGTTATGGCAAATGAATAAACATAAAAACAATCGGCATTTGGGTTTAATTATAATAATTCCATGTATTTCTCGTAAAATTAATACATGTATAACCGTGCTTGTTTAAGAAATTCACAGAACATAACAAGGAACAAAAATTAATTTAGGTCAGCTTTGATTTTTAAGCCTGTGATCTTAAAAATTATATATATAACAAACTTAACGATAATTTAGTTCACAACTTTTAAATAAGCCTAGTTTCATTTTTGCGCTTAAGCTATGATACAAGCTAAATAACTGTACGATGAGGAAATCATACACATTATTATCATTATTATGCTTGTCTTAAATTTACTGAGGGGTTAACATATTTTTGCTCAATTTTCTTTTTCTTTGTATTGTGAATTTTTGTCCTTATGACAATCTTTTCCTCGATGTTTAAGAATACTAGCGATTGTTGAAAAACCTTTTGCTTATTGTGTCCTGTTTTATAAAAGTGTGTCCTGTTATATAATAGAGCTCGTTTCAAAATACCGTCGATTTTCCCACTTGGTGACTGTCTCGTTTTCGTCAGCAGCTCGCTAAAGCCAGACGCCCGTCGCTTCGCCGGCATCAAAGACATGCCGCCGAAACACCGACGCAGTACGACCTCATTAGAGCTGGCCGGGTCGCTTTGCCAGCCTCAAAGAAGTGCCGCAATCTGTGCAATTATTCTGCACGTTAAATTGTTTAGTATTTATACACATACGTACATGCATGCATATATACATGCGTTTGCTGAAAAATTCTGTATATATATTGTTTTCCTGAAGACTGTATTTACATGTTTGAATCGTATCGATACATTTAATTCCTCAGCTAGCTCTCTCTCTCTCTCTCTCTCTCGTCACGAGCGATGAATGTCTTTACTTCGCCTACTACAATCACAGGGGCATCCTATCCGCTATGCGCTCTATGAAATACATATAAATAATACATTGTATGTATTATTTATATGTATGTACATAGACAGCAGAGCGGATAAGATGTCCCTGTGCTATATTCAATTTGATTGGACAAGAGTCAGTTAAAACATTTTATCAGCGTAGATGTTACAGCTTGTACACTGACATGGGTCAACCCAGAAACATGTCGATACTAAATAAGTGCACTTTAATTAGCATAATCGGCGCAACTATAACGACATCAATTATTCAGTGTGCTAAAAATTAAAAAAAACAACCGAAGAACCTTTTTAAATCTGTGTTTTGCTTATCTTCATGTGTAGTCCGAAATATCTTACGTTTTCCTGGCTTTTGTAACGATTTTGTTATTTTACATGCCAGTCCGAAATATTAACGATTTTGATATCTACATACCATGCAGGAAAACATCAGAACCGGCGCCATTACGAAAACTGGAAATTCGCCCCCATCCAACTGGAGGGGGCATTCTCGGCTCGATTTTAAATATTTACGAGTTGAATCAAATGTTTCACTCACAACCATTAATGAAACAATGATTTTACTGCTCACTAATATCGCTTTTACGGGTCTTTACATCCCATAAACAGGCTGTTGAAAACATTCTATCGAACTGCTGAGATTTGTTTTGATTTTGTGCATTTTTTAAATCTCGCGAAGGGGTCTGCCCAGTAGCCCGAAGGTTCATTAAATCGAAGGTCCAGTAGTTCGAAGGTTCATTAGTCAGAAGGCCCACTAGTCCGAAGGTCTAGTAGTTCGAAGGTTCATTAGTCCGAAGGCCCACTAGTTCGAAGGTTCATTAGTCCGAAACTCGATGAAGTAAATATAGTTAGGGTTTAAATAACTTAAATGGCCAGGTTTGATTAATCATTTTTCACCTTAACAAATTCTTGGACGCTTAGAACACAAAATACCATGAAAAGAGAGTACTATAATATGAATTGCTATCTCTTTATAGATCTGTAATATTATTTTTGTATACCTGTATGTATAATAACTTTTTTTCTGTATTCAGATTTCTGCCTCATCATTTGACTTTCGTTGTCCATGAACGTTATTTCCAGAATAGGAATGATATGTTTCCGAACTGGATTTTTTTTCGAATAGGAATAACAAGTTAATTGCTTATAAATCATAAGATTAAGGAATAAGAGTGATGCAATTTTCGGATAACAAAGATGGAGTCATCGGAGAGGCAACTCCTATTTTGAAATAGGATTTAAAAAATTATCTCACCTTACCTCTCTCTCTCTCTCTCTCTCTCTCTCTCTCTCTCTCTCTCTCTCTCTCTCTCTAAAATATGTTTTAGAATAACATCTTTTGGAATTATAATGATAACTTATCGAGTATGAATAACTTTTTGCATAAAAACATCAACTTATCAAGTAGAAATCATGTTTTATCGAATAAAAATTGTATGTTTAAAAATAAGAATAGCAAAGATTTTGAATAGAAATAACAAAAAAAGTTTAATGATAGAACGTTGTACACGCCATATTTAAAGTACCTATTAAGTGCGAAACGAAATCATATTGAAACAAAGCCTAGTGGACATATTCAATGCGTTTTATGTCTCCCACTTGGTTTGAATGTTTATCTCCCGCAAAAGAGGAGGGGGGGGGGGGGTGTTGTAGTGCTTTATCAATCGTTTATAAATAAAAATTAAGTAGGGATCATGATTTTTTTATATAAAAGTTCGCTGTAAAATTTATGATAACCGGAAATGCACAAACAGAATGACATACAGACGACGAACGGACAGAGCTTAATTAATATTCCCCACTTAGAATAAAGCAGGGGAAATTATATACATTGAAACAAAACGAATCCTTAAGAATCTACACAAACTTAAGTCAGAAAAATTAATAAATAAAATGTAAAGGAAGTGAAAAACAAACGAATATAAAATGTACAAATATTTTGACGTGGAAAATATACATTGTATTTTAGAAGTAGCGTGCGAGTTTGTTTATCTTACAAATTAGAAAATACGGATTTTAAAGAGGGGTTAAAACTTAGTATGCATGTATTTTGAGACTCTTGGAGAAATGATATTTGTATACACGCACTTAATTTGCATTAAATTAAATCCAAAGCATACACTTAAATTTTGGGTATTAAAAAAGAAATTGATTTAGTATTAACTGGTTAAATTCGAATAATTTTAGCTACTATTTTGCATTTAATTTGCTTATCATAATGACAAATTCTTACATGAAAATTGCTGGATGGAATTTATTCCGAAAAGAGTTCTCAAACTAAATACATGTGATGCATTCGAAGTAATGAACCTTCGGACTAGTGGGCCTTCGGACTAATGAACCTTCGAACTACTGGGCATTCGGACTAATGAACCTTCGGGATAGTGGGCCTTCGGACTAATGAACCTTCGGACTACTGGACCGTAACCGCGAGAAAATAGGTCAACAACACTATTATTTATCAGTGTGATTATCAAAATGTGCAGTAAAATTATATTCTAAGCTGTATTATTGAGTTTAAATATATATCTATTTGAAATCGCCGCTTCCAGCTGGAGAGGCCGAGCTGTCGTTGGGCCGAGATGTCTGTCTACCTTTCCGGGCATGTAAAATATCAAAATAGTTAAAAAAAAAAAAAAAAAAAGCCAGGAAAATGTCATATATTTCGGACTTCTTCGTGTCAATTTTTTGTGATTATGGAACTCCACACAAACTGCGTGGAGTTCCGTAATCACAAAACATTGACATTGTGAAGATGTAATTTGCTTAGGCAGTTGTTCTCTCTCTCTCTCTCTCTCTCTCTCTCTCTCTCTCTCTCTCTCTCTCTCTCTCTCTTGACATATATTTGAATAAAGTCATTCCGAACATAAGAATACTTTCAAATGTTAGTATACATAAGTAAAATATTTGTTTTTCGACCTGCAGTACTCTATTTTTAATCCAGTTGCACTGTTTCAACCGCATGCGTTGTTGTGGCGGCGGCATGTCTTTGATGCTGGCGAAGCGACCGGCCGACTGAGTCTAGCGAGCTGCTGACGTAAACATTGACTCTCACCAAGTGGGAAAATCGACGGTATTTTGAAACGAGCTCTATATAACTTCCAATGAGTTACCTTTTTCCAACCTTAAATGATCATGTACAATCCAATGCTCAGTGGTGATACCCCCGCTCTGATGTGAATATACAAAATAAGCAAAGTCGATATTTAACAGAAAGTTGACATCGAATTTGTTTGCAAATTGCATCACACCATATGGCACACCTTAACAAAAAGTGTGATAAAATTTTAAACTTCTGCAATTAATAGTTGCTGAAAAATCTTTAACCCAAATTTGTTAAAAATCCTAGGCTTAAAAAAACAACGTCATCACTTAACAGGAAGAAGTTGACGTCTGATGGGTACAAACTACAAAATAAAATCTTACCATATGGCATACCTTAACAAAGAGTGTGTCAAAATTTCAAGCATCTGCGATTAATTGTTGCTGAGGAATATGGGATGAAAATTTGTTTGAAAATTTAAGCTTAAAATAAACAAAGTCGTCTTTAACAGGATGTTGATATCTGATTGGTACGAAATTAATTCCCACCATATGGCATACATGTACCTTAACAAAGAGTGTGTTACAATTTCAAGCATCTACGATTAATAGTTGTTGAAAAATCTGTGACGAAAAGTTTCTAAAAATTTCAGCTTAAAACAAAGTCGTCATTTTATTAACAGGAAGTTGACGTCTGATTGGTACAGAAATAAATCCATCTATATGGCATACCTAACAAAAGAGTGTGTTAAAGTTTCAAGCATCTGCAATTAATAGTTGCTGAGAAATCTGTGACGAAATTTGTTATGGACAGACAGAGAGACACACAGACAGAAACGCAAGGGGAAAACAGTATACCCCCCTTCTTCTAAGCGGGGGTATAATGAATATTTTTTTTATAATTAGTGTGCAATATGTATGGTTCCTGTATATTAACAAGATTAAAATAGGTAATAAGTAAGTTTGTGTGTAGAATATTGCTCCATTTGATTGAAAAGATTAAAGTAAATTGTATTTGTTGCAATGTCTTTTGTAAAATGCTGGGCGGTAGATCAAAAAGGAGATAAAAAGTATTATTATGGTGTCAATAATTTTAGCATAGCATAGGTTCATTCTCATCGGTCAATCAAACTTCATTGTTCTTAGCAAAGGCATGTTAAACATACATAGGACACAAATCTTATGTATTCTTGCCTTTTAAATTTAAATTGAAAAACTACAATTTCCAGCAACGGAAAATTTGGCATATTGGAAAAATGATACTTTAACAACCCTGAATCTATTCTGCTGGTTTCGTTTAACAATGTGCCTATAATCATTCTAGTTATTTTTACACCTTTATGTCTGGACATTTCTTTTGAGTTGTTGTTTAATTCTACATCGCAGTATTACAATGAAAGTCTTATCACTTTAATCTTCTTTGTTCCTTCTTTTTGTGTATATTTTCTGTAGTGAGATTAGAAAATATTTTTATTTAAGCAACCCTTTTCCGAAGATTTTTTTAGAAGAGTAAAGACGTTCTAATCCGGATATTTATAAACAAAAATCCTATTCAGTTTATTTCTCAGAAAGTGAGAATGTTCATTACATTCTTTTGATAATGATTTTTATATTTTACTGTTTAAAATGCCGAACATCTTCATTTCCGGACTTTCTTCATAACCCTTATAACTAAAATCATTTTACTTTACTGAGGCTTGCTGCAGCTATATTTTTAAGCTTTGACAATTGTCAACGAAATATAAATGTTATTTGTTATAAGAAATATTTCAATTATTAAAATGATTATAGAAATGTATGTACATGTACGTATGACTTCAATCAATCACCGACAAACAGTGAGTCACATATTGCTGTTGTTTTCTCTTTGCAAATAAAATTGTACTTAATTAATGTCTTTCAATGTTCCTGTACTATTAAAGTATAGAAATAAAGATGTCATATTCAAAAATAAGTGGCAGATGAACAGTAAATACATACAAAAGAAATCGTGTATCAACATTACATTCGTACTAATGACAAAGTAATTAAATAAAATGGGCCAAATAAAACGGAGGCAATAAGGGATGATGGTAGCTGCATTAAAATGAATGGTTGTTGATACATGCCTTGACAATAACTTACGCAGAGTTTTTCACAAACTGAAACACATATACACAACACAGAGAATACAACAATATCAGAAAATTAGAACACAGTTTTACATCCATTTATTATTGAAGATTCTTTATGCACGCTATAGATACCATGTGATTTAAAGTCCGGTCCTCACAGCGCACTTAACGCTCTGTTAGAATATGACTAGAAACCTAAAACTAAAATCAAGCGAAATGATTGGATCCTTTGATTTTCTTCCTGTCATGCCCTGATATAAAAGTTGACGCACTTACTTTTCTCTCTTAGATGATCAAATCACAATGAACTTGAGCACGGTTTGCTCTCTTTTTTGTCTTTTCTTTCTGAGTTTTTTCTCTATTGTGAGGTAAGTACAGCGAGTAATTTTTGTATGAATTTAATAGAACATAAAATTGTATGTAACTTTATATCTTTTGAAATTTATTATTGTTATCATTGGTTTTTCTTTCTACTATTATGATATTAAATTTTATGTTGTTATTCATTTGGGATTGAATGTTATTATCAATTTAAAGCGGTGGGGATTTTTTTTTTTGAAATGAGGTTATGTATTAGGAAACCGACAATAGATGATATCTTGAAACACATGCAACCGAATAACAATTAGTTTAGACCAGATAAATGTGCGAAATAAGATCGAAACGAAAGCAAACCAAACCAAACGAAACGAAACTAATTGAATCCAAAAATCGAAACGAAACCAACTCTCTCTCTCTCTCTCTCTCTCTCTCTCTCTCTCTCTCTCTCTCTCTCTCTCTCTCTCAAAATGTCTGATTATCCCTTTAATGAAATTAATTAGAGACATTAAAGATATTAGAATATACATGTACATCAGTTATTTACATCATTACATATGTTTTGCAAATACCGGGTAAGCGGCTAAAGAATTTAAAAGGGCAATCTGAAACATGCAGGCTGTTATATTTATGGTTTAAAATTTTATTTCATTGAATTCATTTTCACTTTTATGTAGTCATAATTGATTTTTAGTTTTGTTTAATTCCGTTCCGTTGGTTTCGTTTCCTTTCATTGGTTTCGTTTCGTATCGATGTTTGGTTTCGTTTCGATTGGGTTCGTTTCGTTCCATTTTGTTTCGCACCTTAAAGGTACCCCTATAATTATCAATTAAGACATTCTGCCAATAAACTAAAAATGCCTGCACCAGAGTAACTGCTTATATTTTTGGTATTTCAACAAGTGTGATACGATGTCCGTAAGTTATAATTGTATTTTACCTAATAAGTAATTATTCTAAAATTAATCAAAAACCTACTTTCATATTCGATAAAGCAGCCCGAAATTATAGCAAAAATAAGAGTAAGGTGGTGGACACGCTTTGGTGGATCCCAGTCAGTTGGAGTTTGCATCAAAATTAATACTTGCAATGAAATAATATTAAATTATTGCGAAATGAGTGAATATATTTACTGGGAACTTACTTTTAGTACATATAAAAATTAAGATTTGACAAACTTTAAATAATTAAAATAAGGCAATTCAATTTTTGAATGCGCGATTTAAGTTTTGATGTAAAGAATAGGTTAAGAAAGCAATTAAGAATAATTTCGGACACAATATACTGAGAGTATACAGAAATGAACTAAAATATGGTTCAACACATTAGGCATTGAATCATATTTTAACGTGTGAAGTGTTAATTCCCGCGGTTGCGCGAGATATCACCAAGTTGAATGATAAAATGTATATGTAAAACGTAGTTGCTGTTTCTTTTAGTAGTTTAGTTGTAGCGCTAGATTTTGTTTTCTTTCACAAATTGGTTTATTCTACGTAATTTATTTCTTGTGTCCCGAAGAATGGACCGGTTGTCCCAAAGGTTTTCAATTGTTCATGTCGTGCTCTCTCTCTCTCTCTCTCTCTCTCTCTCTCTCTCTCTCTCTCTCTCTATTTATATATATATATATATATATAAAGATAAACACACTGTCTTGATGAATTGTTGTTACCTGTTCTGTTGTTTCATATTTGATTTTAAATGTGTTATATATATATATATATATATATATATATATATATATATATATATATATATATATATATATATATATATATATATAATTTTTTTTTAGAACAGCTCCATGTTTCACAACTCAACCTGGGCCAGTTTACTACAGCGTTAGAGTTTGTTCATGTTGGAGGAGAGGTTGGTGGGGGAGGCGATACTGGTATTTGGATTTCTTTCCACAAAACAGTTTTGATTTTTGATAACATATTCTGAATTTTTGAGTTAAAGACGTACATTGTATGAAAAAGATAGTATTAGATCCGAATTCGATTAAAAAGTCATGAATAACACCGTCACAACTTGTTCATGTATGTGTGACACCTTGTGAGAGAGCGTATGCGTTTGATAAGTAATTATTGACACAAAAAGGAGTATTTTGCATTATTTTTAAAATTAAAACGTAAAATGAAGAAGACATGATGTTAGTTTTCAAGCATGTCTAAGCCTATCAGCTGTTCAAAATTTCTTTCGGAAAATAGATTCACTTCCGACATTGGTACTTGTGTTTCTGAATTAAATATATTAAGTATTGTTAATCCAATAACTGCTCGACAGTAGAAACATTAAATTATCTCATCAGCTTTATGTTAATGCATGGCAGATTTTCTTTTATTTGGTGAGTAATTATCATATCCATAACAGAAAACAACAATGTCTGTCGTTGATTCATAGAAATTATTAGATATTCATTTACAAACCAGGACATATTTCCTACCTGCGTAAGATTTATTTAATTGCAACACTATTGTTGAAAATTATATATTGAAATAGTCGATTTTCCTAGTTACTATTTACAGTAATAAACAGCAAATATTATTGTAAAGAAGAGGAAAAATCGACGCAATGACTTTTTTGTCCTATTGATGATCTGTAAATAAAACATATTGAACACTAAATGAAATTATTTCCTCCACAAAATAATTTAATTTTTAAGGCTAGGTTTCCTCTAGATAAAGATAGACTACAGCTACACCAAACCTAAATCACAATTTGTAAGAAAATTATCTCACTGATACTTTATAATTGTTGCTGGTCTTTTAAAAGATGATTTAGCTAACCAAGAAGTAAAATATTCACCGAGCTCGAAGGGCGTTAAATCGCCGCATTATTTGAAACATGCAGCAATAATTGATTTATTATATTATTCAGAAACAAATTGAAGCAGATTTTTCAAATCCAGTGTTATCAAGCAAGGAAAACCTCATAACCTTGATTTAGTTAGTTAACGTCATATTTTAGAAATAACCAAAAATAATTAGAAATGCAAAATTTCGTTAGATGAGGGGAATGATAAGCAATTGTAGCATTGTACAAACATTCAGCTGTCCTATTCACATAGAGAGTCATGTGCAGTTGAATATACCTTATACTGTCTAATATGTTTGATATGAGCCAATCAAAGAGCTAGGAATTACTCAATCATATAAAACACGTTTTACCGCTTTGAGGTTTACAATTGAGTGGAAACTCGACATTTTGCATTTTAATATTGAATTTTGTACCCTGGGTTATCGGTTTATGAAAGAAAAATGTCCCCCCCCCCCCTCCCCCATGTTAGTTGATCCGAAAGGTGTATTCACAACAGCCCATTTTCTTCCCGGAGAAACTACGTCAAAATTAAATAACGCTTACGCAAATATTATTTCTTCCTTTTGACGTTAAATGTAGCAGCTTTGCTTCCCTGAATACCAGTATGTATTTAGTGTTTACCTTAAAAAAAAAAGGACACATGAAACCATTATATATAGGCGTATGCTGCTCATTTATTGCATCATATACATCATACTGTTTTCCTTGCACTGCTTTTAAACACTTGAGAAATAATCTAAGCGGAACAACAACATTCAAGTAGAAGAAAATTCAGAATCCATTTATTTTAACTGTCTTGCATCTGTTTAATAATGTGTAAAGACGAGTTACTGATACTTCCATTGTACAAAAATGTACACTAAAATTAGCTCAATAGTCCTAAAAACAACGACAATGAGATTAAAAAATAAAAACAAACCGATGAAATGGCAGGCAACAATATTTACAAACATTTTAAATGCGCATGCTTTTCTTTGGGATCTTGCATGTATATGCCCACCTTTTTGGAAAACTATTGGTGATATTTTTGTAACATAACTGACTTACGGTTATCTCATGGTTCTTTATTTCAGCACTCATTATCGCCATGTCACCCGTGCGTACTACAGGTACGTTAAGAGATGTTGCGCTGGATACACTGGAAGTGATTGCTCACAACGTAAGTTAATTTGCAATCTAATTCATTTTTAAGTTTGCATTAAATGAAATAAGATTTAAATGCAATTTATTTAATAAAAGTGTTTTGCATGTTCATGTTACATTTAAATAGATTTCATTGAAAAAAATGCATGTAAAAATTGCAAATTAGCAAGTATACGATGTGATTGTATACCATTCGAATTAATTCAAATGACACCATGAACCGTAAAAGTGCTTTTAAACTTGGGGTACCTGTAAACTGTGATACGAAATCGAAACAAAACCAAATAAGCGAAACGAACAGAAATCAAACCCGACAATTTCAAAGTTTTACAATTTCATTTCATCAAGTGAATGAACGGCTTGCATTTTTTTTCATTTTCATAGCAACTGAGCGTTGTACTTATTGCCCTATTGTTCTTTCATTTTTCATATTGGATAGACAGAAAAAAAATAACTTTTTTACAGACTCTCACCTACAGCAATTGATAAGTGACTTCATTAAAGCCCAATGCATGTTATGGCGAAAAGTGATTTCGTTTAAAAAAGAATGCACAAAATTGAACATAATAAACAGTTGCGATATTCTCTGGGTTTTTTGTTTTACCAATTGTCGAATTGTTTTAAGTTTATAAATATAGTTTGCTGTGCAAACGGTGGCTGTTGTTGATCAGATCGTCCTGCCGTCAGGACACAAACTATATGACCTTTGCAGATAAACATTTTTTCATTACACGAACATTTAAAAATTATTCGAAATGCTTACTTACCTAGTATTGCGTCAGGAACAGTGCTGCAAAATTCAAGTTGCATTCGTAGAATTCACATAGACCCAGTTCGAGTTTAACAGATTTGTGGTACAATTGAATTATGCCAAGAATACTTGACAACAGACCAGGTCGAGCATGTTGGTTAATAATATGTCTGAAAATGCTTTTTTGCCATTTATGTTAAACAATGTGCCTTTAATTTTGTTTAAAGCAATTTGCAGTTGTCGGAACAGTGGAATTTGTATAGCTCCAAATCTTTGTAGATGTCCGTCTGAATATGAAGGCAATTCCTGCCAAACTCGTAAGACCATCTTTTTCAAATATATTGCATATTAAAGGTTTAATTTGAAACTGAAGGATACATACATTATTAACTGAATTTATATATTAATTTTGTGAAAAGAACAAGTAGAACTTTTCAGTCAATTTAATAAATCCAATATGTGTTCAGATTCAATTATTTCTTATTTTCATTTTAAAGTCTTAGTTTATTTCAAAATTAAGATAAGCTGTAATTGAATAATTTGTATTCATTAAAATCATTGATACTCTAAGGTCTTATACTACATATTGTTCATAAGATATTTACCACACTGTTTTTTTATTACAGCACGGTGCAATCAACGATGTCGCAATGGTTTTTGTACAAGTCCCAATCGATGTACCTGCTATGGTGGATACACTGGCAATGATTGTTCTACACGTATGTTAACTACAGTTTGGATGCACTGTGAATGTATCGAAAATGTGTTTGCCCATCAGAAAAATCAAAACATTTACATATTAATTCACGTTTACTTAAGTTTAAAAGAAGCATGGTCACGACTTGGGTTGATTTCTTTTTTCAAGCTCGTCTTTTTTTCATTTTATTGTTTACAATGATGACTTTACATGTACATGTATTTCTAATGGGTTAAGAAACTTTACATTTTAATTCATTGGGTTATAATCGGCATGCAGGGTTCACAACACCTTGCTTGTAAACATGCATCGTGCCATGCGTTCGGGGTTTTTTTTTTTATAATTATACATATTTTATATATTGGTAAAAAAAAATTTATTATCAAATGCAAATTATTAATCTTCACCTAATCCCAGTTAAATAGTTTCTATTATTACATCTTATTTTGTTGAAGATTGTATTTTCTATCCAGCATATTTTACATGTAAAAAAAATACTAGTAACATGAACCTTGTTTACATATCAAAGAGTTGAGAACTCTGTACATTCCTGTAACTTGACAATTGATATTCATACTTTGGTAGACCAAAAAATAGCATAGTCAAGCATTTTCAAAACAACTGAAAAGAGGAAAAAGTTTTTAAATTTGAAAATATATTGCTCCAACTGAGGACATGCTTTATAATTAAATTTTCCTTCCTTTCAGCGCTTTTCCCTCATTACACATTGTTGACCAGTGTTTTTATTCCATTTCTCGATGAATGGGTGCTAGCCGAATTTCGTTCCACACATGGGCACCGCTATCCAAATTGCTACATGTACCCTTCAAATATTTTAACTTATCGAGTAATATATATATATATATATATATATATATATATATATATATATATATATATATATACCGTACAAAACAAAACAGATGAATGAGTAGTGTATGATAATATTTGCATTAGCCTTAGTTTTTAATTTTTTTGCCAAAAACTAAAAAATTGACATTTTAACAAATTATTTATAATGATTATTTTATAATTTTATATATTGAGTAAATTTGTTTAATATATTATCTTCTAATTAAACGCAAATCTAATCTAGATAATGTCAAGACCGATAACTCCACAAACAAAGAAGGATAACTCTATTTTTTTTCCCGGCAAATGCGCAATAAATGAAATATACATAAATGTCTGCTAAAAAATGTTTTGTTCAATCACTGCATAAAAGAAGCGATTAATAATATCAACGAGGATATCTGCTATTAAGAAAAACCAGTGAAAAAATACCAGTTTTCAAAATTTATATGCGACATATCTAGGATTGCAAAATTTAAACAAAGGTACACGGCATACTGCCTTATAGGCACTTTGCGAGGCAGGATAGAACTCATGAGCGGGCATAGAAAAGAAGGATCTATCAGTAGTTATGCCAGAAAATACACAGGTAACCAAAAAATCGTAATCAGTAAAACATTTTCCAACTTGGTGTCAGCGAGCAATGGCGGTGCAGGGCCCATCGGTTTCCGGACGACCAGAGCACATACCTGCTTTAGCAATCAATGTTCAAAAAACAAAATACAAAATTGTCATCCAAATCATTTATCAACAATTCTGTTTTTCACAACCGTTCGATCTATGTTAATGTTCATCCGGAGCTAGAGAAATCAACGTGATAAAACCAACAAGTCCTAAATAAAATCACTCCGCGTGTTAATGACATGTACTTGTTTGTTTCTTGTTATTTACGATAAATTTTGCTTAAATATACATTATTTGTATTTAAAATTGAATTATAAGCATTGACAGTATATTTTTTTGCTCATCGAGAAATGAATCTAAAAACCGCGTCGCCTTCGGCTTTCATAAAGTTTGCCATGCGGTTTTTAGATTCATTTCTCGATAAACAAAAAACATTATACAGTCAATCCTATAGAAGGAAGAAAACAGAATAAAGACCTACATGAAGTAAATTGCCAAAACTTGTGTTCAACCCCACCTTATATTACATATTTGATCAAATATGTTCAAATCAAAAAGGAAATTATATTTAACCGTGATGAGATTGGAAAACAAAATATTGAAAATGTTATTAATTATACTAATTAGGAATGAACTGTAATTTTACAGCCGTCTGTAATCCTCAATGTCAAAATGGAGGATCCTGCAAGAGTCCGAATTATTGCCAGTGTTCTTCTCACTTCTCGGGTCCAAACTGTAATAAACGTAAGGAACCTTTGCAATTTTCATTGCACAAGATTTAACGACGAATAATTAAATGAATTTTATTATTGATGACAAATTACATGTACTAGTAATTTAACACTTAGAATATGATTTTCTACAGCTATCTGTAATCCTCCATGTCTGAACGGTGGCGAATGTGCAACACCTCCAAGCACATGCTCATGTACAGTGAATCAATACACAGGTCCCCAGTGCCAAACACGTAAGATGTTATGACAATTAGAATAGTTATAAATAGATATCTACATTTGCAAATGTTTCCTTATCTGAACCTATAGAAAGAAAAACTTTATTTCCGTGTGAATTTTAAGGGGTCAAAAGGTCATATTTTTGACGTCACATTGATTTTACGGTTGCCTAGTTATGGTTTTGATGGACATGAACCTACAAAGGGATGAAAACGTTCATTTTGTTGTGATATTTTTAACGGGTCAAATGGTCATATTGTTGACGTCACAATAATCATTTCATGCGTTTACAGTATTACATTTGCATTATTTAAAACAGAAATAAACAGTTCTGTATATTATAGTGAACTACGTAGAAGCTTTTAATAGGCTTTAACTCCAGAAAAGTTTCAACGTATTGTTTTGACTGACCTTTGTCTAATCAGATCGTAGTAGGCGGAGTTGAGACATTAACGCTCGGGACTTGAAAGACAGTGAGAGAGAAGAAATATATATAGATTTAATGGATCATCAGTATGGTTAAAAACTGGCAAAAATCTGTGTAATGTATATATAGGGATGACATGATGTCGAAAAATCTAAGAGAAGAAACTTTGAAATACAAGTAAATAGTTTAATCAAACGTACGCCTTATCTTCCTGGAATTAAAGGGGCACGATCACGATTTTGGTCAACATTTATTTTTTTTCATTTTTAATGTTTACAATGCTTTAATAAGGCATTTCTAATAGTCAACCAAAATGTGAGTGTCAGTCGCCGAGTTTTAAGCGATATACAGAGCTTAGTTATACAATTCTTTGTCTATATAAACAAATCTAAGGTAATGTTTTTGTTCACATTTTAAATGTTGAATGAAAATTCCAGGTATATACCTAAAATGAATGTGACAAACGCTAGAAATTGTTCATAGGAAAACATCAGCTTGAAAAAGATTGTTTACCAGTATATGGAACCAACGCTAACAAAAACATGGCACGAGCCTTCTTTACATAACAAAGAATTGTAAGCTCTGTATCCAGGACTGACTCTCAAATTTTGGTTTATCATTAGAAATGCATTACTTTAGTATTGTAAACAACAAAAATAGAAAAATATAATTTGACCAAAATCGTGACCTTGCCCTTTAAAGATAGGTCGTAATTTTGCTAGTAAAGACATGGTAAAAACGCTGGATGGCAATTATTAGGAATTGATTATGACAGGCGCTGGCACGACAAAAAACATCCACAGCTCAAATTCAGAAGTTAAAGGAGTATTTTGCGGCCTGACCGAAAAGACTTAACGATACCGCCAGAATGGAACAAAAATCAAAAGTAACGTTTTTACAATAAATGTTCAATAGAAATAACACAACAATTCATAGGCTGATGTAAATAGTCGTCGAAACACACATTCCTTGAAATATAAATGAATATCTGCACTGATAACGGTATTAAATGCGACAAGCCAATTGTTTGTTTTAGCTTTCTAAAGTATTCCTAAAGTATATGTGGACATTATTGTCAACGGCCAATCTTACGTGAAAAACACTTTATATAGTTGCATCAGTACACGCAGGATATTTCTTTGCCGGTGTATAACTAATTATGATTTGTTCGTCTGCATCATCTTATCGCTCTCTCTCTCTCTCTCTCTCTCTCTCTCTCTCTCTCTCTCTCTCTCTCTCTCTCTCTCACACACACACACACACACACACACACACACACACACACACACACACACACACGCGCGCGCGTAGTAATAATAATAACGTCTTAACCCCGCCTACTACGATCTGATTGTAAAAGGGTAAGTTTTTCTGGATTTAACGGCTATTAAAAGCTACTGCGAAGTTCACTGTATTCTAAACCATTTGCCTTTCTGAAACTTAAATATAAGTAATAAACAGCAATTTTAAAATGTTAACCCGGATATGAACTTGGTTGGTCACGAGATCAAATCCTGTGAAGCCCGAATCATTTCTTAAATAAACAACCAAATATAAACTGTTCATTTGTTGGATTCACAAAAAAATAACAGCACATCATTAAACTATGGGTTTTCAGCGTTGTTCTTGCACACAATTAAAAGAATGTAATTGTCAATGCTCTTCAGTCATAATACTGAAGTAAATTATTTCAAAGAAACACCCGGCATGTGTTAAAGAATTGTCTATTACAGCTTAATAAAGTTCAAAGTAGAACAGTGTACAATCAATACACGTGAAACACTGGTTGAGACAAAATATTGGCACATTTTTTTATTGTACACTTTCAATTTTTTTTCTTCACAAAACATATAACTATGAGAAACAATGGTACGTCAGTAGTACAAAGTAGCAAGGAAAAACCTTTCAAAGTAGTACAAAACACCTGTGTAATTAATTATTTGAAATAATAATAATTTAAAAGTTAATTTCTTTCCATTACCTTGAGAAAATAATATAAATCATACCCATAACTTACCCAAGGCAGATAAAATTGAGGTACATCCTATTTTGATAATTTCGAAACCTACTTTTAAGTCGTGTTCATTTGATTTTTGTGCAATTTAGCCTTCTGATATTTAAAAAATGTGTAACATGTGTTCTGTTCATGATACATATCTGTAATTTGGTAACAACCATCACCAGTGTTCAGACGTTCAGAGTTTATGCCAAATAATTTTTAAAGTCATATCAAAAGGCCAAAGGTCAAATATGATGACGTCATTTAGGATTTTTATCAATTTTCACCTCCGTCAAATACTTTACAAAATTTACTTTGAAATCTAAATTTTGATGTAGTTTGTTTTTCTCTTTAAGTGTATTTTACTCTTAAATATTATTTTTCGTCATAAAACCATACTTTTCGAAATCATATTAAAATGTATTAGAAAATAATTTAGAACTGAATGTTCTGTTTCAGCAATCTGTACCCCTGCTTGCAGGAACGGCGGAACGTGTGTATCACCCGGAAAATGTGCTTGTGAGAAGACCTACACAGGTGGATATTGTCACATTCGTAAGTATTGGAGTAGGTTCTTTTTGTTGCAATATTCACAAATGATATGCTTTAAAATAACATAATTGAAAGTCAGATCATTATGCAGAGACCAATAGACAGGTTTGTAAAATAAAAGTGATATTACAATGGATACCTATACAGTGGGCAACAAACTTTTTTTTATTATTTTAATCCCCAACTTCTTTTAAAAACTTAGACAGGGCTATCTTAAGGAATTGTCCGGTGTATTCATTCTCATTTAAAAATTGTCAATCTCTAATAAAAATAACCGCCAGACGCAGTTGTTTAAAATACCTGATTGTGTGATATTAGATATAAAGAGAATTACCTTGTACTAACCCGACAGTGGCATGAGAAGATGCTTGATGCTTCTTCAATAGCTAAGGTGATGAGAGTGGAGTTATGGATTTATTATGCATTCTTGTGCATGTTTCTGTAATAAAAGTTCACCCTATAGTATAATAATAACACAAGGTATCTAACTTCTAACTCCGAATTCCTTGGAGTACCCCCCCCCCCCCCTTCCGTGAATTGCAACCATTTTCATTTTCAGACGAAGCAATGGAAAAATACTTACTACCATATCGTTCTCTTCTACGATAATTTATCCACAAAACCATATATGCCAATCTTGATTTGCTAGTATTTAATTTTATCTCCATAAACTGCGTCCAAACATTGTTCGCCGACTGGAAAAGTCGTTTCACACCACGATCATCTATGTATTAATCTCGGGCTGAATATGTGCACGTAATTCGAATACGTATCACTATGGGGTTTTGGAAAAGCTAAACATATCGCAGGTTACGATATGTATAACAAAGCATTTATCTCTTAACTAAGGTGTAGTTTTTTGTATTTTTTGTTTCTGCATTCTGCCCGAGACCATTACATAGATGTTCGTCGTGTGAAAAGACTCTTCCAGTCGCCGAGCGATGTTTAGACGCTATTTGTGCCTATAGACGTAAATAAAGGCAAGCATGCGATATATTGCTCGGTAGATAAATTATCGTAGAGTAGAATAGTGATAAACACTTGGCCGCATTGGTAAAAGCAACATGAGGCCCATGGGTCACATTGCTCACCTGGACAACAGTTTCTTGTATCATTCTATATCCGTTTCTCAAACATTTCCCCTATACAATTTATATTTCTATGTTAAACTTTGAACCCCTCTTGGGGCCCCAGTATTAATCCGGGGGTCACGATTTTAACAATTTGGAATATATATTACTCGAGAATGTTTGCATAGTAATCTCATAAATTGTAGCATCCTAGTTTTAGAAGAAGATTTTAAACATTTTCCCTGTATATTTCTCTGTTAAACTTTGAACCCCTATTGTGGCCCAAGTATTAATCCGAGGGTCACGATTTTAACAATTTAGAATCTTTACTATACGAACAAGCTTTGGTGTAAATTTTGGCTCTTCTGGTGCAGTGGATTTTAGGAAAAGATTTTTAAGTCACGCAGCCTATTTTCACCGTTTCGCGAATATCTCCCTTTTATTTGGGTTTTGTCCTCTATTTTAAAACTTTAGAATTCCCTTCCCATTAGGATGCTTTGTACCAAGTTTGGTTAAGTTTGGCCCAGTGGTTCTAGAGAAGAAATCAAAACTGTGAAAAGTTTACAGAGGAACGACGGACAACAGATGATCAAAAAAGCACATGAACCCTCGTGATTGCAATTCACGGATGGGGGTACTCTACAGAATTCGGAGTTTCATACCTTGTGTCATTATTGTACTACAGGGAGAACTTTTATTGATAACAGAAGCAAGCGACTGTGACATGTTCTCATGTTTTTTCAACGAATTGTAATATGTATTCACATGTTTTGATATCAACAGCGCTGTGTGCCCACCATTCCCCATGCTTCCCTGGGAATTGCTCTGACACAATCAACTGTCAGTGTAATGATGGGTTTACGGGAGATACAGGACTTCAACGATGTAAAACGTGTATGTTAAGAATTTTTGATTTCAATTCGTTCTAGATATCGATGTAGAAACATTTTTAATTAACAAGACCTTGGACTTTCGGTAGGATGTAACTATCTTTTTCTTGCGTCAAAACAAGTTAAAAATGACGATGGTTTCAATTGAAATATACACAGATTGCGTAGCCTTAGCTGAAAAGCCAGACAAATCTTGTTGATTTCAAAGAGCAATGGCTGAGTGGCCAACAATGAAAGAGATAGGCCTACGTCACAATGCTGTTTGACATAACTACCCAAAGTCCAAGCTCCTGTTAAAATGGTTCAAACTCTGTGTGACAAGATTTGAAAGAAATGTTTGTAAAATTTTGCGAAAGGCAAAATGGATTTTGTAATAATACATTACAAAAGAAGTCACACTTATTCAGTTTTTTTGTCGTAAATGCCAATTGCAATATAAAGTTGAAAAAGCGAAATATATTTAATGTATTTCTTTATATAAACGAGCAAAACCTAGACAAATTAAACGTGATTAATGATATACGATTCTGCATTCAGGTATATATGTAAACGAAAGAACATTTTCTTTGTAAAGATTATAAAATTATATAGAAAAAAATCAAAACAAGTGTAATACTTAACTTTTTATGATACATTTTACTATATTCTTATTATGGATGTTTCAGTGGATAGCAATAACACCCCAATTATCACAAAAGCTACTGCTTTTCTGGCTAATATAGAGAGGACTGGAGATAAAGGGGAGCTGTATAGGTTCATGACAGACTCTTCAGAACCAAACTCAACAGAAATTGACGAATTGTGGCTGAGCGACAAGGACTACAACTATGTTAATGCAGATTTCACTGCAATATATGTTCCTGAAATGGAATATGAACTACCAGACTATGTTGAAAACTATACACTTGGAATAGTTGAAGGGAAAATGCGGTTAGATCTGCATAAAGTTGATAGAAGAGGTTCAAGTATATTTTTTTCGTTTTTCATTAGATTAAAAACGCTTATAAATGAACACATAAACAATTATAACAGAGAATAGGGCATGTATATGGACTACAGATGTTGCTAATAATTTACTTCATGCAAAAAAAAAAAAGAATTTGATAATACTTTAGGATATTTTTTTAATGAATTGCTTATAATTTGATTTACAGATCCAAATAAACCATTTATAAGCTTAAACAGTTCCTTTTACGATTGCTCTAATCGAGCCGGATCTCTAGCCCCAAACACGAGTGTATACGCTTGCAATATAACCAACGAAAACTTTGACAGACTGTTGGAGGACGGGGACAAGTAAATATTAGATACAGTACTATTTAGAATCATTTTTATATAAAAAATATTCATTGTTTTTTCTTGGACTGAAATGTCACAGTTGGTTTAAACATAGGTTTGTTACTGACTGATTACAGTAATAAATCGGGTTTATCAATCTCATAGATGGCGATGCTAAGCCGAGCCATCTATGAGATTGATCAAACTGATATATTTCTGTAGTCAGTCAGTAACAAACCTAATAAGTGTTTTGTTTTCCCGAGAACTATCAAGTGACACATTTATTCACAAAAAGCGATGATCTACGCAAACCTATGTACAAGTTGCCTGACATCTCGTCCAATTTAACTCATTTGAACTCTTTAAAATTTTCAACCTCACCTTTCAAATACTCTTTGAAATTCTACGCTTCACCCATGTTTACTTACAATATTGTGATGCTATTCAATTTTAAAAGTGTTCCTTTTTCCCTCTGCAGAGATTTGAGCAAATATCGACGCTGCCATTTTGTTCTGCTCCAGACACAACAATGTGACGTCATTTCAAAGGGCAACTACTTAATTTAAAAATAATTCCAAAGGGCAACTACTCTTAATATTTTAAGAACTTACGGAACACGTTTTCTGTGTTAAATAATTTCAAATATCTAGATGAGAAGGCGAAGCGGCGGCCAATGACGGCCATATCGCCTAATATTAATTCTCAACGAACCTACATAGAGATATATGAGGCAGTCACGTGCCATGTTTAAACCAATGAAAGTGTGATATTTCAGTTCGAGGGAAAACAAATATATATGTATAGGTGGTGAGAATTATATTCGGCAATACGGCCGACGTTTCGAATACTTATCTCGACTTTTCATATTATTTTATACAGAAGCTGTGTTCCTTATAAGTTCTTTTTATTTAGAATAGATGTCCTTTGAAATTATGTCACTTTGTTGTGTCTGTCAGCACAGTAAAATGGCCGCGTTGTCGAAATTAAAGTGAACAAGAGTGTATCAAAAAGTTGAAAAGAATGTTTTAGGTGCAGCGAAAATTTGAAAAGACTTTTTAAGTTGCAGCGAAAATTTTCAAAAAACTATTTAAAAGGTGAGAGTTTTGAAGGGTTCGATTGTGTAAAATTGGACGAGATATAAGGCCATGCCACTTTGACATAGATTTGCGTTGATCATTGGTTCTTGTGAATAAATCTGGCACTTGATAGTCCTCGGGAAAACAAAGTATTATTTAATATTTAATTAAATATTGATATTCATTATTACATAGAATTGATATGTAATGTTTAATGATACACGATATGTTTCTCAAGTGATGAAAAAACATCTATTGTAATAATTCACGTGTATCAAATTGAATTCATGCCAAATTCTGTAGGGACATTGTCCCTGATTTTTTTTTAGTTTGACGCTGACCGTCATTGCTGTGAATGGTGGGTTTAGAAAATTAGTGACATCAACGTCGACCGTACCTGTCATGGACGCTTTTATCGGACAGTCCGCGGAGAAGTCAATGAAGTTTCGCTTCGATTTTAGGAAACCAGTGCACTGTCGGTTAGATGATGTTCCTTGTACATCGATAGCTTTCAATGTCACCAAAGATGTCACAAAGGTAGGTTACCATAGAAAACGTGTTTACATACATGTACTTGTCTCTATATTCATATAATCTACAAAAGCTTACTCCTGTCAAACGTAATCATCAACAATTTTTATAATCACTTACTAGTATTTCATAACACATAATAGTCATTTTATGATATTGCTTTAGAGATTCATAATGTCTTCTTAAATGAGTTTGAAATGCTGTACAATTTGATATAAGAGTTACAGATAATAATGAAAAAAATATCTCCAGTAAAGTCTGTGTAGGAAATCTTATCATAGAAATGTCCTCGCGTCAATTTATTATGTCAATGCTTTATTATATGCATGTACATACATGTTTATATATAATATTGTTTGGCCATTTCAAAAAAGACGTAAAAACCAGAATATAATTTTTAACACAATTAACCAATTTAAAAAAATATTAACTCAGAAGTGCATGTACAATGATGGTTATATAACTAAACTATACCTTTTTTTGTTTTGATTCGCACGTGATTTTTATAGAGTGCAATAGAGTTTTACTGGGATGGTTGGAATGATGTTCTAGCTGGAGTTGGCAAATACGAAATTGAAGAGTTCTTTCTAAAGCTAAACCCAAACAATAATCGAAATTTAAGTGAAATAGAGTTGTGGAGACCACTGAACATATTCACTTTTCAAAAATCTTCGCGGAATTATACACGTACTCCTGCTGAACCCGGAATGTATTCGTATATCTTAAATGTAATTGATAGAGCCAACAATTCACAATATGCTAGAACACTTGTTTTGTACGATACCCAGTCTTCAATAACAACAGACGACTCGTCACCAATGGTTGCAACTAGTGCAGCGGAAGAAACAAGTTACAAATGGCAAAATAACCTTACCAATCCGATCTCTGTGTCATGGAAGAGTCATTTTCGAAACGATTTTCTTGAGAGTAACAAGCTATTAAGGCCGGTTTCACCCTACAAATACTTTAATTCTGATGCTAACTTTTACAAGGCTGTACCAGATAATTTAGAAGACAACGACGGTATGAGAACACTTAAAGGAATAACAAATGCACATGGAGTAGTTGAGTTTAAATATGCATATCGTCACTCAAATCAAGGCAAGGATCCACCTAATGATTGGAGAGACCCTACAGATAACTTTATGTCTCAAACGACATCATTTAATGCCATTAGACAAAACGGCGACTCTCTTAACGTGTGGGTGAAAGCTATTGACATTTTAGGCAATGAAAAGATTGATATGATGCAAGTCTACTTTGACGAAACGCCCCCTGATAAGTTGGAATATATCACATTTCTAAAGAATATCGAGAACTCGTCACTTCCTTTTTCAAGTCGGTAAGTTCTGTGTATATATTATTTTTAAATTGATGCATATATAGTACCTTACACGTTTTGATAATTTTTTTTACTTTTAGATTAATTGTCGACACCCGTGATAGAGATAGTGGAATATATGGAATTAAATATAGTTTTACTTCCAACAATACAGGCACTGTGTTCAAAACTGATTTCATATCGGGAAATAAATCAAACGTATGATTTTTTTTGTTCCTTCACTTTTCAATGTGAACAATGTATAACATATTTGATACAATCAGTTAGTTGATTTCGAAGTATCAACAGAACACATTGATAAATTGATAAAATTACATAGATATAATGATATGGCATTTTATTACAGGTGTCACTTCCCTTAAAAGAAGGGTACAAAGACGAAATGGGGGACCACTTTTACTATAGTCATTATCTGGAAGTTGACAATTGCTGGATGGTGGTAACTAAAGACGCTTTCAAAAACGAATTTGTCAATTTGGAGCTGATAGTTTACAACAGAGCATTGGTTTCAACTCAAAAGAGTTTTAATTTGGTTAGTAGATTGTGTTCTGCATGTACCACTTTTTCTGAAATAACACCAGAAAGATGAAGTTCGCTAAAGTATTAAATATAAATAATAATAATATATCAAATACTAGTAAATGTATATATATTCTATTTCAGATTACCGACCTTGGTTCACTAAATGGAATCGATGAATGTACGTAATCTAAAAATGAAATTACATAGACAGCACTGGTATAAGACGAGAAACAACATACATTTCTTCTTTTTTATAGACTCTGGACCAACGAACCTGCATGTTGAAACAACGTATTCTAACGCCGTTCGCTTAAGGTGGACTGTTTCTCCAACCTGCTACGAAAGGACAAGAATTACGGTATCCGGTGTATCCAAAGACGGGAAAAGATTTTTGCGACTTGTAGACAAGGACGCGGACCATTTTGACTTGAATGGATTGGAAGCGGAAAAGACATACAACTTGTCATTTATCACAGAATATGGTGATCAGAAAAGTGACCCGATTTTTTTAACTTTCCATACTATAGAAGCACCGGCTGCTTTGACAGCAGGTGGCATAGCCGGAATATCCACAGGTACGAACGATTATTTAAATATAATTAGTAAGTATATGTGTGCAGTCCTGTCATGTATCGTCTGCATATTTCTAGTCAATTGAAACATCGAACTTTACTGAAAGTTTGTATTTAGTTTTTAATTATTATGCTTAGGTTGTTTTGATTTGTTTTGGTTTGTTTTTTGGTTTTTTTTTTGGGGGGGGGGGTGGGGGTGGGGGTGGATTTAATCTTTCCCGTTTATTATACTTAAATATGGATGAAACTGTGCCATTCAGTCAACTGAAATGTAACTGAAAAGTGACTGATAGGTAACTGAATGGCACAGCTACGCCATTCATTCACCTTTTCAGACCTTTCAGTTAACATTCAGTTGACTGAATGGCACAACTTCCTCCTGTGTTGATTTTTAATTTTTAAGATTAATTCAAATCTAACAAGTACTTATCAATTACAAAATGGAACAACAAAAAGGCAGCCTCAGATACTTCCAGTTTTGCGATACATATATATACAACAGTACATATAATCTACATTTATTTCATATCATGTCACATGATATGCCTAAGATATGATTGTGTAATAAGAAAAGTATATTATCAAGATTTTCAAAAAAGCAAAATACACTAAATTAAAATCATTATTTCCGCAAGATATTATCTTGAAATAACATTTAACATATTCAGTCATAATAAGCATAACTCATGATGATGATGATGATGATGATGATGATGATACATTTATATATATTAAAAACAAACAATTAACTTCTGTTGTTACATGTATTCAGTAATGGTTTTATTACTGGCGATCATTATTGCGGGAATAATAATGTGGAGGACGGGCCGGCTGTCAGTGGCCAAGCAGGGTATACAGAGAAGAATGACTGTTGTCCGGGACAGGATCCAGCGGCAAATATCAGCTCGTTATGTGAGTATAGAGTCCTTACTCTTTAGAAGTGTCACAATAAAATTGTGATTCAAATTATTCTGTCAAGACACAATTAATGCCTATATTTTAATAAGCCAGTAGATGAACATTTTTGTGTAATTTATATTTTATTTCAGTAATTACTTGGGTTTGATCAGTTGATCCCATACAACGAAATCTATAAACCAAATTTCAAATGCAATCCGTCAAACAGTTGTATAAAATTAACGTTATTTCAGGTACCATATGAGGATCAAGATGATATATACCTTTATGGTCAAATGGAGGTTAATAAGTCAGATGATTGGATCATCCCACATGTATGTATTGTACTTGAATCCCTCTTTACAAGTGGCAAGTTTGCAGATATATATAAAATAAGATACCAACCAAAGATGAGTGACCCTGGAAGGAATGCCTTTGTGGCGAAAGTTTTGAAATGTAGGTATTTTATAATTATTCATTTTAGCAAATTGTTGAAAAAGATAGCATGTCCAAAATCAGTAACGAACAATGTTTAACGTGTTTCATCAAAGCTGGAGCCTCTGAAGAAGATAGAATGAGTATGCGAGCAAAGATTAATTTCTATGCTTCAAAAGTTGGGGAACATCCTAACATTTTACATTTCATGGGAGCAGTGCTTGACGACGAAACACGCAAGTTATTTTTAAAGAAAATAATTCATCTTGTATATTACTGAGAAAATTAAACGGTGAAATATCATAAAATGAGTTGTCTTGCTTTTATTGTGAAACCAATAATGACTAGGTATAGAATGTTGTAATTTCACTCTTTATAGTAATTTTGATTGAAGTCACAAGTTATATGTTCCTTTTTATAGTTGGGCCATACATGGTTCTTGAATTTTGTGAAGTTGGTCAGCTTAACTCTTGGTTACAACAACAAAAGAATATAGCGAATGAAGAAACATCAGAACAGCTTTGCAGAATATGCTACGGAATATGTAAAGGAATGCTGCATTTAGAAAGTAGAAAGGTAACTTGTAGGACTCACAGTGATTCTTCATTATTCATCTAAAGTTTTAAGACATGAACTCGTGGAGAAAAGGGTATCGAAAATGTTGTGATATTATTTTATATTCAACAGTTTGTTGATATTTGGGTAGCCACAAAATCCATCGAGATATCAATATCTTTTATTTCAAGCTGGTACATAGGAGACTGGCAGCTAGGAATGTTCTTCTAACCAATGATCTTGAGCCTAAAATTTACGGATTTTGTCCCCAGCAACAGGAAGCTGAAGGTGAAAACAAAGATGATGATGGTGATGCCAAGGAGGATAAGGTATGAGCTGTTATACTACAGAAGTAATTAATATCCCTTAACTTGTTTTTACTTCGGTTTTTTTTTTTACTTTAAAATCCAATTATTTTTTCCTGTCATATCTTTCATACGACCAAAGATTTCATTGTCATTATGACAGCCAAGATGTTATTGATCAGTATTTGCATTTTTGATTGAAACCCTATGATGAACTAACATGAATTAATTGTTTAGAGTCGTATACCTGTAAAATGGACAGCTCCAGAGTGTCTGGTAACGATGAAACATGCCACACCAAAAAGTGATGTCTGGTCTTTTGGAGTAGTCCTATGGGAGATATTCAGTTTTGGTATGCTTTAGATGTACATAATCATTACTTTATTTTTTATGTTCTTAGTTTGTTTGATTGAAAATTATAACATTATTTTGTAGGAGAAGTTCCTTACCCAGGTATTCGGAGCAGAGATGTACAGGCTTATATACGAAACGGAAATAGAATGGATAAACCCGAATTTGCTAATGATTTGTAAGTTTGTTATTTCAATTCTCAACAATTAGGTGTCTACAGTTATCATATTTATGTAAAAAATATTCAAGTGTCCACACTTTACTTTATATCCTTTTGTTTGTTGCCCTCCCCATATCTTTGTTGATAACAAAACATTTTAATGCTGTTAAGAACATAACATAATGTTTTATTTAATTAGCTATTACAACATAATGAAGCAATGCTGGAAAACGAAGCCAAAGCAACGCCCATCCTTCCGCGATATGACAGCTGATATCGGGAAAACCTTCAACTCCGCACCCTCCGACGATTTCTACTACTACTCCGAGAAACACTGATTGTTTACAGTCGTCATGTGTTTCCGGTAGTTCGTGTTATTTGCCTTGTGTAGAAACTTTAGTCGTCAACGTTGTTAGCTTTGCTTTTTTAAAACAATTTTTATGAAAATGTTTAAATGACATATAGTTTTATATACAGTGTATATCTAGATTTTACAATGTTCGATGATATGCATTTCTCTGACGCCAATTCAAAAAAGGTGATACACAAGTACTTTCATGTAATGCCAAATATAGAAATATCGTTGACGCCCCAATCTGAGATCGAGGAATTGTTGTACCGGGATTTTAAAAATTGACTGACTAGGTTATTACCAGTTATTGTGGTAGGAAAATGTATCTGCATTTAGAAACAATTGAAATTTGAACAGCTATCCACTTTACTTTCAATTTAACTTGGTTAAAGTAGTTTATACCTTATAAACCGTTAAACAAACAACAGATAACTAATAGTTCTTCATGATTTGATTTTCTGCTATTAGTGTGGAAAGTAAGACAATTTGACCTTTAATTTTTGAAACTATCATTATTATTATTTAAACTTCTGTTAATGAAATATACATATATATCTCTAAAGTTAAATAAAACCCAGCTGCACTAACATTTATCAGTTTGTATATATACTTAATTGTAAATGAAAATGAGAAACTTTTATTGTCTTTGTTTTGTATTTAGATAGTACGTAGCTTAACTGGAGATACTTGCTACATATTTTATTTTATTATAAGATTAATTAATTCATAGCTCTCTGATTGGCTGCTACCCAACAATCAAGAAAAAAAATAAAACGTTTTATTATACCTCTGCGAATTTTGTCTATGTAAAATTACAACGGATAAACATGCTATTCAATGTAACCATGAAGCAGTTTCCGTGCTATATGCCCATGGTGAATATTCATCGAAACTTTTAACCGGTGGCATTCGATTTCCGCCGTTTTTAAACTCGGAACACATCTGGTTTAATCCGAGTTGCTCCATTAAATTCGAAGTCCGATAACTCTCATTCGTTTACCGGCAAGAAAATCTGCAATGCAGACAAATCATCGGTATAATAAAATACCTATTTACTTACTATTCAGGTAATAGCAAGTTAATTGTCCCTCTCGAGGGCAACTATTTCCCTCGGCTTCGCCTCGTGAAATAGTAACTGTTGCTCTCTCGGGGGACAATAAACTTGCTGTCGTCCTCATAGCCAGTAAATATTTTATAATATCCACCTGCTCCTGACCTAGGATGCCAAATATAACATTTGATTTTCTCTACATTAGACTGAAATAGATCATCCAATATTGAAATATATGCGTTTCTCAATTTGTTCGGCTAGGGCTTCAAACTAAAATTTTCGCTTTATAAAACTTAATTTGATATATCTGTATCAATTCGTCGCTGAATCATATAATAAAACAATTATTATATTGCTGTTTTTTCGATCAAGACGATGATTTAGCTACCCTCGAAGTACAATATTGTACTTCTCGGGTAGATAATCATCGTATTGACCTCATAAACAGCAATAATTGTATAATATCTACTAGTTATGATTAAAAAATTATCATGATTTCATAAATTGTTTTGGTTTTCGTGTTCTAAAGAGGGACCTCTGCCCAAGCCTCCACATACAAGTTGTATGCATAATAGCCATTGTAAGTAAGTAAAAGAAAGTAAATCAGTTATTAAAGTGACATGTTATTTAATTGAACATATACAAAGATATAACATAACATATAATTGTCACACCCGGCCCATCGGACCTATATGTCACTGTTAAATATGTCATACATATATAAAATTCAGCATAAAAGTTTGGTTTGTCTTATATCTTGAAAGCTATAAATATGAATTGAGCGCATTGTCGGGGAAACTTAAAAGTAGCGTTTTAAATAAATCGTTGTCATTAAAATTTGCGGACCCTATAGTGGTATGTAAAAGCTGTTCATCTATTCAGCTGTAAGCATGTCAGTGTATATGCGCTTTGAACTGGATATTATGGTTATTTGTCAATGAGGGAGTTGTCTTTCTTTAAATAATAACCAGAGGATATCACGCGCAAGCGCGGGAATTAACATGTTGCACATTTAATGGCACAGATCACAATGTTGAGTCATTTTTATTTTTCATTTTCGTATACACTTTGTCCGATTTTTTTCTTAATTGCTTTGTGTATTCTTTAAAATTGAAATAAAAAGCCCAATTGCATGGCTGGATATTTATACGACGGATGAAAAATCTAAACTGAATTCATGGAATTGGATGATTTACATGTACGTGGCCTTAATTCTTATTGTTGCAGCCAAGTGGAAAATGATAACAATGATTTTTTTTCAATCCAGTGAGTGGGTATTTATGACGTCTCTAAATGTTGTTCTTTAGATCAAATTTCATAATAATTTTATTATAACTGTCCCAAATAAGAGAGTTTTGAAAAACCATTTGGGGAAGGTGGTACCCCCCCCCCCCTCCAAATTTAATTTCCCAATTTAATGCATACATCATTTATTCATATAGACATGCTTATTTATTTGCATATTTTAAACCAAAGTTGTCAGATCCAAGGTATCTGCCCGATGGTTAATTAACTCGCCCTACATTTTCCGCCATGATGTGAATTAGTCAAACCGTGTTCCTTGGCACCCGGTTCTGGAAAAAAAATCTTTACATTAAAGGTAAAATCGCATCAAATTGTTCCATTTTATTTATTAACTTTTTTATATAAACCAAAGAGTCCCAGACAAGGTATGACTATCTGCCCGCAATGCATGATGAACTTGTCCTACACTTTTCGCCATGACGTTAATTAGTCAAACCGCGTTCTTGGTTACCCCCTTCTGGAAAGTTCTTTTCCATTCTCTCGCGAGACGTCGCGCTTCGCTAGCTTCTATCTTTCATAACTGAACTCGCGCATTCAAGAAACAAATTGCCTTATTTCATTTATTCAACATTTGTCAAATCTTAACTATGTATAATCCAAGTAAATTCCTTATAACTTTATTCATTGTTTACGTAATCGTTCAATATTATTTCATTGCAAGTATGGTTTGGTTCATTGCAAGTATATATTTTGATGCTTACTCCCACTGGCTTGGATCCGCCAAAGCGTGTCCACCACCTTACTCTCATTTTTGCTATTTCAGGCTTGTTTATCGAAAATGAAAGCAGGTTTTTAATTTATTGTACACTAATTACTTATCAGGTAAAATTCAACTATAGCTTACGGACTTCATATAACACTTGTTGAAATACCAAACGTGTAAGCAGTTACTCTGGTGCAGGCATTTTTTAGTTTATTGGCAAAAGGTCTTAATTTATAAGAATATATATCGCATCAAACTTGCATACCATATCGATGCTCAGGGGAGGGAAAATTCCTATGTTTTAAACAATTGAAACCTCTTGAAAACAGAGTCCGTCATACATCTATCTGTCTCTCTGTCCGCTGAATAAGTTTGACATTTCCGATCTATCTAGGACACATTGGGCAAAAAAACAGAACACACTTCACACAAAACATTCTCAGCCTTAGATGAAGAGTGAAAGAAAAACCAGTGAATATTACTTGGGTATCTTTCAAATATTTTGTCATAAAATAGGAAAAATATACATGTATATATATACAAAGAGGGAGAATGCAGCCAGAGGGGGATCGAGGAGGTCCGGACAGCCCCCCCCCCCCCCCCCCCACTCCTAAAACTAAAAAATTATTTAATTCGAATAATAGTAAAATAATCAGAAATATGAAACACAATTTTCCCTCAGACCCCACCAACCCCTTGATTTTTTTTTCTGGATCCGTGCATGACTGTTTAGTGCGCGGTTCCGTTCGTCGTCGTTTTTCTTGCTGAGGGCTTTGTGCACAGGTAGGTCACTGCTAGGATAGTAGGTTCTGAAGTTAGTGAGTTAAAATTCCGGACGGGGCGGATGTGGAGATCAAATAATGTGAATAATTGGTGCTTTTTATAACTAATTTCTTCACTATGTACCGGCATATGTCAATTTGAGAGTTATTGCAACGTATGTGCTAATTATATAATTATATTAAAGCAAGGATTTTGTTACAAATATTTTTTTTTACAGACATTAAGCCCATTAAGAAATATCGCTGATGATTAAAAGGAAACCCAATGGCCTTGTCTTTTGATTTCAACATCGATTATATTATAATCTATCCTATAATCCCTCCTTTTTATGCTTTCTTTATCGGCATTTCCCTGTAGATATGTTAATACTATCTAAAATCAGGTATATTAATTCAAGATCAAAGTATGGCGGCTTTACATTAATTCCTAATCAGTGGTTTTTCGCAGAATCTTTTCACAGTACACATGGAAAAATTAATTGGGCTTTTTATCTTGTGTTCAAGTCCCAGGAGAAGCAAGCTGAACATGTGTTCAAAGTGACTTTTTTGATTGTCTCAACATCAGACAAAATGGTAGCGTTACAGAAATATATTTCAAGTTCAATGTGATTATGAAATGAAAGCTCGGTACACCCCCACTTTAACTACATGTATATCAAAAGGCTCAATGTTTGTATTTGTCTTAATTATGCCTTTAGTTTTCTTCAAAGAAAAGACAGACTCGTTATCGGAGTATTCGAACTCTTTGCTAAAGAAATTAAGACATGCGGATTTCTCTTTTTAACGTTATAACAGTAAGTTTTAAATATACAAAAATATCATCATTCTTTTTTCTTTTGCTTGCAATGAAGTTTTCAATAAACTGTTTAATGAGATATAGAAGCGATAAAAAGATACAAGTTTTGCCAAAGAAAATCGTTGATAAGTGAAAAGAAACGGAAGACTCTCTATTAGAGACTGAACCATTTAGATTGTAATTATGAAAATACTGGCACTGAAACTTGATATTAAAGGCAATCAAAATCATTATCATGCTTAGAATATTGATATCCGATACTTTATCTATGGAATAACACCACAAATAAACTTTTAAGATGTTTATTTGAAAAACATGCCTGATAAAAACGGTCAAACCCTGATACCGACAAACTATGTAAATTAGATCGTCTAACAAAACATGCGTTCGTTGCAAGTTGTAAAATTGTATATTCTTATTAATCTGACATTTGTTTCTTGAAAAAGCACTGGTATCAAATTTCAAATTTGCAGCTAAAATTAGATGAATTATTCTTAAAGTTTATGTTTTTTACACACAGAAACATATTCTTAAATTATATCAATGTCTTTAGAATATCATTGGGAATTCAAAAATTAACTTTCAGTGCTGTGGTTTTAATATTGCACTAGTCAAATAAATAGCACATGTAAAAATTCACTATAGAATAAAGCTTATTAGTTCAAACATTTAAATCATGATAAATTTAATACCTACTTTTCAACTTCTCTTAATAACATCTTTTATTATCTGCACTTGATTGATTAATGTATGGATTGATTGATTGTTTCATTCATTCATTGATGCATTTTATTCATTTTTGCATTCGTATGTTTTCTCATTGCTTATCTGCATAGAAGTTTGCATTTTAATTGTAGACTTTTTAAATGACGACTGCTTTAAAGAGCCCATTGTTTCATCGGTTCCTTAATGAAAAAATAACCTAATTCCTCATTTATCACAGAATAAAATGGATTGTAATCGGACAAAGCGTCCTTGATTTTGTGATCGATTGTGTGGCTTCCATTATGGCCTATCACGTTTCCCCTGTAATTAGAGCTTAATGCATAGAGCGGACTTTGGTGATCATTTATAATCGGCTGAAACATTTACTTCCGGCTAGATAGTTTACAGATAGGCTGTGTTGTGTACAAAAAGGCCTTTTTTTCTTTTTTGGGAGGTGGGGGTGGTTCTTTCTTGTATAGGTAGAGTTGGTAAAGTACAAAAAAAAATAAGCAAACCATTTCTACGAAAATTCAGTTTGGAATGTAAGAGGGAAAAGTACAGACGGTGAGACGGACTATATACATAATCAGATTATAGGGCTGATCGTGACTGACATTATATATAACGGAATTATCTGTGACATCTGTTCGACCTCTGAATAAAGAAACACAAACATGCATGCATGTCGTCTTTTGCCGTTAATCTTTTTCTGGTAGTGCAGAATACGAATAACTCCCTTGATTGTGTGGATGTTATGAATTTTATTTTCACCGCAACATGAAAGAATGGGTAAAGCGCTAAATAGATATGGTTCTACATGCATGATGTCATAATTCTGTTGACAGATTTATCGGTGTAGGTTTTACGAAATAATGATGTTCTGGTTCTAGTAACCGTTTGCACAATATTTAGCATTTTAAAAATGTTACGCGGTATTTTGTTACCAATTATTAGCTTCAACATTTAAGTGTAACCAAAGTACTGAAGTACTGAAAGCCCGGCTCTTTTGATGTGTAATTGTGCATATTGGGAAGATAAACTGGCAAACATTCTCTCTCTTTGTCGGTGTTCTTGCGACATGGTTTTGATGTCGGCAAAGAATCAGAAAGTGGATGAATTTGTGAGCGACTATCAAAACCATGTCTGTCTACGGTGCATTGAATTTTAAACCAAGCTCAGTATGTCGGTTTGTGTGAAAAAAACATAAAGAGAGAGAGGAAGAGACATCTGTTGTGACTTAGAGAAAAAGATATATTGATGTACTTTGTTTTCTTTGAATAGGGTCTATTCAATATTTTTCTCGAAGATCTCTATGAAGGCACAGTAAGCAAACCTGGAAATTTTGCAAGACTGACTTCATACATTTTTAAAAAAAAAAATGTTTTCTATAAAGTATAAAACAAAACAAAAGTCGAAAAGATAATTTTTTACAAGGCAGTCTTTCCGGAGAAGAACGACAATTGGTTCGATAAATAGATGTACGATAAACTATTTTCGGGGAAACGAAGCATTGTGTTTTTTTTAAAATTATATTATTAAATTTGTTAATATAAATAATACCAAGTATCATTAGAAATTCACCAGACAAAATAAAACCTCTATTCGATTTGTTTTACAATATGGCATATATGAGCAAGATCGGGAGTAAGGTGGTGGGCACGCTTTAGCAGATCCAAGTCAGTGAAAGTTAGCATCAAAATATATACTTGCAATGAAATAATATTGAATGATTACGTAATGAGTGAATATATTATTGGGAACTTACTTAGAGTACACATAGAAATTAAGAGCTGACAACTGTTGAATAAATAAAATAAGGCAATTCGTTTCTTGAATGAGCGATTTTGGTTTTGATGGATGAAACTCATTCGCTTGCGAAGCACGATCTCTGGTGAGAGAATGGGAATAGAACTTTCCAGAACAGGGTAACCAAGAACGCGGGTTGTCTAATTAACGAAAAGTGTAGGACAAGTTCATCATGCATTGTGGGAAGATACCTCGGATAGAACATCTCTGGTTATTATAAACAAGTTAATAAATGAAATGGAACAATTTAATGCGATTTTAGTTTGATGGAAAGAACTTTCCAGAACGGAACAAAGTGTAGGGCAAGTTAACCATCGGGCAGATACTTTGGATCTGACAACTTTGGTTTAAAATATGTAAACAAATACATGATTGAACGCATAGAGAGTTTTTTTTTTAATTTCATACATTTTATACCACGACAGATCGTTAGTAAACCTTAGACATTAATTTGTAAACAATGAACAGATTGTGTTCTACGTCTACGTAAATAAATGATATATGCATAAAACGAGGAAGTCTAAAGGCGGGGAGGGGGGATTACATGTATAGTGAAATTTGACATAAAGAACAAAATTTAGAGATAGGACGCACTATCTACCCACTCACTGGTTTAAAGTAAAAAACTTAATTTTTTCCAAAGAAAAAAATAATTAAGGCCACGTACATGTACATGTATATCAATTTCGGTTTAGATTGTTCACGATTGCCCGCTCTTTTAAAAATCCAGCCATGCAGTTGGGTTTTATATTTTCAATTTTAAAGAATAGGTTCAGAAAGCAATGAAAAAAGAATTCGGACACAGCATATATATATATATATATATATATATATATATATATATATATATATATATATATATATGTGTGTGTGTGTGTGTGTGTGTGTGTGTGTGTGTGTGTGTGTGGGTGCATAAATGAACAAAAAATATTGTTCAACATAATAAGCATTGTTTCATATTAATATGAAAAGTTTTAATTCCCCCGCATGCGTGGGATATCATTTAGTGTTTAACAAATTAAATCACAAAACATTTACACAAAATTTTTGTTGTGTTTGTAATGGACCATCGATACTGATAAATAAATAACCCTGATAATGGAGGAAATTCACAAACACATCCATTAATAAAAATTAAACAGGCATAACAAGATAATAAGCACATAAATTCATCCCATTCCACAAGGTGAAGATACAAATCATTCCCTCTATAAAAAAAAAACACCAAAAAACCGACTGAAATGAGGTTACTTGCGAACTAAATTTTGTGGAATAAATTCTGCCATCTAATGCTGATCTTGGAAAAAAAATAGTATTTATTCATTTGATAAACTGGCATCTAGAATGTTAGTTAATGTATACATATAACAAGTCAAAACAATTAATTCAATTGCAATAGTCTAGGTTAACTCTAAAAATCAGGGGATATAATCTGATATAGAAGACATTCCTGTGATTTTTTTTAAATAACTCAACTAATCTCCAGAAGCATGAGAGTATGACGATTTATTTGATAGTTCAAAACGTCGAACTTTGAAGAAGTAAATTAGTAATGGGAAGAGCAAAAAAAATGTTTAACATTTTATCGCCCAGTTTTGAAATTTATGACAAAATGAAACTGAAAACTATTGGATGGAATCGAAGATAGAATGGTATTGAATGGTTCAACGCGTACCTCGACGAAATTTATATTAGATTAACTGCAAGAATAAAAGACAATATTAATTTACTAAACACAAATTTCAAAGAGCACATTATGGTTGATCATGTCATATCTCATTAGCTCAGCTGTAAGCGATACCCGTGTTGTTAAATGGATTCTATGAAAAGGTTAAAATATAGTTGAAGAGGAAATGAGGAAAATTTTGAATGAAACACATAACGATACAAAATTGTAAGAAGAGACTGCATATGGTAATTTAATATGGAAGATTGGGTCAGCGTGATTTATGACAACATTTTTATGCCTCATACTAACCAGTATCAATCTCCATTAACGACTGTGGATCATTGATGTCGAATCAGTAAATAAAATGAATTAGTCTTTCCTTAAAAACTATGAAGCTTTTCTTGTCTCTTGTGATAAATCTGAGCATGCATACATATTACGGGTTTTTTTCTACAATTTTTTTCTCCATAGTGCTTTAAGTTCATGCAACACGATTGGTACAAAATCATATTCATCAAATATAGAAAATGAACCAGAATGCTCAGCCGAGTGAAAACGGAAGGGGGGGGGGGGGTCACAAATCTCGTGTATAGTAAAACAAATGATACTTCCCCCCCCCCCCCCCTTTTCTGTTCCTACTTTATTATCAACAAAAAACTGAATGAAATTTATAATCAAAGGAAAATCCAATGGCAATGATGATAGAAATCAAAGTCGACAAGATGGCGACGAAGCATCCGGAGTCCCATAGCTATTTGAATTACATTGTTAGTTGTGCCTTTATTGTCTATATTCGTAAATCAATTGATAATGAATCAATCGGACTTTTATCTCTGCAGGCAAGTAGACAAAAATATAATCAAATTATGAAAGACAAAATCTTAAAGATAAAATGTGATATCTTGTTTTGGACTATGTCCTTCGAAGTCTGTTGTTAAGGTTGTATGAAAAATGACTGTATTGGCCTTAAGGATAATCGCTTCCTATTCTATAAACATGCATCTTTTACTATGAGCTGTTATTTCTAGCATATAGAACGAAAATTACCATTAGTAATATAGATAGATCACGCTTTTCATTATTTAATGTGCTTTTTTATTAGGGAGTTGTAGACAAGCAAGTACTTTACGGTCTTTGAAAACTGGAATTCTTCAATGAAAAGTATTCTTTAATGTATAAATGTACATGAAAAAATAAAGCTAACAGTATTCACACAATATTGAATTCGTAAAAGAGCTTTAATGGTGGCATTTCAGATAAAAATCAAGAATTAATGGCAGTAATCTCGCAGAAGATATATCAAACAGTCATTACAAAATACTTCTTTCTTTATCTATTTACAGAGATAGTTTCTTTAGTTTCTGTGGTAGTGTGAAATGTACCTAATTATATTCACAGGTCGTTATCCTTGTACCAGATAAAATAGCCGTTAGCCTGTCAAATGTAGCAGTCTTAACTCTGCTAACAAGAGTCTAATTGAGCAAAGAAGCTTCGTTTCTTTCAAATTTATTTTCTTCATCTCAATGTTCATGAAGCTAATTACTGAAACCTTAAGTCTCCATATGATTTTTGCATGGTTCTAATGAAATTATTTGGACAAGAGTTTACAATATACCAGTATTCTAGGATTATTCTATGGCAAAAGCATTTACAATTATAGTTTGATTCTAACAGATTTTGATTGTTTCACTGAATGAATCGAAAATTCATTAAAATTGAATTCATAATTTTGAAAGTCTTTTTCAGTGCAATTCATTAAAATCCGCTTCATATCAACTCTTTTTTAAAAGTAGAGTGTACTGTAAATTCAAAAGTTTTTGTCAAAATTGGGCTAATAATTTTCATGTGGAGACATTAAACTGATCAAATGTTGCAGACATTTAAGTGATGGCATGTGGCAGACATTTAACTGAGAGCATGTTCCATACATTTAATTGATAACATGTTCCAGACGTTTAATTGATGACATGTTCCAGAAATTCAATTGAAGACATGTTCAAGACGTTTAATTGACGACATGTGCCAGACATGTAAATGATAATATGTTGCTGACATTTAACTGATGACAAGTTCCAGACATTTAAATGATATCATGAACATGATGACAAGTTACAGACATTTGAATGATGAAATGTTGCAGACTTTTAATTGATGACATGTTCCAGACATGAAAATGATGACATGATGCAGACACTCGTGAATAGAGCATGCAGTAATAGGCTGCCTAATTTTTAGTTCTAGTCCAAGTACATTACTTTTAATAGGAATGAAGGATTTTTTAAACTTTATTCTCTGAAAGAGAAACAATAGGGAGTATCTGTGTAAACAACAACTTGCAAGTACTTGAAATAAAATGAATGAAGACAAATCGCAATCAGTGCTAGAACATGAGGTAGGTATATACGATTAATGTTTATGGAAGACGAACAGGGTGTGAATATTTATGCCATTGTAACTACCAGACGATCGTACATGTAGATAGTTGATAATAACAATCCACATTTTATATTACTACGCAAACATACAGTACCAGCGTTCTTAATTATGATATGATTTATTGAGCAACAAAAATCGGTAGAAAGAGACCTTTGTTATCAATCTTTTTATAGCTAACCTTTCCTTGCTATAATTACATGAGCTTCCTCCTCTTTGGTTTCATAGAATGATTAATGGATTGATTGTGTCTATGTCAATCAAAAATTACCATTGCATATCGGAATATTGAATATTCCATAATCAACCTGGCGCTTGCTACTGTTTTTCACAGTTTTCTCATGTGACGAGTGGTTCAGTATTTCAAAGGTCAAAGATAGGTCAACCATTTTTGAGCACCCCACGTTCATTTCTTGTACTATGAGATTGGCACTTATTAGTTTTAAATGGTATCTTTTATTTTAGTTTATAAAGTTGAAATCCCAACTAATGATGTGGATTTTCCAACGAATTTATTTCTTCATGATTTCATGGCTTTGCTTTTGACTTTTCCGTTCAAAAGAAACATTGACAAAATTGTCAGATTACAATAACATTGTCAATAGTTGATCATTCAAAGACATTTAATTCATACCTACATCTATTAATGTTGAACTTGAATTTCCACATAATCATGCTGTATGTTGACACTGTTATGTTTGGTTTGGCATTCATGCAATTAGTCTGCATGTTTACTTAATATATGAAAAAAACCTTGCACGTTGCATGCAGAAATAAAAATGGCATCCATGTGCATGGCACTATATATGCAGGTATGCAAATAAGAAAACATGTAGCTAATTAATGTTAACATGCAATTTCTTTATATAGACGGTTTCTTTATATAGACATGCATGTACAAGCTATTTACATATTGTATGTAATCATACAGCAAATTAAATGTACATGTAGACATGTAACTTAGACATGCAATTTACCGTACATGATCATGTGGACATGCAAACTATCTTGAGATACACGTCTCCTGTTATTTAAGTAGTTTCTCATATAGACATAAAATTTATACATAAAAGACAGGCACGCAAATCTGTGTAGACGGCTATGTTATTTGTGTAAATGGAAACAACAAGCATGCATAAGTATATATGAGAAGTTGAACATAATTAAGTATATTGCATGTTTACACAGAATCGTATACTTGCAGTATTTACAGCTTGGGGGTTAACTGTAATCAGAGTGATCAACAGTTAATGGTTGTAATTTAAGAGGTTTTTTTAAATGAAATCCTTTGCATTTGATTTAAACTTGGATTCCCTATTAATCACAAACCATTGCTGATTGCTTGAACGCCTTTCAAATAAGCCACTTTGAATATGAATGGAGGTAAACACATTCGATCAGACACAAATACCAATTAATCAATTTGTACAATTACTAAAAGCTCTTTCTCTCTATTCGAATAACTTAGATTGGCGAGAGGCACGGAATTAAAGCGGACCAATTACCCTAGAAGACATTTCACACTGCCGAGGAATATATTCTGTCAACTTTAGCAAGAAATACGACTCCTGGTCGTATTTCTAAAGTGTTAAGAACCCAACTGGGAGTACAGTTAGTTGAAAACTCGCCAAAACATAAAAATCATCCAAGTCTAATGATTTTCCTACCGTCAGAGGAACTTTAAAGCCACAAAAGCACAGTGTTACAAAACTTGACTGTACTGATCGCGGGCAATCAATGCAGCTAAGGAAATTATTTGCTAAAAACAACGGTACATCTATTTTAAAGATTAAGTAAGATTTCATTTTCCCATTGCTGTCACATAAATGCATACCAAATATAATAACGTTCAGAAATGCACTGTTTGCAATCGCTGGTATGTAATGTAATCGACTTTTAACACTTAGCAATTCGTCAGTATCGAAGTGTTTCATCAAAAGCGATACATATGATTAAATACCAACACTGTATTGCTTATTTTGCAAAAATCTTAAACAATGTCATTTAGGCTCTTCCTACCAAACAAATAATGTAGATGAACTTACATATTGTAGGAACGTGTGCACTTTACATACTTTAAAGTACAAAACGATATTTCACACTTGGCTAATTGTAGATTAATCATTTTCATTCATAATAATAAAATCATGTGATTGATATATTGAATCCAATGCACTTAGACGTTCCGAGATGAAAGAAAGAGAGATAAAGAGAAAAGAATACTCTGGATATTATAATCGTATATTTTCGATTGACTTTTGGTCTTTTTAACAACTTTCGTCTTTTTAAAATGAAATATACTTTTTCATATTGTTCCATGTTTGTGCTTATAATGAGATTGCTACCATTAAATGATTTTGAAGTACAAAGCGTTGAAGTAAAGAATACAAAAGGAAAAGTGTGAGTTGATATGATCAAGCCATCTGGCATGTTGCATTTGCCATAGTAATAAGAAGCCAATAAATAAATCATGACCGAATTCTCTTTAGAATTGACCAATTTGTTTTATAAGTACACGATAAAGAGTTAGATGGGAGAGAGAGAGAGAGAGAGAGAGAGAGAGAGAGAGAGAGAGCAAAATTAATTCATAACATGTGACAAATTTCAATGTTTTATGTTTAACATAACGATGAACAACAGACATGCAATAAACATAACACTAAACAATAATTGTTTGCCATTGATGACAAGTCATTAGGAAAATACGTTCGATGTTATGTTAACTAGGTGTAATTGTAAAACGCTCAATGTATTTTCATAGTCTTAACTTAAAGTTGTTTTTTTATCAATGGAGTTCAGTTCTTGAAACGAATATGAATGACAGGAAAGTAACGAATCACGCATACTGTGAACATAGTTCAAGTGTTTGTTTTACTGCCCAGCTTGTGTTAATATTTTGAATTTAAATACACAAATAAACATTTAGGTCATGCTTTGACTTATTACTGAATTTATTGTATATTTGAATTAAGAAATATATTAAACTTGGGTCTATATTATCACTCACACAGCAAACGTTCACGATAGGCCTAGGATTGACAAGTTAGATAAAAATATCGAAAAATCTTATTCTAAATAAAGCCACGTACATGTATATTATTTTTATGGTTAATTAGGTTATACAAACACTTTTGAGATTTTCTCGTTTATAGCGAGATTTAACTGTCAATTCAAAACGCTTTTTTAAATACAATTATATTTGTCGGTACCGTGCAAATGCCATGGTAATGTTTTATAATCGTAAAGTTTTCCTGAACGATTTTTCTGTTCATTTTGATTATTTTAAGGAAGAGAAGATATATAAAATAAAGTATTTATATAGTTTGTGTCAAATATTTCATTTGCTTGTATGTATGCAGCGATAGTACACGTAGCTCTCGAAGCGACACGATACTGCCCTATACACTGTTCATAACTTCTTCCAAATAAATATAGAACTCTGTAAGAAATCCGACATCTTCTACTCTGATACTTCAAACTCCTTTACAAATCATTAAACTTTAATTGGATTTTCCATCCGAATCAGTAGACCTCAAGACTCTGAAAACGATTCAGCCATCTCAAAAGTGAAATCAGTTTGCATTTATCATATTTCAAATGGAAAAACATTTAATAACATGAAACTGAAATTGAAAAAAATATAACAAAATTTTTTCCCTCAAAGATGAATACATCAATACTAGCAAGATGGCCATGTTTTGAAATGCTTTGTTTCTCATGAAAGAAAGAGGAAAAATTAACTTTTGGACGGAGCGGAACAGCTTTCAATACGACGAATGAATATTAAGCAATTTGTGTCTCATCATACATGTAGGTTACGTGTTGACAAAAAATATCTATTTTGAATTAAGTTAATACATCTAAGCTGCAATGGATATTGCACAGCTATCATCAGGATGGCGAATTTTATATATGCACAATAAATTAATCTTTGGAATTAATATCTGCCTTTTGCTTAATGCAAGTAATCCCCGCCTACACAGGCGTACGGGAGTACACTTAAAAAGGATACCTCAAAACAGCATGGTTTTATTATAACTCACTTATTTTCATACAATCAGGATCAAGCATCACGCATTGATGAATGCAAAAAAAAAAAAAAGATTATGGGGACATTAAGGAAATAAAAGCAACCGAAAGCAATGAATGATAAAATATATTGACTATTCTTAAAAATTTTTATATCCGTAAAAATCATCTTGTTAAGGTCGGACTTCTAAATCCTATTGCACGACAAATGCATGATATCATTATCTAAACATTTGACCCCGCGTTCAGTAAAAAATAAACCTTTGCTTTCGAAACAGGTCTTTGTTCGTAGTTTTCTACCTTTTTACGGGTAAATTTTTAGAGTAGTAACCGTTTAAAAGCTGATAGTAATGACAAAAATTTGCGAATATTAAAGGCTATACCCCGACCCCAGTACCCCCCAATCTTATACATACTTTCTTTGTTGACCACACCTAGCCAAATGAGCCAAAAACAAACGAAAACACCCAAACAAACAATTAATCGTATATGTTATCAATACCTCAAATGAAGGAGACGAAAAAAGGATTAAAGATACTTCTATGTCAGTTCCTGTTTGAAATAAAACAATCTGAGTCAGACACACCTGAAAAATTTATAAAATTAAAATTAATTTTGATTTATGATGGCCAAAATTCACCCTAAACTTATCTTAAATATACATGTAAATGTATAGTAATCCTTTGCCAAATATCCATCTTTAGTATCATTTACCACAATTACCCTTTGCAAACTGTTTATTGTATTCAGTACTAATGTGTATAAAATATAATTATGCAATTTAAAGAGGACTGTTAACTATGCGTGAATGGATCCTTTATAAAAAAAAAGATAGAAAAAAGAAAACGTGAAGTATCAAATAGAAAAATATTGTTTGGAATTCTACATGTAGTTATTCACCACAAAGCCGTGGCTGTGAATGCCAAGAAAGATTATTATAAGAATCTGGCCTTTCCTTGCACTAGTATAATATATGTACATGTATAATGTTTTTAGCATTCTTTTAAATTTTGAATAGCTTGTCAAGATTAAAAAGCTCCTTTTCAACTCAATTCATTCACAAAACTAACAGATTTACATTGAGAACAACTGTGTCTGCATCGCTAGGCGTTTTATACGCATTTATTCAATTTATATATAATCATGCCTCTATAATCATAAGTATGAAGTAGCCAAATTTAAGCACAAAATGCGAGTACTCGTTAACACATCATGGAGTTCTTTATTGAAATGCTAAATGAAAAGGCAAATGGGAAACGTAGATTGTAATAACAAAACTTCTAACAAACAAAACGTTCTACTAAATTAGATTTCAGATTGAATAATAATCTGATCCTCAGGGCCTGATTTAATAACATCTTTGATTAACTACAAAACAGAGAATTTATGTGAAACTATTCGTTTTTAATACCATGTGTCTCTGATGGTTCTATAATTTCAAACCCTTTTTTATTCGTTCATACATTCTTAGAGATACAAGAGAATATGTATTTTCGTTGTCTGTCTACCGCTTTTACATTAGAAAGCGGAAGAGAAATGTTATTTCAATTCTCAGTTGAATTGACCATTGCGATCCCAGTTGTATTTAGAGTTAGCTCACAAAGTACATATAGAACTAATGGATATAAATATAATTAACCGATCAATCTTCCAGTAGATTTCGTTTCATTCTTATTATCACTTAATGTCAAAACAGCAGTTTCTTTCCTTTCTTGATCATTGATAACTTCATGTGTCAATCCCACTCTTTGTGTGATGATTTAACCCAACATTGTGGTAGTTGTTTTTAGTTTACCCCAGAGGTACTTGTAGACTTTTTTATATTTGAAAAAAGCATAAAATTCTCATTAAGTATCCATGCAACCAAAGAATTGATTGATTGCCTCCAGTGCGCATAAAGTTAAGTAATGGAAGATTTTCCCTGTTTTTCAAGGGTAAAGGAGATAATCAGACGCGCTTTCAATAGACAATTAGGAAATTAATGTCCACCTTGGTAGTCAAAGACGTCACTACGGCAACGAATGAAGAATGTTCGTGGAATAAGCGAGCTTTTGATACTGGAATCGTTTGCAATAGCTCTCAATTCATTATCTATGCCCGTTAGATACTACACGAAGTTAAGTGAGGAGTGAGCACGATGTTTACAACAAAGAGAAGTCTTTTTAATAGAAAGAGGGAATTTTGTAGGGTAAAATTTCATAATCCTCTAGGGAAGGTCTTGCACCAAATATTTGCTTCCAGTCAGTAAAACAGACAATCCAACCTTTATGATACTGTTTAAAGTTATACAAATAAATTGGTAACATTATTCATACACTGTAGCTACGAGCTTCAATATTTGACAATTTTTCTATCATATGAAGGCAGAGATGTATAATTAGTTCATTTTAACCGACTACAACTTCAAAATATAGATTTGATTCTAGATGTCGATGAAGTCGCGTATAATACCATGTCCTAGGTCAATAAATCTTAGACAAGCTCATTTTTGATCTTGTCTCACTTTCCACTACATATTTCTTTAGTAAGAGTGAGACTGAGCTCGAACGTGAGCTCTTTTAGTCTTATGGTTCCAGTGCCATACCCCTAAACCAAATATTGAAAAACAAAATTATCAAAATTTTGAAACCAGTATTCGAATTAAATTCGAAAGAATTTTTTTCAACATGTATTTTGAGTGATACAAACTTGACTTACTTGGCGTAAGACTTTTTCACTCCTTAATGGAGCATAGGCCACGGATACTTCTTTTCTATTTCTAAGTCTAATTCGTTATATGTGCCTTTAAGATTGTTGACAAAGTGTTTTTTTTTTATTGATTTGGATGCAGTTTTATCTATTATTTGTTTTTGTGGGTTTTTGTTTTTTGTTGGTTTTTTTGGGAGGGGGGGTGCATTTGGTTTAGCATTTTGCAAGAACCAAAATCATCAGCAATCAAGGGTGGTCTAGCTGATTTATAAGGATCCCCTGGATTCCATTTCTTTTTCCTGATATTGATTTTCTCTTAATCCAGTCAATGACTAGAAGAAAAAACAATTGAGGGGCAAGCAACTTTATATTTCACCTGCTTTGATTTCAAACTCTTCATTTGTATTTCCTCCATGTACCGCATGCCATTTCATACAACTATACATATCTTTCATTAATATTAGAAGTTTAGTTGATATTCCATAGTGGTACAATTGTTTCCTCAGAATTTCTCTATGTAGACTATCATCAAAGTCTATAAAGTAGACGTAGAAGGATATATTCCATTCAGTTTATAATTCTTTTATCATAAACAGAGTGGCTATTTGGTCAATGCTTGATCTTTCTCCTCTGAAACCCGCTTCTTGGTCTTGCAGGTATTTGACCACTGTTGCTTTTATTTAATCTAAGATTATTCTGTTTTTATGATTTTTCCTAGTACAGAAAGTAAAATATCGCCCCGGTAGTTTTTGCACTGGCTTAAAGTTCTTTGTTTCGAAAGTTCAATTTCGATCCTTTTTTCCGGTCTGGTGGCACTTCTTCTGTCACCCAGATTTTAGTAAGGATGGTTTGATGGTTTGGAGAATTCTAGGTGATGATCCGCTTTTAATGCATCTGCTGGTATTAAGTCAATCTGGACCTGGATATTTGCCGTTTTTCAACATCGGCTTTAGTAATTTCTGTTGCAGGGGTGTTAAGTAGGTCTTTAAAATAGTCTGTCCATCGGTCTTTTATCTTCTATTATATTTTTTGTGTTGTCATTTTTTTGTCTTAATTAATTTATGATAGTTATCGTGAAATGTAATACAAGAAGATATCCCGCGCAAGGCGAGAATTAACACTTTACACATTAATGGCACAATGCTAAACTGTTGAACCATTTTTTGTTTCATTTTTAAACACTGTGTCCGATTTTTTTTCTTAATTGCTTTCTTAACCTTGTCTTTAAAATTGAAATAAAAAACCAACTGCATGGCTTGATATTTAGATGACGCATGAAAATCTAAACTGAATTGGATGATATACATGTACGTGACCTTAATTTTTTTTGTTGCAGCTGAGTGGAAAAGGATAACAATAAATTGTTTTTAACCAGTGAGTGGATATTTAGGATGCCTCTAAATTTTGTTCTTTAGATCAAATTTCACAATACTTTTTATTAATATAACTGTCCCAAATGAGAATTTCAGATAAAGACTATTTTGAAAAAAACAATTTGGATAAGGTAGTAACCCCCCCCCCCCCCCCCACACACACAGTCACAAAAATGCATTCATTATTTATTCGTATAGACATGCTTATTTATTTGCATATTTTTAATATAAAGTATCTGCCCGATGGTTAACTTGCCCTACATACTTTCCGCCATGATGTAAATTAGTCATACCGCGTACCTGAACACCCTGTTCTGGAAAAAAATCTTTGCATTAAAACTAAAATCGCATCAAATTGTTCCATTTTATTTATTAACTTTCTAATATTAAACACTGTGCCGGATAATTATGCCAGTGCCAAGGTGGCATTTTTGCACCCGTCTAAGCTGCATATATCGAAATATACAAATACTAGTATGCCATATGATAGACCATTGCTAAGAGTTTACAACCACCTTTGTTATTAATGTATCTCACCTGTCAGGTGAGATATTTACCTTTCAAAAATAAATTCCTAGAGGAAAATAATTTTTCCCATAGAAAAACAACATTCAAATAGGAAATTTGAAATTTCCTATCGGATTACAAGAACTTTCTATAAGAATTTCAATTCCGATAGGATTTGATAAAATCCGATAGGGAGTCTTAATTTCCTATAGGAAAACTAATGTCTAAATCAACTTCCTACAGGAAATACCTTTCTCCTATTGGAAATATAATTCCAATAGGATTTTAAGAAAATCCTATAGGATTGTCAATATGTCCTGTAGGAGAATCATTTCTCCTATGGGAATCATCATTTTCCTATGGGATATTAATTTTCAAAGGTAAGTATCTCACCTGTCAGGTGAAACACACTGAAAACAAAAGTGGTTATATACTCTCTAGACAATGGGCTATCATTTGGTATAAATGGATTTTTCCGAAACTGCATCTTAAATGGTGTAAAAATGCCACCTGGCACAATTATCCGGCACAGTGTTATTAACCAAAGAGTCCCATCCAAGGTTTGACTATCTGCCCACGATGCATCACGAACCCGACCTACACTTTTCGCCATGACGTTAATTAGTCAAACCGCGTTCTCGGTTACCCTGCAAAGTTCTATTCCATTCTGGTCGCACTTCGCTAGCTTCTATTTAAATCATAACTAAAATCGCGCATTCAAGAAACGAATTGCCTTATTTCATTTATTCAACATTTGTCAAATCTTAACTTCTATATATAATCCAAGTAAGTTCCTTATAACTATATTCATTGTTTACGGAATCATTCAATATTATTTCATTGCAAGTATATATTTTGATGCTAACTCCCACTGACTTCGATCCGCCAAAGCGTGTCCACCCCTTTACTCTCATTTTTGCTATTTTGAGCTTGTTTATCGAATATGAAAGTAGGTTTTTAATTTATTGTACGATAATTACTTATCAGGTAAAATTCAACTATTAATAGCTTACGGACTTCTTATAACACTTGTTGAAATACCAAAGGTGTAAGCAGTTACTCTGGTGCAGGCACTTTTTAGTCTATGGCAAAACGTCTTAATTTATAAGTATAGATTTCTTCATTCTGACGCCGTTTCGGCTTTGCTTGCCAGTTCTTCATAATATCAACTTTTATCGCCTTTTACACCTCTTTCAACCTCTCGATGTCTTTTGTAATTTGTCTCAAACTTTTTTTTTTTATCTTGATCATGTCTTTACACTTAACCGCTGCTTATGAATGTTTTGCCTTTTCTCTTATTTTAAGTGTTTTCTGAGAAACCCATTGTTCTACTCATTTTCTATTAATGCCTTGCTCACAAGCTGTAATAATCATTTTTTTTTAAACCTGACCAGTTACTTTCATCTCTATTATTTCTGAATGTTGGTCCTACAAAAAAAAACTGGCATTTGTTTAGCAATATCAGGTTGGAGCCCTCTTTGGAATTAGTATACATCGTATTTTATTCTGCTATTATTATGCATACAATTTTTTAAAATACATTATGTTTGAGTTTTCCAACCACTAGGAAGTTATTTGATGCAAAGTCTACCCAAATCATTACTCTTACATCTATCAGTGATATTCTAAGCTTAACACTGATACATACCGGTATGTTATCTATTTGGTTCTGTGTACGATGGTCAAGAGATATAGACATTTTTATGTGGAAGGATTGTAATGCGTTGAAATGCGTTGCCTTGATTATATCTGAATTCACTTTAAAGATAGCAGTCACTTGGTGGTCTCATATGATGGCTATCAAAAATGTTCGATCAAAATTATGATCACTTTAGTGTAAAACAATGAAATGAATAAACCCACGCCTAACTTGTAAGCTGAACATGAAAAGGCGTTGAACGGATCTCGGATCTGTCCGGCTTTGAATCTGGCTTCCTATAACCAAGGAGTAATCTTAAGCCCTCATCAGAAAATCTAATTTTCTGCAAATCTTAATATTATGTGCAACAGTTAATCGGTTTCAAGTGCGATGATGCTGGCAATAAATATTGTACTGAGGATTAATTTGAGACTGTATCACCATATCATGGTCCTATTGGCATATCTCAATGACCAAGTTCACAAAGACCTCATTTTCAAATCACATTGCGGGATTAGCCTGGTTTTGGATTTAGGCAAATCCAAGAATTATGGGCACTAGGTCAATGTTTTACAAAGGGATATAATTGATTCGTTTGGACCACAATGTAATTCATGCATTCATCCAATTAGAGATATCTTTCATCTTGGTCATTCCCAGAACCATTGGTTGATTCAGTAGAAAATGATCATGCTATATTTTGCCATTTTCAAGGGTTTTGCACTATTCACTACTCTGTGTGCATGTATGTAGCTTCTTCAATGCCTGATTGGTATTTAGAAATAGAAGCAACATTTGACTTTATTGCTTGAAGATATAAACCAAGTAGAATTTCCTTAATCGGTACACAATTATTATTTGAAAAGTACATAAAATGTTTTATAAGGTGCATGAGCGTGCACTGAGATGGAAGAATAATTCGACATTCCTTTTTTACATCTATTTTTTTTTTTGAAATTTCCCATATTGTTTAAAATTATTTACCGAAATCAGAAATTTTGATATCAATTTAAACATTTTGATTAAGTTTACATATCAAGGACCTGGCAGATAAAGTACATTTTAATCATTCTTGCATGAATAAAAAATATATAATATGATATGATACATGAAAGCTCATACCGGTATAGCTAGGTTTTTCTTAGGGGTGCTATTTTTGCCAAAATTTGGTTGATTCCTCTAAATCGCAAAAAAAAAATCAATCGCGCAAATTGTAATATTTTTATATAGCCATCAATTCAAACAATGGTAAAACATATATTGCTGGAAATAATAAAATTGTTCTGAAATCAAATATTTGCGTTGGGTTCAGAAAACGGAATTGTGTTATAGTGTGATTTACATGTACGCTTTCCTTTACTGTCATAACTATGATTTCTTGCTCGATTCCATGTGACACTTGCCCGAATTGTCCAGGATTAGTGAAAGTATATCTTTGACATAATCATACGGTTTTCACGAGTGATGCTTCATAACACATTACAATGATTTAAAAAAATCATTAGAAATACAGTTTGACAGTCCCCGAGAAGTAAATAAGCTTCATTTTTAATTTTTGCTATGTGACCCGTTGCCATGGTACATGTAATAATATGGGGAAAGGGCATTTTAAAGCAATAATTTTGGCTTTCCATAGTATAATACATGTATATTATGAAACCAAAATGTCAGTTCTAAAACTACAGAAATTTAGAGCAATATATAAAGTGGGGCAATGGAATCAAAAAAGAGAATCAAAATGTTAATCATTAAATTTTAATTTTTTTTAAATTAATTTATTTATAATTTTTCATTGACCATTAATAATGGTGGGTAGAAAAATTCAATGATAAACATTTTGATTTTTGTTAAGTTACATGACAAAGGTTGGTTTATATTATTAGTGGTAAAACTTTATATGGCTTAAAAGTAGATAAAATTGTTGCATCATTGCAACGATTACCGCCAGCGACTTATAGTTTTTGTCTTTTCGCATTTTACACCTATATGTATCCATGAATGAGATATCATAACTTGTGTTTGTTACTGACTGAATAAGAAAATATATCAGGTTGATCAATGTTATAGATGGCGAGGTTTGTTACTGACTGAATAACGGATTTGTCTCGCCGTCTATGAGATAGACCAACCCGATATATTTCGCCTCGCCGTCTCTTAGATTGATCAACCCAATATATTTATGTAGTCAGTGAGTAACAAACCTTATAAGTGTTTTGTTTTCTCAAAAATCAAAAATCCATGTAAAACTAGCTTTACATATCGTCCAATATCGATATCTTTAAAGTTCTCAGTCTCACCTTTCAAATTGTATTTGAACATTTTTGCTGCACCCTTGTTTACTTATAATGTTTTGTTGCTTTTTAATTTCAAACGCTTTCTCCCTTTCCTCTGCAGAGGTTTGAGGAAATTTTGACGCTGCCTAGTTTAGTTCACTCCAGATCCAACAAAGTGACGTCAATTCAAAAGGCAACTAGTACTCTAGTTCAAAAGTTATTTCAAAGAGTAACTACTCCAAATATTTTAAGAACTTACAGAAAACGGTTTCTTTATTAAATACTATGAAATGTCGAGATGAATAGGCGAAGCGTCGGTCATATCGCCGAATATTAATTCTTACCAGACAGACATGGAGATATATCCGACAGTCACGTGCCATGTTTAAATCAATGAGAGTGTAACATTTCAGTCCAAGAGAAAACAAAATAAATTTAGTGACTTCGCGTGGCCAGACCTTTATTGAAATATTTCATGGTTTTTTTTTACATATCTATACTTATAAATCAAGACTTTTTGCCAATAAACTAAAACATACGTGCCCCAGAGTAGCTGCTTACACCTTTAATATAAATACTAGTGTTATATGAAGTCCGTAAGCTAGTTGAACTTTACCTGATACGTAATTATTGTACAATAAATTAAAAACCTACTTTCATTTTCCATGAACAAGCTCGAAATAGCAAAATTGAGAATAAGGCGGTGGACACGCTTTGGCGGATCCAAGTCAGTGGAAGTTGGCATCAAAATATATACTTGCAATGAAATAATATTAAATGATTACGTAAACAATGTATATAGTTATAAGGAACATACTTGGATAATACATAGAAGTTAAGATTTGACAAATGTTGAATAAATGAAATAAGGCAATTCGTTTCTTGAATGCGCGCTTTTAGTTTTGATAGATAGAAGCTAGCGAAGCGGGACCTCTAGCGAGATAATTGAATAGAACTTTCCAGAACCATGAAGGCGGTTTGACTAATTAAAGTCATTGCGAAAAGTGTAGGATAGGTTTATCATGCATCGCGGACAGAAAATCATACCTTGCAAGGAACATCTTTGGTTAATACAAAAAAGTTAAAAAATAAAATGGAACAATTTGATGCGATTTTAGTTTTGATGGAAGTTTTGAATTTTTTCCAGAATGGGGTGCACAGCAACGCAGTTTGACTAATCTACATCATGGCGGAAAGTGTAGGATGAGCTAGCCATCGGGCAGATACTATGGATCTGACAAATTTGGTTTAAAATATGTAAATAAATATGCATGTCTATATGAATAATTGATGTATACATTAAATGGGGAAATTAAATTGGGGGGGGGGGGGGGGGACCACCTTCCCCAAATGTTGTTTTTTTTTATCAAAACATGCAGTCTTACAAACAGTCTTTATCTGAAATTCTCATTTGGGACACTTATAAAAATTATTGTGATATTTGATCTAAAAAAAACAACATTTAGAGACTTCTTAAATTCCCACTCATTAGTTATCATTTTTCATTCAGCTGCAACAAAAATTATTAAGGCCACGTACGTGTATATCATCCAATTCAGTTTAGATTTTTTTATCCGTCATCTAAATATCCAGCCATGCAGTTGATTTTTATTTCAATTTTAAAGAATACTAGGTAAAGAATGCAATTAAGGAAAAAACTGGACACAGTGTATACGAAAAAAATATTTAGTTCAACGGTTTAGCATTGTGTCATTAATCTGTATGTTAATTTCCGCGCTTGCGCGGGATCTCATCTAGTAATTGAAAAAAAAAATTATCAAGGAAATAGTTTTTACATTTTAATATCATAACTTTTAAATTGCTATCGCACGATGCCACCCACTTTCAATTGTTATTCAAACGACTTTCTACATCAAAACATCACGAGGACTAGACTGCCAATCTGACAAACACATTAGTAATAAGATACAATAAAAAGAAGAAAAGATGTGTTTAGTTTAAGAATTTCTGGTGGCTTATTACATGTACTTTTGTCGAGAAGCGGAAATTATGGCTATGAAAACAGCAAATGAAGTTTGCCAGGGTGTTAAGTTACCGATATTGATATTTCATATGGGTGGCTTTGCTGTCACCTTTTATGTTGTTGCTACAATATCAAATTGCAACTAATAAGCTAAAGATGTGTTTATGAAAGGTTGTTTTGATTTTAATTGAGATGATCATGACTTATGAATGAACTCTTTGTGATTTTGAGTTGTAAAATTTCATTAATCGATATGTTTGTCGGTAAAGTGTCTTCTATTGTGAAAAAAGAGCCACTTTGTTTGAAAATCAGATGAGAAAAAGAAAGACTACCATGCTGGACAAGGTTCGATAGATAAAATATTTCATGATAACATACTTCAACTGAGGACCGACAAGCTCGGTTCTGCAATTATCATCTAACGTACCTAAAAGTTTTTATCATGCTTCAAGAAGCATAATCTATAAGCTTTCCTACAGACGCCTTAAAGATGTGTCCTCTGTCCTTCTTATTCGTCTACAATCTTTTGGTTTTTACGTTCATTTATGGGGAAAACCACCGAAGGCACAATCGTAAAGTATTTATTACTAATGAAAAGGAAATCAATTTTAAAAGAATCTGGTTCGTGATATCAGAGAAGGAAGGAGTCTGTCTTCCAGTCAACACCCGAAGGTCTTCATGTTCAAATACATTTAAAGCATTAATCGTCTTGGTTTATAAAGCTAATGTCACGCCTATGGACTTTTTCTCTCATGCAAAATAATCTTTATTCGCTGTACAAGAAAAAATTCCCGGACTCTTGACTCAATCAGTAACATGATAAACTATAATTCCTTGCATCAGTTAGATATATTTGACTGAAATCAAGACTTTTAATGGTAAGGTTGTTTTATATCAGTTAAAACACTGTGCCGAATAATTATGCCAGTGCCAAGGTGGCATTTTTGCACCTGCTTAAAATGAGTTTCGGAAAAAAATCATATTTACCAAATGATAGACCATTGTCTAGAGAGTAAACAACCACTTTTGTTTTTAGTGTGTTTCTTCTGACAGGTGAGATATTTACCTTCAAAAATTAATATCCCATAGGAAATGATAATTCCCATAGGAGAAATGATTCTCCTACAGGAAATATTGACAATCCTATAGGATTTTCTAAAAATCCTATAGGAATTTGATTCAGACAGGTAGTCTTTCTATATGAAATTAAGATTCCTATCAGATTTTATCAAATCCTATCGGAATTGAAATTCCTATAGAAAGTTCTTGTATTCTGGTAGGAAATTACAAATTTTTTATAGAAATAATGTTTTTCCGATGGGAAAAATTATTTTCCTGTAGGAATTTATTTTTGAAAGGTAAATATCTCACCTGACAGGTGATATACACTGATAACAAAGGTGGTTGTAAACTCTTTAAGCAATGTTCTATCATATGGCGTATTTGACTTTTTCGATATATGCAGCTTAGACGGGTGCAAAAATGCCACCTTGGCCCTAGCATAATTATCCGGCACAGTGTTTAATGCTAATGAATGTAATTGCCACTGATATCTTAGCCTTCGGATCTACATTTTAAAAAGGTGTACGGTTGATATCCCCGATAAATATTTTAAAGATCGGAAAAAAATGAACTAGCTACGAGGTTGCTGAAGCTGGGTTCTTATTCAAACCGTTTTTTGTTAATATAAATATATCATATCACATTGCTACAAGTTCACCAATCGCTTTACATGCGTGAATCAATTCATGTACCAACTATTACTGTTAAGTGAATGTACGTCTTAATTTACATAAGTTAAATCCTTCTCCGAGCCATGAAGGCGCATAAAGCCGGTACTTATCTCCGGTTTCCATGGTGCTAGGCGGATAAAAGGCATTGACTCCCCTTGGATGGGACACCTTTAGGCTAATGTCCTAACATCAATGACGATTGAGCCATATGCTTAAAGAAAACTAAGAAAAGAAGACTTGCTTACATTAAAACAGAAATAAAGTACTGTGGAATCATTAGAATTCATGGTGGCTCAATTTTCGTGGTATTCGTGGGTAGCCCTCCACCACGAATTAATATCCTCATCAAAAACTAATGATAAAAAGATTTAGTTTTCTTACTGAAACTGAAAACCGACGCATCCACGAAATTACATCCCCACGAATAAGCAAAAATCCCACAATCCACGAAAGTTGGCCCCCATGAAATTAAATGATTCCACAGATTAATTATTCTTACCAGGCCTGCATAAGATAAGTAAATATGACATTTATAGCATTTTTGTGGCCGACACGAATGTTTTCAATGCCATACTTTATAGCAATTTCATAATTGGTCTTCAGAATGTACTAATTTTAAAAAAAAAGACATCCAGCAGAATGTTATTCTGAGATGCGTATTTAAGACAAACACATCTTTCGATGTAAGTTATTCCAAAGCCACTTAAATCTCAATGTTGAATCGTTCTGTCACAGAAAGTACGTTTTGAATATCAATGTTGAGATACCTTACTCTAAGATTTACGTAGCCTAGTTTCCTGTCTAGCTTCTTTGTTCGTCTTTCATTTATCATAATGTTGAAAAGAGACATTGGTATGCTTTCTCTATTCAGTGTGCAAAGACTGGAGTCCTTCGAGTCTTCTCCAATATACAATAGTATTTATTTAGACATAAACTCTTTTACCTCCATGCAAAAAACAATCCCATCCCGCCGTCTGTCAGACCACAGTTTTGTCAACTCACGCGGGGTAACGAAATAAAATTAGCTGAAGAAGAAATCTGTCTATAAAATTAATGCTTTGTTTCGAAAAACATTTAATATTCTTATTAATTTAGTTTTGGTGAAACGGAGAAAAGAAAAGCATTTGTGTAAAAAAAAAAAAAAAAAGAAAGATGTTTGAAGTCTATATATGTTCTTGATATCACGTCATCTAAAAAAAGTCGTTATTTTACAATTAAGTCATGAAAGACAATTAAAGTTTGATCAAAGTAAAAGCAAAGGTTTTGGAAATGGGTCTTAATCATTTGTAAAGCAAAAATCATGTACTTTAGAATAATGAATATTCATAATCTGTGATGTTGGCCAGTATTTATTATCTGTTCACGCTTTCTCCTCCTTATTAATATGAAATGTTTGCGTGTTATTTCAAAATTCATTTAAAAGCTTAAGACTTCCACTTGAGTTAAACAATAATTTAAAGAAGTGAGACGGTAAAAAAAAACGACATTACAATAATTCTATCGAACATATTGTTCTTCCTCTTTTTAGTATGATTTGTATTTATTTTTTTTAACTGTTAAACTTTTTATATAAATACAAAATTGTATACAAAAAATAGTGTTATTTCTGCTTCTTGTTACGTTTTTACCGATTTTAAAAGATTCAAAAAGAATTTTTGTTTATGCATCACATCTGCACATACAATATCTGTTTTAACTTTTGATACTAAAGATTAGATATTGTAGGTGTTTCATAAATAAGCTCATCTCTTCATAAATTTTATAACTTATCAGATGGCCACGAAGTGTTTTGAAGGCAAATGAAAACTTAACATTCTCCAAATAAAAATAAGATTGCTTACTTGTGTGAAAACCCATCAAAAGTTCTATCATTTATCAAAATAGTTTATATATCTTGCTTACCTCTAAGTACCCATTGCATATATGAGATTTTTTTTTAGTTCTTTCATTAATAAATGTGTTTAAGAAGGGTCAAGGTCAACTGACTACTATGTAGTGCCTAACGAGCAGTACAAAATATGTGTATATGACTTAATTAATGTATCGATTTAAGGACTTAGAGGTGGTGTATCTGTTCTCAATATGTTGATGTTTTCGTTGGATCACTTACACCCAGCAAGCTATTTAAGATAAGGTTTGTGTTTTGATTTCTTTTGTATGACTATGAAGAACAATAGAACAAAGGCTGGTGCTCCAAATTGAAATTCCAACTATCGCTCAGAGAGCTGTGAACGCTATCTCTTGTCCAGAGCTCACGACATCTATTGCGAGTGACATTAATAAAGTTAATTCAGCTTCACAAATATTTGCACACTATCACATAATGCCTCCTACAGGATCGGGATCAGGCCGAGGACGTCCACGAGGAGGTCAGACTCGTGGCTCTACACATAGTGCCAAACCCTTTACTAACGTGCTTGCGAAAATAGTAGCGAATACGAAGATGTTGAAGATGACGATCCTGAGACAATTGTTGATGCCTTAGTAGGTTCCTTGCATAATCCTGAAGTCATGACTAAATTTGTAGAATGCATATGTGCATCAAAAGTTCTTGTTAATTCACTTACTTGTCATCTTATCCCAAACCTAAAAGACAGCTTACAATCAGTATTACTACCCCTAAAAACATTCAATGAAAATCGAACAGAACAACCTAAAAAATCAGAATAGAACTGGAATAAAAAAAAATCAAAAATCTCTAACAATACACACGGAGACAAAATGTCCGAATATCCGGAATCCCAGAAAATGTTGGGGAAATACTGATGATTTGGTAATATATTTCTTTACAAAAACCATGAATGTTGAAGTCCATATGAACGAGATTGACAGGAGCCATCGCGTAGGGAGGCCCGGTTCAAAACCCACTCGAGACATAATTGTGCGCTTCACCTCGTGGAAATCTCGACAGAAAATCATCAAAACATAAAAAGCTGTTAATGAGCAAAACAAAAGACACACAACGTCTTATTACGTGTTTGAAGACCTAACGAAAATCGGTCAATATTGGCATATCATGCCAGGCAGTTAAAATATCCATAGAAATCAAAGACACGTGAACATCAGATTGGAGGATTTTTATTAAACACCATAATGATAAAATCGATCTGTGTACGCGAATGAACGAGCTACCGAACATACCACCAGGTACATCCATTCAAAGAAAAACATATGCCAGTGCCGCCAAGGAACCAAGGACACTCCGTTAAGGCCGTGCACTGTCTGTATCTATATATTAGAAATATTGGAACTCAGTCTGACTACAAATACTTTAATATGCTGTACGTGGTCTAAAACTTGTTTCACAATGTACAGTACATATATACATTGTAAAAGTAGGTAAAATCTTTTTATCCCCCATAAGAAAATATCGTAATAGATTTGGGGGAGGAATATTATTCTATATATCTCTAGACTTGCATTTTGAACTGAGAGATGATCTAAATGATAGCAAAATAGAACTTAGTTGGTGTGAAATACATATGCAAGACAATAAGAATTACTTAGTTTGATCCATCGACCACCTAATTCAAATGTTTCTTATTTCGATCGTCTCTCTTACTCATTAGATAAGGCAATAAATGAACCTATGCCTGTATTCCTGATAGGTGATTTTCATATTGATACGTTGAGTTATTGAAATAATAATTTTAAACAACGCATGGCTATAAAAACAACTAACTGAATATGGTTAATGAACCAACAAATTTAAGCACTCTTCCTGGTACTTGTATAGATTTGGTATTCACCAACAATCCCAGTATTGTAGATAAAGTATATGTAGCATCTCCATCCTGCAGTACACATTCACCAGTTAGTTTTGATGGCAAGTTCAAAACTTTTAAGCAATATCCATATAATCGCACTGTATAAAATTACAACTGTGCCAAATCTAAAGATGTAGAATGTGACTTAAACACGGTAGATTGGGATACTGAAGTTTTCAATACAGAAAACATAAATGAAATTTATGATAATTTTTTACAAACTTATAACAAAATCTTATAGAAACATATTTCTAGAAAAGTAATCCCTATAAGGCCTCGAGATAAACCATTTTTTGAATAAAGGTATAAAATGAGGAAAAGAACCTGCATACATAGAAAAGCAAAGCTTACAAATCACTAGCAACATTACAGAGAACTAAGAATTGAGGTTATTTCAATGCTTTGAAATGCTAAAGAACACTACAGACAAAAACTCATATCCTAAATCCTTGACAAAGACATCCCACAAGGCAAATAGTGGCGGATAACAAAATTTATCTCCAAACTTTCTAATACACATAAACCTGTATCCCCTGTAAGATCATACAGCCAAATTTTACTTCATCCATTAAAAAAAGCAGAAGCACTAAGCAACTTCTATTCAAATATATCTAGTATCAATGAGGATAAAATTTTATCTGAACATGGGCCTGACCCCCTCTAAGTACCATTGGAAATATATTTATTACAGAACAGGACGTATTAGACCAGTTGAGAAAGTTCAAAGATTTATCAGAGATTGTGGCAGATTCTCGTAATTTCAGTCTTACTGCCTAGACCAAATTCAAACAGAACTGTTTATAAATACATGCACGTTTGTTCAATAATTTAACCATTTTAGTAATATCCATTTCTATGTACTTTCTATTCTAAACTACTACACAGTTGTAAATTGTTATACTTGGTAAGAACCTTGTAAGTTGTTAGAACTTGTGTTCGAACCATTTGTATATGTTTATACAATAAAATATGTTCAAATCATATTTGGATATTTTACTGGAAATGGAAATTGATGGTAACCTAACAAAAAAACTTTATTATAAACGTGATGACTTCAATTTTTCTATAGTCAAATTTCCTTACTTATGGAGCAATATACCTTCATCACCTGCATATGGTGTTTTTGTCTCTCAGTTAATTCGATACGCAAGAGCATGCTTTTCGCGTCTCGCTTGATCTGATAATCTGCGCCTGGCAACTCGACGTGATCCGGCCCTTTGGATCAAGTTACTGTTTTAATAATAAATATAATATAGCCCCTGTATATTACAAGATTTGATCTTACCTTTCAAACCACTGCAGCATGGTTATAATGTTCGTAACTTAGTAACTTTAACTTTGTTATACCACAGACTAGGACAATTCCTTTTATATATCAGATTTTTGCCATCAATTATTCAGCTATGGACTAATTTACTATTGGAAACAAAATGTAATGAGTCCTTTTCAAAAATGCACTTAAAACAATCTGTAGAATTAGCTAACATACCAAAATTTTCAATTATGAAAACCGCAAAGAAAATTTTGCTCACTGTCAACTTACAAACAAATCGAGAAACTTACAAGCTCATCTTTTTAACCAACATTCAACTTCTAATAATTGTGGACACACATGTGGAGACAATCTTCATTTTTTCCTTACTTGCCCAGCTAACATTAATCATAGAACATTGCTCATTAACAGTCTCCAAAATAATATGAACCAATTCAGTCTCAATCCTGATCAAGTATTACATGTTTTACTTTTCGGTGATAGTCAACTTCCCTGTAAAACCAACTACTCAATTTTTCAAGCAATTCAACAATGTATCAAATCAACAAAAAGATTCTAATTAATACCTATGTTATTAATAATTTTGCATAAAGCCATCCTTAACTTTACCTCGGTATACCTATATATGCACTCAATATCTTATACTTCTTATTTCATATATAATATTCATTATCATTATAATTTTTCTTATTTTTAATTGTTTATATGACTTTTATTATTGTTATTATTTTTTTTCTTATTTATCTTTCTCTGTTCTTATTCCTACATCATTTCCAATTCCTTTAATGCTGCAGTAACATATGTTATATTATAAACTTATGATATCATATACCTATTATACTTATATAATTCAAATGTAATTGAAATATCAGTTGTAACTTTGATCCTTGGAGAGGACTTACATAGGCAGTGCCGAATGTCCAATCCTATTGTGTACTTATTTGCATAATAAAATATTTGTTAAATTAATAAATGTGTTTGTGTGTGTGTGTGTGCGTGGATCTTTATTTTCACTAAGATTCATAAAGGGCTCATAATGGTTCAAAAAGGGCTATTTTTGAAAATCTTGCTAATGACATTTGTAGCAGATATACGCAATAAACATGATATTGATTTCTTTTAAGATGATTCCACAACTTTCTTATACGGGGTGTTTCTCTTGAATACCTCTATAGTTAAAAGCATTCCTAATTTACCGAGAAACTGTGTTTTTTACTTTGTTGCTGTTTATATATTAAGATCAATACCGGTATTTACATTCACTCTGCTGTTTTTCCTATATATCTGACGAAATTGATTATAATTCATACAGCAACTAACAAGACTGAAGTATACACAATCAAATAAAACATGTCTGTGTATTAATACGCATTCCTTTAACTTCTTAAGGGTGTTGTTTACTCAGGTTTTGAGTTGTCGGATCCGGATTGTTATAAAGTTTAAAAACATGTGTAATATTTGTTCTAAACACAAAAAGTAATGATCCGCGCCAGAAAACGAGACGTGATCCGACTCTTTGAATCAAGTTACTGTTATAATGACAGCTCGGAAATAAGGTTAATCAGTCCAAAGCTAGCGCAATGTTTTGTGCGCCGTAAATTGTAGTTTTTTACTATGGAAGGCACTGTAGCTCCCAGGTCGTCCATCCGAATTTTTTCAGACCGGGAGCTACAGACCTTCAGCTAGAATTGAATTATAATTGGCATAACATTCGATATCCTACTATGTTATGGAATTAAGCTCAAACAAAAATGGACTTATAACAAAACAGAGGAAATTCGGGCTAGATTTTGTTTCCTGCTAAGACAGTTTTGGCAATTACTTCTATAATATCGAAAGTTACGATTTTATATGTTAGTCAATGTAATTTTGCTTATTTTCTGTTGGTTTTATCTCATTTATTCATTAAGATAATCGTATGGCATGCAATGCGAAAATTTTGAAAAATGCTTAAAAACGATAAAAGATACAATAAGTAAAAATTTTGATCGTCGACCTCATATAAATGTTATGCCAGCAGAATAAGGTCAATATAAGTAATTTAATACTTTAAATGTTTTTGTATTATCATTGACCTACTTTTTTGGTTTTTCATTATCATCATCATTTTTTTTTTCATTCTGAGTAAACATGATCCTTAATTAAGTTTCTCAGCAGATACAATCTTCTGCTAGGTCAAATACTGACTGAAGATTTTCATACTTATTGTTAAGCCATTATTAATCACCGAATTGTCTACGGATTTTCCCGCTATTCCGATTACGACAAAGAGCACACGGCGTATGTGACCGGTCGGCAGAGGATGTTCACTCCTCCATGGCACCTGATCCCGCCTCTATATAGAGGTCCGTGTTTGCTCTGCTCCTGTTTTGTATTTTTCCTTTGGACTTTTGATTTTTTGAACACTCTTTGTTATTATCACATTTCATTTCAAATGTGAATCTATTGCTTAGCTCATATAACGTCAGCATTGATTTAAGGAGCTATGAGATTATGTCTTTTTTGTACTTTTGGTGCTGACTTTGTGTGGATTATTTCTTGACAGAACAGCTGATTTTAATCAGATTGGAACTCCACGAACTTACAATTGCTAGTAAGCACGGGTTATGTATATAGCTTCATGCATACCCGCATGAAACACAAAGGAATGCATTTTATTGCGTAAAAGATTTTTGCGCGTCATATGTACAATACAGCAGTTTTGGCTGATCACTTTGGCGAATTTAAGCTACATGTAGAAGGTATGCTATTGATTTTGGCGGATAAAATTTTGGTAAATCCATTTCTTTAAAAAAAAACTAGTTTGTTTATTCAGAACTGTTGTGATTTGATATTATATATAGCGGCAGCAGTGGAGTTAGTATGGCATATTAAAATTACAGGCACTTGTTTCTGCGATAAAGTTTGAAATAGCACAAGGTGTCTTTGTGTGCCTTTATTTCTTCTACCTGCATAGTAGTGACTGGAGACGTTTCACCCATGAAACGCTGTGTAGTTGTCTTGGACAGAATACAGAAATTAAAATCAAACTGGTTTTTTTTAATCTATCTCTTTGCGAAAGTATTGTAAAAATTAAGCATGATGACCATCAGGCAAAAAATCGCAAAACTGCAGTTTATTTAAAAAGAAAAGTTCTGTTTCACACACCATGTATTATATTATCTTCCATAATCCTCATACATACGAAAGACGAATAGAGCCACATAAAAAAAATATTTTTATCTCGTAATTACGAGAAAAGATCTCGTTATTACGAGTTAATTATCTCGTTATTAAGAGAAAAGATCTCGTAATTACGAGAAAAGATCTCGTAATTACGAGTTAATTATCTCGTTATTACGAGAAAAGATCTCGTTATTAAGAGAAAAGATCTCGTGATTACGAGAAAAGATCTCGTTATTACGAGTTAATTATTTCGTTATTACGAGAAAAGATTTCGTAATTACGAGAAAAGATCTCGTTATTACGAGTTCATTATCTCGTTATTACGAGAAAAGATCTCGTTATAACGAGAAAAGATCTCGTTATTACGAGAAAAGATCTATATAAAATCGTGCCTTTCATTGTTCTTCATGTACTCTCTGTGTCTCTTTATGTAAACTGGATGAACATAAGAAATTCATTAAAATTAGTGAAATATAATATAAGAGTGAAATATAATATACAAAAGCTGCTTTTACTTTGAACGTGAAAACGATTGCTATTATATAAAAGGTGTATTCTTTAAGCATTGTAATTAATTGTTGGGGCAAGTATCTTGTGCTTCTAAACGATACATGTATTTTGTGGTATTATTATATTTTCAGCTTCGTTGAAAGTATATTATAAACTGTGCCTTGTTGCTCCTCGATCATCAGTTTCTCTGTTCTGCACCCGCGTTGTCTGATAGCAAGCACGTACGTAGAAGAACGTGTAAATAGTTTTTAAAGTGTAAACACCGTGTTTCCAAAGCTATGTTTCACTGCTAATGAAATCATGTAATCCTATATCGAAAAGTGATTTTCTCATTTTTATTCTAAAATGATCTGATATATATGATCCGATTATAACAACTTTTCTTTGGTTTTGCTATTATTGAAAGTAAATCACTTCGTTTATTGCTTGCCCTTCACCACCATCACTCCCATATTCGTTTTTACGTAATGCCATTATATCTTCTATGAAAGCATCTAATTCAATCTTTTTTAAAATTTATCTTAAGAATTAATGTAAGGAATCATTTAAAAAGGGGTCATTTCCCAACACTACATTAGTTTTGCACATCTAAAAATAACAAAGATCTGCGTTGAAGTCTAATCAAAATCGGCCAGATATTTGATTCTATTCACGGCACGAACTTGCAGCACTATCACACCAATTGAGACGACTGCAAATTGTATAACGGCTGTATGATTAAAGAGAATTAATACAATGTAGAACAATCATCACAAATCTAAAAGTGTCAAACTTTTGAATGAATTCGGACTCGGTTTAGTTCTGTACGATGACGTCATTTTAAAAGGAATTTTAGTCCGCATGTCTATGTTTTATTTCTCTAAGAAATCGAATATAATTGTGGGAAATGTACAGACCAATTTTACAAAATAATCATGCCCTATGGACACAGTTGCCGTTGAGATATAATTGATAAAATCCTAATGTCGATGATAATTTTTGGCTGTGAGAGCTTAAACTATTTCGTTCTTGGTACATTTATATAATGCCTTTGATGACAAAACCCACGACGTCATTTGTTTACAGATACGATTACTAGTTATTTCAAGTGGTTCAGTCCTCAGTTTGCAAAAAGCGAATCGAGTCACGTCCTTTTGCGAAGTTAACCAAAAGGTCAAAGCGGGAACAAAAATCAGAATCATTTTCCCTTTTTCCAAAGCTTCACAATTGAACAGACATAAATAGTTTCAGTTCAAAGAATTTGAAAGCCTTAATGTGACAAATGTATGGGGTTGACCTAAATCAATGCTCACGGATTTATGTCAAATGAAAAAGTTTAAAGCTTCAAAACAACCTAGTTCAAGGCGGAAATCCTACGGTTTTCCTCTGAAGATGGCAGAAAGGGCACGCAACTTTCGGTGTATGATTTCAAATATAAAACTGTTTTAGAATTGAATCATAATAAATAGTTTTAATTCAAAGAATTTGAAAGCCTTAATGTGGCAAATGTATGGGTTAACCTGAATCAAATCTCATGGATTTATGTCAAATGAAAACAATTTAAAGCTTCAAAACAACCTAGTTCAAGGCGGAAATCCTATGGTTTCCCTCCGAAGATGGCAGAATAGGGACATAATTTTGGGAAAGTGTTTTCAAATGTAAAACTACATGTATTTACATTCCTTACATAACAATTCATTTGACATCCGTTGATGGACTCATTTTTTATGAAGGTTAAACTGCCACGTGCATTCCCGTTGTAGATAAAATTTTCTATGCATTCCACATTTAAATGAGAGTGTCTGTAATTGTTTCTGACATGCCAAATTTTTGTTATTACGCCTGTGTACGTCAATTCAAATTAAAAAAAAAAACAGTTCTCAAGGGTAATTCAAATTATCTATGTGGTTTTTTTTATATATAAACTCGTGTTGTTTTCAAGGTAAATATATAATTACCATGGCTAATAACTTTTATTCAGAAAAAATCGATGCCATATTGTGTGAACTTCCGATTCGCTGTAGCAGAGTATCGCCCCTTGTTTCAAGCCGCCTACGTACTTCATTCACGTAGTTTATAGAATTGGGTTATGAGCTCTTGCAGTCCAGTGTTCTACTGCACGATCAGGTAAATAGCAACATTTGTCTTATTGCCGCTATGAAGGTTGACTTATTAATATCCATAATCACTGACGTATTTATGTAACGTAAGGTTAATTAAGGTAGAGTGAATTGTGAAACTTGAAAATTTATTTCTAAATTTCTTTGGGGGGAGGGGGGGGGTTCCACATTTGACTCTAAGTGGGTTTAGTTGAGCTATAGCTGCTATACACACAAAAAAATCATATATTTCAATTGAACAACAAATTTCGATCAGCAGGTTTTACGAAAAATATTGCACTGCAGTCCAGAGTGAAAAAGATCCATTGGATGGGAGTTCGATTGATTCCTTCACGTAATCTGAAAAGGAAATGAATTAACGTGCTGAAAGATCTTGAAATTTTTTTCATAAGCGTGGAGCATAAAGTTACATTTATATTGACAAAAAGGCAGAGAAGAGAAATGGAGTAATTTGGCATATTGCAACAGGTAAATATCATTTTTCCTCCATTACTGACCGTTTTTATAAATGTACTTTTTAATCGAACTATTTTATGGCTCTTTTTCAATTTCAGAGCATAACTATTTTTTTTTAATTTTTGCATTTTATCAATATTCTTTTCACTTCCTTATCATATTGCAGTTTTCTATTTTTTCTACTGTTACACAATTCTTTATCCATGATAAATAAAAAAAAACATGACTATATTTGTTTTTTAAAAAACTTTTAGCATTTATACGAGATTGAATTTTTTCTTCATTTTATTATTTCCTGTAGTTTATAGTTAAACAATACCCTATACATTTGCAATCAAAACGTCAGAACTATTTGTTTTCAAAAACTTTAGCATTTTTATCGGTATTTTTTATCTTCTTCATACTTTATCAGATTTCATTTTTTTTATTTTCTATAGTCACACAGTAACTCATCCAGTTGAAAACAGAAAGTAACCGCTGCGGGGGAGGTACTTAAAACAAAATGAACGACTCTTTTTCCGCGGACCTACTTAATCTTAACTACAGTTCTTTTATCAACTATGATAGGTCTGATGTGGATTTGTCAATGCCCAATCTTCTTCGGGAACAGCCTTGGAAAATTACGTTCATTCTTCTGTTTGCTGTTGTGATATTTTTCGGATTCTTTGAAAACCTTGCTATTGTTATTGTGATAATCATTAACAAGCAGATTCACACTGTAACTAACATATTTATCTGTACCCTTGCTCTCTCCGATATTATGCTTTGTGCGTTTAATTTACCATTCCAACTTCATTACGGGATCACCGACTTTTGGAAATTTGGACCAGTGTTATGTCGAATCATCATCCCCATGTTCACAATGCCCGTGTTCGTCTCCACGTATGCTATGTTAATGATTGCCATTGAGCGATATATCGTCATCGTATTTCCTTTTCGGAAGAAGATTAGCCAGAAGCAGGCCGTGTGCATTGTTATCATCATTATCTTATTTGCGATGACGTTTACCATTCCCGCCATAGTCCATACCAAACTGAAAATCGCCGAGTATGACATGCGACCTTTCATTGATGAGCAAATATACCGGCCTTTCTGTTTGGAAGTATGGGAAGAGAAAGCGAGCAGATTATATACTATCTTTGGATTTGCTTTTCAATTCGTAATACCCAAAACTTTGATATCCGTTTTGTATTTCCAAATATACAAGGTCCTTAAAAGAAGACCAGTAAAACGCAAGGAAACCAAACGGAATTATCATATAACTAGGATTCTCGTATCCATCACCATTCTGTTCACATTAACCTGGCTACCATTCCAAATCTTCAGCATCACTTTGTACTTCAGTCCAGATTTATTCCAAACCCTTGGCGCGTCTTACAAACTTGTAGACTTGTTATTGAAAATCATTGCCATGAGCTCCTCTTGTATCAACCCTTTCTTCTACGGTTGGCTGAACAACAATTTCAGACGGGAAATGGCCACCATACTGGGTCGGAATTTGAAAAAGATTCAGAAGAGTACAAATGGATTTACCACGTACAATAACTCGAACATGAATTCAAAAGAAGACGATGATGACTCTGGAACCAAGTTAAAACAGAGCGGGTTGCTGTGAATTACCTATCTGTCTGTGATTTCAGAGATTTCTTGCCCTTGATGAATCCGAAACGGATTAAGGTGGTTTCAATTACTTTGAGAATTACACGAATATTTTCAGAGCAACATTTGATAAGAAACTTGTTTTTTATATGATTAATAAGGGCTTCTTTGATAATGAAATATGTTCTTGATTTACGTTTGTTCTCTCTCTCTCTCTCTCTCTCTCTCTCTCTCTCTCTCTCTCTCTCTCTCTCTCTCTCTCTCTCTCTCTCTCTCTCTCTCTCTCTCTCTTTGAAATGGTGTTATAACCATTTTGAAGATTCGTTAAGAACAGTTAAACTCAGCTCAAACAATGTTTGCCAATGCTTGGTGCTTTTTTATTTATTGTATGTATAGTATTGTTATCGAACAATGTTTTCAACTATTTGCATGTATTTTCAAAAATTTTGTAATTCGAACACTGCCGATTATTGTCGTTGATGTGTTATTTTTCAATGTCTGTTAGGAATACTCTTTGTTCAAAGCATATTAGACAAACTGTCATTATTTCCTCAAACAAATGCGTGTACTCTATGCATTTGACTGATGTTCAAAGAGTTTTAGAGACGAAAATATCAATTCAATGCTGGCTGTGGGTAGTAATTTGTTAAATTGGCTGTTTTCGGTAATCCCAAGTGAGTGCTTACTGTTTTTTGCTCGACCTGATTGAGAGACAAATTCTAAAGGACTTTATTTCGTATTTCGGAGGAACTATTAGATACACGTAGATAACATAACATCGAACGTATTTTCCTAATGACTTTTCATCAATTGCAAACAATTATTGTTTAGTGTTATGTTTATTGCATGTCTGTTGTTCATCGTTATGTTAAACATAAAACATTGAAATTTGTCACATGTTATGAATTTATTTTGCTCTCTCTCTCTCTCTCTCTCTCTCTCTCTCTCTCTCTCTCTCTCTCTCCTCTGACTCTTTATCGTGTACTTATAAAACAAATTGGTCAATTCTAAAGAGAATTCGGTCATGATTTATTTATTGGCTTCTTATTACTATGGCAAATGCAACATGCCAGATGGCTTGATCATATCAACTCACAGTTTTCCTTTTGTATTCTTTACTTCAAAGCTTTGTACTTCAAAATCATTTAATGGTAGCAATCTCATTATAAGCACAAACATGGAACAATATGAAAAAGTATATTTCATTTTAAAAAGACGAAAGTTGTTAAAAAGACCAAAAGTCGATCGAAAATATACGATTAAAATATCCATAGTATTCTTTTCTCTTTATCTCTCTTTCTCTCATCTCGGAACGTCTAAGTGCATTGGATTCAGTATCAATCACATGATTTTATTATCATGAATGAAAATGATTAATCTACAATTAGCCAAGTGTGAAATATCGTTTTGTACTTTAAAGTATGTAAAGTGCACACGTTCCTACAATATGTAAGTTCATCTAGCAAGTTTGCCGCAAAATCGTGATTAAAATAAAACAGTTAAGTCGCAGCAGATTAAATAGATAATTACATAATGAGTAAAACAGAGTCGCAAGTCTTCCGAGGCGAAATACCCGACAGCCTAAACCTTCGCTAACATGACAAATGTTTGAAGTTAGACTAATTGCTAAAGCCCATAGGTACAGGATGGGGGATTCGTTACATATTCTAATGTTTAAAGACTAATTGCCTTTATTTTTAGTATCGTAATCAAATGTATAGAAGGAATGACGCTCGAGTTTATGTGTAGCTGGATAACAGATAAAAAAAACAGGCACTTAGCCTACAATAGAGTATTATCTATTTGTACTCCTTGTCAAATAAAACTTGTTCAATATAATCTACTAAAAAATCGGTTTTGATGTTTTACATATGTTACGGGTTAATTTGATGTCTTTTCGTCGTTTATATTAATAGTCAGACACCCACCTTTCAATTTATAGTCGATCATCCGAATTTTCTATCGATTTTTTTTCCTTTGTCAATGTGACCGTTTAGTAAAGTTGCCAACAGTACTCGTTGTGGTTTCATTAATATTCAAGGACATTCATTTTTCGTGGATTTTCGCTATTTCGTTGATTCACAGTTTTGAATATATGTATAATTTCGAGCACGGTGGGCCTTATATTTATCCAAAAGTTATGTTTTTACTTCCAAGAACATTTGATTTTGTAGATTGATTCTTCAACAAATACCGCGAATATAAGTGTTCAATGATTATGAGACAACAGTATATACATTTTTGAGATAAGGATAAGTAAGTATAAGTAATATATAATGTATTCACGATAAATGAACCCCTTTAAGGTGGCACGGGACAGGTTTTCTTTAATACAATTCATCGTAGCCAGGGGATGTGTGTCTTCGGAACTCTGTAACTAGAATTTCCTCAGTTTCCATTCAGCACAAATACCTTTAATTCACTCTTTATAAAGCCAATCACCAATTTCTGAAGAACATTACTAGTCAAAACCTGTAAAATTTTCTACATACTGGTTTTTATGAGATTTTGACCCTTTCATATTTTGCTAATTTTTCATGATTTTTCAGCTTTTTAGACCTCCCCCAGCTAATTCCCTGCAAAGGGTTGACCTTCCGAACCGTGTGCATGTTGCACCATCACATGTCAGAAACTTACCGGTGTATAGTTTACAATGTCCATCCACCTACTGTTCGTGTTATTTTACCTCCCGTCTGTAACTTGCAATTTCGCTGTGTAAAGTCAACACAACAGTCATAGCTGCAGGTTTCGCATTTTACTTCTGATTCTCATGTACCTAACATATGGGGCCCAATATTGCATGTCAATTTCAAGAAGAAACATCCCTCTAACTAATGATAATCATTAAAAATCATTTCATGAATTTTAGCAACACTTATAAGCCTTCAAGTATACAGCAACTCTCCATTTTACAAAAATAAACAAACAAAAAACTGTCACTTGCTACCCAAATCATTCAGGTTTTAGTTTGTGTTAAACGATGGACCCTTCTTTACCAGGGGCCCGTTTCACAAAGCATACTTAGGACTAAGTTATATCCATCACTTTTTGATGATTTTTATTAATAAAAACACATACATGTGAAAGAAATACAGTTGAAATCGATAAAAGGGAAAATATCCAAGATACCTTCATTGACACACTACATTTTTCACTCATAAAAGGTCACGGGAACGAAAACAAATTTCTTACGGAGATTTATAATGGGAAATGATTACATCTTTTCACCATTCGGAACCCAAACGGAATACTTCCCACAATTTTTCAACGTTATCATCCGGGCTATTTCATGGCTGATGCATTGCAAAATCCCCGTAGACTTTCTATTTTGGGTTGTGTATTGAAGCCTGATGCGGTAGAGGGAGCGTTTCAAAACAGATAATCTGGACATTTTTTATGTGAGTGGATGAATGCAGTTTGAGCACAAAGGTATTTATAATTATCGAAATATCAAGCGAAAAGTGGTGGAAGCAAAAACTCGGGACAGAGTATAGTTATTACCATTTGCATACGGACAATATGTATTTACAAATTTTATGATTAGCTGGTCGCACAGATGGGGAACGGGGTATACTTATAGCTAGTGCACTGATATAATAATTGAAAGTATAAATGTCTGAGAATCACTAACCCCTTACGTAGTTTGGTAAAAAATAAAACCGGAATAAGTACTATAGTCTGTCCCAAGTTATTTTTGCCGCATATTTTCTTAAATTATTCTACATTAATAAATACCTCTGTGTTCATATGACATTCATTCAATAGTATGAAAAAAATCCCAAGATGTCCCCTTTGAAACGCCCCCTCTAGCTTGTCAGGTTTCAATACACGGCTAAAAATAAAAAAGTCTACGGGGATTTTGCATTACAAAAGAGATGAAAGTACCCGGATGATGACGTCGAAAAATTGTGTGAGATATTCCGAGGGACTTCCGAATGGAGAAAAGATGTCAACATTCTCCATTATAAATCTCCGTAAGAAATCTGTTTTCGTTCCTGTTAATTTTTACGAAGGATAAACAATAATGTGTGAATGAAGTTATCTTGGAAATTTTCCCTCTCATCGATTTCAATTGCACTTCTTTCACAGGTATATGTATTTTTATTAAAAAATAGTCCAAATGTGCTGCATAAATATCTGAGGACAGACTATAAATACTAAATCGCAGAATATCTGAATGATTTGTCATATCCCTCCACGGTGTAGGCTTTTTTGGTGAGAAATTTTAGGTGTTTTCTTTGGGAGATGGATGGGATGGGATGTTTTTATTTGGTTTTATATTGGAGACGGGGTATGGGGGCCGGGATGTGATTTAAGGACTAGAGCTGGAACCCCTAGAAAAAATCCTTGATCCCTTCATTTGTTTTAAGAATGTCAGTGCTAAATCCTCCATAGGAATGCTGCTTCGTTCAGAGTTTAATGCCTTTTATCTCCTATTTTTGATCCTTCTATCAGCTGAGGTGCATTTGTTAGCAGTGTTTTTAAGTTTCACTGCATGTATCTGTTATATTCTATTTGGAATAAACATAAATCGTAAAATTTGGATACCGCAACTAACAGCACATTGTTAATTTAGGGATAAACAATATTTGTATATGTTAACACATACTTTTGAAATGGACCAACTAGACAAAAAATGCACTCTATCATTTATATAAAAAATAACAGAAATTCTAGCATGACCAATATTAAGATTGGTGCAGGCGGTCATATGAATCTAAATAATAAATGTGTAGCTAAATATAAAAATACTATGTAAATAGTATCAATGCATTCTCTCTCAAACTAAACCAAAAAAAATACTGAATAACATAGAGATATAAATGTATTCTTTATCTATTCATGTATGCATTTGAATATTAAATATTATACAAGATAAACACTTCACGTCTGTTTACTTATTTTATTTTTCTAAAGTATATACGGATGGATGAAGGTAAGAATTTTCACATTCACTTATAAAGTTTATTATTGTGTCATGTTAAAAAGAATTAACTTGAAGATGTTTAAATTTAAGATTTATTTAACAATATGATATAAGGGTTGCATACAGTGTGTCTTAAGATAAGTCGACGTTAAGAAAGTTTTGTGAAACAGCTATAACAAATCTTAGGAACTTCCTAAGTTATAACTAAGGCACATCTTAAGTTCTATCTTAGGAAACATCTTTGGAAATCTCTGTGAAACAGGCTCCAGCTTAACACACCAAAACCCAGTGATCATAGGAAAACTGGTTTCATTTCAAAATAGAGAGAGCATTACCTGACATATTTCATATTTCTTCATTCTATAATCAAACTGGATTCGGATTCTAATTAAAGAAACACTATAATGCTTCAACCAAGATATCATCTTTCTCGCTGTAAACTAATTTAAGTTGTTGTGATTAGAGATCAATAGTAAAATAATCTCAGACGCAAAAACGCTTAATAGATGCTCAAAATTAACGAATCGGATTTACATGTGTTATTGAATCATGCTTTGTTATCCCAATGAGATATACTTAACACACAGTAAAGAGCGGTATTGCTAGTTGTGAATGTTGTTTCACTTCGATTTCATGTATAACAACTACACATTAGAAGGGCTGGGATAGTTTTCTATGATTTATTGTAGAACATTTTTTGGCTTCCATTCATTATGTACATGTAATTTGAGCTCTATTTTCAACCGTGAAATGCTGGAACGGATGAAAATATAAAGATATTTAGATATCGAGTACAACAAGCAACTTCGTAAAACAAATGAGTCCGAGTTATTATTTTACACTACGTCACTATATCATTGTTGACGACAGCTAGTTATCTCCGTTTTCGTTTGTTTCCAATAAAAAAAAAAAAAAATTCTTAAATTAAAAAAAAAATACGATTTTAATGAAATAATATCGACTTCATTCTTTTGTAAAATAAATATTTTATAATGAATATTTTATAATAAAAATTGGTCCGGTTAAAATATTCTAAAACGCACCTTCACAAAGTCTTTTAGCGGACAAAACAGAGACCATATTATGTCGAACGCAATGCGATTTTCCACGATTTGTTGCGATGAGGGTCAGTAATGATTATGCTAAAAAAGTTATGTGCAAATACGCGTCGGGGTGCGATCTTATTCAAATTGTGACCTGCAAGATCCTGGTCGTGAAGGATATCGCGACTATATACTATGTAATCTATCGCAACACAGCCCATCGGGTTTTGATTTTATCGTGTCGAAATGTATATGAACATATCTACACGATCCGTTCCGATCGAGAACTGAGTTTTGGAAGATCGAATTTAACTTTATTAAATTAAAGAGGTTCGAATCACCTTGTATCCAAAGCTAAAACGGAGAAAATGTTCCACCATGGCATCAGACAGTGGCAGCCATGTATGGTGAAAAACATTGTGTGCAAAGCATACATCTTTTCTAGCAGTTAATCGTGTGCGAATATCTGACGGTTAAAGCACCGGATTTCAATATAACCTGAAATACCCACAGCTTCATTTTAATATCCTGTAATTGTCCTAACACATCCAGTGTCTTCTTATTGTTTGCCATTCCATATATATCTATCTGTTTTTGTGCTATGTTTAGGAAATTCAAATGACTCATACACCATTTAATAAAGAGACAAAGAGTTCAGATGTTGGCATTAACATTTCACCTGAATGCCGTTGAAGTATGACGCAGTCATACTCTATTCTTAAATTCATACCATGGTATTTTGCTTTGCTTTTGGGTTAATATGCTTAATCGCATGTTAATGTTTCGAAGCACTATCAAATACCCTACTTTATTGCGCAGTTTTTTAAATGTCGTCGTCAGGCAGAAATTGTATTTTACTTCGATGTTCTGAGCCTCCAGGTTTTCCATTTCATATTTCACAGGTTTACTCTTTTCTTTCATTGCGGATTTTTCCTCTTTCATTTTCATGGCAAAGATGGTGTGGTTCATCATCTGATTACCCTAAATGCTAAACAATTTGCCCTGCCTTGCCTTTTATATTTTACATGTACATGCATGAACTTTAACAACCCGACATACATCCGTAGACGATGCATGAACTTTAACAACCGGACATAGACGGTCAGTAACAAATTTTTATGATACATGAAGTATTTGTTAAATAAAAAAAATAATGTTATGAAATCTAAACTTATGGTTGCGTAGAATTATACATCGGCCATTCGAAAAAGAGTCTTGTTTGTTATGAAAATTGGTTTACACAATATAAAGAAACTGAAAGACTGGAAAGCCCAAACCCTGTTACGCTTGCATAAATATTTTAAGACTACTGTTTGAAATATTGGTAACTTTTACATAAATGGGTAAAGAAAGAAATAATTTTAATGTAAATCGAACGATTTTAATGTAAATCGAACGATTTTAATGTAAATCGAACACAGACATTGTTCATTTGTAAGCCAGACAGTTTTGAAATATGACAGACATCTCTGAGTATTCTTTGGCCTGATGGAATATGCCAGTAATACAAGAAGGATACTCGTGTCCCGGAGATAACACCAACTGGTTTTTTCAAACAATTACAAAGAGGACGACAGAATTTGACAGATTCAGCGATAGTGAGCAAGGTACAGACAAAGAGGACCAATTATCGCAGAATTTCACAACCACCGAAACATGGGAATCGATTTGGCGAAAAGCGTAAATGCTTTGCGATATACAACTCAACTAAGGTGAATGGTACCCTAGAGATGCAGAGAACAGACGAGAAAAACTCCAATAATTGAAACCACAACAAGATAAAGGCCATGTTGGTTATACTGTATTTAGGGATTGGTGTACGCTTTTTATTTTGACACAAACCTTTTTTATGTTACAAAAATAGTCCTTCACTGTAGCTTCGAAATGAATTTTAAAAAGGAACAATGCAGGCGAAAATTAAAATTGAGAGATGAGTTAATCAAGACAGACAGGTGTATACAAGAAGGAAGCATAGGTGTTGTGCTGATTACAAAAGAAATGTGTCATTTCATTGAAAGTGCAACCATATACCATCTGCTGGAAATTACATTTCATCTTTTAAATGTAAATAAGGTTATTCAAGTTGCCGCATTATCTGGTCATACGCATACCTAGTGATACTCACAAAATTCATCTAAGCATAGTGAATTATGTACATCTGTTAACACGTTATACCGGTAGTCTCTTTGATTAGAAATATGCTACACAATTTCATGATCCACTGCCAATAGTTAATTTGATTGTAAAAGGATTCAGAATTCGGTCAAGCGGTACGTCTGGCTTCAAGCTGCTAGGCTTTTGTAAATCAAGAGGTATCGATATAATCAATGATTTATATGATTACATATGTACCTTAATATTTGTAACTTTAATGAGTTTTTTTAAACTATACACCATTATATCTTCAACTGTTATCTCAAGTAGCAGATGGCGATATATACCACAGATGGAACTCCGTATGTTCTAGTCCCTCTCCTGTATGATACACATTCAGTTGCCGAAAAAAATTCATGAAAAATTAAAAACTTCTTCAATGTTTTAATACAGAGGATATCGAGATATTTATTGCAAGATGTTTTATTTTCGAATTTTTTTTTTATGTATATACTCATATTCTATCACAATTATAGCTTTATCTTAGTAATCAAGAGCTTTCAATAATGACATATACTACTAAATATAAAGTCATTTATTCTACAATGACCGATATATTAAGTCTATCGGTGGCAAAACTGTATATGATTCACGGGGCACGTTGTTATGCTAATGTCTTGTTGTGCTTAATTGTTTCATTGATGTACATGTACAATATTGTCTAGCACACGCAACGTTTCAATCGTAAGTTATTATAACAATTTAATACCTTCTCCGCTTTCTCGACATTTTTTTATTGTACATCATTTACTATAGTATGCGCTTTATATTTATGCCGACCGATAATATTTTCATTTATCTTTTTTATGCAATAAATCATATTTTGGAGAAAAAAAAACTTAATTGTTCTGACTTGTAAAGTAAAATGATTATGATCCGGGATTTGATTTCTGATCAGATCATTTCTTTTAATATATTATGGTTAATGGGGAGGATGCGGGGGTATTTCAGAATTCTTTTTTTTAATCGTTTGGTATTTTTTTAAGGATTATTTTCAATTTTCTGTTGACGGAATATTTAGTTCCAAGTCTCTTGCTCTTCAAGATATGTCAATTCTCAATTATATTAATGTTACCTGTATATATCCACCTGAGTTTAGGTTTTGGCTCTCTTTGGACCGGGTAAAATCTACCTGCACGATTTTCCTGCATAGTATCAGTTATTGTGGCTTAATTATCGTCTAACTTTAAATACAGACACAGCTTCTGAGGTGAGTAAACCAATTTACTTATTCATTCTCATTCTATTTGTTAATTAAATGGTCCTGGGATAACTTTATTGTTTCAATGTGTTTTATTTGTAATTTGTTTTGTTTGAATGTTCCTTTCGTTTGTTATTCGTTTGTTATGTTCGTTATATAGTTCATTATTTCTTTATATAGTGTTGTGAGTAGAGTATATTCATAGGGCTGCCTTAATTTGAGTAGTTAAAGTGTATGTCGTGTTTAGTGACTCTAAACAGTGTATTTACAAGTACATGTCGTCACAGTATTTTAAGTTACGTGTAAAGTAATTCAGTGTAATATTATGTATTGTGAAATGCAAGTAAATGTTATGCAGCGCTGCCACGTGTACCACTTTGTCTCACTGTTATATACGGTGGGCCATGTGGGTCATTACTTGTATTGAACTTTATGTGTATGTGTAACTTAATGTGTATGTTTGTGTACGCAGGTCCCGAATAGTGAATAGTGTACAGGAATGGAGTGGTGAAGTGGTGAAGTTTTGTGTCCACCCGACCTACCAGTCTGTCAGTCCATGAATTTGTAAAGCATCTTAATTTTGTAAACATAAAATTTGAAAAACGTCACTGTAGTTTCTATTTTATTATCGCACTCTGGAGGTGTTTTAAAGCCTCTCGGTCAACCCGCAACAGCATAATCATGATTTCAGCTTATCATTATTTTTTTCAAGTTCCAATTTTAATGTTTACAATACAGAACTTGAAAGGTATTTCTTGTGGTCAACTAAATCTATGAAATACTTAAATCATTGATCAAAATTATATGTGACAGTCGTCAGAAACTGTATAATTGAGTTCGTAATTAAATTGCAAAAACAAAACATCTGATTTAATGAGACTTTATCAAGGTAAAATCTATACACCTTCTCTCTCCAATTCTATTGACGATAACATATATTCCCGACAACCTTGAGTGTGACCTGTCAAAGTATTAGATTATTATCCTTCAAGTTATTGACAGAGTAAGGTCGCTACAACGGATCTGTTAAAGTATAAACGTACTTGCAAATTATGTAACCCTGGTGAAGCTGAGGAGTTCCATTTTTTCTTTGTACGTGTATACAGTGTATTAATTGTACGAACACTAACGCAAACTATATCAAACATTATTTCTGGCCTAATCGGTTTAATGTTTAAGCTGGCGCAACTTATGGCTCCTCACAAACTGTAAATATATGCAAATGTGTTATCTAGCGAAATATCTGTGTGAGACAGATAAAATACGGTAGAAACAGTGTGTATAATCATTATTTTTATATATTACTAAATTATTTTTGAGGACGTTTGCAGCATATTTATATCTCCTTCCAAAAAAATTAAGCGCTTTGTTGATGAGTCTTAAAGTTTATAACAAAAATTTATTTCGGTTCAAGATTTCCTATAGTTAAAATTGTATAACGCATAAACATTTGAATAATAAGAAAACGCGTATCAGACCACGTGTATAATACTTGAATTATAATTAAGAGCACTGTTCCTCTTTATTTGTTATAGTTCATGTGGATTTCTTTGAAAATAGAACAATTCAATACCATTGGCTGACTATTGAAAAAACCCTTTTCTAAGCATTGTATGTATCATAATTGTAAAAAGTATAACATAAAACATTTTCGCTCAGATCTTGGCCTTGTATCAAAGCAATCACAGTTCACAGAAAGTTTCTCCTGATGTTGACTTTATGGTCAGTCTGACAAAAGCAATAACTTCCTACGATTAATTATGAATAATGGTTCGGGTCTAGAGAAACCGATAGGTTAGGTTAGTTGTAAGGTATCATACAATTACAAGTCTTTTATAACATTTCCATACGCATTAAAGGTACATAGATCAAGAGCCCGCGGGCTGACTAATTAAGTCGGGATGAAACTGCGTAAATTGGAATTCTGGGAAGGAATTACTAGACAGTCCGTGTTAAAGAAATTCGAAGAAGTTATGAAACTGGTCAGTTTTTAGGTCAAACTGTGCATCGTCGCATTGTATACGTGTACACCGCTACACACTTGTCTCCTCACATACAGTCATAACAAGCTTTTCTTTTAAAAAAAATAGGTGAGCTAGCGCTGTAGCTATTTTTATACACACAAAGGTTTTTTGGCTTGATTGGACAGCCATTGCTCTTTGCTTTTGTTTGTGATTCGGCGTAAATTTTCGCGCGTGAATGTCGTTTCTTTGCCCGGATTTTTTCCAGACTCAAGCCAAATTGACCAATGAGAATAAGATTTTCCCACCTGAATGTCGTCCCCTTTGTTTACGACAATATAGAGCTTTTCCATCAAAAAAGGAAAAATGAAAAAATTAAAGAATTATATTAGTGTGGTACTGCATTCTATCAATCGCTTCTTGTTTTTCCGACATACCCTGAAAATTAAGATATCCTGGATTTTTCCTGAGCTTGCCGGTGTTGTATAGCAGCTTTTCCCCCATAGTAGCTTCCCCCCCCCCCCCCCCCCCCGGAAAACCTACTATATAGTAGCCTTTCCCCCATAGTAGGGTCTCTCCCTCACGTTTTTGGTTCATATTTTATAAAAAATATTTATGGAAACCCAGTAAGAATTAAAATCAATGTTTCTACACACCCAGGTTGCATATATCTGCATTCATCTGTAAAGGTTAAGTTTCGTTTTGCCGATTTATTATTTTTTATAGACAAAGCTGAAAATTAAACATGTGTGTAATTGAATTATACAGAGAACTTTTAATTTAGGTAATTAATTGAAAAAAGTACTTGGTTTTACAAGATATACACTTATATGCATAATTCTGTGTTCTGAATTTGTAAGTGAAAAATGTTTTGAGAATTTTTTAATAAATATATCAGTTCGTCTGTCTGTTAAAAGTTTATGCAAATTTTATCCAGGCTAAACCTCTGTTTTAGAGAAATTTTGTTTCCGATGTTTCAGAGCCCGATGTTTAAAATCCTATCATAATGAATATAGTGCATATTCTTTAGGGTCCCATATCTCATAAACTAGAGATGACCACATCACCATATTTTCACAGTGGCAGTGGTTTGCCACTTGTAGTTGACTCTGAAAATTTCAGCCCTCAGGGTAGGGACCCTCGATGTTTCAGGGCCCGATGTTTAAAACCCCATTATAATGATTGAATAGTGTTCTATAAGTGGGGGCCCGAATCTCAAATTCTAGAGATGACCACTTAACCATATTTTTATATTGGTAGTGGTATACCACTAGTAGATGACCCTGAACAATTTATCCCCAGGGTAGGGGCCCTTAATGTTTCCGAGCCCGATGTTTGAAATCCAATTATAATGAATAGTGTATTTTTAGGACCCCATATCTCAAAAACTAGAGATGACCACATCGCCATATTTTTACGGTCATTTAAAAGTAAAAACATCATTTAAAAATACACACTCACTCATATATTTCTTTATCAAAATGGTTGAAAATTACGTTTAATTCTGCTTTTCTTTTTAAATTTACGAACAAAAATTTTAAAAAAGGTACGCGGGTAAAATCATTATTCTTCAAAACATTTAATCAATTCATAAGATGACTAATGATATACTAAATAACTATATAAATAAATCAATAAGTTTTTATTCATAAAAGTAGCAACCGAAAAACAAAAATAAATAATCAACAATAGCGCACTTGATATACGACTTTATTATACTTGCCAATTGCTTAGAAGATCAAGCTTATATATTAAAAAAAATAAGTCAGCTCATCACAAAAAATGTGTTAGTTTTTATTTCTAATTACCCTTGTTTCATTGTTCGAAGAAATAATATGGTACATAAGTAAATCTTTATTGCATAAATATGAAATAAATAGTATGGTGAGATTTTTAGGTAAGTGAATCGTATATCTTGTTTTATATGGCATCGTTTTCAAAATTGTATATTTATAAATCACGTTGAAAAATAAAAAGCGGAAAAATTAGCACGCAGTTAATGATAATATATACATAAGGTTAGTTCAAGCTCCATTTCACATTTTCCAAAGTAACCAGCAAAGATACTGACTTTGTTCTGGTTGTGAAGCCATTTCACTTAAAAAAAATGTTTACATCATAAAACCTCGCGTTTCGTAAAAAATGTGCTTAAAAACATGAATATGAATATGCGTGACTTTAAAACAAAATTGTCAATACTAAATTTACACACGCCTTTAATACATAATAAATTATAACACCCCTTACCCATGATTTAGAACCCCATCAATCGAAGTAAAACATTTCAGTTTCTCATCATATCATTGCACCCTGTCTCTCGTTTGATATTTAGAAGTAGAAATATATGATTATATTTGATTGAGTCCATGAGAAAAGGGTGAAATTTTATGGCTTTAAACCAGTTCTAAGTTATGGTTTTCTCCGTTTTTAATAAAGCTATTTCAACAGGATAAAAATGTGACGTCGTGTTTTGCACATGCAACATCAAAACAATTTCAATGTAAACGTGACCGATACTTTGAAACGTAATAAATGTAAACTACAGCACTCTGTAATTTGTTTTAATTATGGACTTCTTTGTAGTTCGATATGTGGTTATAAGGACCCATGTCAAGTGATGTTGACCGAGACGATATAGACTGAGCTGGCGAGGCCGATATCACTTTTCTGTGTCTTCGGGCGAAATCACTTGACATTGGTCCTTATAGCCTCATATTATTGTACAATGATGTCCATAATAGATAAATTATATAATCATCCGATTAAACAGTCATATTTAAAATAGCTAGTAAATGTAGTACATTAGAGAGGTTAAGCATTTAAACATGTACGTGTACGAGTACGTGTAACATGGGAATCCCCTAATTTGATGCATAATTCTACAAGTTGTACAAAACGTGTAGAATCAAAACGTACACGGAGGTAAGAACTTGTAGCATTTTTAAATAAAGATATAGACTTAGTGTATATCAGACGTTGTATTAAGTGAAGCAGAGAATAAATTAAGAATTACTGTGTTTTTGGTTTCATCAAAGTCATAGAATTATTTCATAAACAGTGAGAGTATGCTGAACATGTTGAAAATGTTGAATCTTATTGTTTTACACGTACGCGTACACGTACACGTACAGTTTATTAAACGATCAAGGTCAGTTGACGGTAAAGACCCAATGTCCAGGGACAGAATATTGATTTAATGTTTGCAATATTTTCATTTAATAGTTTATAGGTGAAAAATGGCCCTCGAGTATTTTTATATGGCACTAGAAAAAGTACAAAGTCCTCTATGATTGATATAATATTATAACTTGATAGAAAGAGGTGATATAAGGAAGCAAACATTTAAACTATTTCTAATTTGGTATACATAATAGACATACTGGTACAGTACCAGTATCGGTAAGGTCTTGATTACTGGTGTATTATTCGTTGTTATCATGATACATTTTGGCAGGTTTTGAGTGATCATAAGTAATGATCACATTTTGTGTTATAATATTTTCGTTGAGATCAACGCAAAATGTTATATTGCAAAATGTTATAAATATGTATCGGGGGATGTATTCTTATTAATTTTCTTGGAGTCTAAAGCACATACATTTACAATAAGAAATTGTTAGATCTATGATTATCGTCATTCTTTTCCGGTTCCGGTTCATTCTTTTCCGGTTCGTGTTGGTTGATGTAATTATGTTAAATGTTATTAAAAATCAAGTCATGATGACACGATGAACCTGTATTATCCATCTAACTGAATGATAACTGGAATGTCAGACAATGTTAGGAATAACTGAATAGCACAGCTATGTTTGATTGCACGCACAAATTGCCTGTAAACATCTATATAAAATATCAATCTAAAAATGTACCAGTCCTTGAAAAAAAAATATTCCAAATAAACCACAATCGATGAAGGATGATGATTTCAACGAAAGAAGTCGTTTAAAATATAATAAAAATTCATAATGTACCGTTCCGTGTTCATCAACCAAAACCAATTTCAAATTATATTTTCTTTATAAAATAATAATTTCATAATGCACCGGCGTACCATTCAATGTAAATCAAAAAGATGCAGAGAATTGCAATGAATTTTTCTGAATTTTTACTTTTGTACATTTCTGTGAAAATCATCAAAATTGGCGCAGGAGATTGCAATTAAGAAATCCCTGAACTTTAAGTAAAACGCAATGCTCTCTGTATAAAATATTCATTTCATAATGTACCATTCCCTGTAAATCAATCTAAATTGGTGCAGGGAATTGCAGTAAACGAGTTCTCTGAATTTTAAGTAAAACACAATATGATTTTCTGTGTAAAATATTCATTTATAATCTACCATTCTATGTTAATCAATCAAAATTGATGCATGTAAAACAAAAAAATAACGTGTTTTCTTTATAAAATATTAATTATGAATGTAACAGCCCGTGTAAATCAATCAAAATAATCATAAATGATGCAGATGACCGTAATGAAAAAAATCTCAGAATTTTAAGTAAAAAAACAATATTTCCTGTATATTGAAAGACTGCATGCGATTTAGATTAATTAAAAAGATTTCCAGAAGTTGACATTTTACATGTTTTCTTTAGATTTTGTGATTCCCTATATGATAATGAAAGCTTGATATTTAAGCAAAATAAAATCAGTGTTGACTGCTGCATTTTAATACAGCATAAACTTTAAGGTTTGAACAAAGTCAAATTCAATAAGGTCAGTTTTAAACGTACAAAATATCATTGGCAACTAATGAATACGTATTTGCCAAGGAAAGTAAATGTATGATTGAAAATTGCACCAATAACGATACATTTTCATATATTTGAAATATTTCAATTACATACATTTTTATATTTAAGATTTCTAAAAATTCTTCCCCTTTACCAAAATGAATTTGTATATGTTATAATGAAGCACAACATAATCATAGAAGGTCTTTCAACTTCGAGCTCATTGCTAGGCCTAGAAGTTAATATGTTTTCACTGAATATGGGCAAACTGATAAGAGTTTCCATAGCAGGAGTTAAACTAAGCTTTAAAAAAAATAGCAATCTACGGAAATTTGCCCACACAAAACTAAATATAGTACTGTTGTAGTTACGTAGAATAATACATTCTAGTCAGTATATTTTGGTGTAGTTCAAAACCAGGAATTTACACTATTTGGATTTTCTGACTACTGAACCCTTTATATATATATAAACCTTCAAACTAATGAACCGACGAACTTTTGAACCTTACGATTACTGGACCATCAGAATAATTAACCTTAAGACTATAGCTACTGGACCGTGATCGTTTTGATGACCAAAAATACGCAAAATTTTGAAGCTCAGATTTCATACACCGTGTAGACACACGCCAAAATTGAGGGATTGTTGTAATTAACTTCAGAATGAAAGCAAATTTTAAACATTTCATTGTATTTCTAAATATACGGCATTTGAATCAACACTTAGATTGTCTTCAAAAATATTTTATTTTCATACAGAGGGAAATATGAGTGAAGAATGTATGCTTTTAAGCTTGTTCAACCAGATATTTTTCAATTCCCTTGTATTGTTCAGTTATCCATCAAATAATGATTTAAAAATAAGTGACTGTACTGAGTGTGCAACATACCTCTAAGTTTATACTTGGTACATTGTTGAAAACAATAACATCAAAAGTCATTGCTAAAGATTGATCAAATTTGTTAGGTCCAGAATTTCACTTTTTGAAATCAAGCAATATCAGATAATCTGAATATTTTAGCCTTTGCTGTTCATGAATATCGATATGATGTAACAGAAAGAAACACGTACATGTATACACGTACAGCAAAATTAATAACAAAGTATTTCCACAATAATTCTTCAAACTATAGCCAATATTTGAGCATATTTCGATAAATCTAACATAAAATGAGAGAAAAAACAAAATGAATTTGTCAATACATGTATATCTTAAAGAGTTAACCTAAAATAGAGAGTTTACCCAAAACAACGGGCTGAATTAATAAAAAAAATCAGGTAAAAAATACTACACGTTATGAAAATAACACGCTTTAAGCGTTATGAAATAACGTCAAATGTTTGTGACGTGATTTCTCTGTTTTGTCAAAAATGCCATAAGACCCTTTTTCTCATGGGCATAATCATTTAAGATCGTCAATTCTAACGGTATTAAATTAAAATTAATAGCCTTTTGGACGAAGGGAGTAATACATTTCCACTTCTTATTCCCTTCCTCTACAAAATTAAGTCAAGATTAGTCAGTTAGTTTCCTGGAAGGAGCTTATACATAGATGATAATACATGGGAAAATTAAAGTTCCAAACCGGCGTATTTTCACTCAAATGTATTCTGACGTGTTCTGTGAAAAATGTCAATGTCATAACGTCGAAGTTAAACCTGTAGATGAGCATCGATTAGATGAAAAAGATTCGAGGTATTCCGAAATCCGCGAAAAAGGTGTTCCAAAAAGGTATAACAAAAGGTGAAATAAATGGTGATGACACAGGAATGTTATGAAGGCCATGCCTTTGTTCATATCAGGGGTGAAAAAACCACGTATTTTATTCTATGTATAAATAAATGCCATAATTATCCTTTATTATGAGAAATTAATATAAAATTATTGCCACGAATGGTCCACCATAAACATGACCGGAATGTAAAAAAGGGGTGAAATCTACTATATAGAAGGTTTTCCGTGGGGGTAATCTGGCTATAAAAAGGGGGAAAACCCACTATATAGTCAGCTATCCGTGGGGGAAAAACTGCTATATAGCCATTTTTCCGGGGGGAAAAACTCCTATATAGCCATTTTTCCGGGGGGAAAGATGGCTAGGGGGAAAATGCACTATATAACACCGGAAGTATGTAGGAGGTGTTATTCTAACGTTATAGTGTAACTGTAAGGAAAGCTAGGTTTTACCAGTTGATCTCTACAATCTTGGCATCATATGACCGAAGGTTTTTCCTGTACTGTTATGTGTAGGTTAGACATCATAAATTAAGAAACTTCAGAATTTGGATCATATCTAATTTTTATGATAAATCGAAATTGTCATCGAAGAGTCTGTTTACAGCAGCTTTCCCAGAATGCCCGACCGTGAAGTCGAGCATGCGTATTCCAGAAATATAGACTAACATAGTTGCTAGCGCTCGGGAGCGCTAGCAAAAATAAATGTACACCCGCATATTACCGAGCGCAACAAGACGTGGGCGAAGCCGGCCTCGCGAAGCAAGGCTTAATGGTAACACGTATATATAAGAAAATCATCGAAAAATGAGAGTTGAATCGGGGTACTAAGGGCCAAAAAATGTTTTTGGTTTTCGGTTGTCGATGTTTTTTACCCCGAAACTCGATCAAAAACTTTCCAATGTTTAATTGAAAGTAATTAAAATGAAAATAATTGACTGTGCAAAGTATACAACTTTTAACAGTGCTTTAATCAAGAAATACGACTAGTTTCACGTATGTCTTATCAAGTTATTAGATGGAAAATAAAACAATTAACATCAAGGGCCCGATTTTTTAAAGACTGAATAAAGTAGAAAAAATTCAATTCCTCAACTTGGGAAAGTTATAAGCATTGAAAGAGAAAATGAAAAATTCTCGGAACTTTTCGTTGGCTATTTCCGAAGACAAAACTTTTACGTTTTACGTATGAAACATGACGTCATAATGAAGACTGAGCACGCAACGTTTAGTTTAACTTTGACTTAGGATTTGAGTAGATACAGTAAACTATTAGGCGGATCCTACTGTGTGCGTTTCAAATAATTTTTGTTCTACAAAAAATAAATCAAACTGCACTGTGTTAATCTGCACTCGGTCCAACGGTCACACCGTTTACATATTATTATTGACCTGGAAACTATTTATATCTTGTATTTTTATAGATTGTGTAGTCTCTTATAACCTACTTTCTCAGCTTTTAAAAACGCTAACCTTGTAGTGCAATTATTTTAAGATGTTCTGATATGGTCTTACAAATAGGCGAAGACCATTAGTCGATAGATAAAACATTGTCTGCCTAGGTCATAAAGAATTTGATTAGTATACTACATGTAGTAGATTTTTTAAGTGAGTTAAGGAGACAGTTCTTGATAACATTAGGGGTACAGCTTCCATTCGCTCCTCGGTTTCCGATACCTGACGTATCGAAAACCGAGGAACAGATGGAAATTATAGTCTTAATTGTTTAGGTACATGTACATACGTCTATTTTATTCCCATCTTATGATTCAGGAACATGTTTGAACACTCTTTGTCATGACACACTCCTTTCATTCACTTTATTTTTCAGATTCTTGATTGCTTTGATGAAGGAAAAGTAATTGCTCTGTTAGATCTATAACTAAGATTAATTTCTTACATAAAAAGCAGTGGGCACGAAATGTACAGAGCAAAATCGGTAGCCCTTCACAAATAAACGTTATGTAAGGAAATACTGGGAAGATAAATGAAAGACCAAATTAAATCGATTCCATCAAACGCGGAGCATGTCTAGAGTTATTTCTTTGTTTTCCGATTGCTTACATTGCATACGCAGATCTAGAGGAGATCCAGACTCAACCCCCCTTCCCATGGAAAATTACAACTTATTATATTCACATTGTGAAAATTCCAAAAATAGGCTTCGGACCCCCACCCCCACCCCCAACCCCACACCTGAAAAACACAATTATCCTTCGGACCTCCCTCCCTGGGGAAAAAAATCCTGGACCTGCGCATGTGGTGATGATCAAATGTGAGTACTCTGGAATCTATGATTGAGAGGATCTCTCTTCTAAAGATACCTGTAAACACTACAAGCACTTTCTCAGATAATTTTGTGTTATAAGTTACTGTACGTAATTAAGAGCTAGGATTAATGTCTTCAAAGTTTTATATCGATTTCACATAGATACCTACATCATTGTACATGTACTTGCATTGGCACCTGTTTAAATGGAAGAATCAGTACAACGGTGATTATCAAATGAACATCCAATTATTTATGGAGTTGGCTACATTGATATTTGACCTTGCTTGTATTATATCATGTATGTAGACTTATACATTGTAAACCTATAAAACTTTGTAGCCTGGTCCTGTCTGGTATTGTATCAGTCTGTCTGACCTTGACCTTTGGCATGTCCTTGCTCCACCAGGATAGATGAACTTGTGCGTGCATATGTACTTGTATATGTATATACTTACATTTTTCAGTGTCGTTGCCTGTGATAACACAACGTATCGATTTTATACTATACAGTTCAATAAATTCAAATGACGTATAATTGGGACACAAGAAGGGTTTGCTTATTTATATTCAAATATTTTATTCAAATATTTAATTGTACAGTTGCTGAAAATTATAGCGAGCGCAGCGAGGCGGCGCGAAGCGCCGCTAGCGTAGCGAGCTCCATAGACAACGTGTACGAACGGAGTAAATTGCAAATGGCTACCAATGACATGATCTCACGAGAACAGGTAAAATGTATTTTAAGAATGTCATGCATTTAAAAGATGAATAAGTTACATTCTGCTGATTCTAAAAATTGGTTTGCAACTATTTGTTTTACATTATTTTCTTGGTAAATTGTTCGGAGGAATGCTACTTTGACGGAAACTGTCGAGTGATGTCGGCTCTAATAACGTGACGTCATAGTGTCTAGACTAAGCACGCGACCTTAAAATTAGCATAATGAATAAATAGATAGGCGGATCCAACAGTGCACGTTCGTAATCTGATAGTGAAATTGTGATCATTGTTAATGGCCAATTCGCCCTCCAGATCGCCACACCGTAAAACGTGACTGTTTATACATGTATACTGGAGCGTATTCGTGCATCCATTTGGTAAACCACGCTTTAATTTACTATCATGTACCCATGTGTATTTACAATTCAATTTATACTGCGCTCGCCCCAACAGTCGCACCGTAAAACACATTAAGGAATCATTCTTTGAATATCATGTTGTGATAACTTCGGTTGGGGCGTGATCAAATCTATCATAAAGACATTCGGGCTTTATTGGATTTGATCACGCCCTGACCGAAAGTATCACTTAATAATACCCAAAGAATGATTCCTTATTCCTTAAATAGAACCATTTTAACAGGAACTTGGACTTTGGGTAGTTGTGCCAAACAGCAAAGTGACGTAGGCTTGTCTATTTCATTGTTGCCATGGCTCTTTGAAATCAACAAGATTTGTCTGGCTATTGAGCTAAGACTACGCAATATGTGCATATTTCGCTTAGAGCCAGCGTCATTTTTAGCTTGTTTTAACGCAAGAAATAGATAGTAACGTCCTACCGAAATGGTTTTATGTGTTTGTGATTGCATTGCCACCATCACCAACTCATAGACACTGATGTATCAGACCCCAGTTCCACCTGATAACCTCATTGGCAGCAGAATTGATAAGATTGAATAAAAAATGTAATAAGCATAACTTGCTTATATCCACATAATCCTGTGTTTTACTGGGTTTTTTTTTATTTTGTTGTTAATTTATCACTTATTTTAAAGCCTGTCGTGACAACTTTTGCAATCGATGCAAGGGTCGTTTGAAAATAGGTGACCTCGGTCATTTCAGTCGTTAAACGAATCACAAAATTGTTTAATTTCATAGCGATAGTAACACACTTTCCTTCTTTTAGCCTCAGGCTCATATTCTAAAACATTATAGACTTACGTTTTATTGATATAAAACAATAAAATAGTAAATACGAGTTCAATTTGAACTTTACGTTGGAATTTCCCAGCAATTTCTTATGATTTATTGTGCATGGATTTTGTTTGAATTTTCTTGTTTTCGTTTTCATAAAAAAAAAAATATCGTCTGAATCATATAGGACTGTTTTCATTATTTGCAAAATATCATTTGTACAGAATAACGGAACAATTAAGAATTCTGCCTATATAAGGTTAATTTACCAAGTGTTTTATTTCTTTCACTAATTAGTACATGTAACTATTTTGATTTCTTTTACTCGCAATACTCGTTTAGAAGGCTGAATGGCGATGGTATTTTTAGATTATACGGTATTAATTCCCTTTAGACTAAACATTCTCTTTAAAGATATGACGAATCATAAAAAAATTAAACATTTTATATTTAATATATGTTTTCTTTTTTTTTTCTTTTTTTTAAATTTATTTTTTTCCCCATTTTCACAATCATATATAATTTCATAATCAAGGTAATACTTGTATAGGATTATTTAGGCATTCTCACTTTCACACTCTTTCCCTCCCTTTCACACTCTCTTCCATGCAAACAAAAAGAAAAACATATATAAATAAATAGATCAGTAGTACCACGTTTAAAATTACATCTCAAACATGTTTTTCCAATTTTCCCAGAGTTTATTAAATTTCGTAATCCCACATGATTTGATAGCTATATATTTTTCAACTTTATATTTGAATAATAGATGATGTAACAGCTCAACAATGTCAGGTGTTTTGTTTTGTTTTGAACAATTAAAAATGTATTGTTTGGAGTACAGAATTATGAAATTAACAACTTTGTTGTAACCACTGAATGGTAGTTCACCAAACAGTACATCATTAACATTAAAGCCTATACTCTATTTGAAGTTTTCCTATAAATATACATACTAAAATGATTCCAAATAGGTAGTATATATCTGAACATGTCATAAATACATGCTGAATCGTTCCACATTTTCTTTACAAAAAGCACAGACATCATATGAAATAACACAAATCTTTTTTCAAATAATAATTTGTTGGAAGAATTCTGTAAAGAATTCTCTATTGTGACCATTGCCTGAGTCATATAGGACTGTTTTCGGAAGAACGGAACAATTAAGAATTCTACCTATATAATGAATAAGATTAATTTACCAAGTGTTTTATTTCTTTCACTAAATAGTACATGTAACTATTTTGATTTTTTTTTTACTCGGAATACTCGTTTAGGAGGCTGGATGGCGATGGTCATTTTTAGATTATACGGTATTAATTCCCTTTAGACTAAACACTCTCTTTAAAGATATAAGGAAACGTAAAGAAATTAAACATTTTATATTTATATGTTTTCTTAACTAAATAATATAGTTATGACTAAAAATCATTTAACATGTACAGTGTATATATGATGATAAAAACATGTTTCATAACAAATCACCTACGCACACAAATTAACTAATTTTTTCTCGAGGTCGAGATACCATAGAACTGGATTTTCCTGAAAGGTTTTTTTCCTAAATTTTGCGATGTCATCTCATATACGAAAGATTCAATCGTAGAAGATGTGTTTGGAATTTTCCCTAAAGTCATCAATTATTGTATTGCAATATATAAAGTCGAAAAAAGGTTGAACCAATTATTGATTCAAAATCAAAATATTAAAAAAAGAAGACGGGGAATAAGATAGCGCAAATGTCCATTTAGTTTAGTCGTAAAATACAATTTCAAATTTAATTTTTTCCGCTTAAATATATTTGATAATATTATACAAGTTTACAAAAGGAGAATTTCTAACTACATTAATTTCATTTACTGTATCGTACATGTATTCAGTTTTGAATATTTTAACAAATGATAAGACAAAAATAAACCCAGAAGTTTTGGTGTTATCGAACCCACAATTCAAACACCCTAGATCTATAAGGTTACCTCATGCCTGGTGCTCTAACCACTGAGCATCTCAGTCACAACAAAGAACGGTGTTTAAATGCTATATGCGACTTTGGCCACGAATCTATGGACTTGTATTATTTTTCCAAAACGTTGTTGATATACAAAATGACATTTTTTTAAAGTATAGTGGCCCATATCTCCACGTTTTTGTTGATTGAAACCGTATTTAGACTATGACAAAAATATGGAGCTCAGACCCACTGTATAAAAGAAAACGCATTGAAGTTCTAAAAATTGACAATATTTGGAGGTTTTGATACGCATACTCCAGTTTAAATCAACATATTCCAAGTATTCAATATATTTAAGGTTTACAAATAGATTCTATGTTAAATATATATAAATTGTTTTTTATAATTTAAACAAGAAAATATTAGATATGTTGATATTTTAATTTTACAGTATCTTATCTTTTCTCATTAAGGCATTTTACACGCCTTATTCACCTATCTTCTTGCACCTGCAAAAAACCCAATTACACTGTATCCACGACAAACCAATATCTATTGATAATATAGTTCCTGTGGTCAGATATATATCAAATAAGTGACATTTGATTAGAAGTATTTTAAATGACTATAAAACATAATTCTTTTTAATATGTTTGAATAAGAGTGAAATTGGCACAACAAATGAATATCTTCAAGCAATTATAGTCTGATTTTTTTTAAAATTTCATTTGCACGCTGACATATGATGTAATTGTTACATCTCGAGCTCGTTAACTTGTAATACTTTTCATTTGGTTTTTTAAAACATCATATTGGCCTATTCTTTTTAAATTATGATAGTTGATTGTTTTAAAAATTGTCAACATCATTTTTGACAAGTCGAATTAATCTTTTAAAAGTGAAACCCGTTTGCAACTAATAGCCTGAAAAAAAATAATATTCTATAAAATTGAGAACACATTTATTGGAACATGAATCACGATATCCCACGTCGAGTAGAGGTGTATGTTACAGCAATTAAATAAGCATTACAAGTCTATAGACTTGAAAATTAATATATGGATTGACACATTTGTAGACAAGCGTGGTTTTATGTATTAGGTCATTCAAAGATTTTCCTATGTTTAGCGCCCACTCGAAAGTCAAAAACCTATCTTTCTATCAGACCCCCTCCCCCCCCCCAAACAACAAAAAACACACATTATTATTTAGTACATTGATAAAATATATTAGATCATAATTTTAAGGTTTGTCTTCTACTGTTACAAAAATAAACACACCAAAATCCCCATATTGTGTTCTGTTTACAAATGGTAAAACGTAACAAATTTAAAGTCCTAGTGCATGTATTTTAACAAATAAAGAGTACATGTGTAATGTGTGGGGTTTTATTTTTGTGCTTCAGATTAAAACCAATCAGTACGCGAGCAAGCGCTTAAAATAGTAAAACATTGGAATGGCCTAATTTAAAGACTTCGTTCTTTTATGTATAAGGTTTGAAACCGAAGATTACACTTTTTGGGTAAAAGATACAATCTCTGTCTCTGCATAATGATAATAAAAACACATCTCAGAGTAAAATCATGACACAGTAAGTAAGTAAGTACATGTATGTAATTGTTTATTACAAGCGGGAATACATGTACTTTTAGGGCGGGACAGTTAAAAGTGTGATTGTGAATTAAATGATTAAATTACTTGGCACAATCATATGGATATTAAAAAATGTTTTAGTTCACACTACATTTTTCGGTTTTTATATTTATTTATTTTTTTTTTTTTTTTTGCTTCTAATGATAAATATGTATTTTATTCTTATCTCTTTTAGTTGGGTGAAGATAATTAGTCAAGCCAACATAAACATGACAAATAAGGTGTGGTATTTAAAAACTGTCAAGATGACAATACCATTTAGCCTACTAGCTAGTAGTCCGAAATATCTGACGTTTTCCTGGCTTTATTTAACGATTTTGATATTTTACATGCCAGGAAAACGTCAGAACCGGCGCCATTACGAAAAGTGGAAATTCGCCGCCTCCAACTGGAGGCGGCATTCTCGGCTCGATTTTAAATATTTACGAGTGGAATCAAATGTTTCACTCACAACTAATTAATAAAACGATGATTTTGCTGCTCACTAATATCGTTTTTATGGGTCCTTACATATCAAAAACAGGCTGTTGAACACATTCTATCGAACTGTTGAGATTTGTTTTGATTTCGTGCATTTTTGAAATCTCGCGAGAAAATAGGTCAACAACACTATTGTTTATCAGTGTGATTACCAAATTGTGCAGTAAAATTATATTTTAAGCTGTATTATTGAGTTTAAATATATATCTATTTAAAATCGACCCTAGAATGCCGCTTCCAGTTGGAGACGGTGAATTTCCAGTTTTCGTAATGGCGCCGGTTCTGACGTTTTCCTGGCATGTGAAATATCAAAATCGTTAAAAAAGCCAGGAAAACGTCAGATATTTCGGACTAACTAGCTAGCTGTGGCTAAAACGATAAATACTAGTATCTACTTTGGTAAAAAAAAAATTACCAAAAAGAACAGCGATACTCGGAAAGGTTAGACAAACAAAAAACAGAAAGAGAAACAGTTTCATTCAATGTGTTCAGTAAACCAGTGGCAAAAAATCAAATACAGACAGTAGTTACGTCAATGTATATATTTTTTGTATTTAGAATTGTTATTAAAGATTTATAATCATCGAAAAAACTGGTTGTCGTCTGGTTAATGAAATGGCGTGAGGTGCGATGCAAAAACATGGATATTGTACATTATACAGCTCAATATAACACCCATTCGAGCTAGACAAATTGTTTTGCAGGTCCGCTGACCTTTATAACCGACGTTTACACAGAAAGTTAATTAGCATAGGTTTTGTGGTTTATGACAGTTTGTGGATTAGCTGCTCCTATCTGTTTCGATCATCGTCTGCTTGGTTTATATTAAAATGTAGCAGTTACTTTTTTTTAATCTACTGGCTGATTAGAACCGCAGGTCACCCTTAGGTAGTTGATAGGATTTAAGATGAAGTTAATATATATGAAATTATACATTTTATTGTTTTGTAGTCTTTTAAAAACAGTTGTACCGGGTTGCAAAAATTACAAATATGTGCCATCAACTGTTAGATTCTGAAACGAACATCCATAAATCAGATTAAAACTATAATTATGATTTATGTTTATTTCGATTTAATTAAGATATATAATACATATAATAATACATATTATGTAAGATTATGTATATCAAAGTTGTCAACGGTAAAATAAAATATATTAATCTTGTTATATTACACTGTTTTGTTGATCTTTTTAATTTTTAGAACATGCCCCCTGGCTTGTAGAAATCCAAGAGTTCATCGCTCTGACAACATTAAGGGATTTTCACGGCAAACATCATTGGGTTCCTTTACATGTCAGAAGCTTTCCGTCATCTGATCACGTGATTTATGCTCACCTGATATAAGGATATAATCTTTAAAAACCTTTTCAAGAAATACAAAGCAACAATGCGTGATGTAACTATGCTAGCATCCTGATAAAATGTTTGTTCTTAATTGTTAATGAATTATTCAAATTTTAAAACACTTGACCAATCTTGGGGTCCACGAAGATATAGGGGGGAAACTTTAAAAGTTAAAACTTTACTCATATCAACTCAAATCATGACTATTCCCTGGAAACTGTTAGCAGTAAACAGTTTTTATTATGAATATTGGTTTAGTTCAATGGAAGCAGATGCAGGAGAGGCTGTTTTGTTCGGTATCTTAAAACTATACGTAAGGCAACTCTTTTATGTTCCCATACGCATAAATCATATGCTGGGTTATTGTGCAATAATATCAAATGGTTCTCATACGAGATAATTAATATTACGCACTGACCATTAGCCAATGAAACATGCATAAACCAATGTAAGGTTCGGTCATAAAAGAATGTGATGGACATAGATTGTTTAAAGATTTATAAACAAGGGTACTGAAAAGACAGTTCTTACATGCAGTTACTAAAGTTGATCGGTATTATCCTCCAATACTAGTATTTTAGACGCATCCTTAATTGAGCTTTGTAATGACACACTTCTTTCGTTCGGATTTGATTTTCAAATTTTATATAGCTTAAATGAAAGACCATTCACATGATCTGTACGATAACTTGGATCAATTCCTACACACAGAAGTGTTTTTTGTTATATGAAATATGTATGTAATGCGTTTGTGCTTAGAAACACCAAAACCATACACGTATATAATAGTTATAAAATAAAACATATTTTAGAATTTACTTTATATAATTAAGCACGTCCCTCATTTTTTATTTGTGTATCAATAAACCGATCGCCTTTCTTTTTGCAGCCAGTTAAACCTAGAGGCATTTTCGCTCTCAAGGTCTGTAAATTATTACCATTCTGATTTTACATTGAATATCTTAAGAAGTCCAAAAAAATATAAAGAGTGAAATAAAGTTATATTGTTGATTCAATTTCTTGATTTCTGGATATCATTTTCTGTTCATTTGCAATCAGAAATATTAATTATTCAATTCACAAGGGGCAAGAAATATGATTTTGATTAGTTATTAATAATATGGATCATGTGACATTTCACATGTTCAAAATATTTATGAACTTTATCCATTGTTTCACTTTCATCGGCTGGTTTATTGACCCTGTGTTATATCTAATGTAGAAATCAATGGTAAGATAGATCCCTAAAAATTAAATAATCAGAGTGAATAGGACCTTGCGAATTAATATATAGGTGGTTCGGACATGAAGTTCTCGTACTATTCTACTAAGCTAACAAGCAATCAGGCAATATAGAATTCACGTAAACTTCAGGCGAATTCACATCAAGGATCTGGGTCCACTTGCGTTACAAGGCCAGACAATTTGCAACATAATCAATAATTAACTCGTATATGTTGTCATTCCAGAGACAAAAATGTCAGTTTGAAGTTTCTTTCCGCTCCTTGGTGTCTTCGACAGAAAGTCGGGTAATCAGCACGGAATCGATCTGTAAAATAGTGTATATATACTTCCTGTCTTAACCTAGGGGGACATGCATTGAGGTTTTATTAATGTAATAATTATTTTTAACAAATGTCAAAAATAATTCTATTGTACCAAATATGGCATTTTTGCACTTTCAGTCGATGCAGATGTGAAGTATGGTGTCCCGATAGGGCCATTTGCAAATGTGTAACAGCGCGTTAGGAACAAAGTGCTAACGCGAAGTGACACTGCGCTATAGCGAAGTGACAACGCGCTAGCGCAACGTTAGGAACAACGTGCTAGTGCGTATTGACAATGTGCTATCGCAGTTATAACAACGCGCTAGCACGTTTTTTACAACACGCCGTCTCGCTAACAGACTAACGCAAATATTCATCTTAAAAGAAGTTGGGAAAGGAAAAATTACATTGCGCGTTGTTCCTAACGCGCTGTTACATGTACACTTTTGCAAATGGCCCTATCGTGCCACAAAGTCAAGCCCAAATGAAGTGAATTTCTTCATGGTTTGTATATTCATTTTTCACTATGGGCAGATGTATGTTATAAGTATACCTTTTTAAAAAGGCTTGCCGTCTCCTAAAAAGCAATAAGTTATTAAACAAAATTCAATTCTACTCAAGAAACTGTAAATGATAAATTTCGCAATATTCTGCAAATCATGCATGCAAGACTTTTTAAATACGTGTCCTTTTTTAAGAGTGCATACTTTCGAAAACTCGTAATGGTGTGAAAGCCCAATACTAGTTAGTTGAGTATCGAGTATAGTAAAGGAATAGATAGCTTGAGTTGGACGTAGTATTTTAATGAAATCAAATTAAATTGTATTGCTACGTTTCTGAAGCTATAAACCATACCGTATCAAATTGCATTCAGTGTTTGCACAAAAAAGAATAAAAATATTTTCAATAAACAATACACATGAACAGAATATTGCTTTCAATTAGTTTCACTGAAAACGTAAAGCGTCAGTTTCATTCATAGCAATTATTTTTATGATTTTCACTCCTTGTTTTTAAATTGAAAATCTTGAAAAAAGTCATTCATAACTTTAAATCGTCAGCAAATTATCCCCCTTGCGCGTAACAGCAATTCAACCAATATGATATACATATGTAAATGTAAATTTTTACATTGTGTATTTTCAACCAGTCACACAGGAGAGGAAGTGCACAGCCTGGAGATTGTATACTATTTCAACTATGCTTACTGTTATCCAAGGTAGACTGTAAAAATTTAAAGTAATTAACTGCAATGTCTTTGCTGTATTGTTAGTATGCATATCCAATATGTATTGCTACTACCCCTCCTTATTTTATACTTGCTCGGTTCTTTGTTTTATTTAATTTTTCCTTTGTCTCAAATGCACTGGAAGACATGTCATATTAAGATATGAAGCTTACAAAATAATGGAGTGTCCCTGATACAAAAAAATCAGGAACGATTCTTAGCTGTTAGAACTGTAGCTGTAAGCCCACTTTTATTGTGTACCTTTTGCACGACTGTGCAATTTTCAAATCTATGACGTCAATTTACAAGTACCTGGACGTTTTCGGATTTATAAAATCCTGTTTCTATAATTTGTATTCGATGCTGAAACATGATCTCAAAATAAAATGACTTTTTACCCAGACAGTTTTATTCCCTTTGATGATAGGATCGACAGTGTATAATTTTTTGTCGTTCATCAAGAACTAAATCTAAAAATCGATTGCGATTTATTATATAAAAGCCAAATAAAAAAATGTTGCGATTTGGTTTTTAGCTATAAAGATTCACTACTTGATTGATTCAATAAAAAATTAAATATCTATATTATTAAACTACTTATATTAACCTAATTCTGATGGTATAAAATTCATATGAGGTCAATGATCAAAATTTTGAGATATGGTGTCTTTTATCGTTTTTAAGCATTTTTCAATATTTTTGCATTGCGTGCCATACGATATCATATTAAAAAATTGAGATAAAACAGAATATATGCAAAATTATATTAACTAACAAATAAAACCTTAACTTTTAGTATTATAGTACTGCCAAAATTGTTTTAGCGGTAAACCAAAATCTGAGAAATTTAGTCCGAATTTACTCTGGTTTGCTACAAGTCCATTTTTGTTTGAGCCTATACCATAATATAGTAAAAATATCGAATGTTATGTCAATAATAATTAATTTCATAAATACTTTTTGTGTTTCAAACAAACTTTACTCATGACATTGAACTTTATAACCAATCCGAATTTGACAACTCAAACCCCGATTAAACAACATCCTTAATATTTTTTTAATCATTTTTAACAATAAACTTAGACAGTTATTTGGTAATAAACGAAAGATGATAAACTGAATTCACATTAATGACATGTTCATATAGGCATTAATTTTACAGTTTTTATAAAGGGTTGGAACAAAAATAAGCTTTCTAACAAATTCTAAGAGAATATTAGTATTCAATGAGAATTTTCTATCATTGCAGTCGATACTTTTTCTTCATTTTTCCCCGTTTCCACATTTCACAGAAAATGTAAAACTTTTCACACGTCCTTTATGATAACAACAAATGTCTTTGCAATCTAATAGAATCTTATTCACTGGTTCACATTCCCTCTGAGAGCCTCACCTATTCGTTCTTACACCACGCATTGTGCTCACTGCGGACTATCTGGAATTGTATTTTGATATTCTTTAGATATGGTAAATTAAATGATGGGCTTAGCTACAGGCTAATCCGATTATCGCAGTTGCGATATCTTGAATCCTGGATTCAATATTGATGTGGTCTGAAGTCCTTAATCATTGTGTTCAACTTCTCACTGACGTCTCAATGTCCACGTAAATGGCATGCTCTCGCCGCTATACGTATTTCAATAAATCTGTTAAAATTAAAGTTGTAACCATTATGTTTTCAATGGCATTGAGTTTTACTAGTATTCTGTATGTTGATTACTTGATTTATAAATTTCGCCCTTCCCTCCTTCAAATTTCCCGTCCATACGCAAGTTCCATTTCAGTCATTCTGTCTAGGTTTCTTTACTAGTATTCAAAACAATTTTGGATATTCTTGAAGACAACGAACTTATTTTTTACCAGATGAAATTTGAGTTTTGCATGAATTAATCCACTTTCAGCAGAGCTATCAATTATGGCCTCAAGACTTAAACACTTTTTCTTTCACACAATCAACTTTTTAATTTCTTTTACATTGTTATTACATTATTTAGCTGACTTTTTCTGTGAACCTCTTTTTGTGACATATCTAGTTTTAATTTAAAAATATATATCATAGTTAAGAGTACATATGAAAGTTTACAAATAACTTCGCCTGGAAAAAAGCAAATTTGTTTTCGATATTAACGTTACAATCGAGAAAGAATCGCGTTCTCTGATGATGAGTACATATGGTATTATTTTAAATGTGTATATCATACAAAACTCGCCATGCATTGCACTAAAACACATCATCACAAAACACGCTGTCGCACTAACACAACGCTCCGTCACACAACACACCATCGCGCTAATACATCGAAATCGGAACAGCGCGACGGTGTGTTGCGCGAAGCTGAGTAAGCGCGATGGCGTGATTTGCGAAGTAGTCTTAACCAGCGCGATGTCGTGTTGTGCGATTGAACATTTGACTGAACTTTGACTTTTGCAATGACCCTATCTTGACATCATCGGGGTATGAGGTGGTTAACACAAATGTTAGAGAACCCTAATGAGGTATTTTTAAAGGACTCATCATGCCGGCCATTACCTCTATTTTCACAGAGATAGAATTTCAAATGTACATTATACGCCCAGCTTCGTAATTCTTTATCATGCATTTACCCTTTTGTACGCAATCAGGATTTAAAACCGAATTTATAAAGAAAAAAATACAAAAGTCTCCTTCTTTCATCTTTATTCTTATCATTACTTAGTACATTCATAACATTTTTAATGATTTTCGACTAGCAGGTGCTCTAGAAACATGTTAAATAAATATGAAACATTCCAAGTAGAATATTTCTTATCTGTGGACATATGTAATGCATAGTATGCTAAATGCGTTCGGAGCATTCAAATTATATTTGCTGAGATTTAAAACTTAAGCTTTTCAAACTGTTTAATTATAAATGTGTGCATGTCAAACTTGGTTTTATCTTACCTTTTCTCAAATTCCCAAAACATAAATAGAAACTGATCTAAATTGAAACTATTCTATAAAACTGTTCAAATTGAAACTATTTCATGAAACTGTTCATGTAATAAATTCTAGAGTCTTTCATAAATCTGGGTGTAACATCTCGTTAAATTCCTTTTTATTTGAAAAATATATGCGTTTGTTAAAAAATTGATTTCACGGTGTATAATCTTATTCTAGATGGTCGCCAGTGCAATTGATTGGTTGCGTGTGGGTCTCCAGGTTTGTATGTTTTTGAATTTAGTTACATTTATGGCTGCAAAGTGCACAATGTGGTAAATATTAAATCTAGTATGACTGTTTTTATTATCTACAATGTCAAGGGATTGGGGAAATGTCCTTTAAGTCTTTGCGATATTGTTTTAGTCTAAGTTCTTCCCTAAATTGATAAAGGCGAATAAGTCTGTCTTTGGATTGATGAATTTGCAGGATTGTTAAGAAGTGTGAACATTCAAATCTTGTAAATGAAGATCATTTATATGCAATCGATGTGCTTTACTGCATACTGGGAGTAGATAATGACATAATCGGTGTAATTCAACTCCATTTTCAATGACACCTTTACTGTGAATTGGGAATCATAAAATATCAAAATTGTAATAACTTGAGTATGGAATCCGGATAGGGCCATGTATATAGTTCACTATCGCATCATCGCACCATCGAGGTTTGCGTCCATTGTACCATAGCTTGGCGTGTTTTCTATTGTTAAAAGTGTGGGTTATCTGTACATACCCCACACTTTTTTTTAAAAACTCCGTGATACTGTTCACAGTAAAAGATTCCTCCAAATCAAAATTGCTAATAACTCAACACGGATAATTGATTCAAACTAAGTTCGTCGAATAAATCTCATTTGTATCTTGTATCGGCAATGGCTATGTCAGAATGACTCTATTTTAATATTCTCCTCCATGCGTTTGAACAAGTAACGCGTGTAAGATGAAATAAGGGTATCCTGTAGAAAGGTTTTATAGAAAGTCAATCACGTGATAGGAACGTGCTTGAATAGTAAACTTGTTTTGTAAACATAGAGTGAATAGCGGCGGCCAATCGGAGTTGACATTTATCATTCACGGTTTAGCGACATACATTTCCCTGTTTTGTTTTGGGTTTTTTTTTATTTGCTTATTGATTGATTTTATAAAGTATATATATGTGTATGTTTATTCAGCCATTTTTAAAATCATACATGTATATAATTGATACAGAGTGTCAAATAGTATTTCAAAAAAAGTAATTATATCATCATCAATTTAATCTAATTTCAACAGGAGCATTGCACAACTTAGGGTTCGTAAACTCAAAATTGTTTTAATAAGTTTAATTATTTGAAGCAAGTATCGATACTAGAAGTCGGAAAATGAATAAATATGAAATAAAAATATGACATTGAACAGTCGATTTATTCCTAAGCTATGAATTCTTAAACAATTACAGATAATTAATGTTCGTCGCCGATAGAAAATCATTTTAGAAATTCACGGAGTACAATGTACATACAGTATATAAGACCAACACATTGGCCCGTATTGATTAGAGGCAAGTGCACGCTCGAAAACTGCAATAATTGTAAACTATGGTACAAGTAACTTACCCCATATAATATTGTTGATTATGTGCAGATACCCGATGGACGTGGCCATAATAACACTCGGGAGCTACGCTCCCTCGTGTCATTATGACCACGCCCATCGGGTATCTGCACATAACCAACAATATTATATGGGATAATTACTACTCAGTCTGGTGCAATGATGCAATACTGCAATGACGATGAAGCGATGGCGATGAAGCGATAGTGTTTTTTTTTTAGTTTTCGGGATTCATTGTCTGAATGCCTGAATGTTTATTTCTTTCAAACCATATCAATGGTACATGAGGTACAAAAAACAAAAATATTTACAAATGTACAAATGCAGGGTCAAGTTAGGAAGAGTAAAGGAATTAAATAAATTGAGCTAATATTTTTTTTTTACAAATATGGACAATTTTTTAATGCATCAATATCTATGGTATTCATAAGATTCCCAAATTTATAAGTGTTAACATTTGATGAGAATTTTTCTTCCATTAATTTGTTGCGGAATATAGAAAATAACTGACATTCCATAACGTAATGATATTCGTCACCCAAAGTGTTTTTATTACGTAATGAACAAATTCTATGACATCTTTCTTTGTTATATTCAGTAGTATATTCTCACTATATAACTCTATATAGACGAATAGTTAATAATTGTAATATTAGCTCGTCCGAAAAATATTGACCGGTCAATATTTTTTAATATTGACCGGCTAAGAATAATATCTAGAGAATATTCCCTCTATTTCAATTAATCGCTTCTGATTCGTGGATTCGTAAACGGTGACGTAAATAAGTCTTTGCAACTCAACAAGGTGACGTCATAAAAGGCAAGTCAATGCAAGTAAACAACGGACGCGCAATGCGACGGTTTGCTATCATGGCGGATATAAGGATTTACGAATTACTGTGAAGTAGAATCGGGTAGAACATCTGTAACTTAATTCCTACGGGCGCCGGGATATCACCAGTGACCATCTGATGCCAACGATATTTTGGAAATGAACCTTGCGCAAAATTTAATTCGTGAAATCTATGTTGAGCTGAGAAAATTACTGCGATCTGTTTTTAAATCATTTCTTGAATTTTGGTTTGTTTTTTTTATATAACAAAACAAATGTTGGCTGCATTTTCGGGCAACATTGATTATATGAGCCCCCTTGGGACGAATATATTGCCCTCCGCTTCGCGTCGGGCAATATTTCGTCCTTCGGGGGCTCATATAATCAATGTTGCCCTCAACCCCAGTCAACATTTGTATAATATTATTCCATCTTCCAGTTTCAATTGGTAATTTATGATTACGGGTTCTAAATTTTGCAAATATGAATCTCAAATCGTTTGGAAGTTTCTTAAGATAAATTTCCTGTCCAAAGCTTTTCTTGAAGATTCTGTAATTCAAACATTTGGGTGAATTTTCTACATTTCTGAACCAATCTTGTAAAAACTGATTTATGAGCGTTTCCTTGACAATAGATTTTAGCCAGTTGATACTAGAAAAACTTTGATTAATCCCGACATAGGAAAGACCACATGAGTTAAGTATATCTCTCACATATTTCAACCATGGGTGCATAAACGAACCCTCAGAAAAAAACATTTATAAAAATAGCGATACATTACATGCGTAAGTTTACAATCATGCGCCACTAAAAGTTTAGCCCAATAAGTAATTAGTCGTACCTTGATAAAGATTATCAAAGGATATCTCCCAGTTTCCCCATTAATCATACAAATTGGGGTACTAGACATAATATGCAGTACAAATTTCAAAAATTTTAAATGAACTTTCTCTAAAATATCTGTGTTTTCGTAGCCCGACACTTCACAACCATAAAATAAGATTGGTCTACATGTAATAACACAATTAAACAGATCAAATTGACAGTCGATCGGTAAATCAAAATATCTTATTTTTCTGAATACTCCATACAAAGCATTTGAGGCTTGCTCAGTTAAATGTTTTTTCGTAATTTTAAAAGATCCACTACAAGACATAATAACACCAAGATATTTGAACTCATTCACAATTTCAAGAGGTACATCTCTGTATAAAAAAAATTCATTTTTTTTGTAAGATGACCTTTGGAAAAGATTAATACTTATAGTCTTTTCAATGTTAACATGAAGTTTCCACAGATCACAATATTCAGAAAAAAAGTTCAGTGATTTTTGTAAGTCGTCTGGGTTCTCAGAAAATATAACCGTGTCATCAGCGTAAAAAAAAGGATAAAAAGTTTTAACATGGTATGCATCTCAGTTTCCAATTTCTCCCTGAGGCTTGTAACTCCTTTAATACCATTTTGTACAAGGTAGTTTTCTAAATCGTTAATATACAAAGAAAAAAAATCGTGATAAATTCTAACCTTGTCTAACCCCCATATTACACATAAAAAATTCTGAATTGTCTTGACCAATACTAATCATTGATTTGCTTCCTTTGTACATAGACTTTATAAATCTAAGATTTACCATCTACACCATTGTTTATTAATTTGGTCCATAAACCTGATCTCCAGACCGTGTCAAAAGCTTGTTTGAAGTCTATGAATGCGCAGTAAAGTTTTTTTTTTTGCTAGAAATCATAAATTTGCACAAAAATATAAAAGTAATACATTGTCTACCGTACAGCATCCTTTTCTAAAGCCCGTTTGGGCCTCAGTAATTAATTCTACATTCTCAGAAAAAATATTCAAACGTCCACATAGTATACTTGTAGACAACTTGCCTAAACAGCGTAGTAAAGTAATAGGTATATCAATTTCTGGGAGGGTCGGGTCACCTTTATTTTTGTATATTGGTTTAATAATACCAATAAGCCATTCCTCAGGCACTATACCTGCATTAAAAATCAAATTAATAAAAAATCAACATAGTGCGATGACGATCGTGCAGTGGCACGACGATGCGATAGCGCGATGGTACGATAGCGATGAAGCGATAGTGCGATAGCGAAGACGCGATGCTCTATCGGGTCATCGTTGGGTCTTTATTGCGCTATCGTCATCATCGCGCTATATACTGTATTGCGCATGCGCAATTGGAAAAAAAATGGCGTCAGGCAGTGACTAAATGAACGGACTATATATCAAATTCTACTTTATTCGGTTGATAAACTTGACTCTTTAATAATTATTAGGTATTATATTCACTGTCATTTCTCCCTCCAATTGTGCATGCGCAATACAGTCGATATCGCTCTCGTATTACCCTGTCTTCGCGCTATCGCCCCAAATTCGATGGCGCAATGATGCAATAGTGAATTACATGGCCCTATCCGGATTCAATAAGATGGCCCTATCCGGATTCCATACTTGCGAAAGGAACAAATTTCAATTTACATGTGTTTTATTTCGCAGCTTTACTGCATAACTTGACTTCTTTCTCCTTTTCAGTTTTTGAAATGGCAAAAAGGGTCTATGAAAATTGGATGCTCTACCACTCTATATTGACGCAGAAAATCGGACGATTTACTGTTGTATTATACTGCTTTGAACTGATTATATCAACATAGAAAATAGGGATTCTTTGACACTTTTTCCGTACAATCTGTGGAATTTTTTTTTTATCAAACAAGAAAACACATTAATGTTTCTTAAAATCATGGTAGATATTGATATTTAGTCCAATTTAAAAGTATTATTCAACTAAAACAACTTTCAAACTAATCAAAAATAATATGGACTCATGAGAGAGAGAGAGAGAGAGAGAGAGAGAGAGAGAGAGAGAATAAATACTCATTCAAATATGGTTACTGATTTTATTACAATTCATTTAGAAATTAAAATTTTTATTAAGAGCACCTTTTAAGAAGCTCACAATGCCCCTCCACAGTGTAAGAATTATATAATGCTAGGAAAGGGTTTGAATTAATCAGAAGTAATGTAATGACAATATCTCTGTGTGTTAAGAACCGTAGGCGAATGTGCGCAACAATAAAACGACGATAATTCCATTTTAAGAATATTCCATTTCCTGTTTTTAATTGAAATCTTTGAAAGAAAAATTCTCAAAACTAATACACGAAGTGGGTGACAAGCGGTTTCTGGAAGGTGGTTTAGCGCGCGATATTACTTCAGGGGATGAACCATAATTTGAATCATCACTACGAATACATTTTGTCCTTTGTGTCTTTCACAGGCACCTGGCGTTTTAAACTTTTCTCTTAATGATTTATTTTTTTTATTAAGAGAAAAGATTAAAAAGTCAAGTGCCTGTGGTGTCTTTCTAAGGAAAAACTCAGTAAAAAAAATAGTTTGGTGGATAAATTTTCATATTGAAAAATATAATTTTAACAACATTTTGTGCATGTATTTTATGTCAGTGATAAGTAGATATATAGTGTTAGTGTATACTAATATATTAAGGGAACAAATGGCTGCAGCTGTCAGTATTCGCGGTCAAAAAGAGCGAAGACGCGGTCTGTATCCAAACAAAGAACCATATTAAACACATACACAAAGAAGGAATCTGATTGTTTGATAATATACTTTTTTATTTAATTATTGGGATATAATGAGCTAAAGCACTCAGCCATTTTGGTTGAAGTAATTTTTTTCTCTTAGAATTATTAGAGTGAAATCGTGTGTAATAAAAAAGTCCCCAAAATATAGGTCTTAACTGGTCACTTTTCTGACCAGAATCTCCACAATACTTATAATGCATTCTCCCTTTTTTCCTCACACAATGTTAGCAAAATTAAATTGTTTGAAATTCTCAAACAAGTTTTAAATATCTCTTTAGAATTTTAGATTTATATCTGTTGCCCATGGAAAACTTAACAGATGTTCGTGAAAACGACTCCATTCGCATTTTAAAAGAAAAAATACATGTTTCTGTCATAAATCAGAATGATAATACCTGTAGAACAAATCCTGATTTTTTTTTACTTATGGTGACAGATTTTTGAATATTATTCATACTAGACTTCGTCATAACTGCGTACTAAATAGTGATCTTTTTCGTTGTAATATTATTAATAGTCCACTCTGTTTGTGTGGTAAGCTCGAAGACACTTACCATTATTTTTTTTTACTTGTAATAGATATAAAGAGACCAGAAATGTTCTGCTTCATGAAATTTTCAATATTGTAAATTTAAATATTGTTAATACTCATGTCCTACTTTGGGGCGACAGCGCAATCGGTGTCAGCGAAAACAAACATTTATTTTCTTTAGTTTATCGTTATATCAAAGATACAAAAAGATTTAGTTGATGTTTGTACACCATTGAAAATTTATATATAACTGTCATATTATGTTGACCTTACATGTTGTGTATACATTATTTTTACTGTATTACATGTATATACTTGTATTGGGAGAGGGCGGTCTAAGTTTTTGATCTTGTGCCCAATCCCAGTTGTAATTTTGTACAATAAAAATATGTTCAAACCAAACCAACTTAACAAATAAAGTATTTGATATGCTGTTTCTGTCTTCAACTTCTGAAACATATTTACCCCCATTTCGTTCAATCAAACTCACATAGGGCAAATTATCATTCAAAAATTTTCATTCGACGAAAATATATGAAGATGAATTAATTTGTTTGTTTTCAATTTGTAAACAAACAAATTAATTCATCTTCATATATTTTCGTCGAATGAAAATGTTTGAATGATGGCAGTTATTGACACGACGACGTCAAAAATAAATCATTCAATGCTTATATTTACATTCCCTTACTGATAAATTCAATAATTTACTTAAATAAATCGATACAAATTGCAGATCACGGAGGGAGTAAATTAGTAACAGCAAGAACAGTTGTTTTATAAAAACCGGTTTAAACTGGTTCTCACATAGACTGTTGAGTTGAGATCAATGAACATGAAAATATAATCCACGAAAAACAATTCTTGAATTTTGCTTTTAACAATAAAATCAACTTTTTTTGTTGAATAATTGTAAAACATGGTGTTTTGACAACAGGTATGAAATATATTTTTAACCGATAACATAGAAATCAATGTTTGGGAACTACTTATGTAAATTACATGTACATTTTTTTGTAAATTCATACGCAGTGATTAGTTGTTGCATTTAGAGGCATTTAAAGATCACAGAACACACTAGAATGTAAATATAATTTTGTAAAATACAATTGATTCATTTACATCCACGATGTATTTTTCCTCTATTTCACGTGAAAATTGAATGAATGCAATATACGCGATCCAGTGAAATGATGTCGGCGTATGATGGTAATACGCATTCAATCAGCTTTTAAAAACTGCTTTAAAATACATGGTTTAACTCATTTTTTCTCAACTTTAATTCAAGTAGCTATCTATAATTAATACATTAACGTCGATCACTATTGTCTTCTTTATATTTGTTAACTTTAAATTGCATGCGTGGATTATTTCTTGATCGATCGAAAGTAAAGTGCTATCCTAGCAGCTAGGTTGAATATCTAGGTCCTATTGAACGCACTGAATGAATTAAAGCTCTTATTGCTAAGCTTGCATATCATTCAAGATCATACGATTACGTTGAGCTACATGTAGGTAGCATCTACGATACTGAACGCAGTCCTGACCTAATACCTCAAAGAGTTTTAGTTACCATAGAAACCTTAACATATATTGTAAGATGCCTGATGATTTTTGTGTAACGTTCTGATCTATAACAATTATAATAATTTGATAAATTTAAACACATTTACTCTCGTGATTAAGTTGGTCTGAATTAAATAAATAATTCAGAGTCAGACGTACATGTAGTTTGTAGCTCCCAGTCGATTGGCGACCTGGGAGCTACAGTTCTTTACGTGTTAAATTATTGCAATATGACGACAAATACTGCGCTAGTTTAAGACTGATTAACATAAATGTACATGCATATGTACATACTGGATTAAATTGAACATATTTTGTTGACAAATGTCACAAGGACTGGACACAACCAGTACGTTAAAGTTGCAGTATGAGAAATCATCTATCTAATTAACAGAGATAAAACAATGAAGCACATTTAAAAAAGAGATACTTTTGATAACGATCCGTAGAATAAACAAGAGGCCCAAGGGTCACATTGGTTTGGTTGTTTTGAACATATTTTATTGTATATATAATATACAAAGGTTTCGAACACAAGTTCTTGCAACTTACTATAGGTTCTCACCCTAAAGATGCTTTGTGCAAAATTTGGTTAAAATTGGCCCAGTGATTCTGTCGAAGACGTTAAAATTGTGAAAAGTTTACCATAACAAAGACAACCGACAAATTTTGATTGGAGGAGCTCACTTAAGCCTTGTGCTCATGTGTGCTAAAATGTTTGAATAATAACTGCTTAATAAGAGTTCTCCTAAAAGCTCTCTTTTACCGAGAACTCAATAATGTCATCCAAGTGCTTGACTGGAAGCCAATCATTATATCATGTTACCGATAGTAATCGAGAGTGGGACAGTGGAGAGAAGCTTTAATTAACACACGCTGTTATAAACAAGTCACAAAGGCAGTTAGTTCCAGCAAGTTCCAAATGCTTGTACTTTAACCATTAATGCAGGTCCATTTTCCTAACTTCCTGTTTCATTGTAAAAGATGGTTGAAGGGTTGGGGCATCATTTGCAATTCAGTGTACTTGTATTTTTTTAATATGGAAAATAGCCATATTCAATACGCACATTTCCTGTTTCTTTGGTATAAATGTACATAGCTCAAGGGTTTTGTAATAGATTATTTGCAATTCTGCACATCTGTAAAATTCAAAAAATTGATGGCTCAGTTCATATCATTTATTCTTGACATGCATTCAAACTGATTTTTCAGTTTCAAATACTTGCATACTCTTATTTCAAGATGGAATGATAAAATGATAAATGTATCTACAATGTAACATTCTTTGTGAATTAAAAAGCTTTTTACTCCATGCAATCAACATAATGAAAAATCAGAATTGTACTGAACATTTAAAGGTACAACTTAGGTACAAGTTTTTGTAAACTATCTTTCCCAGTCAGGGAATGGTCAGATCTTAATTTGCAGTGTCAAACAAGATTCAATCCATACATGATGCACTATGGAATTGCTTATCCCAGATGTACACAACAATTCTGTGACAACACAAAGAATTGATGTGTTGGTCTAGTTCAGACTGTCTGGTGAATCACAAACAGTCAGAATCCATCACACAATGGCGTACTGACTGTAGAGAATCTGCCTTATCTTGAAGAAGTCCTCACATATCGTCCCCTCCAGCTGTATTCTGCCTGCCTCGTTCTATATAAAGCAATATAAAATAATATGATAAAAAAATCAAGGCCAAGATGATTGAAAAGTGTCGTTTCTGAAAATCAGTTTAATATGTTACATTTATTAGAATCATATTTATCAAATAAATGTATTAAGAAGGAGCATGGATTCTAAAAGATGCATTACTGTCCTACTCGTACTAAAAGTAAAGAAAGATAACTTATTTCATGGCAAAATATCAGAAAACTATACTGAAAAATAAAACCTATGCGCTCAAAGAGAGACAACTCATAATTCCAGTTTACTAGTATCATGAAGTGTCTATAGAATTCATAGCACTCACTTATGGTCATTTATCTTAATTTACCAATGAAAAATTTTAAGCTTGGAATAACCCTCTCTCACTACTCACCCTTCTAACAGCCACATTATTGTTACAGATGAGCACACCAGCAATAAACTCGGCCGAGATGCCTTCCTGTAGCAGGACCAGTTTGAAGTCAGAGAGCTTGGGCTCGTTGATGAACACAGCTTTATGCCCCACAAACTGGTTGTGAGGTAAAGCCTCCACTGTCGGCACCACTTCCATTGGGTCCTCCTCCCCGTTCAAGGCACCATCTGGAAATAGAAGAGGAAGAGGTTATAGATAGTCAACTTCTCTATTATTACAGGTAAGGTATTGAATTCATTTAAAGTCAGACAAATTTAAGCCATCATAGTTTTTTTTTAATCAGTGTTTCCTGAATGCCTTAAACTTGCACTACAGTGATAAATACAGCATCCAAATCATGAAACGTTCAAAACAAAGGTTTATAAACTAGCCTAATAGGGTGATATTTTACTTACTTAATTATACTCAAACCAACACCTTTAATTATATATACCAACAAGAGAAAAGCTGTCAATGTGACAGCAAACCGGGTTTTCTTTTGTGTGAACAGTATCCATAAACCATTTGTCAACCCTGAATTGATGAACACTACCTATCAAGAGAAATGGGGTACTCTACATGTATATGCAATATTTTTGCCAAAATATAACTAACTTCAACAGCTAGTATTTTTTCATAAATATTCAGAAATCAAAATCCTAGCAACATTCACACTTCTGATATATGTACAACTGATCTGCGAAAGAACAACCTCCTGTATTTAATTTTGTCTTAATTTAGAGACAAAAATGAATTCTTCTAATTTTCAACTAATTACTGATAGAAACACACTTGTAAGGTGTAACAAGAGAAAAGCTGTCAATGTGACAGCAAACCGGGTTTTCTTTTGTGTGAACAGTACCCATAATCCATTTGTCAACCCTGAATTGATGAACACTACCTATCCAGAGAAACGGGCTAAATGGGGCAAAAGAACAATTACCTGTCTTGAAAACTGTAGGAGGAGTTATCCGTACAATAAGGGTACTCTTTTGACCGCAGCCCGCTTCACCATTTTAATAACCGGATTTTTCCTTTGGAAAACCCGGTTAAAAACCAACTAGACAACATTGAGATGTTGACTATCTCAAAGGGCCCCGCTTAGATAATGGACAATAGGATAAAAAGCATTTCAAAGAAATTTGCTTTGACCTTGACCTATAACTTAGAAATTTTACAGCCAGCATAGATCTTCTAATTCTCATTACCCCTAACATACAGGCATTTTTGTTTAATCTGAGCAAGATTAAGCAAATAGGAAATAATCTATGGTCTAAAACTGATTATAAAGTTAAGAGATTTGCTATGACCTTCACATTGACAAGCGATCCTGGATGGATGGACAGACTGATCACTATAGGGTGCCCACAGAGCGAGGGGGTTCAAAATATTATGGCTGGGATATATTGAACCCCCCTCCTATTTCCAATTCCAATTGGGGAGGGGGTTCAAAATATCGCATCCATAATATTTTGAACCCCCTCCCAATGGGAATTCGAAATAGGAGGGGGGTTCAATATATCGTGGCCATAATATTTTGAACCCCCTCTCCAATAGCAATGAAAATTAGAGAGGGGTTCAAAATATCGCAGCCATAATATTTTGAACCCCCTCTCCAATGGGAATTAGAAATAGGAGGGGATTCAATATATCACGGCCATAATATTTTGAACCCCCTCTCCAATGGGAATTGGAAATAGGAGGGGGGTTCAATATATCGCGGCCATAATATTTTGAACCCCCTCTCCAATAGCAATGAAAATTAGAGGAGGGTTCAAAATATCGTGGCCATAATATTTTGAACCCGGGGTTCAATATTTTATGGGGGGTTCAATATATTGCAGCGATATTTTGAACCCGGGTTCAATATATCGCGGGATTAAAGAGCAGATGACAGAAAACGGCTGGTGTCCGGTTTTCAGGGGGTGCCAGTTTTCTAAGGGTTTATATAGAAGAAATAAAGAGGGAGCTGGCCAGGACTTTTAAAATCGTCCAATATTGAGGGGGTGCTGGTTTTCAGGGGTGCCTGTATTAAAAGTTTCACTGTATTCTATAATCATCTCCCCTTGAAAGTCACCATGGCCTTTCCCTTGTTTTATCTAAAAAAACCCTTGAGGCAATTGAAATTGGTGAAGTCGGCTCAGGAAAAAAAGTTAAAAAATGTACAAATGGAGTGCATGACAGATAATAAATAACAGAAACTCAGAAAACTTCCCCATCACCAATAAACCTAATGGTTCAGTTAGCTGAAAAGTTACTAAAGAAAGATCAAGAAATACTATTAAAACCGTGTGACCTTGTATTTTTCGGGCTTTTTCCTCTGTGAGCTCCCCTTCTTCTGCATCATACATGGCCCCTGTATCCACCTTTCCTCGACTCATATCCAGTATGCCGTCGATCCACGCCAGCTCTGTTTCTTTAGCCTTGGCAAACTCAAGAGCAGACACCACATAGTCTCTCAGTCGCACCTAAACCAATAAAAAATTAATGACATTTACATAATCCTCTCATTCAATATAGGTATACTAGTACTGTAGTATTTTGAACGATTGTACATCATCAAGTTTCATAGAGGTAAAGAATAACCTCACACAAATAAAAGGTTTCAGTACTAGGGGTGTATTTTTCTTGAGGTTGTTTATAAGTATGCCGCCAATAAATGTATATAATATTGTATATATACATGCGTGCATAACATATTTTTAAGTAATTAAATTATTTTCATCAGAATCGGATTATCAGGAGATTGGGAGGCTTCTTTTCTAACCTGGAAGATATGGCTCTCTCTTGTGACATCCACCACTTCACCTATGTGTGGGAGGAAGATCTTCCCCTGTACTACCCCTTCATTTTTTCTACAATATTCAGCCAAAGCTTCTGTGGCCTCTGTAGTGGCCCGCACCAATATCTGTAGAGATAGATGTACAATGACGTTGTTCATAAATGTGTATTGTCATTTCATCAATATTTGTGGGTATCAATTTTTGTGAACTTAATGAAAATCAGTTTCAAGTAAATGTATATACGTAAATTCACAAACAATGACCCAATCAATATAATATATGTATTAATGATAAATTGCACTTTGATGAACATTTAATTCATGAACATTTCATTTTGTTGATCAACTCAACAAAATCCATGAAAATTGTCTTCAATGAATTATGATGAAACCACAGAACATAGCAATATCTTTCCTTTAAACAGTAAGTGCACAGATACCAGTAACTCTCAATTTTCACTTTTTACTTGACAATGTACTCTTAAAGCTTTCTCTCATGCAAACGATGGAGTTGGCTGCTTTTTAACTTTATGTAAATCAGAAGCTAGGAACCAACCAGCTGCCTAGGTTTGATTTGGGAGAGGATTTTCTTGATAGATTCTCCATCGGACCGCCCCTCAAAATCGATGTACTGGATGTTGGCGTTGATGTCAAGGGTCACTGTAGCAGCCACACACTTTGTGGGCACCTCTGATAAGTCTACAAGACAAAGCAGATTGACATCAAACATATGATCCGACATTATGTAACAAAAAAAAACTCATTACTTTCCTCATAAACCTACACAGACTGGATCATGCACTTCTTTATGTCATTAATAAATTTTCCATGTCAGCTACAAATGGTAAATTCAATTGAAAACTATAGAGCCGCATATACTGTAAAGATCAATAACCTCTCTGGGGGTTGTTCGGAAACTGGTGAGACACTCAATTTATTTCTTGTAATTGAATTTTTTACAGTCAAAATTGGCATACACATTTAAAAAAAAAATTCAAGTACATTAATTTCAAGGATATCAAATTACTAATGTAAGACTGTATGAAATCTTTATACATGTATAACCTCCACAGAATGGTCCACATCAATAGACTTAGCAAATTTGTCATCTTGTCCAATGACGCATTTGACTATAACTTTTTTTTCATTAAAATAAATATTTTTTTTTTAATCTTTCATGATTAAACTGCATCCAGTTTCAGCTCATATACTGCAGTGGATTTCAAGAAGCAGAAATAACAAGTGAATGTGTAATAAATTGCTGCCCATAGTTTCATTTTCACTGATAAACAGGGCTAAATCATTTAAATTTTGGCTTTATTCTTTTACTTTTGATTTCTAAGTAGTTTAGTGAATTCTACATATAGCTATGCATGTTGATCAGATTCTACAGAAACAAGAAAGTAAAAATCAGAATTCTCAACTTCCAACTTTATTCTTGCTTTTTGAAAAAATTATATTAAAAATAAAAGAAACTTTAACAATTAATGTACCGTATGTGAAAATTGATGAAAATCCAATGACATTATACAAAGTATTGAACATATATCCCTGTTATCTCCATTCATGCATGTTAAGTGAAATTAACAGTATGTGACAATGACTTCACCTTTATTTGCTTAAATTTTGTTACCGGTATATAGCTAATTGACTTGATAAGAAATTAAGACAATATTTTGTTGTAATTCAACACTTTATTTAAAGCAGAGAGCATAACATGCAAAGCACACTCTTAATCATTAAATGTGTATTGGGTAAGAATTTCATTGCTCAATTCAAAATTAAATTTGAATGTTGAATAATTAGTATGTTTCATACTTTTATACATGCTTTAAATACTCAAGTATGTATTAATTCTTATCAGAAAAACAAAAATCATCAAGATATGATTGTTAGTGTATGATCTTTCTTCATTATTTCTCTAAGGATTTTGATCCTTCCTTTTGGCATGGAAGAAAAAAATCACAGAGTTGTTTCTCTTTCCTGAATACAACATTCAATAAAAAATGAAATTATTATAAAAGGAATTAAAATACAGAATTTAAACTCATTTAAACTGGGTTTGACAGCTTTACTTTGTAAACCACAGTTGTTTATTAAAAAAAATAAAAATCATAATCTGTTCCAACCAAAGGCAGTTTATATCAGTATAAATTCTGTATCTACTGATATTATTCCTTATAAATCAATTCTCTTTCATCAAGTAGAAAAATTAAGATGAACATTCCTCATAAATAACAAAAACCTTTTTCATCTCCCCAATGAAATAGCGCATTGCAAACAGAAATTGAATTATATAATTTTCAACAAAAAAAGATCTATAGATCAAAATTGCTCCTTTACAAATAATAGTCCTTTTTAAAACTTCACTATGGTCTGTACACTTTACTTATTATTGACAAAGCTACCATAGGTGATTGAATAAAAAAATACAAGAGATGTTTGTGAAACACTTATGCCCCCTCCCTTGGAGACCTCTGCGAAGAAAATGAATGGAAAGTGCTAATAATTGGAATTTTTCTAAGTCCAAGGGGCATAACTCTGTAAAAAATTCCTCTATCGTACCCAAAATCGAATTGACTTATTGTTATGATAAATCTGTATACCAAATTTCATTTGAGTAAGTGCAACCTCTGCGAAGAAAATGAACGGAATCTTGATGGACCGACCGACCGACAGACAGCGAACAGAAGCAAGCAATATGCCCTTCCTTCTTCGAAGGAGGACATAAAAATTAAAGAGAGGCCAAGCTCATCTTTCGTTATAATCAACATCAGCTGAGAAAATGTTGGTGACCTTGAATCTCACCTTGAACTGCACTGTCCTGTTTCTTCACGTTTTCCTGCAATGACAAAATGATAAAGTGTAAAGTTTCAGAAACAATAAACTAAGTACCATTATCTTGTACATACATGTCAAACAATGTTCTGCCCATGAAAAATGTTATACCGGGTATTCTTTTCTAGTCATGATTTACTGCAATAATGTTAGTGATGTTTCCTTTATCAACACCACTCTCTTTATATGATGTATCATAAACACTTGTTGTTTATTTATACATGTACCTGTTAACCTTTAAAGGATTCTATGTGGGTGAATCTCCCCCCATACCAACTTGACTAAGACGGTAATTGCGGGGTAGACAAACAAGTTTGCAGGAGATTTCAGTCTCCTGCATGGGAGACTGGTAAGATGCAGGTGGCGATAAGTACAGTAATTCACTGAAGGTTCACGTCAAAACATGGCGGAGGCAAAATAATTCTCAAATTCCTATTTGAATTTGGGCTGTCTCTGCCCGTGACAGAAGCTGATTTATTTATGAGATGAAAAACAATGTGTAAGATGTTTGACTATCCCAGTTTTGCAACAATGTGAGGTTATTTGAATTTTTGATGCGTGTTGATTCCAGAGAGGGGGTAAAAAGGCCCGGGCTTGATTTTCAAGCATGTGTAACTTCAACATAAACAAAGTCTCATGCCTTGCTGGATGCAAGTGAGATTTTTGCTATTAGATTGTAAATGAAGTGTTGTTTAAAAAAATATCAAGAGGATTTTTCTTAGAAGTCATTTTGAATTTTTAATCTGTATCTTAAGTTGCGCAATTTTGGTAAGAATATATAGTAAACATAGGTAATCACAGATTACAAAGCTCACCGAAATGAGGCATCACCTTTATGAGGCATGACCTTTATGAGACCACTTTATCATATTACACTGTATATAAAAATCAAAGTTAATGATCTCGGATATTCATGGATACTGTAGTGTGGTTTGACACAATATCATATGTTAAAAATTTGTTAATATGTTAATATTTCATACGGTATTGTAATATACTATGTTTATCAATAAACTAATATAAAATATGATATTGCATCCTATGATACTATACAATATTGTGTCATATGATATATCAAATGATACAATATAATATTGTAATATAAAACGATACAATGTGATATTGTAACATGATATGACATCGTATCAAAATATGATATTGTATCATATAATATGATACGGTAATACATCATGTTATAAATTATATTGTTACATAACAATTACCATGTGATACAATATATAATATATTAGATAATACAATATTATATCATACAATATCATATCATACAAAAAAATAATATATTACAATATCATGATACAAAATCATGTGATACAATAATATATCAATTAATACAATATCATATTATACAATATTGTATCATATATACAATATTATATGATAATATAATATGATACAATATCATATCATAATATACAAAAAAATTGTTACAATATTATATTTATATAATATTATCTGATATAATATTGTATCATTTAACATAATAGTGTATCATATCATACAATACTATATCATAGGAATCATGTTATATCATTTAACAATAAACACATCTATCAAGCAAGTTAAAGTGAGGTAGGAGGTTTTTAAAGCATCCCTGCTTAGCATCAAAGAATCATTTAACATTTGGCATGAAAGTAAAACAACTGAAACAAAGGTGTGCTTTACAAAAGGAACAAAGTCGTTAATCTTTTCAGCTGTCTGACAAGCACTATCGTGTTGAATGCACAAATTTTATATACACATGTATAACTATTCTCTGTCCCAGGTTTCTGCTTCCTCCACTTTTTACTAAACATAACATTTCAATAATCAGAAACACCTTTGTGCTCAAACTACATTCATACACAAGAATAAAAAAAAAATCCAGATTTTCTGTTTTGAAACATCCCCCTTTACCACTTCAGGTGTTAATATAGTCTACAGGAATTTTGCATTGCAAACTACATGAAAAGTACTCGAATGATAATGTTTAACAGTTGTGCAGGTCCGAATACTTCCGAATGGAGAAAAGACGTCAACATTTCCCATTATAAATTTCCTTAAAAAATTTGTTTCCCATTTCCCATTATAAATTTCCTTAAGAAATTTGTTTTCATTCATGTTAATTTCTCCAGTTAAAAAAAGATGAAGTGTCAATGAAGAAATCTTGGATTTTTCCCCTTGTATCAATTCCAATTGTACTTCTTTGACAGGTACATGTATTTGTATTCTTGTTAAAATTTGTCAATAAGTGACAGAAACAGTAACCTGGGACAGCTAGACTATAAGTATTTCTAATTTACTGTGAAAAGTCAGCTTGTATCAAATTGGTTATAAATCTTAAATTCTATCAATGCCCAGAAGTCTTTTAAGAACAGAAATGTCGACATATATACAGATATACAATTACAAAATTGGACTTGGCTTTTGAATAATTAAAAATTTCAGAGGCAATGACAAATGGCATTATTCTGCAGTTTTCATTTTTTTGCACTGAACAATTTTGTTGATTTCTAAAAAGAGTTTGTAGGAAATGCCCTTAAGCCTCACCACTTTAATTATTTTCCTTTCATCTTTTTTCATTCAGTCCATTATTATCCATGCTCCGAGAAAATTTTGTGCTATTGGTGTATAAACTTTGCTTCCGTCGATCAAGTTAATTTTTTACTCTTTTCAATTAGTGTGCACTGATGTACAACATTGACTGCAAGTATAACTAACCATTCACAAAAAAAAAATATCGTTAGCATGCAATCATACAGAATAGAGAAATATTGTTGGACTCCAGTTTGACAAAACTATATATTGATCAAAAAATGATGAAAATTAATTTGACCGACTTAAGAACAAGAACATGAACATGCACTTGTCATCATCAGAAATAACAAAGGTTCCGCATCCTATCAAACCAGGCTGTACTCTCCCTTCTCCTGATGTGTTTAACATGGCACTTATCGTCTAAGGTCCCATGAAATACACAAACAGCATTTTTTATTTTATATTCTCAATCACCAATGAGGATTTTTTAGAACTTTGACTCACAGTACAACAATATCCTTGAGGTAATCATAATCCTTTTATCAAGTTGAACTGAATAATGTTCTTTTGATAGAACAGCTTGCAGGTACATGTCTGTACCAACTTGTTATCTTAGATTGACTTTATCTAATTTGGGATGACAAAAAAAAAGTGGCAAGACAGACAACATTTTTTATGTGACCATAATATATTTCCCTTGAGAGCATACTTTTCATAACATTTACAACATTTAATGGTGCATTAATTCTTCAGAGAGAGAGAGAGAGAGAGAGAGAGAGAGAGAATGTGTGTGATATTCTTGAAATGGAAATGAAATAAATTAAAGACCTCAATACCGTTATCAAATTTGATCATTTTGCCAGATAGATATTTGTACATAAACCACCACCATTGCAAACTCATTAAAAGACCCCCGATAACAATTCTTACAATATTTTGCCTGCAATCAAATTTCAAAAATAGCAAATTACTGAATATAAAAGGGAAGCTGTCTCCTTTTCAAGGGTCCTTGATGGCTTAACTAATGGTTACCTTAAGGAAACTGTTTCCAGTAGTTCCTCTGTTAGAAGCAATATTTTTATCAATTTGTCAAAACAATAATACTTAGTCTATGACAAAAATTTAAAACAATTCCAATGAAACATGAGTGCATGCTGCGAGTCTTAGTGAATATAATACATGTAATTGCCGCCTTACTGCTGAGCTATCTTCATCTGTCTGAGGAACATCTATGATGGTATAATCTTCTGGTCTGCATTTAAAGAAATAAAAAATCAACAAATTTCATTGAAACCAGTGGAAGCTTATTTAACAGTTTGCTGCCTTTTGCTTCGCTTTTAAAATATTTACATTTTCAACTGTCTTTGTCTGTGATAACATTACGAATCAATTTTGAAGCCTATAGCCCAATAATTTCATAAAAGATGAGCTTTTAAAATGTTGGTTTTAAAGTGTAGAAATTGGAAATAATATAAATATAAGTAATAAGGAATCATTCTTTTGAATATTATGAGGTGATAATTTCGGTCAGAGCATGGTCAAATCTATCATAAAGCCCTTTGGGCTTTGTTGGATTTGACCACACCCCGACCAAAATTATCACCTCATAATATTCAAATAATGATTCCTTTTTCCTTAAATACATCAATAGTAGATTATATCTAGATCCTTTTATGATTTTAGGTTTAGGGGTGAAATTTGATTGAATGTAATATAGTTCAATATAGTTCAAGAAAATGATACAAAACACATGTCATAGTGAGCTGCTTCAGTTATATTGTTAATTTTGTTTGATTTCACCTGTTACTATGTACATCATAATTTTATTCACACTAATTATCAGAAAACAAATTTTTACCTGATGATTTCTCCGTAATCATCCCATTTTAGCTTCTCTTCTGAGAAAGGAAACATTGGATAGGACTTCTTGGCTTGCTTGAAGAAACCTGTTCGACTTTTACCCTGTTGAGTGAAAGCCAAGTTTAGTTAGATAATTCTGTATTATATTACTTCATGGACATAACATGAATATCAGTTCTGCCATATATATAATTGTAAATTTAGCATATAAATGTTTTATAATATTGTATACATGCATGCAGGGAAATTTCTATCAATCTTTTATATTTTGCCTAAATTTCGCCTCATCGACAGTGAGCAAGTTCAAAATAGGACTAAAAGAGAATTTGAAGTTTTCTTCTCTTTAACCATAAAAGTAACGGGATAAACATGGTAAAGGATGATATGTATAGTATTTGATAGTAATTGGCACTGAAAATTGAAAACATGTTGATTCCTCTGGAGTTCAATAAATTCAGTTTAGAGTTTATCAAAACTATATCTGTTTATAATGCTTCTTTTGACAATATCAATTGACATCATCAATATAATAAACCATTTTATTTTCTTCAAATACTGTCAAAATGTAAATTCAAAGATATATTTTTGACTACAAAACCAAGGCTGTATGCGTCTCCCATTATGAGTTTTGAGTATTTACATCATCAATATAAAATAAATAACTGTGGTCACGCATACATGTTATCTACAGCCAAAAGGACAAAGAAAATGCAAGTTATTGGCAATCAGAGTACCCTACAAGTTATTGGCCATTTGATTGCAGTTTCAAGAAGGGATTAGAGATATACATCTACATTAACTACCGGTACATATAAATCATCACACAGTATGGAATATATCAGCTGAATTAACATCTGCATAAGGTCTTGGGCTCATGAGAGAGTTTCTTTGACTGGCATTTAATTTCAGTATCCCTGCAACAACTTCCAAAGACATAGATAATACATTACTTATCTCTTAATCAAAGATCACACTGCTATATGTCTTATTATTGTCCTGACAATAGTTGGAAGTATGAATACAAGGGCAATTTAAGCCAGTCAAATCAATACAACATGTCTCCTGAGACAAACCCTTAGAGTACTTAATGTGACATCTCTAATAAAACTTGACAATTTTCCCCATCTGTAACATATTTATGTCAAAATAAAAGCTGAACAGCTGTTGTGACTATTTATTTTTTAAGCCACGAATCCATATAAATACAGCCTAACAAACGTGTCATCCGAGGATGAAAAGCTTTATTTTCTATTGAAGAAACAAGAATACGAGGAAAATATGATAGGTATAGGCAGGATTTTTATGTCACGTCTTGTCTTTATTTATCCCACTTTTTTCTGTTTGACAGCCTGGTTCTGTGAAGTACTGAAACATTCTCCAATACCTGTACACACATAACCTAGATAATAACTTGTTTTTACAAGTCTTTATATTTCTCTCACCTATGGAGATTTACAACATTTTTTAATAGCTAGTACTCCAACCACTTATCTGGTAAACATGTTGGCTAAAGGCTTTAGTATATTGCAAATAACTAACATGATTAATATACGTGCTTGATTGTTATACTTTTATTTAGTATTGTAGCTCTCCACAATTCTATGAAATCTGATGACAACTAGAGTGCTGCCTTTTTGCCTTTATTGCTCAAAAACTATCAAAGCCAAACTGGCATACTCTTAAACAAGAGGCCCAGGGGTCACATCGCTCACCTGAGCAACAATAGCCATAACTTTGATCAAATTAGCATTACAGTATCAAATTCAAAATATCTTGACAATTTTGTAGAATAGATATTGCACAAAAAATTTTAAAAATCTTTTGTATATATTTTTATGTTAAATATCAAGCTCCTTTTGTTGTTTCAGTATTAAAGAGAAGATTTTTTTTTTATTTCTACTTCTACTTTGTGGCCCTACCCTTCTCCAGGGAATCGTGATTTGATCAAACTGTAATCTGCACAAGAAGTTTCAGGCTTTTTTGGTTGAATGCTTTTCCAGAAGATTTTTAAAAATTGTTCTCAATATATTCCTATGTAAAAATTCGACAAAAATTCATAAAAATGGGGATCATGATTTGAACAAACTTGAATCTACATTACATGAAGATGCTTTTACACAAGTTATAGCTTTTCTGGCCAAATGGTTTTAGAAAAGAAGATTTTTAAAGATTTTTCTCTATATATATTCCTATGTGAAAATCCAATCCCATTGTGGCCCCACCTTAACCCCGGGGATCATGATTTTAACAAACTTGTATCTACACTACCTGAGGATGCTTCCATTTAAAATTTAAATCTGATCAGGTTAAACAGTGTGTTTGGTTATAGTGATACACAAAAATATTAATTAAACTTCTTTTTATTTTACATTATATACCTGGTAAGAGTAAATCAACACATTATTCAGATTCCCTGAAAATCACAGTAAACAGACTAATTCCCTGTAAAACGGGCCGATTCCCTGCATAAAGGTTCCAGTGTACAGTAGCAAACCACAACATGTAAAAATGGCAAGTTAATTAGTTAAAGTATACCACTGAGGGAGTCAGCAAGGTTCCAGTTCCCAGCAAGCAACCCTATTTCCCTCGGCTCCACCTTGAGAAATAGGCTTGTTCTGGAGGAACTTGGATCTTACTGACTCCGTCAATGGTATACTTTAATTGTATATCAGGATTAGAAAGGTATATTATTCAAGTAATAATCTAAAGCCTTATGAACAGAGTGTATAGTGTGTTTGGTTAGATTTATACACAACAAATGTATGTCGATCAGGATTAGAAAGGTATATTGTTCTACCAGAAATCTAAAGCTATTTGAACAGTGTATATAGTGTGTTTGGTTAGAGTGATATACAACAAGGTGTGCAGTGTGTTAGGATTATAATGGCTGTCCCTATTGAAGTTATACTGACCTCACTCTTCATCATCAGGTCATGCTTGCCCTTACTGGTCACTGTCTGGGCGTCCGTGTCCATCTCTGTGTCGCTCTCATCACTCGACTCATCCTCAAGCTCTCTGTTATGATAATATAGAAAGATCACAATCATATCAACAGATAACTCTCAGAACTAGCTATATAATGCTGCAAGATCTAAAACTTGCACACAGATGAACACTTTAAAAACACTCAATGTAACTGCATGTCTTTGCATGAAACAGCATCTACTGTACTTACATGCACTTGACATTGACAATCATGTTAAACTATACATACTTCTGTTTTTGCTTTTTAACATTACATCTGTTACTCACACAAAGTATTTTTAGAGACAATTAGCAAAAGATAGAACTAGATGTATGTCCATAGGACATGAATGCCACATCAACTTGAACAATTTTGTTTTAAACTAAAGAAAATACAAAATAAGAAATGGTAAAGTAAAGATTATAGGAAAGGTCAAGATCTGAAAATAGTGATAAAGTTGAAACGTTCTAAAAAAAAGTATATCTCAGTTTCATAGAAATATCTTGAACAGTTTCTTTGAAGTTGAGCTGAAAGCAAAAAAAAGAACAGTGCAGTCAAGGTAGGTAAAATTATCATATTATACAGCTGAATTGCTCTAACACATATGAATCTGTTTTAATAGTTCAACAGTTTCTGTAAAACTAAGATAATCAAAAATAAAGAACAGTGTTGCCAGGGGCAAAGGTAAAGGTCTTAATATTTCAGGATAGAGTGGAAGTTCCCTCACAAATGTGTATCTTTGTTAGAAAATGTCATCAAATGTTTCTTTGATACTGATTGAGCTAATCTCTGTGTTATTGCTATAAGTGTGACAGATTGATTTAAGAAGGGAATGATGGAAGGACACAAAATGGAAAAATCAAAAAATACTATGACCAAAATTTGATATTATGGAATTCTGACATTGTGCAAAAAGCAAAAAACTGCAGCCTTTTAGTCATACCACATGATATTACAGCATGTCAGTGTGACATTTACCACTCATACCTGTAATGGGAATGCTACCTTAGAGTACAAAATGTGTCAGTTTGTCCTTGACCATTAACCTCAGTAATCAATATCATAGACGTACATTACAATCATCCTTCAAGAGCATACAATTATACATATGAAAGCCCCACTGGTTTTACAAATCATACCACTGAGCTAATGTCTTGAACTTCCTCAAAGTCCTCAAAACTGCATGCATATCAGACGCCTAACATCCCCCAGTTTAAATGACTTCAGGTACATGTTTTGTTAATGGGGCGCCATAGTCCTTTTATAACTGACTATTGAAAGCAAATTGCAAATTCAAAACAAGTGTTTCAAAGACAAAATTACTACCTGAAAGGGTACACAAATCATTCTTTATGATTTCTCCTTTTAAAGCTTTGTTACCAGGTTGAACATCAAAAGGCCATTAGCTCTTATAAAATTCTTAATTAGGTATGACATTTGATAGAAACTATCACATTTTCTCCTTTTTCCTTCCTTTAATGCAAGGCACCCTTTTTACTTTTTGGGTAATGATTACAACAAAACAAATGTTTTGAAGCTGTTATGATTTGGAACCCTACTCCCCCTAAAATAATAAAAATACAAAACATAAAAAAATTGTGAGTTCTTGATTGATGCAATAACTAATATGTCTGGCACTGGCACTGGTACTGGTACACTATACTGTACTGCAGGATAATTATTTGCTGAATTAATTTTAGCTATATAGAAGTAAAATAGTTCTGCTAATTCAATCTTCAGTAAATAAAACTCAAATTTTATTGAAAGACTTATCATAGTACAGGTAAAACTGCTGTTACCTGTACAATATAACTTGTTTTCACTATATGCATTTTCGATTGCATGTTAATAGCCTTAATTAATAAAGAGAAAAAGGAGACCTTTTTCCTCAATATGAGTGTTCCTTTTATGTCGATGCATGGGTGATTTATCAAATCTTAATTGTTTCATAAACTTCAAAGATGCACATTTAATATATTTATAAAGATGATAGAGGTGTGTTATACAATTACCTGAACAGTTATGCATTGTTCAGTCCTATCAATATGTATCGCTCATCATTATCATCTTAATTAGAAGTCAAACAGCACTTGAAATAAAAGATAATTGTAAGAAAAGGGAAAAAAGAAATAAGCAGTTGATCAATAAAAAGAGTTTAATGAGGCAACATTGTATGTACCATAGTAGACTCAAAGATAATTAAAATATGCTGATAAAGCTAAAAATACAACATTACAGATTTATCTTTTTCCCTTTTCACAAAATCAAACATGCAACCATGATTTTCTACAAACTGAACAAATGACATTCTTTTCTGCCAGCAATATGCCACTTCTAAAGCTGAAAATAATTGGAATTTTTCTTTACAAAATGATAGTTTTTGGCCAAAAATCATAGGGTACTTAAACCTTTAAGGTGAATCTAATGGGTAATTTATTGATCGATCATCCCACCTCTTTAACCTGCTACACAGTATGTAATCAGGTATGTTATCAAACCTAGCAGTTATGATAATATAGATAGTGAACAAACATCCTACATGTAGGAGAGCTTATCCAAATGTCAAGCTCTTAAACCTTCCTGGTGGTTGCACCAGGGGAGTGCTTGAAGTTCAATACATGTAACAGCAATTCATAAATAATCAATTTTTCATCATCAGGTCATGTACATTAAATATTATGATTACAATGTGCAATAACTAATCTAATTAGTAACAAGTGATTTTTCAATTTGTCTCCCATTCCATAACATGTACATGAACATACATTTTTAATTTATTTGCTGCCAGTAATTATCTCTAATATACTGATAGAGGAGGTACAGGGATATTCTCATCTTCTAAGAAAATTCAATAGATAACAGATTTTTATCCCTTATATTAAAAAGAAATCTATAGATCTATAATAAGTTTAAGGTGGAATAACACACCTGGAAAAGTCACTCAAATTAACAGTAAATTATTTGATTATGAAAGATATAATGATAAACTCTAAATATGTAAAAAGTTTGCAGTTTGGGGATAAAATATGAATATCTAAAAAATTCAATTCAGTTAGTAACAACAAAAGCCCCTGCGGGATTCGAACTAGGGATGTACGGATCACAAGCCCAACACTTTATCCACTCGGCTATAGAGAAAGTTAAATGTTGCCGTCGATAAAATCCTTTTAATAAAATGAAATGTTGTTTTGATCAGAGGTCAGCCATTTTGTGATGATGTGTTATTCCACCTTAATATCTATTTCAATCTCAACATGATTGTAATTTAATCCTCCACCTGTTATATTTTAACTCTTCATTAACTGAGCAAACACAAATTACTGGTCCACAATGGGATTCTTAAACACTCTAAGCATGGAATCTTGCAAAACACTGCCCTACTACGAAGCATAACTCAGGTTTTATTCCAGTTGTCAAGTGTATGACATGTAAAGCATTCTGCACATTTTCAATATGGTTTTGCAAACTGTAAATACCCAAGATTTTATTAATCCAAAAATACCATCTGAGAATTTTTCTGATAAGAACCATAGCCGAGAAGACTCATTCCTGTAACAAATTGTAAGGTTATAACTTTTAAAAATATTTTTCAAGTTCTCCCTTACAGATTCTTTTATAATCCCTCACCTCTTCTGTTCATTCTTGATTCGCTGCTCCTCTTGTTCTTTGTCTTTTCTCTTCCGCAGATAATCATCTAGTTCTGCTCCCTCTAACTTTACTCTTCTCCTGATCTAAATGCAGTAACAAAATAATCTGTCATTAACATTTATGGTACATATGAACATTAAGAGCTTAATTCATTTAGTCAGAGAAAGAACAAGAGGACTATGGGCCACATCGCTCACCTGAACAACAGTTCCCTATATCATTCTATTTCAGTTTTTTAAACATTTTCCCTATATATATATTTCTATGTTAAACTTTCAACCCCCCTTGAGGCCCCAGTATTAGTCCGGGGGTGACAATTTTTTTTAAAATTTATAATCTACATTATTTGAAAATGCTTGCATAAGTAATCTCACAAATGAACCATTGTAGTTCATGAGAAAAAGATTTTACATTTTCTCTATATATTTCTATGTTAAACTTTGAACTGCTCTTGAGGTTCCTGGAGTATTAGCCCGAGGGTCAAGATTTTAACTATTTAGAATCTACATTATTTTAGAATGCTTGCATAGTAATCTCACAAATTATAGATTTTAGTTCTTGATATGAAGATTTTTAAATAGTTTCCCTATATATTTCTATGTTAAACTTTGAACCCCTCTTAGGGCCCCAGTATTAGTCATGGGGTCAGGATTTTAGCAATTCAGAATCTACATTATTTTAAGAAGATGCTTGCATAGTAATCTCACAAATTGTAGCATTGTAGTTCTTGAGAAGAAGATTTTTAAACATTTTCCCTAAATATTTCTATGTTAAACTTTGAACCCCTCTTGGGGCCCCAGTATTTGTCCAGGGGTCACGATTCTAAAAATTTAGAATATTCACTATATATACAAGCTTTGGTGTAAATACTGGCATTTCTGGTGCAGTGGTTCTTAAGAAGATTTTATATGACATACACCCTATTTAATTTGGCCCAGTGATTCTAGAGTAGAAGTCAAAAATGTGAAAGGTTTACAGACAGACGGACGGACGACGGACAACAGGTGATCAGAAAAGCTCACTTGAACCTTTGGATAAATATAATTTAGAGTGTTTAATATTAATTAATTAATAAAATCTTTAAGGAGTACCTCCCTTACTTTTCAACATCACTGTACAATATATAGGATAAGGAAAATGAAAACTATCATAAAATCATAAAACTAGGCTGATCTTAATAAAAATGGCAGGTGCATATCTTCAGATGGTTTCAACATATGTACAATTTTTCAAATTATTCCATGCAGTAGTAAAAAATTCTATAGGGAGGACAAAATTGCGTCAACAGACAGACGGACAGGGTGAAATCAATATCACCCCCCCCCCCCCCCCCCCCATAAACTTTGTTTTTGGGGGTATAACAAGTGGAAATTTCAAAGAAGATTCTGATCTGTCAAACTTGTGTGTTTGTGCATAAAACAGATAAGGAAGCCCCCCCCCCCCCCAAAAAAAAAAAATAGCATGTGAAATGAATTTAATAACAAAGCATCTAGTAGGAATCAGCTAATGCACCAATTCTCCAATAAGGATTTAGTTGTAAATGAAGACAATTGCTACTTAAATGAGATTTGCTAAGGTGTTTATAAATTTTAAAAAAAAACTGATATCTTTTTTTTGGGGTCTGAAAAGCCTCAATTCATGAAATCTGTCGATTGAAAATAATTGTTTATTTGTGATTGAAAACATTCACTCAAGCACTGACATACCATTCTCTCACCAGAGGTCGTGCAAGCTTCAGTTAAAAAAAAACTGAACTTTATGTATTTTACAACAATCGATAAACAAGTTCTACAACTTATATCATTATCTTTCATTTTACACCTCTGTCTAAGCGAATCTTGTGTAGCACGACCTCTGGTGAAAGAATGCTGACCTACATAATGATAAATGAATTGGATATTTCATCAATCAATCAACATCTATTTGTTACAGTTTATCCTGTTACTATTGTTAACAAATAAATAACCCTTTGGTTCCATTAACAAAATCATAATATTTGTAAATGTTATAAACTATAATAAGCTTTTTTAAAGCTTAATTAATTTTTCTGTCGGGAATATTTTTTTCTTATTATCCATCATTATCACATAATTAATAGTTAACCTTGAACTAATTATAATAAGCAGTCACATACAGCACAACAATACTATTAGATTGTATGTTGTACCAGGAACTGAGGAAATAAAATGTCATTAATGATTTTTACAGGATAAGTTTATACTTGAATAAGTTTCCCTTTTGTTTCTTTTGAAATGTCTTTTGAATTACATTTCTAAAATACTTTCCGAGTTAATCTAAGCGGAATTGATGCTCTAGAATCCAGTGTTGTCCAGGGGAACATTCTTTTTACAAGACCATGAATAGAAACTAACAACAGAAGAGTGTCCTAGAGGTTTTCTTTGTGCAATATAAACGGATTTAAGGTAAAATAAAAATCTACACGAGTAACCACAAGACCTAGGGCGTGCTTGATTTTCCAAAAAGGTGTACACTGTGTACACTTTTGTAAATCAAGTGCAGTGGTGTAGTGTTTAAGTGTACACCGGGTGTACACTTTTCAACAACGAGTCAGGGGCATGTGTTATTGGGTGTATCACTGAAACCAATATGGCAGACGAATGTTATGATTGGAATCTTGACAAATGATTTTAAGTAATATACCTTATTAGAAGTTGCAAGTAAATTGTCTTTTGCATGAAAGCCATTTAATATAGCATTGAATGATTTATTTTTGACGTCGTCGTGTCAATAACTGCTGTCCGGTGAGCAGACAAATTGAATAACGCGTGTTAGAGCGTTATGATAATTTGTCTGCTCAACTGACGGCAGTTATTGACACGACAACGTCAAAAATAAATCATTTAATGCTTATATTTACATTCCCTTACTGATGAAATCAATTATTTACTTAAATAAATCAAAACAAATTGCAGATCACGGAGGGAGTAAACTAGTAACAGCAAGAACAGCTGTTTTATAAAAACCGGTTTAAACCAGTTATCACATAGACTGTTGAGTTGAGATCGATCAGCATGTAAATATAATCTATGAAAAACAATTCTTGAATTTTGCTTTTAACAATAAAATCCGCTTTTTTGTTGAATAATTGTAAAACATGGTGTTTTGACAACAGGTATGAAATATATTTTTAACCGATAACACAGAAATCAATGTTTGGGAACTACTTATGTAAATTACATGTAAATTCATACGCAGTGATTAGTTGTTGCATTTAGAGGCATTTAAAGATCACAAAATTTAATGGAAAAACACAGTAGAATGTAAATATTTTGAAATGTGTTTATTTTATTGCATTTAAATTTTTTAAAAAGCATCGGATTGTCGTGGAACATCAGATTCTCTGTTAAAACTGCAACCTTTTCCGCCATATTTTTTCTTAACTTCCCTACACCATGTACACTAAACCATTTAAGTACAATTGATACACAATACAACTGTGCACTGGTGTATACCAAGTTAAGCTAAATCAAGCGCACCCCTAGATTCAGACCTAATGTGATACTTGGCAAAGTCCTGGTAATTCGCTGTAAAAATCATCCTCATATAAAATTTTGTGCACTAAAATTAGACCCCTACCATCTCAAACTCTGGCCCTTTAAGACCCAAAGGGGTCACGGTATACATTAACTTGAATTTATACTAGCTTACTGTCACATCAATTTCACTAAAAGAACAACTTTCATTTAAAATTCTTCCTTAACTGTTTCTTCTAAATATTTCTATGTAAATCTCTCTCTCTCTCTCTCTCTATAATTACCAAACACGATTATAGATATATGAAGTCAAATGTGAGTACACACGTACCTGCTTATTTTCTTTGTTTTATATAGATAATAAATAATGTCTTGAATGACTAACTCTTTAAATAAGTGTTACAAAGTTATACTTACCACTTATGCTACAAAAAAGCATTTACATATGGATTTTGCACAAAAGTGATTTGAAGTTTTTCTGAGGCCTGCTACATGGGGCAATTTGTTTTTCAAAGCAAACAGGTATATATAACTCTATATGGAAAGATTTTGAGTCTCATCAAATACCAAAATATCCTTTTTTTTAACTGATAAATATGTTATTTTGATTTTATCTTTTGTTTTAATTACAGTATTTAGATAGAACAACAAGTGACTTTTCACCAAGCAACTAAGAAGGCAATAACAACGCATCAGTGAAATATTGCCCTTCAATTTCTAGAAGAGGAAGATCATGTAAATTCCCTGTTAGATAAACAACTATATTTTTTACACATTGTGATGATGCTTTCTCACATTTCTACCCATTATTACCCACACAACTGTGTATTAACCCTGGGCCAGGTATAATGGTATATAATTATCACACACAGGCTGGGCCCTCTACTGTCATGATCAACAACAAGGTGTAACACTAAATTGAGGCTCCTGATCATCTTACAATCAGGAAGCACAGGCACCTGACGTTATATATTTTTCTCATAATAAAAAATATTTACCCCCCTATCTAATAATATAAAAGGTACCCATCGTCGCCATTTTGGATCTATTTCAAACTGTCATATCATGTAGAATTTTTGCTTAAAACTCATCAGTAAAATTATTTCGCAAAAATCACCGTCTTCTGATCGGTCCTTCAAGATCTAAGCTAACAACTGATTCAACCAAAACGGTGCATTACACCTGTCATTCATAAAAATCACCCCTCAATCGGCATCCGCTGCCTTAGATATGCGACAAAAGGCTAAAGGGTGGAGGGAAGTTGTCACATTTATGCAAATGAGATTTTCCTGCACAGTGTGTTTGTGTCAACATTTCAAAATATATGCATTTATAAACATGATTATATACACTGTAAACTTTATTTAATAAAAGTTATTATTGACAGTACATGTACCGGTATAATATTATCCACTTCTACCAGTTTAACTTGTATGTTGATCGAATTCAAAATTGACGCCTTTTGAATATTCGTATCATTCAGTGCTATTTTTGGAAGGGATTGCCCAAAGTATGACGCCATTATGACAACTTCCGTCCATCCTTTAGCCTTTTGTCGCACAATCTAAGGCAGTTGATGCCGATTGAGGGGTGATTTTTATTAATCATAACTTCGTCTCGGTGAGCTAAAAATCTCTATTCCTTTTATAAGGAGTATGGACAATCATTTGAAAAGATTTTTATTCATCTATGAATGTTTTTTGTTTCAAATTTGGTTGACTCTGGCCAAGTGGCTCTACAGAAGAAGTTCAAAATGTAAAGATGGAAGACAGACACCAATGAAGTGATCAGTAAATCTCACTTGAGCTCAGATCAGTGCTCAGCTACTCATATTCTTTTTATAAATAGTTGTAATTTTGATATTACAGCAAGATAGCTTTGGTATCTGCTAAATGTAGTAAACAATGACATTAAAAAGTAATTGCGCACCAACTACTGGTAGCTTCAAGCAGTTATGAAAGCAATATCGTTTTTTTTTAGCAACCAGCATTTTGATTCCAAAAATGAGAATTTTTTTCAAAGACACAGACAACCTTGTCCTTTGTGAAAAAGTTCTTTTTGATCAAAATAAAATTCATTACTCTTGTCAGACATTATGAATAAAAAGCCATACTGATATCAGAGAAGTGTATCTTTCCCGTCAGTTCTTTAACAAAATCAGTAAAACAAAAATGGGATAATCGCGTTCTTTTGATAATTGAAAATGAGCAGGATGCAATGTGTGTGATATCATAATCTCAATAGAACCTTTGGTCTATAATTGAGTGCTGCACATTCACAAGCCAGCAACCTTGTCTGCTTGTCTTTACAAGGCATACACATCACCTTGAAACAACTGACACAGGGTTCAGAGTTCTGACAATCCTCAAATTTGTCTGCTGAACATCCTTAGAAATTAAAACAAATCAGACATGCTTAAATCAGCGAAACATTGGATGATTAAACTAAAGATCCTGCTACATGCATTTACTGGTAATGTTACAGCCAGAGTCCCGGCCTCCCTCAGCAATGTTTTCTTACCAGTAATAAAATCCATCCCATCTACACAATACATGTACTGGGAGAGGATGGAATCACGCATGACGTATCTACATTGTTTACAGGATACTAACCCAAATATGTGCAAGCAAAGCTTAGGTACAGTGATACATTCAGTGATATGTTCCGCTAACATGTTTTTCACAACCAAACCAATTGTTCACCAACCCGCTTGTCAGAAGATTAACATGAGGGCTCCGACCTACAGGATATTTTTTTTGAAATGTGGACTTTTTCTTGTTTTACATTATATCGATTTGACATTAAACAAAAAAGTCAGAAAACAAACAATCTTTTGAAGCTGGCAATAACATGATAAAACTAATCCAGAATAACTATAAACATTTCCTCAATTACATTGAATGCATTGATCTAATTTCCACTTTAACACGCACACAAAAATAATTTGAGCAAGAATTTACTAAAAATGGGATAATAATTGACTCTATCATTTTATATCCAAAAATATTTTTCTTTTAATTAGAAAATTTTTTTCTTTTCAAATGAAGGGAATCAACATGGTGACGAAAATCTGATATCGCAGGAAGATCGTAAGGCGATAATTAATGTCCCTAGAGAACACTGCTCTGTTGAGGAGAGCCCCACCAGAATCTCCATTAATTTTTAAAGAAGGCAAAATAAAAAAGGCTCATCAAATTCCCATTAGTATTAAAAAATAAAGGGCATAACAGATATGTTTTCTATATTTTTAACAAGATATTTTCTTAGATAAAATTAATAATACCTATATATCAATGTTGGTGACAAGCTTCAATTATGAAGCATTAACTTGGTATTAACGTCCACATTTTAATGTCACCATTACTGAAGACACCATGCTCATCAAAATTCAGCCAACTAATTGGTGTCCACATGTTCTCTCTTGATTGTTGCAACATTAGGATCCTTTAAAATTGCTGTGACACAAGTCTAGAGAAACCTCAATTCACAAACCAACTATTTATCTAATGCGCATGCTCTATGAAAAACAAATCGATCTCACTCAAAACTATAATTACATGTACCATTATGGACATGCAAACTCTAGATTTCAGGATATAACATTAAAAATATCTTATTTTCTGAGACAGAAACCTCCTACCATGACTAATTTTCTTTATTCTTAAAAGGATCACAAGATTTTTGCTTGATTTTGTAGCTCTTACATCCATGGTTACTGTTTTGTTTTCTGGGTTGTCTATCAGCCATCTTGCCAGGGTTCCCGGTGATGTCCTGTTGGTGAGAATGATGCTGTTCTTAGGACTCCCACACCAGGCCAGGAACAGATCCCTGGAAAACCCACACTGCAAATCAGGAACACTTGCCAAAACAACCTGCAATGTAAAATCAGAGAGATAATTTTTATTTATGACGAGTGTCATCAAATATTTAGGAACTTGTGTAGCTTAATATGTGAAATCTTATAATAAACTGCTCTTCCCTAGAAAACCAATCACAGAGGAACAAAGTTACATCATGTTCACTTTTATAATTTTGAGGATAAGTTATTAGTACATGTATTCATATAATGATTACTACATAGGTTAAAACTTACAAAATCAAGCTTACACTATACAGCATAAGTTTTTCTAAAAGAAACAGTTTAACAAATTTACATTAATGCTATGCTTGAAGTTGGGTTGTATTATCAAGAGAAAAGATTTCGTACAATTAAGATAACATTCAAGATGCCCTAAATTATATTGAGAGCTAATTGATTCCTTCTATTTTCGACACTGTTACTTAATCTGACTTAATCCAAGTTTTACACTCTATGACTTTAATGTGACCAGACATGAAAACATACATGATTTCACTACCAGATGACTAAAATTATAAGGCTACTGGGTATTTCCTCCCTCAGCATTACTCCAATCCCCAAGATCACTTTCCACAGGACTGTAAAGACTCGGATGCAAATTGGATATTTTACAATGGGTTACCGTATATCTTTTGTTTTCTATGCTGATCTATTTATCATTACTTTTGCAATCATTTTTATAAAGCAAAAAATAAAAGACACTCAAAAAATATTGGTTAATGTATGCCATAAAAATATTTCAAATAAAATATATCACAATTATATAGATTTATATAACTATTTGCAAAATGCAAATATATGTTATGTTTTTGTACTAGTTGCATGAATCCATGCAATTGCAGCTTCTCGGACCTTTTCAACAGAGCTCGGAAAAACACCTCGAATGCATTAACATAACCCGATGTTAGAATCTTATTCAAAATGGAGTCACTTCCCATTAAAATAAGTATCAGCTAGATAACCTTATATGTCGCTTCTGTGGTATATTTTAGGGTATATCATTGACTTTAATGAATCTAACTCACATCTCAAATGATTGTAAAATGTGTTGTATTCATATCAAGTTTTATAAAAAGAGGGGTTGTCATGGACGCCTATGTAATATGTTCGAGGTGTTTTTCTGAGCTCTGCCGGAAAGCCCCGAGAAGTTGCGATCGGAATCCATAATGAAACATGTTTGTTTACTTTCATTCAAATTCAAAATCTGTAAATAAACAAACAAAAATCCCTACAGACAACTTCTGGATATTATCATTAAGCCTGCATGAGAAGTATAAGATGGTATTCACCTCTGCAATCTGCAGTAATACTAAACAAAGCTTTCAGAAGCAGAGGGTGAAAAGCTTGTTCCTTTCTTTTATCATTCAATGAAGATTTTTCACATCACAAATCTTACTGTTTTCAGCAGAGCAATCACCACATATTCCAGGGGTGAAATTACACTCAGGGGACATAAATCTGCTCTCAAATAACAGTCGATACATAACTGTCATGGCAAAAGATGGATTCTCACCCCGTAAATCTATCAATCACACCATTCTCTCCTATGCATTACTTATGATTTTTTATCAATTACTTGCCCATGCTTTTGCTATTGTGATATTTAGATTGATGCCTTGAGAATCCCTTTTTTTTTTAAATCTATGATATGAAATCCATCATTCCAATATCTTATTTCTTTTTTTTAGTATCAAGTTCTGATGAAAAGTCATTCTGGGAACAATTAACGGTATTCTATACTACGCAGAGCTAAATACCTATGAAAATCAAATCAACATTCTACTGTTTATCTAACTATAAAAGAAAAAAAAAATTAAAATATAAATTGTTCAATTTTTCTAAAACGTTGAGCTGCATGGTTTATAATTAATGAAAAATTTATCAGATCTGGTGAAATTTGTTTTTATAAAAAAAAAGTAAGAGATGGAGGGGTCAGGAACATGCAGGTTAACCTGTAATTGAATCCACTTGAGAAATTATGCATAAAAATAAATTCCACGGGTAAATGTGCGGTCAGCAGCTGCAGATGTTTGATATTTACTGTTAGAAACTCCAACATATGGATTATCTTGTTTTCCTCTGCCAAAATATTTTTTTATCAATTCTTGCTTACAATACATGTACATACAACATTTGCCTTTATATTAATACTACCTGAAACATTATATTCAAAACATAAAAACACGCTCCTTTTTTCCTAAAATAATCTTCAACAAGGGTAAATGAAGTGATTATAAGGTAGTAAAGGTAGCAATCTACATGTCTATATGATAGCAATTTATATCAGATATGCATACATGATGTTTCAAAACTTCAATAGCTTTGATCATGGACTTCTACAATGTACATCCACTGAAAGAAGGCATCTCCAAACAAAATCTTATCTTTTCTTCAATACCAAACAAAGGTAAGCAGTAATAATCTATTTAATAAATACATGTACTATTTTGAACAGTTAGCAGGTAGTGACTGTATAACCTTTGCTGCATGTGGAATATTTTAAAAGACAAGAGTACCATCTGCACTCTGTCATTTGATAGCCATGATGTCACCTGTTTGTCATCTGAATCATTATCAATGTTGCAAAATATAGACAAACATGATAGCCTGTCTGTTTTTTACGTTGTATTTCTCTTTCAAATTCATCAACAAGAAATTATATCAAACATTTTTTGGTCCTCTCAGAAAAAATATTGTATCTATAGGTCTGTTACTCAGACTACCTGGGGCATTATGTCAGTTTTGTATATAATAAAATTACAGCCTTATAACTTTCTCTGAACTTTACCAACCTGAGAGACAATATGTTGTTGCAGCAAGAAACATTAATGTTGTACACATATGCCCTGCAGTTATTTTAAAGTAATACATGTACTATCAACTTTTAAAAGAGGCCTGGATGATCTTGGTCATTTTTAACCTGCACTTCTCTCCTAGAGAAGATCTCGAGCTCTGTATATAAAGATACATGTATAGGGAAATATTCAATTTTTTGATATTTGGCAGGTTTCTTTACTAAATAGTATTTAATAGCTTTAAAAATCATATCTTAAGGTGGTATATGGGGTACCTCCAAGTTGTGACGTATTTCCGATCGAAATAGACAATAAAATCAAGTACAATTTTATGATTCTTTTCTTAAAACCTAAATGTGTTACCTGTCAGCATAGCGCAATTGGTTAGAGCGTTAACTACGAATATGTAAGTCATGAGTTCGAATCCCGCTGGGGTTTTATAATTTTTACCTTCCCAAAATTTTTTAAAACTTACTTTTGCTCAAATATTGTGAAAATTCTAAAATGGTGAAAGTATTTTGACCATTGTGTTCTTTTATCCACATTAATATTGACAGGTTCCCATACCACCTTAAATGTTATGTAGATTTTTGACCACCCAGCCTTGTTTAACTATCAATTAAGTCTATGTTTAGTACAATCAACAGCAGAGCTAGCACAAACAACATGTATACATTAATTCAGCTTATAAAAGAATATGATAACTACAACAATTCAAATTCTTCTTTGAATATTCTTTACTGCATGCACTCAAAGTGCTAGCACAAAGTAAATTTTATTGATTCTAACAACTATGTAAGAAGATCAATTTATCTAAGTATGTATGTACTTGCAATGTTGACCTAGTAGAGAAAATATGCAATAATAAAATTAAGTAGGAGTTTCAACCAAAGCCAATACATGTATATATGCACATTATATAACATATGTTCTCAAGTAAACCAATCTTTTATTGGCATCAATTGAATTTTAAAAGCTGCTTATTTTTCTCTTAAATAATGTATTCAATTACATGTATACATGATTGTAAATTGAAGTACAGCTAGGACTGGTGAAACAATTCTGAAAGAGCTTATCATTCCTGTACTTTAATATATTTATACAGTAAAAACAATAGATTTTCTTCTAACCTCAGTCAAAATTTGAAATAATGAGTTAATAACCTCTAGCTGAAAGGGAAGCAAAAAAAATTAAAAGGCAAAATAGCCTAATAATATCATCTCAAAATTATAATAAACCCTATTATTTTGAAAATCATTAAGAAAGCTTCAGACAATAAAATATACTAATCCTAGAATTATTATCAATAAGACCCAGCCTCCCTCACTAAAATCCACCAATCATGTTCTACATTTCTTGCTCCATCTGCTGATTGACATTTACCTAGAAGCTGAAGCTTTCCAATAACTGCAGTCATTCAATATACCAATAAAATGCATTGTTTATAGGTTTGGCTTGTGAAACCTGCCATCTGTCACAAGGGATAAAAAGTGTTTTAGATTTCAACAATGGGGTATAACCAAATGCTAATCACCATTTTACTTATGGTTAGCGATAAGTCTCTCAGGACGAACCACTGATGTGAATATTTTGCAGAAACAGGTAAGTCTACATCATCTTTTTCTGCTTGCAAAACTAACTAAACATTTTGAAATGTAAGCAAAGAAATTATTGAAAAGCCAACCTCTGAATTTCTATACAGAAAGAACTAAGAATAATTTTCAAAAAATAAATCAAAAGATTTTTTTCTGAAAAGAATGAATTTTAAAGCTCAGTCTTTCTACATGTGTTTTAAAGCATATGATCCATCTGAGTTTTATGATGTTCAATTTATCAAACTGTTTAAAGAATGCATTCATCTATTTCTTTTTCACTGGTCTTTAAACTCTAAGACAAGAGACTTTCGGTTTTAATTTTTAATTTGATTTTATGTATTGAATCAATATGTACACTTGCAGGGTTCACACAATCAAAATGAAAGCTAAACTGTAGACATGCAATGATAACGATTTTTCTACACATTCTATATTTATTTTTACAAATATTTATCATTAAAAAAATAACTTGACCTGGCTGATTTAATTCAACTTACTGTTATGCTTGATTTACTCCACCTTAATCAACTTGATCATTTGTTATCTGAGGGAAAAATTTCATGACTTTCTTATTTTTCTACAGTACAGATCTAACATACCTTGCAAAAAGACCAATACTATTGTGAGTGGATGTAAATGTGCATGTTTTTATTCCCCAGTGCATCCACTTTCTAATTTGAAAAGTGCTTCCATTTCAAAGCTTGACATTTGAAACAGAGAGGAACAATTACCAGAAATAATGGGACCTATGGAAAATACAATTTTAAAACAGCCTCTCTTTTAGCCATCTCTTTGAGCAAACCCCGCACATTTCCTTTCTTAAGTTATTTGCAATGAAGCATAGATGCCTGGTGCTCAGTGTTGATTACCCTACTGATAGCATCATCAAACAAATTAAACATTTTTATGGTCTCTAATGAATATAAGGATTTTAATCATTGAACATTAAAGTGATTAATAACAATTATCTTTGTCATAGGTGAAAGTACCAATAGATCATTCAAGATATGTAGGAGGGTTTATTTGTCATGTACAAGACAGTTTCATAACCTTTATGACCAGCAAATACCAAAAGGTAGCAAAGTAAATTGGATAAGTCAAAGTAGAAAATTGCCAGATTAGAGGTAGATTTCGGTTTAGGCCATTCATTAGGGAATATGATGTGACCAGAACAGCTAGTATATTTTATGTTTAATATAAAACCCAAAGGTGTCATTCACATTCTCCTTTGTTTCTTTCATGCATGTATCAGAAGTACACAGATTTGGACTACCTTATTCATATCCGTGATTGACTGAGTTATTAAAGGGAGATGATCAATTACTTCCAATAAAGAGAGAAATCAGAGTACTTTTGAATGCTCTGATCAAATACATTCTCACTTTATCATTGAAAAAAGTATTAGATAAGTGTTTGTGTGCCAACTTTGCCATATGTCATAAAGTTGGGTCAACTGTAGGAGTTGTAATAACCAAATCTTGGTAGACAAATGACCTTTAATGATTATCAAACTTCAATAGTATAAATTCGATAAAACATCTAATCCTTTACTGATATATCATTTCATTTCAATCATTAACCCATATACCATTTAAGTCAGCTAAGGTACAAATGACATTACCACAAGCTACAAACAGTCAAAATGACAAAATCTATGGCTGTGTGGGTTCCTCATAACAAAGACAGCATGTTTTGCCTTGGATATAATCGATGTTAACGATTGGTTTGGACACTGAATCAATTCTGCACAAACCTTATCTTGAAGAAAAACATTAAGAAAAAAATGTTGAGCACTTTTTATCTATCAGCTCTTTCTGTTATCTACAAACTCAATGGAATCCGATGCTGTATAGTCACCTTGGTTTAAAGGAATTACTCCCAGGAAAATAGACATGTCATGCAAACCTGTCCCCTGTATATGTCAGCTTGACCTCTGAACAAGTCAGTCTTGTTTTTCCTTTGATAAATATATTTCCATCAACGCCAAGACCAACGCTTAAAATTTTCTAGACAGATATATCAATAACACAAGGTCTCTCTAGAACAATGATTTGCATGAGAACAAAACCATCGTTATAGTAATTTCCAATCCCTGTTTCAAGTTTACTCTACAGTACAGAAAACAGAAAAACTGTCTATAAATAAATATTAGTCCTGTTTATCAGTAAGGAGTCAACCTTCTTGCCAAGTCAAAATTCAAATAGTTGGGCCTCAATGCATAGATTTAGCTTATGCTATGAATCTCAAGTATATTTGTGTTAAATACCAGTAATTGGGCACGTTGGCCTTATAATCCCACCAGTACCCTGGTTTCGCTCATACACAGATAATGATATGTTAATTACAGATAAACTGTGATGAACAGATTTGGCAATCACTGTACTGTACTGTCTTCAGTTGGATGATGCAAATCATGTTATAAATGATTGCTGAAAATAATCAAGATAAAGATGCTGAAATCCTGATTACTGAGACTTTTCATGCCTTCCACGTTTGTTTCCCAAATCCTGCTCTTGCTTTCTATCCTTTTGATTACAAATTTCAGTAAAATCTTCAAAGGAGTTTAAATTAAATTGTATATTCTCTATTTATATATATATAACTTGGCAAAGATAAAAAAAAAAAAGGTCACTTTATTTTGAATATTAATTTATGTTTCTGTTCATACAATGCATATCAAGGTTTATATACAAATATGCCCAATGATTGTTTTAATGCAAAAAAATGCATTTCCCAAACTGCTTTAGAAGGTGCATTAACAAAAAACACACATCCTTTAAGTTTTAAAAAATACCCCAGTACCAAAATATTAGATTCCCATTGTTAATATCTCTGGCAATAGAAACATATATGGTAGGATTACTCAGTATACTGATGTCATGAAGACTTCATTTGTGAAGTTTTTTTAAGGAGGTCATAATGACATTGCAAGAAATTCGCTTTCAATCAATATCCATCATCTTTTATTCATGAAGAGTAAAGATCTACATAAATGATTCCTCAGGTTTATTGGCCCTTTTCCTAATTCTTCAGGGCGATACATGCACTCTTAGGAAATACCCCTTTTGCTTAAAACACCTGTTGGGAACTTCATCAATTATTAATTACTAAAGAATCTAATTGATTAAATAAATTAGATATGATTTATGATTACGACTTCATGATTATGGCATGAGAAATACAAGGTCAGTTTATACCGGTACATTAGTAAATTGATTCAACATATGAATCACTTCAAAACCTTTAGATACCAATCAGTGAAATTGATGGGGTTTGATAATAATATTCAAACAGTAAGAGTTTACAGAAATAATCAACAACTTTTAGAGCAGTAAGAAAAACTGCAACAATATTTTATGTTTTCTCATGCTCATGCAAACTCACCATAATTAGGTTTATTGAACAACACCAATGTCGAGATGAAATATGACATTTTGATATTGAAAATGGCAAAAATAATGTAAATTGACTGTAAAAAATTATGGGGGATTAGACCCCCAACTATTCTCACAATAAACAAGTTCAGTAAGAATAAGCAACAATTTTAATTCAGCAGGAAATTGGGGGCTACCAGCTGCTTACTTGCTCTTGTTAAAGTTATTGTTCTAAAAAAAATGTTATTGCTATACAGTCCTTTGAATGCACATTCCATGATCCTGAAGAGGCAGACAGGTCATAAATGTCTTTATCAGGTTTATGCATTTGAGTTTATTTGGATTTATCTACTTTTGAGAAATATAGAAAACTCGACATATCATTGTGTCTAGCCAACTTTACCCAGATTTTGCCAACTGGTCCCAACCCAAATACCAAATTACCTCCAATTCTCTTTTACCAATATGCCTGAGATCATCCTAACTCTAATACTTGCTGTGGTCCCCAACACAACACGAAACATGCATCGTCATGTTGATATAGTGATATCATAACTGCATTACACCGAATTACCAAAATCTTGATCAACCCACACCCACACTAAACAAAATGCCTGTATCTTAATGTATATCTTTTACATATATTGTTCTTCACTTCTGAGTAAAATACGAGATAAAATTAATCAAGCATGATCGTAAATGCAATTTGATTATAATAAAGATCAAATTACCTTTAATGCTATCTTTCTCTGAAGGTTATAGTCAATGTTGATGGGCAATTAATCAATCTTAATGGTTCTTATCTCAGATACCATATAACTTCAGCAATCTCTTTAAAAATTCAATCTGATGTGACAATATTTTATACTGGATAATAACAAATCAAAATTTTCACAGTATTTAATTTGTGTATGAAGTGCTCATGGTATAGTATAACTTAAATCTTTGTTTAAATTTTGAAGATGGAATTTTGTTCTTTAGATGCATAAGAGTTCACTTAAAAATATTTCACCTGACAACTTTCGTTGTCAAAGTACATGTAGTTCTGTAAGCCCAAAGTATAACAATGTGTTAAGTAACATAAAGATTCTAAAATTGCATTAAGCATTCTCTTGGTATCTCAATCTTTCCTTAATTATTTTAATTCAGCAATTGTTTAATTAAGATTGCAACATTGGTTTCTAATTAAATCATGGCAATGCATTCTGCAATTCATAGAGGCATGCAAGTTCATCAATTACTAGATTAAGACCACATGTGTTTTGCATTACAAGTAACTTCCATACTGTATAATAAATGTCATTACCAGAGGCCAACACTCTTGCTACCACAACCAGTGACCATTTCCTTGTTATCTGGATATATTTTTGGTAACAGCAATAGACAAATCCTTAAGTCAAGATCTAGTAAATGAAAGGTGCCGACAGGTTTACCGGGTTCAATATTCCATGGTATCAAAATATCATATGACACCGGGGCTTAAATTTTTTTTGGTAAACATTAAGAAAAATCATGTCGTAAACTATCATTTTCTACGAAATCTGAAGGAAATAAGTAACAAATCTCGGAGTTTTGTCGATTTTTCACTAATGAAATATATCTAGAATGCCTACAGTCTTTACAAAAACAGCAATTAAACAAGCTTTTGACCTCTTTAAAATGATGTCAAATTGAATAGAGGTATCTGGATTACTTTAAGAATGTCAAGAAACTGTTTTATTTTCTATATAATTCCATTAAAGCCGTAAAGTACAAGAAAAAAGATTTATCAAATCATACATGACGTCATAATGGTACTAGCTCCAAAAAGACACTCTACCGTGAAATCGTTTATACTAGATCTTGACCTTAATCAAGTTATGGAGGATAAATAAAATTCATTGAGGTATGCATGAATTTGATCATTTTCATTTAGTGTGCTGCAGGGATAAATTGGAATATTGCAAAAACCCTCTCTCCTCTCTCTCTCTCTCTCTCTCTCTCTCTCTCTATATATATATATACATTGTACTACAAAAGTTAGAACTTACTGACGTAATGTCATAATCATTCTTCCCACATAAGCCAAAAATCAGGAACATGTATAAACTAAAACCATATTCCAATATATTTTTATTGTGAAAAAAATTGGTTGAGCTTTAACACCTGGATTGCAATTCAAAGAATTCAGCTTTCAAACTGAAAGACAAGATCCAGACTTTCCGAATATTATATTGTATATGAAGGCAAATATCTCCATCATCATCTAAATACATAGTATTCAAAATAACTCCAAGAACTCTTAATTGTTATAAGAAGGTACCCTGTGAATACATGCCCTACAAGTTGCCTGCAGGACAAAATAAAAATAATTCAAATATACCTTGCTCTATAGACTTCAGTCACAAATTGAATTTCATACACTTTAAAAATGCATTTAAATTAATTCAATCATACTTAATTTCCACTGAGGCTTTTGTATGACTAGAAATATTAACCTAAGGGCAACATCAGTGGCCAAAAGCCAGTCTTGCTCACCATAGGCCAACTCATTTAATTTTTTTCACGATATGTTTATTTTGTATTTCTCAATCCACCAACAAGAGATCTAAATTCTTTAGTTTTTCAGTATGAAAACAGAGATAATATGAAAACATGCAGTCATGATCACTATAGATGCATGCGTAAGCTTAAATGCAACTGGTGAGATGTCCTTCATCTCAAATGTCAAATATGAAGGAGCCAATCAAAATAGAACATGAATTATGAATGAAAATGAAAAAAATTCTATGTGTTTGCCCAAGATCAATAATCAATATGCCACACTGGCTATGGGTTTCTGAAGACTAATGGAGTATCCATTTAAAAATTTGAAAAAGGTATGAAAGAAAAAAAAAATACATTTTTAAATAGAGCCCAACATATACTAAGCACATGGGCTAGCCTTAAGGTCTAATACAAATTGTGTTCTCTAAATCCCTTCAGTAATGTAGCTTATTAACACATCCAATCGTCTCAATCTATCCAGTAATGTAGCTTATTAACGCATCACATCCATTTCATTGCTGTATTAACACGGCAGTTTAAAAATTCTGATTGCATATCTAACTCTTGCAGATAAATTGGACAAAGGTATATATGGACACAACTGTGAAAAGAGACTTCCAAATGGGTTTAAATCAGTTTATGACCAGAGCTTAAAGCCATGAAAAATGACTTACTAATATCCTCTTAGGTGGCACGGGACAGTTTTTTTGATACAATTCATTGTAGCCAGGGGATGTGTGTCTTCAGAACTCTGTAACTAGAATTTCCTCCGTTCCCATTCAGCACAATTACCTTTAATTCATTCTTTATAAAGCCAATTACCAATTTCTGAAGAAAATTACTAGTCAAAACCTGTAAAATTTTCTACATACTGGTTTTTATGAGATTTTGACCCTTTCATATTTTGCTAATTTTTCATGATTTTTCAGCTTTTTAGACCTCCCCCAGCTAATTCCCTGCAAAGGGTTGACCTTCCATACCCTGTGCATGTTGCACTATCACATGTCAGAAACTTACCGGTGTATAGTTTACAATGTCCCATCCACCTACTTTTCGTGTTATTTTACCTCCCGTCTGTAACTTGCAATTTCACTGTGTAAAGTCAACACAACAGTCATAGCCGCAGGTTTTGCATTTTACTTCTGATTCTCATGTACCTAACATATGGGGTCTACATATTGCATGTCAATTTCAACAAGGGACATCCCTCTAACTAATGATAATTATTAAAAATCATTTCATGAATTTTAGCAACACTCATAAGCCTTCAAGTACAGCATCTCTCAATTTTACAAAAATATTGACGGTTACTTTATCCGAAACTGTCCCTTGCTACCTTAGAGTTTAGAGCTTACATAAATATACCATCCCTTAAACTGCAAGAGTGGCCAAAAAACACTAGAAAATCCTGAAATTGTTTAAAATTATAACAAAGAAATTACTCTCTCATTTTTGCTGTTTTATGAATAAGAATATTTGTATCAGCAATCTGATTGATACAGCATCTCCATTAAAAACTTTCAGTATGCTGTTTGCAGTTCTTGCACTAATACACTTTCCAAGTTCATGCAATGCTTTAGAAACTGAAAATATGTATGAAAATATTACACATGACACTCATTTTAAACTCAGTCGGTTTGGCCAAGATATAAGATTTCTTCCTGGTAATTAAAAATTCCAATTTTATCACAATTTACAGAGGAGAGACAAAAAAACAATCCCATAAACCATCTTACATGGTTCACTCTGGGGTCTTGTTTGTTTAGAGAGTCAATTGTGGCAGGGAACAGACACACAAGACACAAAAACCCTATCAATAACATGTCAATTCACGGAACTAATTTCAGTTGCATTGTCTTCATCCAATTGTGGCCACAAATAAACCATGTCCTGGCAGCTGACTATTCACATTGGAGCTCAAAACACCTCACGGACCCTGACCAAATAATATTTTTATATGTCTCCAGGTTAGTCCAAGGTGACTAATGATCTAGGTGTTGAAGTGGACTAACATCCCAAAAAATGGTACAATGATTTATCATTACCATATGTTGCAGTTGTTGAAGAAACCATAATAAAGTATCATTAAACTAAAAGTTAAAGAAGGATATCATAAACAGAGATATTATGGTCCCAGACAACGTAACAGGTAAACGCCTGAAAAGGAATGTTTACCGGTATTCTTCTGACAAATCAAATTTACTGCTGCACGTTTAAGATAAAATGCACAATGAAACTGGGGTCATCAATTCTTTGTGAATCCACTTTGAAAATTTGGAAATGGAGATTGTTTGCTATGCAACATTATATGCTACTGTAAGGATCAACCATTGTCGTATTTTCGATTTTTTTTTCTATTTGGCTTTTTGCAATATTCATCATATTATTACAACACTTTATTGTTTTGCCTTTTGCAACCATATGGTAAACCAGGCAGAGATATCATGTACATTTTATGATGTGGAAATGATTGTATCTGTTCTGTAACAGACAACATAAGAGGCGTATTTAATACCAACAAATAATAAATCATATTAATTATTAAAGTGACCGATCCCTGGTATAAAATTGTCCTTTCTAAATATCTTGCATCACAGGACAATGATCATTATACGCTTTTTATTAAAGTAGGGGAATCAAAAGCAAAGGTCAACAATGCATCTCTGACTTTCTATGAAAGCTATTTAAATTACAAGTTCATTTCAATGTTTGTTGTTTGGTTTAACCTAAAATGAAGTCTTTTTCTTCTTCCAGATTTGTTGACATTGTTATGTAAGAGAGTACACTCCGAGGTCAGATTAGGACAACGACTGTGAATTGCGTTTTTCTTTGTCTATATAAGACCAAAATCATATATTAGATCCTGCTGATGTCCAAGATGAAAAGAAAACTCCAACCCAATTAACCTGAGATGGAATGAAAACACAATAAAAAATATCAGAAAAATGGTGCAAAATAAACAAATCCATGTTCAAATCAATGATATACCAAGTAATATCAAGTGCTGAATACCTTGAATTCTAAAAAGTCAGGAACATGAATGATGAATGAATGATGTCAAATTTCACCCTGGAAAACTATTTCTCAGATTTTGGGAACGAATCAGGAAATCTGACAGATTGGTTGATGGATTCCCCGTTTAAAGTCTCTGACTTTGAAGCTCCAAATCTTCTCCGTGACAAAGGTTGGAGGATCTTCATGATCATTTTATTTGGGGCTGTCATATTTCTTGGTTTTATCGAGAACTTGATGGTTATTATTGTGATCACCATCAATAAAAGACTTCACACTGTCACAAATGTCTTCATTTCAACACTGTCATTCTCGGACATTATACTTTGTGCTTTTAATCTACCATTTCAGTTGCATTATGGGATAACTGATTACTGGTCATTTGGCCCAATTTTGTGCCAGATCATAATGCCAATGTTTGCTGTTCCAGTCTTTATGTCCACACTAGCAATGCTTATGATTGCTGTCGAAAGATACATTTTAATTGTGTTTCCATTTCGCAAAAAACTGACTATACAAATGGCTTTGGTGATAGTGTTTGTGATAATAGTTTTCTCTGTCGTGTGCTCTATTCCAATAATTCTCCATACAGAACACAGTCAGGAAATTATTGACCTTCGACCCTTCATACAGGACATCATCAAAAAAAGCTTTTGCATTGAAAACTGGAAGTTGAAAACAAGCCGAGCCTACACAATGTTTGTATTTGTGCTCCAGTTTTTCATACCCTACATAATTATTTCCGTTTTGTATTTCCAAATTTACAAAGTTCTGAAAAAACGTCCAATCAAACGAAAGGAAACTCGAAAAAATTACCAAACAACACGAATTTTGATCGCAATAACAACAACTTTCACAATCTCTTGGCTGCCATTCCAGATATTTAGCATAGTCTCATACTTCAACCCAAATATAAGCACCCATCTTGGACCTGCTTACAAATTGACCGACTTAATCTTGAAAATTATTGCAATGAGCTCATCTTGTGTTAATCCTTTCTTGTACGGCTGGCTGAATGATAAATTCCGCAAAGAATTTGGAACAATGTTGGGAAAAAGGATGATGAAGATGCAAGTGAGCCGCACTGGCTATTTTCGATCTTCAGGTTCGGGGGACTACAAAAGTGAGAGAAATTGTGCGACAGAAAACCTTTGAATTATGCTTCATCGCTCAAAATATCATGTGATAATGAAAACAAGTGATAAACAAGGTGTCAATTCTGTATTTTTTTCCATGCTTATCAAATAATATTAGTAATTAGATGTAGTCAAGTCAACAATAAATAAATCTTCAAAAATCAAAGACAATTGACACTGTTTCTTCCCTATATACTGCACTTGAAATGTTCATGCAACAATCAACTTTACCTGTATGAATTAATTCTAAAGGACTTTATTCAATAAGGCCCAATATCTGTCTGCTATTTTTAAAAAGCATACATATATTTTAATACATTTACAAAAATTTTTATTCATCTTTGCTCAATATTTGGGTTTCTAAACCGAATTCTAGTGAAAAAAGATGTTCCCAATATATAAATCAATAGATTTTAAAATATGAAAATTGGATATGATTTTAACTAACTTGTGGTTTACATGTAGTTTTCTCTTTTTATTTCAAACTTTCATAAATTAATCATACAGCGCTAGCAAATAGTCTCTTATCACAATGCAAACATATAAAACTATATTGAGCCGCTTCATGTTACAACCATCAATTATGATAGTTCTTTGCTTTTGCAAACATTATTCCCACAGGAAAACTTTTTTTTCAAATAAAGCATCATTTTACTATGTCGTGACAATATATATTTACAGTAACTGAGATAGAACTCTAAAACTTCCAATAACAGTACACAACTGGGAATTTGAGTTTGTGTATTATCCGATTTCACTTTCTATCCTTATCAACATCGTTTCATCACTTCCGTTCCATTGTTCTCTTAACTGTTGCTAACGCCCAGGATATTTCTGATTTCTCTTGAAATTTTGTCTATGCATTATAGATAAACCTGCAGCAGCCAAACATTAAGCAGTAAAATTATTGCATGTATAATTCAAACTCAAATCATTGAAATAAAATATAACTTCATTTAATATTTAGTACGTCATTGTAGGTTTTTCTACTGGATTCTTCTTTTTAATATTTTGAGTTCCTGCAATAATGGTAAATAAGTTATAATTTGTACTCACTATGTTTGATAAGATTATTGTAAAAGATTATCTGCTGTAGTCTCAAACCATAATGATCAAATTGTTTCCAAATTCTGAACGAAACCAAAATTTTACAATTCACATGCATTTTCTTGAAGATTTCTTAACTTTTTTTTTCAAACATTCTCAACCATTTTCAAACTTAAAAAAAACCCTGAAAGCACTGGTGTTGAAAGCAATTTTAGAGATATTACATTGGTCCCGGCTGCCAATTATCTCCACAAATCACATGGATTGTAGAACTATACAACAGGTTGAGGAATTTAATGTGGACATATCTGTCATTATCTCATGCTATAGCAATTTATAATCACAAGGCTCTGTCGATTAAGATCATTGCCCATCTCCAAGTGATTAACTAATAATTCAATGCTCAAACACAATTTGTCATAATTTCTTTACTTATAGTGATGGTATTGATAAGAAAAATGAATTATAAGGATAGCTACCAAATTTATATTCTACCAAGCTGGTGTGGGTATTGAAATGGTAATGCATGCAGTTCTATACATATTTTAGTTCAGTGTCCATGTATTTGTAGTTCTTATCAGTTTTCAGTAATAATATTAAATCAAAAGCGCTGGATGGTCTTGGTCATTTTTAGACTGTATAGATCTCCTAAAGAAGAAGACCTTGATTTATATATATAAGGAAGTAGGAAAATATTAAACATTTATTTTAAAGCTTCTATATAGAATTTTCTTTATAAAATAAAGTTTTTAGCTTAATTAGCACATCATTTCTAAAAATTTAAGGTAGATCTGATGGTTAATTTGTTGACTACCCAGCCTCCTTAATACCTAAGAATATATTAAGCAGATCACGTCATTCATACATGCATCTTAACATTGAATTGCAGGGAAATATTTAAAAGCTTTTTTTTTTTTTTTAAAGTATATTCAATCTGCAACTCTGTATGCATGTCACCTTGGCAGGACAGATGTCAGATAAACATGCCTTTAAGGTCAAGATCTAGTAAATGATTTCAGAGTGTCCTTTTGGTGTTATATATGCATTATGATGTCATAATTGATTTGATATTACGTTTTCCCGTACTTTATCACTGTAAGGGAATTATATAAAAAATGAACATTTTCTTTGACATTCCATTTGAAATCCTATAAAATTTAATCCAGATAGCTATGTTCAATTTATTACCATTTTAAATAAGAGGTCAAGAACATTCTAAATGCCGTTTTAAGAAAAACTGTAGGCATTCTGGACATATGTCATTCCTCAAAAGTGGAAAAAACTCCAAGATTTGTGGCTGGTTTTCTTCATATTTCATTGAAAATGATGGTTTAAAACGAGATCTTTCATCATGTTTATTTTAAAATTAAGCCCCGGCACACCTTATAAAAGCAAGCTATTGTTATAAAGCATCATTGAGAGAATTCATATCTCAAAGAACTAGATAGGACATATATTGACGTAATGCCCCCAATTTTTCTACAAAATAAAGTGCACGCACATAAACAAATTTCATATTCTTTATAAAGTTGATAACAAGTACTAACTATAAAACCTGTTTGATTTTTTTCACATGTGTTGCTAGTATGAAATTAGATGGACGAAATGCATGCCTATTCCTGGAAAACGTCCAGCAAATCAGTATTTTCAACTTTCTTACGTTCTAAAAAATATGAACGACTAAAAATACCACAACAATATTTCGTCTGTAATAAGCAGTATATATGTACTTTCTTTGTTTAAAAATTTTTCGTGGTATTCTTTGTCGCTCATGTTCAAATAACCAAAAATAGGGAAAAAATCGTTTGAAAAATTATAATGTCTGAATTGATCCGCGTAACTTTTTCCGGAACCAGAAACTTTGTGACGGTGAAGCAAGTTTGGTAAGCGTAAGTTATTTATTTAGTTTGTAGTTACATAAGTGTGTTTTCACAAAATTATCAACAATGCTACTTTGTAATATGATTCTATTTAGGTTTTCCCCTTTAACAGTGTTTAAAGTATGAATTTAATGTAAACAACACACTATTGTATAACTTTGACTGAGACGTAACGTTCCTATACAGTCTGCTTAAAATTACTACCGATGATATTCTTATTTAAACAGTTAAAATTCATTAATTTAGAAGAAATATTATTTAAAATATCCATAAGTATTAATACATGTACTAGATTGTGTTTCATTAATGGATCATGAGAAAATTCAGTGTACACCAAAACGCATTCATTTTACCAGAGACATAAGTTATTTATGTCTCTGATTTTACAGACGATTTTTGCCTGAGCACGTCGGTATAGAAGTACATTGAAATTGTGCACAAATGCCATGTAGTACTTACACATGTAGTAGCTCTAAATTTTGTAAGTACTAGTTGTTTTTTTTTTAATCTTTAAAACATTTTTCAATGCTAAATTACGATTGTACTGATGAAAACCCAAATTCATCTTCCAACCCATCGAAATCTGTTTTTAGAACACGGGAAACCCCAATTTGTTGACATTACATAATCAGAGGAAGCGGTCAGTAACTTTGTTTGGAATATTTGCATTAAGGTGAAATGCTACAGAAAAATTATCTTATGGACCGTTACTCGTAAGAGTATCATTTCTGAAATATGATTATGTTTTTCAAATGCTCTTAAATTATTTTATATGATTGTTTTGGTATTTCAGAGAAAGTGGAAAATATGTTTGTAGAGAAAAAATATTTAGTGTGAATAAATGCATGAAATTAATATCTAATAAATTATTTCCAGTATTATAAATAAGAAATCTTATTTTCTTAATGAAAACTATTTATGAAAAAAAATCAAAAATCTTTTGTTTATTTTTTTCCAACCTATAAATAAATGTTTAAGGTACATGTACCTCATTACACCACCACATATACCTTTTAATGACACAAAATGGGGATTTAAATGTTTTGTTATTAAAATTGTATTAATCGTTTTTGGTAGAATATCATCATAGCACGGGGGTAAGTTTTGCATTATGTAAAAAAGTATTATTATGTTGCAGAAGAGTAGACAGGGAACCCTTGTTAAAGCCATGGTAAAAATGAGGTATTGTTGAAAAAGAGAAGCATTTATTCAGAGAAAGATGGGTCATCTCACATCCTAAATGATTTCCCAGGCAGATTACACTTGGCGTCTATCATTTGAAACAAGCACCATTGTATGCAATAAAGCACATGGATAATAAAATAAAATAAGACAATGTGTGCTTGCACTAAAATCTAGGGTTGTTGTCTTAAAGGGATATATATAATATGATATATACCTAGATGTCATATCTGTACATAAAGATTTGTTAATATCTAATCAATACTAGCTAATCGTTTTGATTTTTTTTTTTAGATACAATGTATTTTATTTTAAGAAATTTTGTATCTAAAAATATTTAAGGATTGCCTGTTTTTATGAAAACATATAGATACATGCATATATTTGAATATATGCGTTGATGATCATTACAGTTTTCCTGTTGGGAACAAATGATTTTATCACATGTGTATATATATGTATATATTATAGATAACTGTACTTTTGGTTTTTATGATTCTCACATGACTTTAAAGATATCCTTGATGATTGTAATGTTGTTGCTAATGATTTATTTGGTAAATTATTGAGATTAGGGCTGTCACGGTTCCAAAATTTTTCGGGTCAGGTCGGGTCGTAAAATTTTCGCTTCAATTTGCGGGTTTTTGGTTCTTCTTTCAAATAAAGTATGTTTCGAGTTGCAGGTAATGCAAACCGTGTGTTCTGTTTTCTGTAACCACTCAGATTTTCCCACATTATTTTGCATGGATTCGACTCCTGACTTTTTTTCATTCAATCTCACTTCTAATAAATCCAGGAAATTCTTATCCTAAACATTTCCATAAACAAATGTTGAAAACATATTCGTTGTCTGAATCGTAAGCTGCCATCTCATTGAACTAGTATTTCCCCATTATTCACAGGTAAATTGCGTGATATTTTCATTTACGATGAGTGAATAATCATCGGTATACAACACTAGTTGTATACAAGTCAATGTTTATTACAAACAATGTCCGGAAAAACAGAACCGAAACCGAACAGAACAAATTGTTCCACGATTTTCGTTTATTTCAGTGGCCCGTGACAGCCCTAATTGAGATAGAATTCGGTATTTGTCACACGTACTTTATGCAATTGCACCAATATTTAAGACATTTGCAGTTTTAAACTGATATGCGTGCAATCTGATTATTTGAAAACATTAAAGATTTTTTGATTTGAAAAATTGATTATTTTCATAGAATCAATAATGTTTTTCTAATATGTATCGGGTGTATTGTAAATGTATCTGTAAATGTTTTATAGTCATAAACACCATTGATCTGGTGTTGAAACTTTTGAAATGTGGTAGATAATAGATAGATAATATATATGAAAAATGCTGAATATAAAATTAGCATTGGCATAGTTGCTATGAAAGTATAGCAAAGACATAACGATTCATGTACATGTAAATGTAGACAAATAATTTTATGGTTGTATTTCTGTAACATTGTGTATTGCGTTGTGATAGAACCATTTTAACGGGACCTTGGATTGTCGGTAGGATGTAACTATCTTTTTCTTTCATCAAAACAAGTTAAAAATGACACTGGTTTCAACTGAAATATACACAGATTGCGTAGTCTTAGTTCCAAAGCCAGCCAAATCTTGTTGATTTCAAAGTGCCATGGCTAAGTGGCCAGCAATGAAATATACAGGCCTACGTCACATTGCTGTTTGACACAACTATACAAAGTCCAAGCTCCTGTTAAAATGGTTCTATTTGTGTCTTTATTCACTAGTACAAACTGAGTGAAATTGGACTTGAAATACCATGTATTTTGCCTGTTGCTAAGGAATTTCATTGTTACTATGGAAACACTTAATAAAACATTAAGTAAAATTTTGAATAATATCTTATATTACCAGATGGAATACCAAGTTTTAGTATTAGGAACTTATAGGTTTAAAATGAAAATTATTGGTTTTCTTGTACCAATTTTAGACTGAAGTCTTTGTCATGTTTAATGTGTTGCTAGGCAACTATACTGGAGGGTTACCAAGGAAAATCTATTCTCATATTTAGTGTTGAGGTCAATACCACTCATGGCAGAAAAATTAATGGATTTGCAGAGGGGGCCAAATATGACCCCTATCATATCTAGTTCTTTCAGAAATATGTAGGCTCCTTTCACTTACTAGATCTTGAGCTTAAAGGGAAGAGTGAGAGAATTACCGTATCTGCTGCAATATTCAAATGGATTCTGATTTAGTTAGATTTGTTGGCATATTTATTGTATTGTACTAATTATTATTACCGTATTATTGACCTTCGTATCCCAAGAAAAATCACACTATGAATGAAAGTAATAACAATCAGTAAGGTAAAATGTGAACAAGCTTATATAAACATAGAAATAGTTTACCTGGATCAATACATTTGATGGGCACTGTTGATTCTAACCAAAATGTTCTCTTATTTTTTAGAATAAAAGCTATATGAGTTTAGGTAAGGAAAATATTTGTTTCTGACCTGCATGCAATATGTTTTATAAACTCTAGTGCACTTGTGCCAGTGTTTGCATTAGTGCATCAGCAGATAGAATTGTTGTATTACCGGTATGCAGTACAAGTTCTCAAACTGACACATGGACACATGGAAGACAAAGATCCAATCCAATTAATACACACATCTCTTAATCAATGCCAATATCACAAGCTAATTAGCTAAAAAAAAAAAAACAATTTGATCTTAATTGATGATAAAAATCAGATTGTTGAGTTATGTGTAGATAAAAAGCCAGCTTGGTCTAATGTGTGGTTGTCAGCTTTGTTTGGCCTTTAGGAGTTCGAAGAAAACTCTCAGCCTGTCAAACACATGCGGCATTGAATTACTTCCCAGTCGACACCCTTATAATAATTACATATTTATATACTACTTAACCAAGGCACACCAGATCCCATGTCTTTCAAAATATGCCACTCACAGAATTGCATCTAAAACTTGTCCAATGTTTTGCTTCAGTGTGTATTTGCAGGGATTCATAAACATAAAATTCTCAACTTAAACTCTTATGTTCTAAACAAAGTCAAGATCTGTCCAACGTGAACATTGTATTCAAGTGCACAATATTGGTGGAGCTCAATGAATGTCATGGAATTACGACTGGAGAGACAATAATAAACATGTAACAACTTTTAATGCAGCAATATAATCAAACTTGATACTGGACCTACAAATTAACCTGCCTCAGATTATATAATGTATGATGAACAGTTTTGGTTTCAACTGAATCATTAACAGATAGACAGTTTATCAAAATACCTATTATAGATCTTGTTAGCAGTTTTGTTGATATAGGGAGACAGTTCCCTATTAATCACGTATAATTCTACCCTGTTGATATTATGTCTCAAAGTGTTTCCAAATGTCCTGCAAGCTGCCAGAAACTGTTAATATAATTGCTTGAGCTGTCAGACTCCTTATTTCATTGTCTAGCATTGTACAAGAATATCTTCTGGCCAAGTCAATAAAAGCAGCAGACTAGGGGTTCATCTAGATTTCATTAAACTGCTTTAGCTGAGATGATGTGCTGCGATGTGCTGTAATGTCTGAAGTCATTGGCTGGACAGTTCAAGAGCATAGACTCTCCATTACACTCACTGGCCCACAATCAAACTTGGTTTGGAAGGGAGGAAATATTTGTGAAGTTATAAACTGTGCCCCTATTGATTCTCATTTCCTCTTGGATCCCTTAATGTTTTTGATTTGGTGAAAAAATGATAATGTAAATATTGTGTAAAAACTATTTTAAAAAAATAACCAAAAAAAAATTGGTAAAACCAAATACTTTATGAACAATGTTCAATGAACATGCTCTCTCTCTCTATATATATATGATGTTCTGTCATTGGTCACCTTTTTAGCATTTTTGTAAAGCAACAACTTAATTGTGTTAATTATACAGTTATTTACTCAGGACTTCAATTAGGGTTTAAAGTTCAAAGTGCCTGATTTTGTCCTACCGATTATTGTAAAGCATTTTTTAATACATGTATTCTATAAGTTACTCAGTGAAAACCATGATCATCTTTGCGACCATAAAAAGAACATTTAAATGAAAACGATTTTTAATGAACTGTATTTGGAGAGGACCATTATGTTTTACTCAGAAAGAAAGAAAACATTTTCAGATTGAAAAAATACCAGTATATGACTAACAAGGACCATATCTAGTTATTAGCTTTGTCCTTGACCTAATTAAGTTTTCACCTTTAACAAAAGGCACTCTTTGGGTGAAGTAAGCCATATAAGCCAAACAGGTAACGGGTGAGAGAAAATAAGGGACCGGTCCACTGTAACCTTGACATCTGACCTAAAATCTTGGTTCAAAGGTTAAGGTCACTACATACCATTTACCTGTCAGCACATTATAGGTTAGGTTTAAACCACATAAGGGCCAAGGGGATATGCTTTAGACAAGGATTAACAAAGAGATCTGCTACAACTTTGACCTTTGACTTAGAAAATTAATTGCTTTATATGTTTTTGCATACCCTTAAACCAAAAGCACGCAATCCAATTAAGGAGTGTTGGAACTAAAATCATTATGCACTTGGCTATAATTGCCCATATATTTCATTATATCGGTAATCCCGAAGGGTATTAAATGAGGATTAAAGAAATATAAAGTAACTAAGCAAGGGGATTATTGTATCCACACAAAGGATAAAACTCTTGTGGCTAATTAACAATCAAACGATGATTTGTGATTATATGTACTTTACTTGAATAAGTAGGTGACATCGATGTGCTAATAAATTAAACAAGATTGTACAGTACTGGGATACAAATCATAAGGCCTAAGACCTCAATGGTTACCTGAGCATAAAAACAAACACTAACCAAAAAAAGGCATGAGTACTTCACCATCAAACAAAGTTACATGACCTATCAAACTAATGAAACAATTCATAAATATTTGTTGGAAAAAGCCAAACACACTTTCCAAGTTGATAGTCTCTGTGATAACAATTAATTTAAAATTTGTTTGACTATATATACCGTATGTGAAAAGTTCATCTCCATGTTTGATCCCTACGGTGTCAAATCAAAGACTTATTCTAAAATGTGTGACCAATCAGTGACTTGGCTTGAAGGGACTGAACCACACGGTCGTCAAATTACATGTTCATTATGCTGAATGGTATACATGATTAGGCTTTTGACACAACTTTGTTTCATTGACTATATCAAGTATAAAAAATCAAATTAAAATCGCATTATCAGGATTAATCAAACACTTTGTTGGTGTCACCAAGGAATCTCCCATCAGTTCTCTCCCCATGCAATCTCTTCTGAGTGACGTTGTGTACTCAAAACATGTGAAACCAGCAACATGATAAATACACCTACAAAGTTTAACACATACTTAGAATATTGTCACCTACCTGTAACAGTAATCTATCGATGTCATTGTGTGTAAGATTCTGAGAACTATGATACTGTGAGTAAATTTGTCAACTACCAACGAGAGCTTCCTATCTATGCTGGTTCTCATTTTTCAGAAAGCTAAATATACTGTATCTGGGCTTCAAAATAAGCGTTACAGATGCAGATATATACTTAAAAAGACTCATTTATAGATATACGCCAAATACATTATCCTATACCTGATATAAGCACGTGGCTATATTCACCCTTCACATAGCCCACCTAGAATGAATGACACATGTGTAGTATTCTTTATATGATGTGATATGTATCATATCATGTACATTACATATGCTATGTTAATAATATAATACATTATACATGTACTAATCAGAGTATTTTACAAATTTTTCAAATCTTGCCACTTCTATCAAATACCTTCAAAAAGCAGGTCTGATTAAAAAGGTTCTAATATGGACAGCAAGAAGTCTACACATTTCAACCATAACTAATATTATAAATTATTTTATATGTTAATTAATAAGTCAAGTTATAAGTTAAAAATATACAGACCAGATCATTATCATACACTGGAATGTGATCTCCATTGACTAGAGACTTACTGATCAAGGGTTATAGCTGGGGCAAATAGACGGGTCGATATTAAATAAAATCAAATTCTACCTCCAGAACTTGAAGAAAATGTCAATTAAGGCATCACCTCTGTATCATTTTAAATGTGGAGAGATCATCATTTTACACTATTGAATGTGAAACATTTCCTCTAGAGTTATGATATGGATGAATTACAAAATGTTCAGCACGAATACAATGATCTTGAAGTGGATTCACACATTAATCTATACACAGCTGACTTTGCTACACACTTTATAAATACAAAATGAAATAAATAGTACATTAAACAAGAGCACACTTTCGACTTTTCAGGGTTATTTGTGCTATTATTCATAATGATAGGATCTTATCATGCTGCCTCTAGTCTTAGTTTTCGTTGCTACATAATTGCAAGTGCCTTGTCATTCTGATGAAAAGAGAGAAATCAGGACAGCTAGAATAGTTTATGCAACACAGTTTGAGAATTTGAAAACAGACAATTCAAATCACTGACTAATTAAGGAATCCAAAATGATAAATCCAATTCTAAGCACCTGGCCTTAGAGAGATAACAGAACTCTTTACTTGTAAAGGACTGGTAAAATAGTATTGTGAAATGCCAAAACGAAAAATAGAAATGATTTTATGAATGTATATTTGAGTCAGGAAAAGACACAGTGTGAAACATCAATTTATGATTGCCAGTTTTTTAAAAATCCCTTTTTACAGAAATGACAAACTATTCACCAGATTCAAGTGTTCCTCTAAAAGAAATAATCACTCGATGTTGTCTTGGAAACATTCCAAGTTTCACCACAAGACATGACAAAATAATGTGATATGTCATTAAATATTAAACATAATGCATTCATTGCAGGAATAACATGTCAGAGAGCATTTACTATGTAACTTGGTTCCTAGTACGATAGCTATAGACAAGATCCCACTATCATTCTACAGGGCAGGAGACATCAATTATCAGCCTAAATGCCATTTCTTGAAATATCCACTAATTGGTTTATTCACAATTCGAAATTCTAATATTGAGAATATCAGCCCACTCGGCTAGAAGTAGGCCAAAATCTGTCAGCAAAACTTGGATAAAGTTGCTTGTATTTATATTTACCCGGTATATTTTTTTCCCTAAAACATCATAAGAGGACTAAGACCAAGATATAAATTGAGATAAACTTAGGAGTCACCCTTTACAGAACTAAACCTTTTTCCAATTCGGATTTTTCTCTCTCAAAAGTCCTTTGACACTCAGAATTTTAAAATAATGTCTGACAGATAAGAATCACCACAAAAACAACTCATCATTCAAAAGAATGAAATCGTCAGTTGAATGACAAACTAATGGCTGTTGTGGAAAATTTCATGCTCCAGCAAATTTTTTCTGTCAATGAAAACGCTGCAGTGCTCCACTTCCTAGACAATTTTTCAAATTATCTTTTACTTCAATTCAACACTGATTTCTCTGTCAATAAAGAAAGCCAAGACACAGAGAACTGAAGTAAAATCAATAGTTATTAATGTTGTCTTCTATTCTTCTTTATACATCTCACACAGGATGAATTTCGAAAGACCTTTGATACAAAAACCAAAGTAAGATGAACTTCAACTTAACTTCAGACCTTGGTCAACTCTTTTCATCCAACTGGGGAGTAAATTTTGCATTAGAGATGACTTTGCTATAAATCTGAATTATCTGCAGTTAATATTAGAAAAAAACCCACAATAAACCAAAGATTACAGAGCTCCCCAAGATGAGGCATTGCTTTGTGTGGCCAACATCATAGTACATGTACATGTATATCCAAATCATAAAGTATACATATAATGCTGTAATATAATACTAGATTATAGTACCGTATTATCGTATTATCTTAATATACAATACGGAATCTTCAATGTGACTATTTGAATTCAAATCCTAGAAATATTATATTACCTGTTTAAATACTATATTGGTACTAGACCAGTAATGGGTTAAAATTGATGGTTTGCTCATCAAATTTTATTCATATCTGAATATTTCTGCATAAAATTTAATAGTGTAAATGGTTGACTCCTCATCTTTCTTTCTGTAAAGTTATTTTAACATCATAAAACATAGTACAACTATTTCAAGTTCTCCTTAGAACACCCCGTTTTTGCTGATTTATGATTGGACCAGTTATCGGCTACATGATTATAACACAAAATAATTCAAATATTTAATGAATTTATTAATTCATTCATAGATAAATAAATACATTTACATTACGTCATTCCCCCACTGCTGAAAGTGAAAGTATGTAAACTAACAAGTAAAATGATCATTTCTACTTATATATTTATCACATATCCTTATATGTTATGCAGGAAATAATCCTTTCTTTACTCGTAGCAGACGATTGAGATATCGTTAGCAAGTAATTACTATAATATAGCTGAAAAATAAGCATTTAGATAAAGGTTCACATCCAAAACTAGTTCTATGCTACATATTCATAAAAACATCAACCATTCAATTCTCGTGGTTTTTTGGTTTGTTTGTTTTTTTGAGGGGAGGTTCTTTTTTTATGCATCTTTTTCTAGTATGGTATCTTTGATATTAAAGATAGGCTCCATAATGAAAAGCTAGTCTTATCTTACATATCCATTGGTACAAGAACAATGCAAGTATGAATGGGTTAACACCAATATTCACTTCAATATGTTACCAGCTCAAAGACACTAACCACATTTTAAATTGCTTTAAACACTTTAACCTGCCTGAGCATCCATGAAAACAAGCTCTGCATCTGAAACTTACTATCTCTGTATTTCATGAACATAGTAACATCAAACATTCATTGGACAGGTGATGTACCTGGTAATAACTTAGATATGGGCATCACAATGCAAACCTGCTCCAAAATACATGTATTAAACTTCCTCCAGCATCCAAAACCTATGGTTAGGATTCAGCCTCCAAGTCTGGCAAGTGCATCAATATCACAAGATGCATCTACCATCAAAGGTGAAGACATGACCAGTATGTTGGATATGGTCATCACATAGCACCTGCTTCATAAACTCTATCCTCTTTTAGCAGATTAATACAGCATCCAAGTCATAAAGTCTTTTAACTATCCCAAGATGCACCTTCCATGCAAGTTTGGTAAAGATGGGACCAGTTATAACTTAGATACGGAGCCTGCTCAATACATTTCAACCAGAATCTGACAACATCAAGGAGGGTAAAACATAAGCTCACCCGTCCTTGTTTTGACTGCTTAATATACCCTATTTAATGATCATCACATGAAATGGATAACAATCCAAAAGTTTCTGAATTTCAATAAGCACTTGATCAATACACTAAAATAGATTAATGAAACTGCAACTTTCTTTTCTACCCAAACCATTGTAATAAAATAGTACTAGTAATAAACTTTCCCTTGACAGTTACAACATTAAAGGTAAAAGGGTAAAGGTAAGGGTTTATAGTCTTGCTCACTAAGTAAATTGCCCACATGGTGAGGCCTGTACAATCCATAGCAACCTCAACTCCTTGGGGAGCATACAAGCAGAGCTGCTAAATAATGGTACTAATGGTTTTCAATTCACAAAGCCAGCTCATCTCATGTGCCAGGTACCCAATTTAACCCCTGGGTGGAGAGAGTGCACAAGTAGAGTAAAGTAACTTGCTCAAGGATCAATGATAATGCAATATCAACTGACTGGACTTGAACCTGGGACTAAACCAAGTCCAAATCAGTATACGCAATCAACTGCACCAACATCTCTAATATAGTACCGGTATACAATAGCATGTTCTTGTTTGACCCAAGACATTTAGCAATCTTCAAAAAGTAACATAGGAAGAGAAGTTGATGTCAACTTGACATATATAGGTAGAAATTGCTACTTTAAAAACAGCAACAATAAACTTTAGGTAAAGGAGACAATTTTCTCAAATACTTTGACTGCAGAATTAGTGTACGATAATTGCTTACACATACCTCATGCCTTCACCCTTTTTAAAGCACACAGAGATAACAAATACTATCAAGATGTAAACACATCTTGGCAAGATAGTTAGCATTCTTTGTTGGTTTTTTACATTTCATGATAATGCACAATGCACAAGATTTTCTTTAATGACCAAAAAATCTGTTACCATTATTGATCTGCTGCTAACAATGGTAACATAATGCAATTAGTTTGACCGCATTTTTTTTTTATATTGACATCTAATTCTTAAGTACAGATTAAGGTCACAGTATGCCGATCATTTTTTATATTAAAATCTAAGTTAAATCATGAAAGTAGCCTATTTTTACAGTAGAGGGTAGTAAAAGCACAGATACTGATTACTGACCTTGGGCTCTGGTATCCGGGCGAGCTCCGCTAAGTTGTGGCACAGCTTGACATGTTTGAAATGGAAAGGATTATTCCTGGCTTCCTCAAAAGACCTCATTATCTTATCGCTCATCCACTCCACCTACAGAACAATTCATTTTTTTTTCTAAACCAAATGCTGTGAAATATATTTACAATCTTGCCCCATTTTGAAATCACTTTAGTTTCTCACTCACATCCTTAAAAAGATGAGTGCATAAATTTGAGGTTAGACCCCCGATTTGAGGCTTAAAATTACATGTACATGAAAGTTTTTGACAATGGGGCTCATTCTCATTTCAAATTTTACAAAAATGAATATGGCAATCACATTTCATGAAAAAAAAGACACTGAGCAATGTTAATTCTTATAATATGATTAATCAAAAAAAGAAATAAAAGTATGATCATGTTTTACCTGAGATTTTGCAAATTCTACCACATTGAAGCTGACATTGTTGAGCAGGGCAAGAGAGTAAGGAGAGAGGCCCGACTCAGCATTCCTCCACATCTGATCCTAGAAGTATCAACAATTGACTTGAGATCAAGATTTCAATTGTACTGTGCATCTCTGCATTGCTAGGATTCATTATACTAAAGAGTAAGGCCACAGATATACCAGTTGTGACCAAGCTTTTATTTCCAAATTTCATAAACAATTAATACAATAAGAATTTTTAAAGTACATGTACATGTATAATTTTTTTTCAAATATCTTTTAATCTTTGGGCGCATCCAGTAAGCAAATGAATGGACATGAGTATACACTAGACATAATTGTGTCATACCCTTGTTTGTTTGACATGAATGAACATGAATGTACCATAGTGGCGATACATGTACCATACACTTGTTAATTTGTTTCTTACCAACAGCTGAGCCAGCTCCAGCATACGACCAGCTGTATCCACGGCAACCAACACATTCCCATCATTCCTCATTGTCTGCAGAATTGTTGCTGATAGATATTAAACAGAAATCAAATAAAAATCATATTGCATGTACAATGTACATGTATTTACAGTTTTGATTTTAATTTACATAAATTCTGTTGAAATTTTTATTTTGGTTCAAAACAGATATTATATGTTTATTTATAACTTCATGCATATGTATAATTCCTATCCAGATTCAACTTAAAAAAAAGAAAACAGGTCAAAATTTGGGTCTTCCAAAAGAGGCTAACATTTTGGTCTACTAGAAGCACTACCTGCATTGCTCTAAAGACTGTGCATTATAATATATATCAACAATATTAATACATGCACATTTTTGTCCATTCTTACTTAACAACTGTTCGTCTCTTGCTCTGCGCCTGGACTGGACATATGTAGCATTGAAAGCATCCGTAATCATTAGAGAAGGCCTGGAAATATTCTCCAACACACAGCCATTCAAATGTCTAAAACAAAAGCAGTTTAGTTCAGAAGATAACATGCATGTAAAGGAGGATAACTCATATTCACTGACCTGAACTAAGCATATGTTTGCTTGAATACTGATTTTTGTAGACAAACTTACCTTTCTTTTTTGTGATTATAATCTACAGCATAGACAATTTCTTCTTCGCCATCTTTAATGATTTTCCAGATTGTACCTCCAAGCATGTGACCAGCAGGTAGAGGAGTTATTTGTAAACCATGTCCCTTGCCTATATGAAACAAAAATACTGACCTTTAAACTTCTCTCAAATGTTCTTTGAAACTTTGTTTCAAAAGGCAACAACCTTGTGTAAAGTATGTCGTAAGTGCAAGAAGTACAAGTTCAGTACCCAATTATAATTATAGGTGCATACCTTTTAAATTGATTGTTTGTGAGTACTTGAGTTGTACTATCTTATCAAATGCAACATCCACATCATCAAGAGTAAACACATTGAAGTCTTCTGTATTGTGGCGAGACTAGAGATGGAGAAAACATATAATTTAAGTTCAAAATAGATTGTGAATACATATACATACATGTATATGTATTCACATATTGTGGATATGTATTTTTGTAAGATTGTGAATACGTATACATACATGTATATGTATTCACAATCTATTTTGAACTTAAATTATATACTATTTATATACAGGTATATAAATAGTATGTAAAATTTCATTAAAAAAGACTTCAGTAACATAAAAACAGCACATAACTTAAAATGTCATTTTGTTCATGAAACAATACACACCTGATATAAATCATACATAAACATCTGTCCCATTTTATATACAGGAATAGTGGCATAAATGGGACAGTTCAAAATGCCTTTCCCTATAAGGTATGGTAGAGCACCCAAGTGAATGTGATCAGGATATGTCAGGAGAATGGCATCGATCTGATGAGCATGCCTGTAAATATGAAAATAAAACTTATTTAATTACACACAGGCTGAGAATGTAAGAGTTCACAAAAAATATATTATAGTTCCATCATTTGCATAAGATTTTTAGCTTCCTTCTCTTCAGGAATTATCACTTGAAAATGATTTTCTTTAATACCAAAATCACAATGAGTCTAAATTAAGACTTATATTTTTCTATTTAATATATATATATTTTTTATTGGAAGGGTGGGGGTGGAGAGATCTGCAATTCTGGCAAAAGGAGTTTAAGGTCTGAGAGGGCTCAAAGTAGGCTTTTGGACAAAGTCGCCAAATGGCGACTTACTTTGAATTTAACTCGCCATTTTCAAATTCAGGTTGCCAGTAGTAAAACATAATGTAGCATTAAGATATCTGCATATTTTCTATCATTTAATATACTGTAGAAAATAATAAAAGAATTGTATTGTTGAAAAGGTTTTATTTATTGCACGTTTCACATATCTGGCAAAAAAAAATAATTTCCATCCATCCAATCATATTGGTCAAAAATGACACGTCATACTCATCATTATATTTTCTAGCTCTTGAAGTTTTCTTTTATACTGATTCTTGGGAGACACCTTAACCAAATTTCCAAAATTGTACATTGTTTTGAGTGGATACATAAAACGATAATCTCGTATGAAATTCTTTCACATCGGCGTAACAATATAATTTTACTTTCTTGTTATGTTGAAGTCTCACAAACATTACTAAACATGTTTCTCTCATGCAGTTTTGTATTTAAAACTTCTATTGGACGAAGTCTCTTTTTTTGTATAATACTAATGTAGGACTGCAGAGACAAACCACTTTAAATAGTCTGCCATTTTCTTTATTTTGAAAGATTTTTTAACCCTGTGTAAAATTTTAAAATATGAACCGGGGAGGGGGGGATATTTTTGGTCGCCATTTGGCGACTGACTTTAAATTTAAGTCGCAAAACCTGAATTTAAGTCGCAAATGCGACCAATTTAGTCACAACTTTGAGCCCTGACTGATATGGACCTTTATTGGCTGCATGAAAATCATTGGATGGAAAAGTCTCATTTCCGTATAGAAAAACCATTAAGAACCATTAAATCTGCAATGCTGTGATTCAGATATGCATTGTGTACCTTTTAATCTCCTTGATGAACTCCATGCTAAAATCCTCATCCCAACCACAATCCAAGAGGAATCTGAATTCATCCACCTGTAGCATGTAGCAGGGAGGCGACTCATTGTGAGCACCCGAGAATGGCTGAAGTTTTATAATGGACGTCATACTGCTAAATTTTATTGCTGTCTGCACATTCCTAAAACTGCAGATATAAACACATTTTTTTTTACATTCATACACTATATTCCATACATTCAACAGACATTTCAATGCACTTTTTACACTGTACTTAATTCATACAATTTCAACTGGAGACTCTGAGAATTTTGCTTTTAACTTTTTTTTTTAAGCAACTAAATCCAATAAAATTCAATGTTTATTCAATTGAATATATTTTAGGAAATATATTTTTTGCTTAAAAGTGTTCAAAAGCAGCAATGTTTAGGGTTTCTTTTGGAATGGTCCATTGTATAAAAATGATTGGTAATTATCTTGCGATTTTTTGTATATTTCTGATAATTAACATTTATGTGAAAAACTGCATGCATATAAATAGTTTTATCAAGTTATTCTGAATAGCTTTATCAAGCTATATAGCTTTTTAAAGCTATATAGCTAAACCAAGAGATTGTGCTGGACCTGGTAACAAACACATGATCTGTTAAATTGTTGGCCACTACAAAGCTTTACATCAAAGCACATGAAATTGCATAGATACTAAATGTTAGTGTTATCCTGATATACCCCTTCTAATATTTCTTTCTTTATCAGGTTTAATAAATAATTTTTGGAATCAGTTTCTCATATCACATACATTTGAATTTAACATTTATTCTTGGCATTTTAATCATAGTATCAACAGCTGCTGTGTTAGAGTTACTATTCAAATAACGAATTTCTTGTCTATCAATTGATACAGACAATGATATTGCCATAAAATGTTTCAGTAACAACTTTGTTCAGATTTTTGGTCATGTACTGTTATCATCTGATCGTGGTTATTATCCGTGGTTTTCAGCTTTTAATTTAAACTAAGACATATTCTTCAATTAAATATTATTGTGACATCTTTGTATAAATTCCTATATGAAACATTAACGCCTTACATCTGTCTTTTTGCATGTCAATAAACAAATGATTATCTCCCGCCGGGTTTCACGTTTTCTGCAGACTCCATTTTAACAAGGGCGGTAACTTTATAAACTTCCGGTGAACTTTGCCACTTGAGAAGAAGATGAAAACAAGCTCGCCATCTCCTGTTTTATCAAATATGTTTCGGATACAAGGACACAGATGACGGAATATTTTACAACAGGATGTTTTTATACTTTCTATCCATCCTGGCGATATGTACTTGTCTAATAACGATTTTGTTTTTGAAATTTACATCTCTGAAGAATTTGAACTCTGGAAATCAACATCAGCAGGTGGTACATGTTAACGTCTGAAGATTGACATGATTACATCTTTATCATATAATTATTCTTATTGATTTTAACGATATTGTGCTTTTGAAAAGACTTTGTTTTTTCATATGACCTATATATGAATTTTCTACATTGCAGGGAAATGCTTTGCTGTCCTCACTTGAGTTCTTGAAGTTACTGAAGAAATCAAAGGTATCTCACTACTGGGTGCTTTTATGAAAAAAGTCTTTAGAAGTGAAATCTGCAGTAATACAAATAATAAGGGTGTAAGCTACTGGTATTCCTCTTGGATTTGATGCATTTGACCTTTTTGCACTCAAAGTACTTTTTTTTTTTTTGCTCAAGTATCATTTGTTACTAGCTTTTTTAATTAACAATGTGCAATTATAATTAGGCCCTTGTTGCTATAGCAACAAAAAGGTATACATGTATTGGTCTGTAAGAAATTGCTTTTTTATGTAGAAAAAATATTATGGATATAATATTTACTGTGAAGGATATTTCCAGAGCTTATATACTCCCATGTAAAACAACGAAATTTTTTTAAAAATTCATTTTTGGAGTACTTCTTGTGATGACCGGAAGTTACGAGGATTCTAACAAAACTATTTAAACATAGCTACATACATAGGTCTTTCTTTTCTCAAAGTTTGGTCTCTGCCAAATCTGTCCAGAGTTCTCGTTGAGACAAGGTTTTTTGTCTCGGGACCTGGAAATGGACAAAAGGAGTTGTTCAATGAAAATAAAAGGCTAACTAAAACCATCAAAGAAAAACAGTTAAACTTATTAACATCTTGATCTTTTTTAAGGCTTACAGTGTGAACTGGAAGTGGCAGTTGACAAAATTAAACCTTCAATCAAATGTCTATCATCCATAAAAGTTTCATGTCTTGATCACTTACAATTTCTGGGATCTTGCAGGTACAACATTTGTAAAAATGAAAGCTACCTGAGATATTGAGATATCTCACCCGAAGAGGAATTAATTTTTTTCTTTAACATTGTCGAGATGAAATATATAGGGTTTTATACTGATATATTCATTCCATGTAAAATAAAAAATTAAGAAAAAAAATCAATTTTGGAATCAACCAAAATATTTTAAACACATCTACATTCATAGGTCTATCATTCCACAAAGTTTAGTTGTCCAAGTCTTTACCGTTTCTGAGATCTTGTGGAAATTAATTTTGAAAAAATGAAAAAAAACACCCAGAGGTATTATTATTTTCTATTATTCCTGAAAATTTCAGGAAAATTTATTCAGTCATCTCTGAGAAATTTTGCCTTTATAAAAAAGGGGGGGAAAATAAGAAAGAAAGAAAAAACACTACAAAACACTATAAGGTCTTCCGTTGGAAACGAAAGACCTTAATTATAGTTTTAGTTATGGACAATAAGACTGAATATAAAAACAAAGAAAATTCCTTCTAGAGTATTTAGCAACACAAATTTTTACAGTAACTTAAAAATTTGCTTAATTTCTAACAATCAATTATGTTTGATTCATAATAAAAACCTGTTGATAATCAAGATTTTTGTTATAAGTGTGTGATATCATGAATATGGCATATCTTTTCATAATCAAAATTTTTAAAAATAATTTTTTTTTAAATTGAATCTTCAGTATGTAAAAATATGACTTCCTTACAAATTACGCCTTTGAAGGCAATCACCATGATCACTTTACTACATTCTAGTGACCTCATTTATTTATTTCTTGCCCAGAAAAAATGATTTGAATAACTCGATCCACCTTAATTGGTAAACGTAGAAATTGAATTACCTGAAAATGTATTAAAAGAGTTGTATTGTTTTTTTTATTTGATTTGAATTTTTGTCAACCATTACCTGTTAACTAAAAGTTTACTACATGCATTTACACATACTGTATGCATTATAAATGTATGATACATTTATAATGCAATCCATGAAATCAACTACCGGTACATTCCATGATGACTTTGCATAAGTTTTGTTAAAAAAATAAAAGAATCTTGCAATGAATCAACCTATTATGTTTTTCAAGAGAAAGTTTGATAACGTAGACCTACATGAATTATTCTTAGAGATTAATTAATCAAACTGTTTATATATCGGTAATGCATTGTACCAGTATGTACCCAGTAATATTGCTTTTTGAGTTAGCTTGTGTCTTTTTATTCATTGAGTGAGATTAATAAAATCATTACAGAGCTTTATGTTAATTCCAGCCATTTCCTGTCGGTAATGTGAAAAGTTGGAGAATTTTGTCCTGTAACAATGGTAACAGAACATGGACAAGGAAATTCAACACCAGTGGGGGCACATATTTCAATGCTATCGCAAGCTTTATCAAACTTCCCTCTTCTGCTCAGGTACATTGTGTAAATAAAAAAAAATATTAGATTTCCAATCTTAAACTAAAACTTACAAAATGTCCTTAGATATTGTAGTGATATTTTTTTTTTAATATTTTTTAATAGATAGTTTAAATGGATTAAAATTATCATTAAAATCATTTAACTGTACTTGTTCCAATTTTGTTTTAATTTATACTCAGAATGTACATAAAAGCTGTTTTGTAAGTATTGATTGCATTATCTTTTTAAAAAAAATATTTCTCTGTAGTCTTTTTAACTGTATGTTTTTACTTAGGTTGTACATCATACCCTAAAAGATGCATCAAAGACAGTGGAGTGGAAGCCAGGGGTGGCGTCAGCTGTATACAGAGCTTCAGAGAGATCCACCCCTCGTAGATCCTCCTCCTGGATGGACACCAGTGTAGGGGTGGATCAAGTGAAAGAAACAGTGGCGGAGACAGTCTTCCAAGAGAACAGTGTCATAGAGATGTATGAGCAAGTACTTACAAGGTATCACAGTTTTCACTGTCTTAAATTAAAAATAAAAAGATACATGTAAGTAAATGATATATGAATGTTATGAATCACATCTCTTTAGCACATTTTGTATGTTACGGGTATATCTTATGTATTATTGTTTCATTGTTTACTTTCATTAACATTAGAGGTACAGTTACTCATTGGTAGATTTTGTTTTTTGCAAAAATATTTATTGGAATAAACATAGAATGTATTGCTTATTAGTAAAAAAATACTGTGTAAAAAAAATATTTTTATTATAAATTTGCACAAAAGATATGTTGCATAATGAAATTGGAATTTATACATCTACATGTACATGCTTTTTTCACTAAGAATAAATTAATCTTGATTGTTCAGATACTGGTTTCGAGAGGAAAATGGATGCTGCTGGATTCTGGAATCAAATGTTGAAAAGCATGAACACACATTTTACCTTATACAGCCATTGGAAGGTACATGTAGGGTACAAAACTGAAAATCAAGAAAGAATTTAAAGAAAAATCCTTAATTCACTCACAGATGAACTTCAAGAAAGCAAAAGTGTTTAAATAAGTAACGTTAACATTTTCAAACAGTTACTTTTCCTGATAATAAAGATTGTACCATCAGAAATTTCTCCATGACCTCAAAGGATTTTGCTTGTTGAATTTGTTGAAACATTTTCTTGTTCTGATAATATCATGAATACACCTTTGTTTAATGTTCAATTTAGTACAATATAGATGTAAAATTTGTTTAATGTAGTACAGTATACATGTATCTACACAAACATTTTTTATATTTCTCTGTAGATGTGGATACAGCATTACTTACTGTACTAAGCTATTCCAACAATACCACCAAAAGTTCAGCAGTAGAAAAAATGGTTTCAGACCGTCTGTGTTCATTAAAAGACTACTTCTTCTACAGAAAACTTAAGGCAACTCCCTTTGTTGATTTAAAACTGCCAAGCAAGCACCACACTTATCGAGGATTCGATGCCTTGTCTTCCAGTGATGATGAAGATGACTGCAACATTTACCATCAGAAATTTCTCCATCTCCATCCAGAGGAGAGAACAGCTGTCCTTCAAAAATCCGAGTCCATCCTGAAACTTTCTCCCTCCAAGTTTCCTTCCAGACAGCGAACCTTTTCGGACAATGTGAGCATTAAGGACCTTTCCGGCAGTGACCGATCTCGCCCCCGCTCTCTGACACACCCTCACTCCACTTACTCAATACAGGACTTACATTCCAAAGACAATAACAATGTTGCCAAACCAGCCTCTAATGATTTGGTGCTACAAGAAGAGAATGGTGCTTTAGTAACAGAGAATGGTACTAATGGGGAGACACTGGAACAGCTGACCCCTTCCTCCCCCGTCTCCCCTCAGGTAGTGGATGAGTCCATCAGTGATATGTCTGACTTTAGTGAATCTTCTAGTCAGGAAAAAGAGGACCATCACGGCACAGGTAGTGCAGGAAATACCTGTGTTATTTATACAGTTGTAGTGTATATGATTTCAGGAATTGATTTAATTACCGGTATTACCTTTGTTATGCCATACAACATAACTTGGGGCAGTAAAAATGTGTAAAGTTTAAATGTGTCGAGTTATATCCAAGAGAGCACAAAATTGATTTATTCTCTTAATTAACTGTTACAAAATATAAAAAAAACTTCGATAAAGTTTATACAGTCTCTATATATATTCATAATGTGATGTGGGCATAACTTTGAAGTTTCACAACTGTTTGAAAGTGTACTCACTTATAGTCAAATCAAAAAAGATGTTACAACCAGAATGAATTATGATATTTTACTGTATGAATATAAACATGGCAAAAACAAGATGCTTGTATCTAATTCCAGATGATGAAAAACATGCCAGAGAGGTGGCAAAGAACACCACATTGGCCAATCAAGTGGCAGCAGAGTTACTGGCCTTGGTAAGGTTTCAGAATTTAAAGGGACTTGGACACGATTTGAGATCAAATTTTTATTTTTTATTTTTATATATAAAATGGTTTACTTGTGCAATTTAATTGATTGACCAAAATTTGAATGTTAAATGTCAAGTGTCAATTGAGATACAGACATAAGAATTCATTGTTATGTAAACAAAGCTCGAGTCTTATATTTGTTTACAAATAATGTAAAGTAAATTACCAATAAGTACCATTTATTTGACAAAATGACTCATGGCAAACAAGATAAACTGATTTAATGTGTTCATAAATAATATTATCAACAAAAGAAAGCACCTTTTCATTGAAACTTATACCAATACAACACATATTTAAACAATAACAAGACGAGCTTTGTTTACAAAACAAAGAATTTCAAACTCTGTAACTTGCTTGTAACTCGATATTTGATTTCAAATTTTGAGGAAGCATTAACAATAAATTTTAAAAATTTTGAGCACAAATCGTGTCCAAGTCCCTTTAAAAGCAATGACAGTTGTCATTTTACTTGATTTTTATATTTTGCACTGATGGTATTTTGGTTGAGAGAAAGTCATTGCATTTTATTCCTGCGTGACATTTGTATTGATAGGTTCACCGAGTGTCAAATCTAGATCTAAAGGCATCAGCTCAGAAGCAGCAAGATTCAACCGGAGGATGGATGTATGTTTGATTCATGTGTTTAGTAAATCATTGGTTTAAGTTATATTAGAACCAAGTAATAAATGATTTACAGTCTAATTAAAATCAGATCCTCGATGGTGCCGTTTATATGATTGGCATATCATGTAAATGGGAGCATAGAGAATCAATTTTAATCAGATTGCATGTATTTTATATTATTTGGTTCTGAGATAGTTTAAAGCAATGATCACACTGGTACTCTGCAATTTCACTGACATAAGAATGATACTCTTGTGATTACAAGAACACCATTTTTTAAAAGGAATGTCATGTTAAAGATTAAATTACTTGGAGTACAAATGACATTTTTTTCTTTCTATAGGTTTTGTGGCTTTGAAAGTGACGTGGTGATCATCAAACGTCAGTTCCATAACATCAATCTATCAGGAAGGTTTGTCAATGAGAATTGATTTCAAGTTAATGATGATCTATATACAGTTCATGTGAATAAAATTTCTTGGCTAAATTCATGTTTTACCAGACTGAAATAGGCAGTTAAATTTTTAGTTACATAGGAAAGGGCATTATTCAGGCATCTCCTCAAGCTGTGATGGATGCTGTGAAGAATCCAAGGACTAGATACACATATGATGATAGCTTAAAGGTAAAATCTTGTGCAGGGTGTAAAGGTATTCACATGTTGATGGCATAAAGGGAGCTGGGAGCATAGATTTGTACACACACATGCTGATAGTCCGAAATATCTGACTTTTTCTTGGATTCTTTAACGATTTTGATATTTAACTTCACAGGAAAACGTCAGAACTGGCGCAATTACGAACTAAAAGTTGAATCAAATGTTTCACTCACAATAATTAATACAACGATGATTCTACTTCTCACTAATATCGCTTTTATGGGTTCTTACATCCCATAAACAGACTGTTGAACACTTTCTGTCGAACTTTGAAGATTTGTTTTGATTTCATGCAATTTTGCAATCTCACGAGAAAATAAGGCTACTACAATAGTTTATCAGTGTGATTATTAAAATATGCAATAGAAGCTTATTTTAAGAGGTATTAGTGAGTTTAAACATATATTAATTCAAAATCAAGCTGAGAATGCCGTTTCCAGTTGGAGGTAGCGAATTTTCACTTTTCGTAATGGCACCGGTTCTGATGTATTCCTGGCAAGTAAAATATCAAAATTGTTAAAAAAAGCTAGGAAAAGATCAGATATTTTGGACAACTGTAAATTCCTTATATTACGCAAGTACTTAATTCTGCGATCCCGCTGTTTTGTATCAAACTGCGAGAATATAAAATCGCGAATGCGGAACTTTTATTCTTATTTCTTATAATTCTAAACTCTTAGAAAATAATGGCGAGATTTTAAAATTTGCGAAGGGTGCTTCTCGCGATTTTATGTGGATATTAATTCCTTGAGTTTGAAATCTACAGTAACACGCTGATAGCATTAAGGTACATGTATACTTATGTTGATAGCATTAAGGTATCAGATGTTGTAAGCATAGTGAAATTTTATATGATAGTTTAAAAATGAACATCTAATGGTATCTCTGTGTGAACAAATGTTAAATTCCCCATACAGATAACCCTGTAGCATGATATTTTATGAAGTTTTGTTATGTTAGAATGGTTAATTTAAATGAAACCTTAACACATGTTGAAAACTTACATTTGTTTTTGCATAAGTGAAATGATTATCAAATATCTTTTCATTTTCAGAGAGTTGACATTTTACAACATGTCACGGACAAGATAAAAATAGGTAGGCCTATTTCACTACCTAATTTGACAGATAAAATAAATAATTTGTTCTGCATTTTTATTCCCTTATCATTGTGTTTATAACCCTTGATAAGGCCAGAAATTAGAATGATGCAGATTTTGCAACCACTCTTTAGCCCATCTTGACAAAGATAGGGAAGCTTATGGTATGATGCTGAGGCATGTTCAACAGAGCGGGTGCTCGCAAGCGCTCGCCAAAATTCCCTATACCTGCAACACAAATTTTGGCAAACACTCGCTAGCACCCGCTTTGCTGAACATGCCTCAGGTGTCCCATGTACATTTTAGTTTTTTCAAGTAACTCTATTTCCTATGTAGACAAGTTTCAAAGATGATAAATCATTATACCAGTTGGGATTCAGACAATCTAATTAAAATTAAACGTTCTGAATCCGCTACCACTTCTCAAACCCTAGAGCATGTACATTTAGGTCTTTCTGAACCATGGATGCATCTTGGAATTTGTAATGCAATTTTTAATTGCTTAATGTGATCTAATTTTTCCTATGTGTGTAAAGGTTTCAAGTTTTTGAAGCAGATCCATTTCCACTTTTATGATATGTGTGTCCCATTTTATTCATACTTGCAGGGTTGATATATCTTGAGATGCAATGTTGTAAATACCTTAAAAAAACAAACTCAAAGAATCCAATTTCTAATTCATACTAATGTTTCATGTTAATACATGTATGTACTACATTAAACTTCTCTGTGATTTCCTGTTTTAGTATACTACAGCAATGATGTGCTTCACAAGTTTAAGAAGTACCAGTATGACTGGTGTGTGATACAGAGTGAGAGACAAGATGGAGAGAAACTAGTGTTGTCAATGGAATCTGTGGAGAATGACCTTCCTGTGCCTGTTGGAGTCAATAGGTTAAAGGTTAGAGTACCTGTACTTTAAAATTTCAATGTCTACAACTATATGTATGCTGCAAATCTTTATATATTGTAGCATTAAGATTATGCATTTTCCTCCATGATGAAAATCTTTAAAAAAAGCTACCCTCAAGCGTAGATGAATCTGCAAAACTATTAACTTCAGTATTGCCTTATTTATAACAAAACTATTTATTTATCAAAGTCAGTATCCTTGGTGTGGAGATATAATTCATAAATTGGCAAATGGAGAGTTACGAGACTGTGGTATCATTTCCCATTTTGTTTAGTATTGTTATCAGTATGAGACATATACTGGTATTTCATTCAGATTTTGCCAAGTGGATGGATTATTGAACCAGTCATTCGAGACAACAAGACAGTTTCATTGGTGACATATGTCATGCAGGTAAATTTTCTGGGAATTATTTTTTTATTTATGAGAACTATGCATGGAACTTCTAAATTCTAAATATGAAACTGTGAAACTGCATATGTAAGGTTTCATATAAATCAAATTCAAAATCATTAATCAAAACACTACTCATTTACCGGTATTGAATATGCATTATGTGTGGGTCTACATTTCCTGTTTAGATGAATTATGGGATGTGTTCTGATGGGGCAGCAGACAAAGTTTTGATTGATGAAATGGTATCCAAGCAACCCCTCAGCATTGCCTACTTACGTCAATACTTACGCCCACCCCTGGCTAAGGCACGGAAGATATCTCCTAGCAGAATGCACCACTCCAAGAAAACATTATAGAGCTGTACTTGTCCAGTAGCATACAAGTAAATGTATTACAGATTAAATAGTACAATGTGTGTATACTCAGCAAACTACCCGTACATGTACAATGTACATCTTGATTGAGTTAGTTGCCACTTTGTGCCATACCATTGTTACCATTGTTGGAATGATAGCTTTACACTGGGGTTACCATAATATACTGTATTTTGTGTTCATTAAAGTATATTTTATTTGAGTCAGACTACTTTCAATGTGCTTGTTATAAATGAGTTTAAAATATTTGAAAACATTTATTGAGAACAAAATGAATGTTACATATATTAATATCATATCAGAACAACTGAATATTTTTTTTATCAATAGTATCATTTCTAAGAATTATGTTTTTGGGTTAATTTTCAGCAAACCTGAACTGAAAGGGCTTCAATGTTGAACTTAAAAATATATAAAAGATCTTTTTAAACTAAATATATTTTACTAAAATGTCCAGATATTTTGTTTTTGACTTCATAATGATGCTTCGATCAGAGTTATGGCTATTGTTGCTCAGGTGAGCAATGTTGCCCCTGATCCACTTGTTTTCTTTGGAGGGGAAGGGAAAAGGGGTTCGATGGTAAAAAAAAAAAAAACAATGGTGTTTTATTACAAACAGCACATTTAATGAGTGTTATGGTAAACTTTTGATGTTTTCCATAAAACAATAAGTATATGTACAAGAGCTAAAAGAATGTACCGAACTTATAGTTTTATTGTACACGTACTAACAAAAACTTACACTTGATATTACTTGAATCAGTATTTTGTAGTGTATATATTTTAGTATAATTATGTGGGTGCTAGCTATTGAATTAATAGACATAAAAAAAAACAGCAATGCTTTTGAAGGGATCACTGAAACTCCAGCTGAGTTGTACATTTTGTTAAGGATGCAGCTGGATGGTCAACAAACTAACCATCAAATCTGCCTAGAATTTTAAGATATGATTTCTTTTAGTTATTAACTATTGTTTATAAAAGAAAAAATTTACCGGTATATATTTAATATTTGAAAATTGGGTATTTATAATATTTTTTTATATATAGAGCTCTTCTTCTAAGGGAAGATCAATACAGTCTAAATGCAGTTTAAAAATGACCACGACCATCAAGCCTTTTTAAGAGATTTCAGATATTTTTATAGCAACAGTGTTCATGTATGAAAATTTTTTATGTTTTATTGAACAAAAAAAGAAGGCAGAAGAAGAACAAATTCACACTTCATTTGTGACACTTAACAGATTTTGAACTGAATTTAAAAATATGTATGGTAATTCAAGGTTGTATCAGCTGACTCTGTCTGAAAATCATTAGTGAAATCATTATTTTCTTTTGTGCATCCACCTTAATTTGACTTTAATTTCACTGTTAAATAAAAGACTGCCATTCCTGATGACTAACATGACTTTTACACTTAAATATATAGTGTATTGAACTTTTATCTAACGTTGATAAAATGATAGTTTCATGGATTGTTTTAATGGTATTGATTTAATAAAACAGGGACTAATTTACAAATTTATTCAAATAGAAATAAATATTTTTTTCTGTTAACATTAACTGAAGAGATTGAGAAATGGATGTGATCTGTTTTCAATGTTAATATACAATATGTACATGTACTTAAAATATGTACATGTATACAGTTGCTGCATTGTATTTAGATTATTCAAATTAAGCCTATGCTTGCTGTCAAATGAGAGCTTTAACTTATGTACCTTTATATTTAGTGCATATTATCACAGTCATAACTAGGCAAGCAATGCTTGTGTAATTTTTTACTTTAGCCAAGTAGAGGTTTTTTTTTATACATGATATTAAATGTAAATGTATGATTATACACTTGGGTGCAGAAAACTTAATGGACTTATCAATGTTCACTTGACTTAATCAGGCTGGTCAATTTTAATTCTTTACGTGCATTGTGATTTATGGTGCTTTTACTACATTCTACCTTTGTTCAGGCTTTATAAGGAAGACTTGTGTATGAATACGTCGTATGTACTACCAATGTGTTATACATGTAAATGAACATGCTTTTGATCATCAATGGAACCTTGTCTACAGTTCCACTGATACAGGTACATGTAGTTATGTTTGATTAATTGGTTTGAATTATGATTTGTTTTAGGGGATAGTAGTCAAAGTATACTTAGTATACTATAGTTATAGAAAATACATTGAGATTGAGGATTTTTTTTTTCGTTGTTTAATCTAGAATGTAGATAGAAATAATTAGCCCCTAAGTGTCTCAGTGATAAAAAATGAGGGAATATAGTTTTAATGTTTGTTAAGCTGTACACATATGCTATCTTGAATTAATAAGTGGAGCATATCTACACAATTACCTATCTTACCAGATCCCAGATAATACTCGTACACATGCAACACTTGCCTTCCTTAGAGTTAGCTAACCTTGCTGTGTTACATGTACTTATGAAATAAATTTGTTTCTTTTTTTTAAACCAAACAGTATTGCCAGATAAAAATTTTATTATCATTTCAAGGTTTTTTGTGTAATTTTTTTTCATGCAGATTTGTTTTTTTGGGTAGTTTTCTTTAGATCTTTTTATTTTGGTATGTCCTGTATTTTTTTTAAATGCATGTACTGGTATATAATTTATTGTATAAATGTCTTTAATTGATCACATTTTACTTATTGTGTTATAGAGGTAGTTGAACACTTGATACAAATAAGAGATTATTTTAAGTATAGCAATTGTATATGCAACCTGTACACAGCTATTTCATAGAAGAATGTAATTGACATGTGTTATCATTTTAAGTTTTTTTTTATCTACTTCAATATGGTGATGTGTGTGTGTATATATGTATTATCTAAAATAGTAACTTACCCCACATAATTTACATGTATTCCTTATATTGGAAATAATTTTTAAAATATTTTTTTTTTAACTGGTGTATGATAATGGCTTCTGAAACTATATTTGCCTGGCTATAAAATAGAATTTTCCTTTTTTCATGAGGAAGATTAACACATTTTTAATTACTTTGTTTAATTTTTGTTTGTTTAATTTTATTAATTACCTGGATTGGGATTGTGCGGTGATTGGGAGTTTGGGGGTTGGGTATTTTCCTAGTCATATGAATCAGCAGGATTGTTATCGTACGATATTACATTTACATTGCATATGAACTACATGTACATGTACTATACAACCAGTGTATCCCATGTTTAAGGAGCTCTGTAACCGGTGATATATAAATTTCGTTTACAAATCAAAAGAGATAGAAGGGTAAATAAGTGTAAGAACTAACCTTTCATGTAATAATTCTTTGTTTCCCGTTTTATTTTGGTTTAGTCCCATACTGATTCAATTTTAAGGTGGCTCACTACACCTTGAAATCGTTTCTCAAATCAGCAGAAAATCACATGATTATGATAAATAACATGATGGATAAGAATTATATAAGTCAAATGGGCAAAAAATATATGCCATTTTGGATAAAAAAATTGTATTTTCAAAAATCTGATACAGTAAACATGAACAAAAGCCCAAGGCGAATTCGAACTTATGATCTGGGGTTTACAAACCCCATACTTTAACCACTGAGCTATGATGATGTACAACCAAATCGATTGATACAAACAGTTTAACAAAACATTTAAATCCATCTTGTGACGTAGTGTCTTAAAAAGTATAAGACTTGATGTATTGAGGTACCTCAATTTTTATTTTTATTCCAAGTATGGTATAGAAATACTCCGTAAACATGCACATTGTAGGTAACTTACAGACATATGCAACTAGATGACCCTAACATCTTAAAAAATATTTCTTTGAAAGTCAAGAAATGTGGTATGCATATTGTATTTAAGCTATACTGTGTATCTTACAAAAGTTTATTACATCTATGTACAATGTGTGAATTTTATAAAAATGTTTTACTATATCTGTAAATGTAGCATATGCATTTCATAATGCATGTATAAAAAAAGTTATAAAACCAGGTCTAACTAGCAATAAACATTATCAATTTGAGGTACTGGTATATTGTGAGCATTATGTAGATTTGTTAGAAACTCATTCAGCTACATCAGAAGGCCAGTCTATTTTAACAATTATGCTAGAACTGTTTTGTTTCAGCTACCATGTATTTTTCTGTTGCGTGTTACCAATATGTTGGGTATATTGTTGCTCAAATTATCAATAAAAAATAACTATAAACTCATAATTTTATTATTTTTACCAACGAGATATTCCTGTTTGTTCTTTTTGAGGTACAATATTGTATATGGTGCTAGAACATACATGTATATTGTCTTTAAAGACATCTGTTTTAACAGTCTTACACACTGCCCCTCTTCAATTGTAAGAATGATTGCTAGGAAAGGTTTTGCTTTAATCAAATTAAAAAAGGGGCATTATTCCCACAAAAATAATCTAATAGGATATTCCTGTGAAATTGCAATTTTACACACCATGTTAATCACTGCAAAGTTTCAAAATGATGATAGGCGAAAAGAGTGGATAGAATGTCTAATATTAGGATGGATAAGATACTGAAAAATTAAAATATCAAAATATCTGTAAATTCTTTCAAAAATTCATTTCAAACGATGTATATTTAACATAACCTGGATTGTTCAATGCTTGAAAAATATTTATTTGAACTGGTGTATTCTTACCAAAGTCTTCAAAAAAGGGTAATGTTTTAGATCTTCAATGCCGATTATCTTATAGAGCGGATCTATGCTCCACATTTTTGTTAAAGTCTCATTAAGGTCTAATGGAAAACGAACTTCAATCAACAAAAGTTGGAGTGATGACTCTCTATATTAGTTCATATAAGAATTATTATTTTGCATCCCAACTATTGAACGCTTTAAGAAAATAATAGAAGTCCGTAATGGACGTCAATGTTGTCAATTTTGAATTTACCGGATGGCAGTAAATACAAAATTTACAACATGACAACGCGCCAAATCGCATATAGCATTAAATATTTACATTTTCCAGTGTCTTTGTCTGTGATAACATTACGAATCGGTTTTGTAATATATAGCCCAATAACTTCAAATGACGAATTGTTAGGGGCGCGAGCGGGTTTGCATAATTAATATATTAATATTTAATCGTACAACTGGTGAAAATTATATAAATAGAGGTAATAAGGAATCATTCTTTGAATATTATAAGGTGATAATTTCGGTAGGGGCGTGATCAAATCCAATAAAGCCCTTCGGGCTTTATTGGATTTGATCACGCCCCTACCGAAATTATCACCCTTCGGGCTTTATTGGATTTGATCACGCCCCTACCGAAATTATCACCCTTCGGGCTTTATTGGATTTGATCACGCCCCTACCGAAATTATCACCCCATAATACTCAAGGAATGATTCCTTATTCCTTAAATAACGGAATTTGTTGTGACTGAAATGGCATCAATGGTTACAAAAACAGGCCGTAGACAACTTTAAAAAACGGGGCTTTTTAGGTTGAGGGTTCGATAGCACCAAAACTTGAGGCATGCAATTATTGTTTGTTTTTCTTCATGTTTGTTCAAATATTCAGACTGACCATATTTGAAAATTATGTTTTTGCAAAATGGTACTATGTTGTTTAAGAAAAGATTTAAATGGAAAACATTAACAAAAGATATAGCGCACTGGAATCCGCTTGCATGAATCTGTGTAAATTCTGTAAACTAATGAATTATCAAAAACGATAACAGCAGAAAAAAGTCACAATATTTTACGAATTGAGTGACACGCGTTACTATACGAGAGAATACCTGTTTATATTACAAATATTACCAAATTAATTATCAATAGATCGTTCACTGGAGTGTTAAGACGTAGTATATAGGGCCGTTTTATGACCGTGTGTCATGTCCAATGTGTATTGCACGGTATATAAACAAAGCATCGCCACCGATACACCTCTGCACCATTACCTGAAAGGGGACCACTAAAGGAAAAATAAGTTAGTAAGTAGAACTACCAATTCTGTCAGTATCTGTACTATGGGACAAGAACCCTTCCTGAAACCCCTTATCGAAGGTGTCGTCGAACGCATGTCCAAGGCATGAATAGGGAACCGACATCATTATATATATAAATTCCAGATTGCTTAATATCAATCGGCTTTCACTCCCATGTATTAACTTGTTAATTATTTACGACAAAGTGTTACTGATTTTCTGTAGCCTTTATACTGACGGTTATCTACCATGAAGACGAACATTATGGGACAGTTGATTTTTCACGTGATATTAGCCATGATTGGTAAGTTAAAATTTTGTCATATTTGTGTTGAGTAACAGTATTGACGAATAAAAACATAATCCAATTTTTAAAAATCAAATTGATACAACATTGCTGTTTTTTTAAAGAATTTCTATGATAAAAACCAGAATTTAATTTATACAACATCATATTGTACGTGATTGAAGGGACTCTGAAGCAACTGTGTATGCTAGCTAAAGTCTTTAATTCTTTGGAAATGAAAATGAAATCAAAATAATCGAACAAACTGCATAAAAACCTGTCAATGATAACAAGTAGCCCAAACCTAACTGTATAATCTTAATCTCGTTCCATGGAATCCATGTTCTGTTCATACAACAAAAACTGCAAGATATTTTGTAAATTTGATTTATTTATGATGAAATTTACAAGTATTTTCTTACTTTGTTATATTAAAATTGTTATAAACAGTTATAAATTCTATAAACCTTCAAACTTTAAAGTAACACTTTTGTACTTGAAAGCGGAAGTATGTGGTCAACTTCCGGGGGAGTCCCCCACAGACTTCTTGAACACAGCCCCTCAGGTTAACACCATCACCACTAGAACAGTCATAGATCGGTCCACACCTACAGATGGGGGCCTTTTTCCCGGGGGCACAACCACCACTCTCTTTCGACAGGGGCCTCAGGACCGCGGGTTCACCCTGCAGCAAGAAAACGTTCTCCGGCAGGTACCCGTGGATGGCATCATACCCTCTGAACCGAGACGCACCCTCCAACGACAGTTACCCATTGGGGATCCTCTATCCGGACAACCAGGGCGTCCCCTTCAGGTTGACCCCAGAGGTCAATGCCCAACGTTTTTGTCCAGATACGAAGGGGATATTCTTGTTATTAACCTTGTACCCGGGACATGCGACATGCAAGTATTTAGAATTGTAAAGATTGATACATATATATAAACATAATAAATAAAGTCTTGGTACAGCACTTCAATTTATTTAAGTATAAAGTCTTGGTACAGCACTCCCATTTTTTAAAGTACTTTTATACATATAACACGTTTTTATAGTACCACAGTTAACAATTTGAGTCTCGGAGTGTGTTCGAGCTAAATTTCTGATTTCTATCACATAGCATACAATTGAAACAATTTATTTTCTTGTCTTCTTTGCATTAGGTTGATTTTCGTCCAAGACCAAACTCATCTCTTCCCGGCAGCTGCTGATATTCTGTTCAACACTGGTTCAGGGTAGGTATTTCAATCACAACTCTTACTCTACGTTTCTAAGATTTTGTGCATATGATATTAATATTAATCATTTTCATTGTCGCAGACGAATTCTTCTGCCGATGGTATCGTTCCGGGGTAATGCCACAACAGAGAGCATAGCAACCGACTGCCCTATGATTCCATTGCGATATCTTGGCCCAAGAATTGTTTTGGACACTATACCAGGACGTTGCCAAATGTATCTCTCTCTCTCTCTCTCTCTCTCTCTCTCTCTCTCTCTCTCTCTCCAATGACAGTTTGAAATTGACGTAGGCATGATATAACAGTCAGGGTTAGATGCATTGTACCGAATGACTCTATTAATTAAACCAATAATGATAGAGATATTTATATACAAATATCTGCATAATTTTACTTTTATTCCAGAGTTCTAGGGATTAGAAGGTTTCCTATTTTAGATCAACCGGACATCCCAGGTTTACAAGCCGAGCCAAGGTCAATGCCACTATCATTATCAATGTCAATTAACTTCTCCAGAATATAAAGTGGTTGGGATGTATAATCTAAAGCTCATTTTATGATGAAATTACTGTTCTTAATGTTTTCTTTATAATGTATTGCAGATGGGTGACAAGAGCTGTATTTGAAAGAACAAGCGGTATACTTTGAGTCAACATGTGAAGAAATATTGTAAACCAATAAATATATTTAGTTTATATACAATTGCAAGGTGTCTTCTTTGCACTAGTCTTCATTTTTTTTATAATAATACATAATAAAATATGTTCAGTGTTCGGATGTCGATGTACACACATTGGCAATGGACGGTCTTACATGATGTGCTTAACATTCTATGCTTAATATCCGTATGCAAGTCATTAGTACTTTTGTATGTACAGTCGTAAAATTAGTCCTCCGCTCTCTTCTTTGATCCGAAGGAATTGTTAACCAAAGCTAGTGAAGATGATCAGATAAAATGTTCGGTTAAGTTCTTGACATAAACGTCTCTCAATGTTGTCAAATCTAAGGACTGGGAACTGTTAAGTCTCTCACTTATCCTTATAGCTGCAGAAACCTAGTTTACGGGAAACTCAGGTTGACAGACAGTAAGAAGATTGGGGGGGGGGGGGGGGGATAAGATATCGCAAATGCCCATTCTGTTTAGTCGTAAAATACAATTTTGAATTTATTTTCCCCCAATTAAATCTATTTAAAAATATGTTATAATACAAGTTTGCAAAAGCACAATTTCTAACTATATTCAGTTTTAATATATTTAACAAACGATAAGAAAAACCACTGAGCCATTTCAGACACAACTGTTACAAAGTACGCTATTTACTTTGGACACGAATTTCCTAAACTTTCAATTGTTGGGATACAAAATGATATTTTTAATGTATAGTGGGTCATCTCTCCACGTTTTAAGACCTTATTTAGACTATGAGAAAAATATGATCCACGACCGACTTTATAAAAGAAAAGGCATTGAAGTTCTAAAAAATGACACTACATGTATATGGAGGTTTTGATACGTATACGCCAGTTTGAATCCAATCATTCCAAGTATTGAACATATTTAAAGGTTACAAATCGATGATATGTTAAATATACTTTGTTTTCAATAATTTATTAAAAAATATATCAGATTTGTTGATATTTTAATTTTTCGTTATCGTATCCGTCCGAGTATATTATTAGTTACATGGTTTGTAGTTGACCTAATATGGTTTATACGTGGTCAGTAAGTGGTTGTGGCGAAGAAGATGAAAACTGTTGAAAATACGATTTATAAAACGACTGACGATGACGACAGAAAACGAACAAATTTTGATAAAAAAAAAAAAGCTCACTTTGGCTCAGGTTAGCCAAATTTATCATCTCACGGCTCAACAGTGCCCTTTTCCTCTTTTTTTTTTACCATCTGTGGCACCATATCCTCATCTGAAACTGGTTCCACAACAACTAATGCACTTCACACACAACCTGCACCACAACAATAGGTATTCAGGTATATTTACATACCATTTGTACTAAACATATTGGTGAAAGCTTTTTCAAACATAAAACTTATTACTAGTATACCATGCTTATTTGTATTTCAATGCAGTGTTGAAACTGGTTTAATTTGTTGCAGGCAACATGGACGAAATTGCATCCCTTTATGCTGGGTAGGAGAATGGCAAGAAACAGGTCATCGTTTTCACATGCGGAGACAAAAGAAATATTTTTAAAGAATTCGATTGTAATTTTTTTTTTATCCATTGGAAAAATAGGCTTAAGAAGATATACATGTATGTCCATTTCTGTTATGATCAGATTCTGTGGACAAAGATGGGGTATGAATTGATTAAAGAAAATAGTTTACTAAACTTTATTTTTTAGATATCTAGTTTTTCTGCTAGCAGGGTAGGCAAATTCGTTAGGATAAGGTTTTACGGAAGATAATTATAGGCCAGCATGTCACTCATGTAGTAGGCTGGAAAGGGTAAAAACTTTAGTTTTGGCTTATTGTTTTTTTTATAGAAAAAGAAGAGTCTGAGGAATGTTCTTTTTCAAGTTATTGTTCTTTTTATGTTGCTTATATTTTCCTTTTGATTAATTTATAGTTTAACTGCAACCAAGTACTATGCATTTATTTTAAATATTCATGCGGCAAGTGTGTAACCTTTGTGAGCATTCACTGTCGGATGTGACGGTTTTTTTCTCCATGTTAAAATCAAGCATAACTTTTATTTTATTATACGAGACTAAATAGCTTGAGATCATTCTCAACCAGTTAAATGTGATAAATTAATGATACATTCAATACATAATTTTCTTTAAAATTATAATGTCATTTTTTGGTCAAATTGATATGTGCATGGTGTTACTAGTCTTTTAATATGGGAATATTTAAAAAAAAAATGTTTTTTTTAATGTTGTTCTCCTCTAAGCCTTTGAAATACCCTTCTTTGTTTCCAAAGGTTTTCTGTATCATATTGTGCGATGATTTTATTTTCATTTTCGCTTTTTCGTAATACAGAAAATCTCATTAGTACGAACACGGGTATAACGAAATATAGGTTTTAGCAAAGTTTTGTGCGGAGTTCCCGTTAAAATTCTTATCAATCTGTAAATTTTTACGATTATAATGAACTTAGGAACTTAAGGACATAGCGAAGTAAACAAATAGTTCATATGGTTTTGCGATAATTGAGTTTTACTGTAACTTTCACGTTGCAAAAGTTTGGTCACAAAAAATATTTCTGATATAGTTTGCTATTAGAAACTTTTTCAATTGCAAGAATGACTGAAGCAAATAAGAAAAAGGTTTAATATTTACCCAATGTGTCGCAAATTTTGTGACATGCGAAAAACCGGACATACGGTATTGCCTGTCAGTTTACCGTTGTAAGTTCCTAAGATATATTTGGAAAATTAATATTGATCAATCTAATGTAATAATCAAAATTCGGTTGCCACGCATAGTCACCGGTTTTCTTGATATTTTACAGTTTGGTAAACTTTGACGACTAAAAATGCCTAACACCATTACTTTGTTGCTATGTTGCCCCGTTGCCAAGGTAACATAGGATCAAGATTTCAAAATGGAATTTTAACGCTTAATTGGAAATATATTGCAAGTAATGGGGTATCCAGGGTAAACATATTATGAAAAAAAAATGTCATTTTTCAAGACAATGAAAACATGTATTGAGAAATTAAAGCATGTTTTATAAGCTGCATAGTTTTCAAGTTTCTTTTTCTTTTCTTTTTTTTTTTTTTTTACACATTATTAAGATTGTGCCACAAAGAATTTAGAAATTAAAATTGAGAACCATTGCTATGGCAACGAGCAAAAAAGTAAAGAAAATTTTAAAATTTTGAGGGATATTTAAATGGTTATTTTTCATATGTAAAATATCAATATATGATATCAATTGTTTAGAAAAAAATTAATCATGTCGTTTAATCCTTTGGGTAAATTATTGACATAAAGATCTTGAATATCATTTCATTCAGTTTATTTACACATTTCATCAAAATGGCATATGAAGAAGAATACAAATTATAGTCAATTCTATTACTTTAGCCAGAGGTATTTGTTAAATCAACAAAATGTTAATATAATACTACGAGAACAGATGGAGTCATATATTTTCTGAATAAGCAAACGAAGATTTTTATATAGTGAAATTCGTCAGCAATTTGACCATAATTACAAACTGTAAAGAAATCTTTAATCAGTTTCCACTAATAAACGATGAATTATTGTACTAAAATGAATGCTTTTTTAATAAACAATATTTTCTAATGTACAATCATAATAGGATTGTGCAACAAGCAACCTGCAAATCTAAGCCATCTCCAAAGAAGGGACAATATAGCATATACTAAACAATACACATAGTTTAGAGTAATAAGATTTTTCTTTTAGTAGGTAACTTAGTCATATAAATTTTAAAAACCAAAATAAAACTTAAATAATCTATACACTTGTTTCTTTGAAGAGTAATAGAGTAATTTGCGTCACTTGACCATTTTTGGATAAATTGATATTGTAAAAATCGCTTATTTCGTATAGGAGTACAAATTCTAACTGAGTAGAATCGAAATCGAATGTAAAACGATTAATATGTTTTAACTTTCATATACAATTTTTCTGAATACACTACTGTATGTACAAAAGCCACTTTTATAGTGATTTTCATCAGAAAAAAAAAACATGTGTATCAGATATATTCAGTAATGTCGCTATTTAGTCAGTAATTTCATGTTAATCTTGTGGGGTTTTTTTTTTTTTGGTTAATTAATTCATTTGTAAAAAAAAAAAAAAAAAAACCGGTATAAAGTAAGGTAAATAAATATAGATAAAAAGGCACACAGTTCATATAACCTTACATCTGAACTACAGTGTATTAAATACAGCCATCTAATGAATGTGTTCATGATCTTTTTATTTACAGTATGTAGTATAAATAACAAATTTGTTACACGATGAGTCGATAACAAATGAGTTGTCAACTCAATGCTGATTGGTCGACGTTCTGATCGGTCATTTGCACCTTTGATTCACTATCCACATCCACTATTGTAGTGACAATGTAGCTTTAACTGGATCGTGATCAAAATGTTCCTCGGCGCCTGTCGCTAAATCCTCCCAGTTAATAGATTCAACATTGCTCAGAGTCGGCGGCAAAGATGATATGAAAAAATCTATTTTCGGTTTATAATTTCTTCGATTCTGGGGATTATAACTATATATATGCATACCATAAACATTATCTTTTATAATTGTTTTGACACGTTTAACGGGAATGTTAAAATCCCCAGCAATAATGAAAGGCAAGTCGGTTTCTTTGCTTTTATTTACAACAAAATCTAACATTTTCCTTAATTTCTGAGTTTTCTTTTCAGTATCGTCTGAACTTCGACCATGCCAAGACACGCAAAGATAGCGTGCCGAACTAATCTCGATTTCCAGAATGTGCAATTGATCTCGTGTATCTCTCAGGCTGCTGATCACTGGCAGGCGGAATAGTGACATTAATTCTATTTCCATTATACAAAATAGATGTACCGCCTCTACCTGAATACACATAATGATTGGGAATATCTGTATAATTCCTCAGAGTCTGAAGATTAACCCAAGGAAATTCTTGGAAAAAAACTATATCCGGGATTTCGTCGTGCAGTAAACCAGCGATACCACCTTTCCGGCTATCTGCTGGTGGCGATTTCCTAAATGGGCGCCCAACATTAGATGTAATGATGATAATTGGCGAATTTCCAGAATCTTGTTGTTTTTGGTCTTGTTGTTCTTGGTTTTGTTCTATTTCGAAATTTTTAAATATAAAACTTTTTAAAAATACTGTAAAGCTCTTATATACTCCAAGATTTGACTTAAACAATAAAATGCTTTCTTTGATGTTTCATGCGGTATATGAAGATGGCGACATTGCAGAAAAAATACATAACCCGCGTTAGCGGCTTATGTAATTTTTATTTTTGCAATGATCGCTACCTTCATAACCCGACTGAATCATCAAAGAAAGCATTTAATTGTTTATATTTACATCTTTCTTTTATTAAATCATAATATCAAATTAATAAAGCGATTGTAAAAAGTAAGTAAATTCACTCAATTACTGTTAATGTACATCAGTACGTTAGTTAAAAGAAACAGCGGAATCGACTCCTATGGGAATTTGAGTCAGACATCATCATGATTATTTCGTTCAGTCCGTGATTTTTCTTAGGTCGCTGTAGGTTTCGACCAATTGATAAACGGGGCGTGTAGATTTCAGTTCTGTCAGTTTCATGTCAGTTTCAGTCACTGTAGGTTTCGACCAATCGATAAACGGGGCGTGTACATTTCAGTATGGCTGTTTCTATAGAGCTAGCTATAAATTAACTATAAGTTTCCGTAAGAAATAGGGGGAATCATACTCGGTAGATGTAAATATAATACTATAGTACATCAAACAATGCATAAAAAGAAACCTACTTTTTTGGACATCATATCCTAAGATCTAAGATGCATGAGCTGACCAAATTTTTTATACTTGGCTTTAACGTTTTAAAGATACTAAAATTTGGAAACTATAAATAAAAATATATGTGAAAGAAGGTCACTGTGACCTTGATATGAGGATATGAAGATATGATGATGCTTATGTTACGTTCCCGCTATCACGATTCGAAGCGCTGTCGAAATCGCGGTCTTAACCGTAGAGTAGTCGTAGTAATTGCATCAAATCTCACCAGGTATTGAGGTCTGGCGTGGCATTCGTGTTAACGTAAAAAATTTTTAGACTGTCAAAAAATGTTAAACACGACTGAATTTCAATCGTAACTATTCGTTATCATCATATAAGATCGCGATCTTGAAGAGAATCGCCATCATTATCATCGGTTCGTGATAAACGTATATTAACGTATACGAACATATCTGCACGTACACAAGCGTAACAAATCGGAGACTTGTGTTGTGATGTTCGGATCTGATCGAGATCCAATCGGGAATTTTATCTGAACTATCTTATCAGAACGCATTTTATCTAAAAAGGCAATGATATCGTGACAGATCCCGTCACCTGAAATATGTCAATCGTGACCTTACCGTACCAAAGCTCAAAAATTGGCATAAGGACATATATATATATATATATATATATATATATATATATATATATATATATATATATATATTTCGACTAGCATCACCTCCTACCTAACCCTAAAAATAAAGAGAAGTTCCACGATCAGTTACGATTTGTTAATCGTAATATTCGTTTCAGATCTCAACCTAGCATTGAATTGTAAAATATCTAAACGTAGGATTGTATTTCTTGGGAAGATTTTAAAACATTTTCTTCTATTTCTATATTACACTACAAGTCCTCTTGGGGTAGTATTAGTCCGGGAGTCACAATTTTAACAATTTAGAATCTACACTATCTTAAGATGCTTGCATAGTAATATCACAATTTGTAGCATTATTGTTCTTGAGAAGGAGATTTTAAAACTTTTTTCCCTATAACTTTGAACCCCTCTTGGGGCCCCAGTATTAGTCCGGAGGTTATGATTTTAACAATTTAGAATCTTTTTTCTATATACAAGCTTTGGTGTAAATATTGTCATTTTGTTGCAGTCTTTTTGAGAAGAAGATTTTTTTAAGGCACACAACCTTTTTTTTTCTTTTTTTGTATTTCTCCCTTTTAAGAAGACTTTTACCCTTTATTTTAACAATTAAAAATTTTCGTCTCATAAGAAAGTTTTGTACCAAGTTTGGGTAAGTTTGGTCCAGTTGTTCTAGAGAAGAAGTCAAAAATGTGAAAAGTTTACAGAAAGACGGACGGACAAACAGACGGACGACGGGCAACATGAGTTTAAAAAGCTCACTTGAACCTTCGGCTAAAATCCGGTACTGTTTTAAAATAATTTAAAAAGTAAATATCCAAAATGAAATCACAATAGACCCCTTCACGATAACTGCAAGGCACATGGAGTATTACGGACACGGGTCATTAATCTGTTGCTTGTGGACACGAACACGCGCGTTTAAGTTCACCGTTTATCCAATTTCTTCATTGCATGTTGGGCAAATAAAATAGCACAACAAATAACATTTTCCGATTAACAGTTCATCGACGAATTGGCGTGAAATTCCATCCCAGATTACATTTCCTTCTTCTGTGTAGGCACATATGTACTTCCTCTCGTAACTTACTAAACATTATACTTAAACATCTGTGTGATTTACTACCTAGCTTCGTAAGAGATAATGTGGATTTTCTCGATTATGATCCTAATACAATTCTTGTGAGCTTCGATGTTACTAGTCGGAATATAAATGTCCCATATACATTAGGACTAGAAACCATAAATTACTGAATACACAGACATCCGAATATTTTAAATTGTCAAGTTTTCGGGACAATTTTCCATCACCAACTGGAACTTTAATTTCTCCTTTATTAAAATTTTTTATTTCTCCATCATTTAAATTTTCCACTATTAACTCGGACTTTAATTTTTAATTACCCGATCAGGCGTGAAATTGACAGTCGATTAATTACTCCAGAGCGATCGACCGCATTGCCAATACCTTTAGAAACATTTGTAATAAATTCAAAGTACTGAAAGTACTGAAAGGTGGGGTCTTGAAAGTTTAAATTAGTAATCGTACACATTTTCTCCCAATATGCTTTAAAACATTATAAGTTAGAATTGGTTGTTTCAATTCATGTTAAGATTCGGCTTTCAGCCTATTTTGTCTGAAATCTTTACTGAATCCCAGCCGGAACAGTCCTTCATAATTCTACAAATTTGGCACAACGGTAAGTTATGAAAAATGGGAGGGGGGGGGGGGTAATCCAAACGGTTATATCTATTTATATTATTTATTTATAACCAGCGGAAAAAAACACAATCGGTATCCGTTTTACAAGACTGATTTATGAAAACTCCACAAACTCATACAATATTCGCGAGTTCGGGAGTCGGTGGTGCGAGCAGTCGCTCTTCAACTGCCGAATTATTGAACAAAGTTAACATAGAAACATAGGCGCCTGACGTTAAAAATATTTCTTTTTACTGTAAGATTATTATCAGTAGGCATACTATGATAATAACAATGTTCTTCACGGTCACCATTTTAATTTTTTAAACCGGCTCATCTGCCACAATTTTCTGGTCGCGATTCATGCAGAATTGAAAGTACAAATAAATACGTTCGCCACTTACTACTTTTATCTGTAAACTTGTGCATCATCCACATGAATTAACGATACAGCCGTTCCTTTTATCGAAAATCATGCTCCGAATTCTGTCTACTGCTTCTTATATTGATACAATATAAGGAAACATTTTAAACGTTGATAATATGATTAACTGGCAGTGGAGATGTTTATTCAGTCTAATGCTTTTCATATTGATTTAAAATGAGGAAACATTTCACACGTTGATAATATGTTTAACTGCCAATGGATCATAGCAATGTTTATTGTATGATTGTTTAAAATAATTAATTTTAGTGATTAATTCAGTATTATTTATTTCTAAAATTTCTAATATTTGTAACAGCAAGATTAATATATTTAGTTGTGGGAAATTGTCATTACAGAGATTTGCGTCGAATTGAACTGTGTGCGTATTCAAAGAATAAGGAATCATTCTTTGAGTATTATGAGGTGGCCTCAAAAATTGTTTTCTCTAACATTTTCAAAGAGTTTTAATTGAATTTTTATTGATTTTTTAATATTTAAGAGATGGAAAAAATATTTAACAGGTGACCTGGCTGATTGAGTTTTAATTGATTTTATTCAAGTTTACACACACAAATACATATGCTATGCATGTGCAACACTGCTCTTTCTATTGCCAAGGAATGGATTATGCCCATACTGAAGTAATCTGCGTTAAAATTCAGAGACGCAAACCCCTTCCCCACTTCAAAAAGTAGACAAAATGTAGAATAGAGATATCAGAATAATAATGTAAAACATCATTTTTAAAGGAGACTGATCTGTTTGAAGGATTAATAAATATCTCAAACATTTGTAAACTGATTCATAACATCAAATCTCTATCCACATGGAATGCACTTTAAAAATACCAGTTCGCTTACATTACCTGTCAACACAAATCAAACCCAAATTTTCCTCCCCTGCAGAAATTCGATATCAGCCACCTCTGTCGCTTTATTGGGCTTAGATTCATTGCCTGCACTGCGTCGTAACTTCGTCGTCACTTGAAGCAATTCAAAACTTATTTATTTTACGTATTTAATTTATTTTACATAGAATGAATATATTAGTATAAATCCTTATATGTGTCATCTATGCGATGTTAAATAAACAAAAATATTCTACTTCCGGTGAGATATCTCAATTATCTCAGGTAGCTTTTTTAAAACAAATTTTGTAACCGCGAGAACTCAGAAATTGTAAGTGATCAAGACACGAAACGTATATGGATGATAGACATTTGATTGAAAATGTGTTTAACAGGTTTCATTTTGTCGTCCGCCACTTACGGTCCTCACCGAAATAGTTCAAACAAATCAAGTTCTTTATAAGTTTAACTGTTGCTCTTTGACAGTTTTAGTTAAATTGATTAAAAATAATGTACGTTAGAAAAATATACAATAAACACTTATTTCAATTTTCATTGAGCACTTCTGTCTGTCCATTTCCTGCCCCGAGACAAAAAAACCTTGTCTCTACAAGATCTCAAATACGGTATAGACTTGAACAACCAAACTTTGTGGGATGATAGACCTATGTACATACATGTTTTTACACTATTTTGTTTTATCCGGCGTAACTTCCGGTCGTCACAGGAAGTACTCCAAAATTTGATTTTTCACTTCTTGTCTTGTTAATTACTATGGAAGTAAAATTTTAGTAATAGAAATACAATAGATCATCTACACATAGTTAAATAAACAAAAATATCCTACTTCCGGTGAGATGTCACAAATATCTCAGGTAGCCTTTTTAAAACAAATTTTGTACCCGCGAGATCTCAGAAACTGTAAGTGACCAAGACACAAAGCTTACTTGGATGATAAATATTTGATTGAAGATGTGTTGAGCGGGTTTCATTTTGCCGACCGTCACTTCCGGTCCACACCGGAAGGGTTCAAACAAATCAAGCTGTTTATATAAGTTAAAGTAGTCCGGGTATCGCACTACGTCATAATACGGAATTTACAATATTAGTTCGACTTTTACATAGCGTTTTAAATATCCGGTATTGATTTTGTTCTACATCGCTTTTGTAAACAATGGCAATTATAAGCAAATAGAACGGTAATCTATGTATTGTATGAGAGATAGAAATGATTAATTTTCAGAAACTCGATTTTGTTAAAGTAAAACGAAAAACAAAATTTCTGATGAACAAGGTTCTCAAGTATGCTTATATCTTGTTTTGATGGGTCCCCCCGCCCAGATTTTTTCTATATTCTTTTACTAAAATCGGTTAAAATTTAGAGACAAAAGCTATTTCGTATTTCAATTATCGTAAATTAATTAATGTTGAAATAGTATCTATCATTGTTGACAGAACTAAACAGAAAACTGTAGCAAAGTATAATTTTTACGGAATGTTTATTCAGGGTCTACATGGTTTAAGGCTTATAGCGTGAAAAGTAATCCGTCAACATATGATTTATTTTACCAAATCTTTTTTCTAAGATGTCATTTTATAGAATAAACACCATGAATTTAGGTTTGAATCCATAAAATTGTAAAAAATGACCAAACACGATACAAGCATCGAATTTTTTTGTATTTTATTTTGATACATCAGGCTCATAAAGCGTACTTGCAACAATTTGCGCAAAAATATTGATGTGAAGTGGTTTAAATAAATGTTTATACTCTAGTTTGTATATCCAGTTCTTATTTCCTAAAAATTGGTTAATATTTTTAGGAAAAATTGACGTCTGTCAAATTTCATCAATGTCAACAATTTTCGCAAGGGGGTACACCTGTCCGAGAGGTGATAACAAAAAAACTAGCAACATATATATTTTCTTATGTATATGTATTGTTAGATTGTATATCTATCATTTAAAGCTACGCCCATTTAGTGCCGAGTATAGGACTACCTTAAGATTTTTTCTTTGAATATTTTATTCAGTCTGATGAACAGTTATGTATAGTAGGTTAATGTACTAAAATTAGTTGCTTTTAATTTCTTTAATCACTTCCTTTTGTCCATTTCCGGTCCCGAAACAAAAAACCTTTTCCCAACGAGATCTCAAAACTGACAAATACTTGAACAAGCAAACTTTGAGGAAAGACAGAACAATGTATGAAAATATGTTTACAATGTTCTGTTTGATCCGGCGTAACTTCTGGTCGTCACAGGAAGTACTCAAAAAATGACTTTTTGTCTTATGTTTTGTTTTTCATAGAAATAATTACTGGAAAAAGTCCTTCACAGTATATATCTTATCCATTGTCTTTTTACAAGAGTAATTCAATTTTTCACAGATTAATAAATGAGGAACGGAAGACCTTTTTGTTGCTATAGCAACAAGAATTAAGTTACTTATATTTATATAATTTTCAGCAGTTGTATGATTAAAATTAGAAAATTAAGAATTAGTATGCAAATCCCCTTTGCGCCCCAACAATACGTCATTTGAATTTATTGGACTGTATAGTACCAAATCGATTCGTAGTGTTATCACAGACAAAGACACCCTAACATGTAAATAATTATACACACACATACATGTGATAGTGGGTTGTCCCAAATATAAACAAATCCACTTAAGGGTTCTTCATTTATTCAGATATAGGGATTAAAGGATTAAACCCTGTAATATAATTAATAGATATCAGCATAAAAATATTCATGTACAATCATACTCAAATATACATACAAGTAATACACCACTTCTCAGAGTTCACTAATCAATCTATTTATAAAGAAGGATAACTCTGGATGTAATACATGTTATACTTTCAAGGTAAATCAGAGTTACTGCCCTTGAACACAATTTACAAAAATATAGAAATATGCTCCATATTATATTCAATATAATATTTGATTAAATAAAAACATAAACTTTCAATGTACCTCCTTTCAGATTACATTGTAAGATACAAATTATAAATGTAAATAAAATATAACTTTGTCACGATCACCTGTTTATGGAACAAGGTTTCACATCATGCTTATAGCTGCTGAATATGGTACTGCTTAACTACAAGTAATATGGTTACAATAACTAACCTTTCACATATATTAGAAATGAAATATTATAGCTTAGATTCAAGACTATGAATTACTGGGATGTTTAATAAAATATATTCTATCATAAATAAGATATTATAACCTAAAAAAGTAGAATTAGCCAAATGTAACAATTACAGAAAACATCAAATAAGTATTTATCAAAGTTTAAGAATACCAAAAATAGTACACTTACTATAACTGAACTTCTTCCTAAATGTAAGGTTCAAATATTAAGTTATGTCTCTTGTTGAAAACATGTCTTTCTCAAATGAAGCCTAGCCTTGGTCTGTCACAAAGGCTACTCAGTTAAAGCGGGAAAAGTTATAAAAACATACTATTGGCTATAGTAAACCACCTGATCATGTGCACATGTATGAAAGTGACCATACAGGTTAAATGGCTTAAGGCTATAAAATATCAGAAGCCACTAGAATAAATAATTAAATAATAATTACTTGATAGGTGCATAAAAGACAGGGAGTTATAGGGATAGTCTGTTTCTAAATATGTGCATGTAAAATATAGATGAAGTGTAGGATGATGATGATGATGATGAAGATGATGAAATGTGAATAATGCATGAATGTGTTTATCATCATAAAATGTACCCTATTACATACATGTACAAAACATATTATTTTTCAGTTCTTACAGCTAGGAGTTTAACTGAACTATTTTTTAAAATCTATTTGGAGTCGCTGTGTTAGTTGGGTTTTCAGACAAATTCCGAATTTACCTTTTAAAAAAAGAACTAGGCCCTAATCCTAAAAATATTTACATGTACGAGAACTAGCTTTACGGGAATATTTTCAAGCGTAATAGAAATCCGGAAACTCCGGATCCAATTTGAGTATTACTTACCACACTGTAAGAAATCAAATCCCTCTTTCAGTCTTTGCCTCTGCAAGACAACAATCTTCGCTATCATGACTATATAAGGGGGCCATAAATTCTAAAATGTCGAAAAGGAAAATAAGTCTGACTAAATTAAAGACTGTCGCTGAAAAGGGGGGCGAGAAGAAACACAAACAGATCACAATCTCAAAGTTCTTCTCGGCTCCGAAGTCGCCTGTCGTTGCGCAAGAGGAGAGAGGGGATGCCCCTGTTGTTGTCGTTGACGATGAATCACTAAAGAAACCAGCTTCAACGGTAAGACTGGGATAATTCGGGGATATATGATTTAAGCTTTGTTTATGTTGGTCATTATAGGTACTGACTAACGCTGAATGTAACTATAAAAAAAACCTTGCTATACAACACATTCAAACTGTTAAGCACATGTATGATGTGTACTGGTGTATACTGTATACAGTGAAGTATACAATATAGAGAAGTATACAATGAAGTATACAGTGTAGTGTTACACACTAGTCTTGATATATTCTCTTTGAAGAAGTGGACAGGCATAGCCTTCTGACATCCAAAGAAGGCTATGCCTGTCCACTTATCAAAAGAGAATAGTCTTGGTCCAGAGCCACATATGACAGGTGTCACATACCACCTTAAAAGTGCATGTTTGATAATGTCTATCTCTTATGGTCCCTGAGTCAGCAATCAGAAATGCATATCTTTATATGTTATGACATGTTAGATTGTTGCAGAGTAGCTGTCCATATAGTCTTTAGTGATGATCTGAGCTTATAGATTTTACTTAAAAGTAGTATTAATAATATAAACCACCTTCATCAATGTTTTCAAATTTGTTTTTGTTCTCTAAATATCTACACATATTTACTGAATATTATCTGTTAACTTTTAGTGTACAAAAGGTGGAAAGAAAAGAGTGAAGGAAAATGGCCAAGTAACAAATGAAAGCAAAAGAAAATGTGTCCGCTCCAGTGATAACCAACCTTCTACCTCAAATGACCTACCTAGCACATCCAAGGAAGAATCCAGTACACAGGATAAACATCCCAGATTGTCAGCCTCCACTAAAACCAAACTAGACAGGTTTCAATCAGATGAGCTCTTAGAGTCTACGGAGAACAGAGATGTAACATCCTATGTCCCAAGACAATCTCTGGTTAACATTAGTATTGACGATGATACAAAAGAAGTCAGTAAAAGTGCTGTGATTCCTGTAAGTGACGATGAAGAAGAACCTTCTACCTCAGAACTTGGTTTAGGTTTAAAGAAGTTTGCTGCCACTCAGAGCGTACACGGTGGAAAGACCTCGGTTAACAAAAGAACCAAGACCAAATACACTCCTCTGGAGCAGCAGTACATAGAACTAAAGGAGAAGTACCCTGATACACTGCTGTTTGTGGAGTGTGGATACAAGTACAGATTCTTTGGGGAAGATGCTGAGGTTTGTATTGTATATGTACTGGCAATGAGATTGTTATATTTTTTTTTACCCTTCTACAAATGTAGAAGAACTGTCTATCGCAAAATCAGATATATTAGTAATTTGACAAATGATCATACCTACATGTACTGTTTTCTCAGTCTGTATAGTTTGTGTCCATTTTTCAGAATGCTGCCCATGTATTAAAGATATACTGCCATCAGGACCACAACTTCATGACGGCCAGCATCCCTGTCCATCGCCTGTTTGTCCATGTCAGGAGACTTGTAGCTGCGGGGTATAAGGTTTGAAATTTGATATTCATGTATATTTAGCCAATATTACTGATAAACAAAACCTATTATATACCCGTTTTTACCATTTATGCATAGATAAATTACAACCAAAATATTTGATAGTAGATACATGTTTAAATTGAAAATCTTACAAGTTCTGGTACATGTACATGTAATGATTATGATTTATATGTATTATGTATGTCTTAACAGTGGGGCCTGGTTTTTCTGGAGCCTATATTCCTATATAAATCCTACTTAAATTGTCCGGATATTAAAGTGAAGCATCAGGATTGTCTTAATACTTTGCACAGATTTTTATGATGTGATAATTTCTCTTCAAGGTGGGGGTGGTGAAGCAGATGGAGACAGCGGCCCTAAAGGCCTGTGGGGACAACAAAAGTGGGCCATTCACTCGACAACTAACAGCCATGTACACCAAGTCTACCTTGTTTGGTCAAGATATCCTTTCTGCAGATTCTACCAACTTGAGAGTTAGATAGATTATTCCCCTTTGTTTAAAGTACCGGTACCAATAAACCAACTTTTATTTGTGGTTGAAGAATAACGCTCAGTTTCATGAGAATGTCTTTGTCACAGATATTTTTTGCTGCAAACCAGTCCTGTAATGGTCTTTGTATATGGCAAAGTTAATCTACTTATGATCTATCACAAAAATTAGTCACTGTTCAAGTGGCTGTGAGAAAGATATTGCCTCTTGCTATAACATTTACATTAAATAAAAATAATATGAAGTAAGTTCAGCAACCTTACCCCTATCATTCCAATTCTCAGTTCAAACTGAGAGTATACATATACCGGTATCTCAAAGAGAGTATGAATTTTCTTTAATATATCAAACATGTGGACCCAGTTAATTTCTCAGAGGAACTGCAAGGGGAGATAAATGTGGAGGAGAGGTGTAGTAGCGAGTACCTGATGTGTGTGTATGATGTTCCTCATGACCAGGACATCAAGCACCAAACTATAGGTATCCTTGTAAGTCAAATACTTATACAGGTACAGATGTAGAGATTTTAAAGTAGTCAAGACAGGTGTTACGCATGATCAACTTATACAATTCAATGCAGAACAAATTTTAATCTTATCTTTATATGATGTAAATGTGATATAGGTTACAACTCTTGAATCATTTATTAATGTAAATTACCATTACATTAATAATAACATTTATTTTAAGTCAATGTACACAGGAATAAAACAAAGCATTTAGGATTTATTATATTGATGCATGTAACCTAACAAGGCCTGTTTAAAAGAAGAGGATTGAGGATTATTAAAAATCTTTTTCCTGTAAAACTATGTCACATAAATGTCTTACAATCTAGTTGACATTGTTTTATTTCATGTTTACTCTGGTGTTTTAGGCTGTGCAGCCTTCGACAGGGGATGTAATTTATGACAGCTTTGAGGACTCGGATCTCCGGAGTCAGCTGGAGACAAGAATCCTCCACATTCAGCCCGTAGAACTCCTCAGCACTAAAACACTCTCTGGTCCTACACACAAACTGTTGTCAGACATTGCAACAATGAGGTAAATGTCTCAGAAAAGGTGTGAAAAACATTTATTTTGTAAAGAATTACATTTTAAATCTGTCTAGATTCTACCCTAAGGAACTTAATTTTGTTAAAATTGAAAAATAACTTCAAGAACAGATATTATTGTTGTAAAAGAAGTTTGGATTGGTAAATTGGCACATGTAATACATTGTATGTACTTTAGATGTATGAATATAAGTTGATTTTTTAGAGTACATGTACTGGTTAAATGGTTTTGGCCAAAAGTTAGTTTTCAATAAAATAATCTTACTTGCACTTTTTATCACAGATCGACGGATGATGATAGGTTGCGACAAGAGTTCTGCGATGATGAGGTGTTTGAATTCAGATCAGCATTTACAAGGGTGTCTGAGTTCTACAAAAAGCATGGAAAAGGTAAATTATTTACAGTATATCTTTTGTCTACCAGTACATGTACATGTATAATGTTCCAAGCTTGAAGATGAACATGTATATTGAGAAGATCGTAGGAAAAAAGTTCTTACCGTATGTTCTGAATTAGTATTAGAATTCTACTATATATGCCTTTCTGTAAATGTTTTGTAGACCCCTCGGTGCTGCAGCTGGTGATTAATCTTCCCTATGCTGTCATTAGCTGTTTAGCTGCTGTGCTGAATTATTTAGAAGATTTTGGCCTTCAGAAGGCTCTACAAGACACAAGGTAAAAGAGTCACAAGAGCTGATTGAAACTTCTCATTGAATATCATCATCATAAACCCAACGGCCAGTCTCGCAAACACTAAATGACTGTGGGATACTCATAGAACTATTCTTGTTTTTATGAATATTTTTGCATTTTCAAGTCTCAAGTTAGAAAATGATACTCTTTAGTTTTTTTTTGAAATATGAAAACAAAGAGAATGTTATGAAAACATTGATGAATCGATTATATACAAAAATAAACAATTCATTTCAGTAACTTCAGCCAGTTTTCTGAAAAGTCCAAGTATCTTTATCTGCCTGGGAACACAGTGAAAAATCTGGAACTCTTCTCTAACCAGAATGATGGCAAGGAGAAGAACTCTGTCTATTGGTTGATGAATCAGACCGTGACCAAATACGGAAGCAGGAAACTCAAGTCCTGGCTAGCTTGCCCCTTAAAGAACAACAAGTATGGGATGAATCACTGTAAAAGTCTACTAGATAAAGTTTCCTAGTTTTAAAGGCAGTTTGTACAGATTTTAGAAATTAGCATGCTTTGCAAAAATGTTTTTTTTATTATATTTACAGTTCTTTAGTGTTACACTTGTAGATAAACCTTGGAAAATGCAATATCATTATGTTTCACATAATGCTGTACATACGTGTACATGTTTCTAAAAAAAAAGTGTTCTCCGTCTTTTATGCAAGGAAATGGTGTTATGCAAGACATTTGCAATATTTTTCTCTTGATTTTTTATTAAATTGTTAACCATTTATGTTTTCAGAGAAATTCTTCAGAGACAGGAAGCAGTGAATACAATACTAGACAATTTGAACTGTAGTGTTTTAACCAAATTAAGAAGTATCCTTGGAAAATCACCAGACTTAGAGAGAGGACTTTGCTCAATATACCATGAAAAGGTTAGTTTCTGAAATTTTATATGAATAAAGCTACATGTAATTAATCATGAATATAAATGAACACATGTATTACTCTAGAGAATTATATTGATAAAGACTTGTCCGTTAAACTCCATATTGCATGTAACATATTCTAACAACTTTCTAACCATATAACAGTAATGAACACATGTATTACACTAGAGAATTATATTGATAAAGACTTGTCTGTTAAACTCCATATTACATGTAACATATTCTAACAACTTTCTAACCATATAGCAGTAATGAAAAAATCTTGATAAATGATTGACAATAGTAGAAAGATACAGTCTTAATTATGTGACAAAGCTCCACAGTACATTAAAATATGACAGATTTACAGTGTATGTCAGGTTTTTTTTCTATTCGCTTGCAGTGTAGTGTACAAGAATTTTATGCAGTCTGTAGGTCCCTATCGGCAGCTCTTTGTGAAGTCGAGGCAATGAGGAAATGGTTGACGGAGAATTCCTGCTCATTATTGCTCAGTTTATTCAATGAGATTCCAGATCTACTCTCAGATGTCAAGCAATTTAAGGAAGCACTCAATGAAGCTGCTGTCAAGTTAGTTCATAATGAACTATGTATATATGTGTACAAGACAACACTTATAAATAGTAGTCATTATATATGTATAAAACATCTTTTACTGCCAAAACGATGTACTAGTAAATAATATGTATAGTTAAAGGGTACTTGAAGTCTTACTATTCCGCATACACTGTATCAGATAGACATTTTATCAATACAATGGTAGAACCTAACTGGAAATTTGATATATTTTGTAGATCTAATGATAAGACCAATATTTTCACTAACGAAGAAGACTTCCCAGCCATTAAAAAGAGGAAGGATCAGATTGAGGCTGTTAGGAAAGAAATTATAGATCATCGACGTGAAGTTAGAATTGCACTTCGTCAGCCATCATTGGATTATGTCACAGTAATGGGAGTAGAGGTTAGTGTTCAAACATAATCAATCTGCTTGGACCTTTTAAAATCAAATCAAAATGAATAAAAAATCACATCTACATGTACAACTTTCATTTAGCCTGACAATGTTGCTGGCTATGCTACTGCCCTTTATATACATGTCACTGTGTTGGCATACTTGCCAACCTCCAACATGTGAAAATCTGGTCATGATCAGATTTGGAAAGTAAAAAATCTAGTCATAGTGCATAACGACATTCACAACATATTTAACATGCATTTCAAAGGTATATACAACAGAAATATGTGTTAAAATGTATGTGTGATATTTTATTGCAAAGAAGCGTTGTAACTAACAGTTGCTGATTTTGAATTTTGTAAAGTGATCTGACACAGAAAATGGTAGGTTGTGTTCAGCTAAATCAAACTGCAAAAAGAGTGAAAAGATCGATTTCAGTTTTGTCTGACTTAAACAAATCATGTGTCGCATATATTTTTATAAGAAATTTGGTTTGCCTTCAGTATCTGATAGAGGTCAAGAATGCCAACATGAACCTGGTTCCCAAAGACTGGTTCAAAATCAACAGGTACTATCCAGTTTTTGTATTTGTAGAATATTATGTTGGTTTTTAAAGCATTAGGAGATTCCTATGATTAAAATAATTTATAATGAATAAAAATTTATGTTATTTAACAATGACAATATACGTAAATGATTTTGAAAAAAAAAAATATATCTGTTCTACTGTATACTCGTCTGGTACAATGTACATGTATTATAAGTAAATATATCTATCAAGTATCTTTTCATTGTCAGCACAAAGGCTGTGGGCAGATTTCACTCTCCGTTCATTCAGGAGAAAGTGAGGGAGCTGAGCCAGTTACAGGAACAGCTGGTGCTAGATTCCCAGACAGCATGGCTGGCATTTCTACAGTCAGTTCTTGATTTTAAAACTACTTTTTAGGTTTACCTAGTAAATCATTTATTGAGTAACTGTTGAAGAAATAAAGGATCATTACAAAGTACAGTAGTTACATATTAAATGATGTTTACATACAGTAATATTGTAGGTAATATGTTTTTAAAGATGATAATTTTCATAAGAAATCATGATGTGTTTTTCAGACAGTTTAATGATGGATTTAGGAGATTCAAAAAAGCAGTAGATCATCTGGCATGTTTTGATTGCTTGTTCTCCCTGGCTTCTGTGGCTAAGAGTCAAGGTTTCTGCAGGTATAGTACTGCAAATAAATTGTTCATATTCATCTGCATTCTACAGGGTTATGCCTGTCTGTAAACATTTACACTGATATGTAATGCTGAATTTGATCAGAAATGAAACTTTAAAGCTATGATATCAAGTTTTGATGAAAGCCAATGGTGTGCCAATATTTCACATAATGGAATCACATTAAAACGTATAAATATTGATACTGGCAGTACTGGGTACCTGTATCTTAATTTTTGAATTCCACCTTCTGTGACCCTCAAATCATGATTTTGAATTATAAAAATAAAGTTGAAGGATTTGTATCCCAGGTACCTAAAATAGAAAAATAGACTTGATAGGTAGCTACATTTCATATGTACTTAGGTCATGTAAAATAATTGTTCAATTTTATATCAATGAGCAGATTGGTAAATATGGGATGCTGTTGAAGCACATAGCATGTACCTGTATATATACTGGTACTAGTATGTCTTGGTGAGGATTGTATTGTGTTTGTAGACCAGAACTGGTTGCTGATGAAGTCTGTATTGAGATCAGACAAGGTAGACACCCGGTGATTCAGCACCTGATTGGAGAGGGGGGTCAGTACGTGGCCAATGACACAGATCTACAGGTGAGTGATGGGTGGGGTGTGTACGTGTAATATATTGCTACATGTAACAACTATCAGAGAAGTGGCCAAAGCATGACTAATGATACCAATTAAAGGTAACTTTAGGTAACTTTGGGGTGGGGTTAGGGGAAAGGATGAAGACAGTGATGTTATTTTGTTTGCATATATAAATCATACTGAATAAAAATAATTTCTTTTTATACACACACCAGTTTAACACTAGTCAATGTTTAACTATGTCATGTTTTAATTACTGGCATTTATTCTTTGAAAGACAAATCCAATTTGTAATCAATGTTATAAGTTTTCAATAAACTGTAAATATATAATCAGTATGAACACTTATCATAAAATGTTAATCAGTATATGTTTACTTATTTTATGTTCTGAACAGGGTCCTGCAGAGAGAGTTATGATAATAACAGGACCCAACATGGGGGGTAAAAGTTCCTACATCAAACAGGTGGCCATCATCTGTATCTTGGCTCAGATAGGATCCTACGTACCAGCAGATTCAGCCAGATTAGGCATCCTGGATGCTGTTTTTACAAGGTAAATGTAAGAGTGAAAAGACCCAATCTCTTAGGTACAGAGTATCAGGAGAGTCAAACTCATGCATGAGCATAAATAACATTGGTAAAAAAATTTAGGATGATTGTACAGAAGTTTTTGGGCTACTAAATAAATTTTGTGTAGAACTTCTATTTTGAAATGGTCAACAATTGTCTTTGTTCTTAAGCAGTATTTTGCAAGTGTTTGTGACTGTTTGCTAGGATGGGGGCGGCTGATGAGATTTTCAGTGGGCGTAGCACCTTTATGGTGGAACTTCAGGAGACGTCGGACATTTTATCACAGGCCACCTCCCAATCGCTGGTCATTCTGGATGAACTGGGCAGGGGAACCAGTACACACGATGGTGTGGCCATTGCATACGCCACACTGGACTACTTTATATCAAAGGTACAGTACTTAAAATCCATGTTTACATTACTTGAATTTTTCATGTGCACACACCTGTGTTTGCGAGAAGTTAAAATTAATCTACTGGAAATAAGATCTACATGCTGGCATACTTGTACAATATATTTTGAAAATAGTATTTAGATTATGGAGTTAAGATTTGTTACTAAGTAATGATAGATTTTTTGGGTATTTCAGATTCAGAGTTTAACATTGTTTGTAACACATTATCCTATTTTGGCTGAGTATGAAAAGCTTTACCCAACAAATGTTGGAAACTTTCACATGGGATTCATCGTCAATGAAACTGATGCATCAGGTACCATTTAAATATACATTTATATTGAAATTTGTGATATAAAAAAACTGATCTGTTTACAGTAAATTAATGCATGAACATGCACTGTCACTTGATATATTAAACACATGTCTTGCTCACTATCTATATTATATTTCATGATATATATTTTTATTGTTGAAGTCCTTTCGAGAATTGCTTTATTAGAGTAATGGTATTGAATTGCCATTAATATCATTAAAATATTTACATGCTAGAGACAAAGTGTATATCTTAAATAACCTAAATATTGAAAGGGATAACATTATAGTGAATATGTACATGTATTGGAATCATGCTGCTCATAATGCCGCACACATATTATTGGAGAAAGCACAAACGTGAAATAAATTTTATACATAAGTTTTGTGATAGCATTCCCTATACATGAACATTCACAATGCTTTAGAAATATTTGACATTGTAAGGATAATGACAGTTTAACTTTTTTTTCCATCAATGAATGCAGCTAGTGATGACCGGAAGCAGACCATTACTTTCCTGTACCAACTGGTCCGAGGAATGGCAGCTCGGAGTTACGGATTAAACGTAGCGAGACTTGCTGGCATACATCATGACATCATCCAGGGAGCAGAGCTGTTGTCATCACAGTTAGAAGAGAGGATTCAGAAGAGAAGGTTTGTACCTCAGAATGCCATACAGGATACTGTGGTTTCATTAGTATTCATGGGCATCAATGTTTTGTTGATTTAGTGAAAAGTTTCAAAGATACTTTGTTTGTGGCAAATGATCCAATCAATACAATATTAGATATTGCTTTTAAATGTATGTTGATGAAACAACAGTGACTGTTTGATATATAACGTATATTAGGTCCTTAGGGGATTTAACTGAATATTATTGAATAACATGTATATGTAGGACTGGTTATCTCCACCTCTTTGTAGTACGTATGTGTAGTTTCATACAATATATTTTTTTCCACATTCAAATACAATCATCCCCATTAATAAATACTAACAATAAATCAATTGTCTGCAATCCATCTAATATAGTGATTGTAACAAAGTAACATACAATACAATATCCCTTTTAATAAATTATGATTCTAAATATTAGAAATACATGTACAGCAAAACTTGTGTATAGCGAATTTCGTTATACGTTTATAGCAAATTTGTAAGGAATCTTTTAGCGAATTTGTTTTAAAGTAACTTGCTGACAATACTTCAAACTGTCAAAAGTTAGAAAATCAATATTAATGTCAATTACAAAAATGTCAAAATTATGTATAATATACATGTATTTATAAATTTTAGTATTTTTTATATGCATCTTAAAGTTTCATGTATTTTCAGTGAAATTTTTATTTTTTTGTATAAATGATAAGATTCGTTATAATTGTGCCAGCGGGGGTCTAAAAATCACTCCGTTATAGCCGTAAATTCGTTATAACTGTGTTCGTTATATACTGCAATTTTCTATAGGTTTATACAAAAACTTTGTCGGGACATGAATGATAATTCGTTATAGACGTAAATTCATTATATTCGTGTTCGTTATATTCGAGTTTAGCTGTAGTGCTTAAAGATGACATAAACTCATCTACTTAAAAAACATTTTTATAAATATTTACAAAAAATATATATTTCTCTCAGATTTCAGTTAGAGGCCTTCCAGAAACTGATGTCAACATGTGATCAGAAACTAACTGAGTACACCAAGGCATTCATTAAATCTTGTGAAGCGGCTGAGTGAAATAATCATTGTAAGACTTACTGATGACATTGTGGTTGTATGAATTGTTGCTGTCCACGGAAAATAAAATTAATATTTTTCATGCGAAAAACATCTCTTATTTTTGATTCACCATTTTATGATTAACCTGTTTATGAATATCACGGGCAGGCAGGGTTAATCCCTAAATATGAATATAACCAGGTAATCTCAGTCAATGTGCATTGTCAACTCTGCTCTTAGAGCTGCAATTCAGGGGTCTGTTTTACACCGTAAACTAGAGCGATTTTCTTCAACGCTGCACCAGGTCTTTAGGTTAACAAACACAATGTCTACAACATCTCCCACTGGAAGTTTAAAAGAAGAATGAGGAAAATACCCGCCCACTTCAGCGAAGAAACGCTTGATTTGTTCTAGCTTATCAGCACTTTTGGTAAAATCAACATAACTGCCACTTTTGACTAAGAACTCGATTGTCCAGACATCAACGGTCAGTCTCCCAGAAACTAGGTCATCTCTCAGGGATTTCAGCACCTGAAGTTCCGATCCCTCCACGTCTAGTGAAAAATAATGCACGTGATGCACGTCTATTTTATTCAGCAAAGATCTCATTGGATAGCATGGAACTTTTATGATCTCAGGGCTGTTTAGCAGCCGTTCGGTTTTCTCGGCATCAGTTCTGGCTCCAAAGATGTCGTCCTTGACAAAGTCGACACTTTTCTCTGTATTTGAGATACATGCACAGAGTCTCCAGACATTCCGCATGTGGCTGTCGATTTGTTGACACAAGTCGGGGTTTGCTTCGACCAGAAGGCCGTGCCATCCGTGTTTCCGCTCCAACCACAGGGTGTTAGAGTGGTGTACCCCATCGAACGCTCCTATTTCTATAAAGAAGCCGCCAGTTTTATGAAATATATCGAACACCGCCTCATGCCCCGCTTGTGAGTATTTATCGTCAAGATTGTTTTCGATTTTCAATGGATTAGGAGCTATCAAATGTTTTTCAAGGTCGTTGCTTTTGTAGTTGTAGAAGATGTAAACTAGCGAGAATGTAAAAATAGCCACAAAACTCAATAGTCGGTTGTTTTTCTTCCAGTACTTTGCCAAACTGAAACAAAGAGGTGAATTTTTTAGAATACTAGTATTGCTTGACTACATAGGCGGGTATTATTAGGTAGTGGTTAACTTTTCTCTATTATAAAATAAATAAATAAATACGCTAACGTCAGATGTCTGTGTTTGTCTATAAACCTTGTGAACAAACCTATATAAAATTAGAGAGCATTAGAATGACAACACTCATATTCACCCATTCACATGAACATCCTGTTACAATGTTTCTTTTTTCAGAATTGAATTGACACCCCCCCCCCTTCTATAAAAAAATCATATAAAACTGGAAGGTGATATAGGTGTCATTTTGTATAATCATTTCTCAAAAATGATTCTTCATCGGTTCATCAAATAATGCATTGGTGTGTCGAGCCACCTTAAAGTCTTTACCTACAAAATGTGCGTATGCACTGTGCGGTCATACACAATAACAAAGCTGAATATTGACTTGTTTACTTGCTTGCTCAAAATAGATTAATGTGTGTCGGATATTATTTTCTTCAAGCACTGTTGGTTATTTCAATCAATAAATTCCTGCTTACTTTGTGTGGCAATAGGGGTGGATGACGGAAATATCGTGTAATAAAATGACAAAATGTCGCCTTATAGTTTAATATCTTTACATGGAGTGACACCTCCACCCCCATAAGACCAAGCAACAAAATGGCTGTACGTTGGTCTTTAAAGGTTTTGCTACAATAAATTTTGCCTCCATCCCCCGATTCCAAAGTAGTTAAAAGAGTAAACCTTTCTTTGAGCACGTCAATGTAACTTTTGCGAGTAAACTATTTATAAAACTGTATTCAAAACAATACAGCATTCAAAATCTAAACATCTTCAATTCTTCAATACAAAGAAGAGTTCGTCTGCATCGTTGCATTCGTCTTTTTGCAAAACAAGTTCAATTAAGGTAAAAATAAATAAAGTTTTTTTCTTACCAGTGATCGGGGGTAGTCCCCATTTTGTGAACCGACTTGTGTGGAAACAGCCTTAGAACATACTATTTTTGTTATGGATTTAATATATACAATAGGTTCTTACAAATTCCATTAATGCTACTAGTATGACAGTTCGACTGAATTTAACAAAAGGGGGTTTAAAACAGCTTAACTCTGTGCTAAAATTTAAACGTCAGCATGCATAATTTTGTTTTTATTTTTAGGTTATTATGTTACCTGAATCAAAACGGCATACAAATGGTAACTCTGGTCTATGCGCGGATGCAGAAATTTCTCCGGTGGGAGGGTCTGAGGGGCGTACAATTTTGTTTGCTAGGGGTTTCAGTGATTATTTTCATGCAGTAACTTTACTTTGTAAATTTGCTAAGTTTAATAAATTTTCCAAGGGGGAGGGTTCCGGACCCCTTGCTGCATGCGGAAAGGGTCAGTCCAGTGACCTTTTGCTATCCGTTTTCGCCCAGAAGGTAACATCCAATTTAAGCCCCTGTCATGGCTGATATTTTTGTACAAAGCCTACGAGTCTATGATCAGGATGTAAAAATGCATTTATGATTTATTATTATTTTATTAACTTTATTTTAGTCGACGTAAAAAAAACCCCGTACAATCGAGAATTGAAATGACACGTACACGTACATATGAATACAGTGTTGTAGTATTTTATAGAGCACTAAGTATATCACTCCGATAGCTTAACTCGCTACCTCGTTCGTTCTACATACGGTACTATTTCGAACACTCTGTACATTGTCTTTTATTTACACGTATATATATATTTTTTACACTTCTGTAAGTAAAAGTGACGGTATTTATGCAGATGCTTAACATGTTTAGATTAAATAGTTATTTTATCACTATCTCATCATCACATCTTCACGAAGATTCGAACATGCATCCAAGAGCGAATACGGCAGGTCTTGTCAACCATTACAAAATAAGACATTTGGACTTTATGATTCCTGGTCAATGTCTGGACAAATGAACACGCACTTTGCCAAACGAGGTAAGGTAATATACTTAGTTAAGAAACACTTAAGAATCTTTAATTAGGAAAGATGTCGAAAGAAATTTTTATTTAAACTGTTAAAATTCTATTCCAACAAATATAAGATGTTTTCTCATCCAATTTATAATCATTTAATTCATGATTGATCAAAGCTTAGTTAGCTATTCATTGAGAGCACGGGCTGCACGGACTGCACGGACTGACGTCATATTTCCAAAATATCAGAAAAAATGTCAGAAAATTGACTCGGTGTTCTTCTATGTAGATCGATCATAACGATGATTTGCATCCATTTACTCACTTCAGATAGCTGTAGATAATTTAAGAAATATTCAGAGAGATATAAGTAAATATAAACAAAAAAAAGCGTTTTTAGGTTCTTGGGGGGATGATGGTAGAATAGAGTGTACATCACAGAAAAAAATACACAAACCTTGTCATTGAGTAATATATTTTTTCTCTGCAATGATCGCTACCTATATACCCCCGCATATATACCATCAAAGAAATTAACTAATTCATAAATTAAATACTGCATATGTATGAGTTAATTATGATGAGTTAGTTATTATCTCTGTTGTAGTGAATATATCTCATATCAAAAGAGTTAAACACAGAAATCACTTTGATAAAAGTTGTCGATGCCAACAACAAATTTTTTATTGAACATTTAAAATAATAATTCTGTAAACAGAGTTCGGGTATCTCCTCTATGTCTATTTATTTCAGAATTTTAAAATAAGTAATATAATTGTTGAACATTTGATAGTTTAAAAATTGGCATTTTCTGTTCAATCTTTCGAAGGATCAGTGCTTTCAATGACATCTCTGGACCGGGCGGTTCTTGGTCTCTGGGCAGACAGCTTCTTTTGCTGAATGATACTTTCTCTTCGAATCTTAGCTTTCTCGTGCTTATCGACTAGAAGCTTGTCTCTTTCAGCTGAAAATTTAACACACACATTTTAAACGTGTAACATATTTGACTGAAAGATGATAAATCTTCAACATTAAAACTTATAAAATCTAAGACAACGTCAGTAGAGTTGTGACTGCTGTTTGTGATACATACCCTTCCATTTCTCATAGTCCTCGCCTCCAGCTGGAACCTGGATCCTCTTAGCGTTGATTGGAGGAAGCTTTGGTACAGTTGACTTGTACTCAATATTGAAGGCTACGCCTCCTTTCTTAGACTGCACGACCCCTAAAACCGGACTATCAGGGACCTCATCGACGTGAGGCTTTTTGAAATTAGGATCTGTACAAAACATCATCCATGGCAGGGGCTTGGTTTGGATGTTATCTTCCATCAGCTCCTTCTTTATCTCCTCCTCCATCTTGCTGTAGGCCTCCGCCTCCTCTTCTGACATGACATCGACTTTGTTGCTTCTCTTACCAATGCAACTCTGGATAAGACCCATTTTGTTGTTGATTGCAAGCCTGACAACTTGAAAGCAATGTGTATTGTTGTGAAACAATGACGCTTTGGTATAGTGATGTCATTCCTTTGTGATGATTCAACGTCACAAATAAATGACGTCACTATATGTTGTCATTACGTTGCGTATTGCTAGTTGTCAGACAAGCAAGAAAAAATGGGTCTTATCCAGAGTTGTATCGGCAAAAGAAGCAACAAAGTTGATGTCATTTCAGAGGAAGAGGCGGAAGCCTACGGTAAAATGGAAGAGGAGATAAAGAAGGAGCTGGTGAAAGGCGACAGCATCCAGACCAAGCCATTGCCGTGGATGATGTTTTGTAGAGAGCCCAATACTTCCAAAGCCTACGCTGATGATGTCTCTGGTAGTACATTGTCGAAGGTCATGCAGAAGAAAGGAGGTGTGGCCTTCAATATCGAGTACAAGTCAACTGTACCAAAGCTTCCTCCAATCAACGCTAAGAGGGTTCAAGCATCTGCTAGGTACGAGGACTATGAGAAATGGAAAGGTGGGTGTTTAGAGGCTAACAATAGCTTATCGTACTACAAGTTTTTGCTTTCTTGTGTATATTCTTTACTCTACTGGTAATTTTATTTTCAGAGGAAAGAGACAAGCTTCTCGTGGATAAGCACGAGAAGGCATCGTATTGTCCAGCAAAAGAAACTTTCTGTGCAGAGACCAAGGACAGCCCGGTCCAGAGATGCCATTGAAACGAGTTCTCTGACAGATTGAACTGAAAAAAAAGACCGCCACAATTTGATCAAGGTGTTCAAAAGCAACGCAACCACTGTACATTGATGAACAGTGAAAATTGAAACTTTTTTTAACAAGATAGAATATCTGGGCTCTTTTATCTGAAAATATTTTCCATTTTTGCATTTCGTGTAGGTATTCTTGCATTCCGTTTTATTTTCCCTTAAAGCTAGGACCTAGACACGATATTTTCATCTTTTTAAATGTATAAAATGGTTGACATTGGCTTTTGAATGTTTGACTAAAATTTGAACATAAAAAGTTAAGTTACAGGCAATATAAAGAGGTCAGAATTCATTGTTTTGTAAACAAAGCCCGAGTCTTGATCTTGTTTTTAAACAAACAATTGTCCGAAATGAAATAATTTTAACAAATTGAATCGTAGCAAACAAGGTATACTGATTCAATGTTTTCATAAATTCTATTATAATCAAAAAGCCAAAGATTGAAATTTACACCAATTCAACACATACGTAAACAATTATAACAAGACTCAAGATTTGTTTACAAAACAATGAATTCTAAACTCTGTGACTTGCTTGTAACTCAATTTTTGACATTCAAGTTTTGATGAGGCATTAAAAATACCCGTTTCAATTATTCTAGGCACTAAATATGGAAAAATAAAGTTGGAAAAATCGTGTCTAGGTTTAAAAATATTTATAAGCTTCACTATCCTCATTTCCTAGAAATTTAAGGTTTTCGTATATCCTCAAATATAATAACCAAATCATCTTTCCTATAATCAAAAAATGTTTCTTATGATTAAATTTTAATTAGATAGATGTCTTCGCTTTGTTACAACACCTTGTCATATGAATAAAACCATCTCCAACATTTTAATTTTCTAACTGTAGTATGAATGAAATGTGGAAGACATTTTACATTTCCGTATTTGTGATCGATTCATATTTATATGAGAAGCATGTATAATTCAGGAAGGACGGTTTCTTCGTGGTTATATCCTGTAAGAAAATATATCCTTGAAATGTCTTTTCAAATTCGTGGCCATGAAGTAAAGTTCATGCATTAAGAAACTCTGAACATGCACATTGCTTCAGATAGATGTAAATGACGATAGGAAATTCAATACTCCAAATGTTTTGATAAATGATTTATATCATTAATAAATGAATAAATATTACATGTATACGAATGCTGTTCTTTCTCGAAGTTTGATTTTGCAATCGAGATTTAATTACAGTCCATGCAGAAATAAATCATGTAAGTAAATTCACATTTATTTTGTGACACTGCAATTGTCATCAACTTTCACAAAATTTATATATTTCACTATAGGTAATGAAAATGTTTGATGATAACTCAAAAATAGTCTATTGGAACAATTGTACTAAAGCTACTAGGTATACAGTGAATTAAGAAATAAAAATATTACATGTACACAATTTTAACTAAATGTGGTTGTAAACTTGGAGCTAAGAATTCTATTAAAGTTGGTGTGCTTCAATTCATTTTTCTGTTTCAAAAAAGTACTCACAACTAGGTGGTATAGCATATTTTATTTATATTTTCTTTTTTTATAAATACACAATTTCATTAAACACCCATCCATCATTCATTTTTGCTCTTTGACTATTGTAGTAGCTGTGAGTAGATAGCCCCCTCCGGCACTCATCTGTATCTCTGGGTGTGTTCTCATAGGAAGGATCTATGGTGGAAGTAAACAGATTTATTCAAACAGTATAGGCTTGAAATGACAATAATTAAAATCTAACATTTAAAAGACAGGAATTGAAACCCCCAGTAAATAGCGTCACCTGATACTCCCTGAGCCATGTCTCAGAGACTCTGTAATTGACCAGGCACCCAGTCTCCCGTAGATATGCGTAGGCATCCATCACAGCCTGAATTATCAAAGAAAAACCAAACACTCAGATTGCATGAATGACTTTCAGTGACAAAAGTAATAACTAATCTCTGACAACATGTACAGTTTCATCATAATGATTAAGACAGAAGAAATAACTTTCTGACAGGTATTTTCATCATTAACATTTAAACAAGACTTTTACCTCCTGGTATTGACTGTAGACAACAATTGGTCTGGAGGGAGCCACGTACTCGATCAAAGTAGTCACTAAAGGTGTCGGATTGAACTTGCTGGCAATGATCAAACTAGGTAAAAGACAAACATTAATATTTTCTATTAATATGAATAAGATATAAAGATGAACTGCAAGTGCTGTTAGAATAAAATTCATACTGAACTTACCAATCTATATTCCGCTTCAACAGCAGTTCTTTAGCCTCAGACAACCTTTTGCTATATAATATTTTGTTCGCCTCTCTTGTCGACATCTACAACAGAAATTATGTCATTTTGTGAAGAAACCAATTCATAGACAGAACTTAATTTTAAATGTTCAAAATTACTTGAAAAATAACAAATTAATTTTTCTCTAAGCTCCGGAGCGTCCAATTAGCTTATTCCCATGAGTACACAAATAAAACACCCAGTAAGCGACAAAGATAAAACCTTTATTTACCTCCGATTTTCTCTTTCTTGCCACAGGGTCTGTGTTGTCTTTGTCTTGGGTCTCTGTCTCTGTGGATTCGCCACCAATTTTGGTGTCTGTATTACTGTCTGTACATGGTTTTACAGCTGTGACTGACAAACTATCACCGTCACTTGGAACAGAGTCTCCGTGAGAATTGTCAATTACATCATCACTCTTTCCTTCTTCTGATTTTAATGAGTTAATTTCACAAAATGGAAAATTGTACAAATTGTCCAAGAACTCTTGAGGAAAATTTAAGTTGTCCACTATAGGTCTGAAATACAAAAAGTAATCTCAATATCAAACGACTGTACTGTTTATTAGTTTGATCCATTAATTACCAATTTCAACTTAAGGACAGTTTTTCAAAGTAAATTCAATACAGATATGAACAAATACATAGAGTTTAACTCAAATGTGGTGTAAGTAACAGATATTTTGTTGTTTTCAATCAAATTTGAATTCCATCCACTATTGAAATTCCAAAATTATAAGCTGGAATGAATTAGACTCTCGAAAACCCTTATCTATCTACATAATGAAATTATTCCTTAATTGGAGTCCACACTGACTCACCTCACTGGCCTCTCTCCTGGATGAAAGTGAAATACTTTTCCATACCCTAAAATGTTAAAACAATACTAATTCATATATGTTACTTTCAGCTTTCAACATACTAACTCAAGAATGACATCATTTGTTCAATTACCAGATAGCTTCTAAAACAAATATTTGCCATTAAATCTAATGGCTCTACTGAGCTTTAAATCTACAAGTTGACAGTATTCATTACAGGCTTTGGACTATTTTACACTACAAGTAACAGTACTTTGAAGAATTTTGTGACCATCTGTACTATACCTCCTAGTCTTTCTAGTACTGCCCCCACCACGAGTCCTGAACAAGTGTCTACAACTGCCACATTTGTAAATGCATGAACATTACCATATGTCAAAATTTGAGCTAGTGTGTCCATTCGTATGTTTCTGTAATAATCATACAAAGAGAGTCGCCTTTAAAATACATATACCAGTATCATACTTAGATAATTCCTTTTGAATAATTCATTTGTACAGAGTTTGTGAGATTCAATGGTTTCAAAACACTTACAGAATTTTAGCTGCAGATTTCTCATGGTACATTTGACACATTAATCTGGTGTTTGGTTTTAACACAGTAAATTCTGCTACATGCCTAAAAAAAATAAAATCTCAAAGATTAATCTGGCAGAAAATATAATATTATTCCTCAGGTGAATAAACCTTTCACTAAATGACAATATTTCTTTCACCTTATAAACATGGTGTAAGTTTTATCTTACCTGTAATTTCTTTATCAGAAAATACATACTTTTGTTTTTTCTTCTTCACCCATTTCTCTTGAGCATATTCGGTTTTTCCTTTAAATGTTGTACTGTTTTCTATTAGCTGCTCTATGATTTCCTGTTGAAGAATTACATTACATTAAATCATTTACATTCGTCTTTCACCTATTCTTACATAACAATTCAAACACACTAAATGATTTTTATTTTAAAAAAAATTTCATCTCCTAGTTAGATGAAGCTATTTATGGAATTGCATAATAACAATTTTGTAGTAAATTGTATAGCATGGCCACATGTTTCTTATTATACCTATAGGGTATACAAAGCACTTTGTCATAAATATATGTATCAACAAACAGAAATGCTACGCATGAGGTGGGCAAAGACCGCCTCGCAAAGCGAGGCTTAATGGTAACACATATATATAAGAAAACCAGTGAAAAATGAGAGTTGAATCTGGGGTACTAAGGGCTAAAAAAATTTCTTCCAGCCCTGGGCGCCGCCATATTGGCCGCCATTTCGTTTTTTAAAAAGTTACCTCGATCATCAAATGACTTGCGCTTACCGATGTTTATTGCCACTAAAACACTATTACAAACTTTCCAATGTTTAATTGAAAGTAATTAAGATGGAAATAATTGACTGTGCAAACTACATAACTTTAAACAGTGCTATAATCAAGAAATACGACTAGTTTCACTTATGTCTTATCAAATTATTAGATGGAAAATAAAATCAGTACTATCAAGGAACCGATCTTAAAGAGACTGAATAAAGTACAAAAAATTCAATTCGTCAACTTGGGAAAATTATAAGCATTGAAAGAAGTAATATATAATTCTCGGAATCAAGAACTTTTCTTCGGCTATTTCCGAAGACAAAACATTTACATTTTACGTATGAAACATGACGTCATAATGTAGACTAAGCACGCGACGTTTAGTTTAACTTTGACTTAGGATTTGAGTAGATACTATTAGGCGGATCCCACTGTTTGCGTTTCAAATAATTTTTGTTCTACAAAAAATAAATCAAACTGCACTTTGTTAAGTCTGCGCTCGGTCCAATGGTCACACCGTTTACATATTAAGCTTCTTTTATGCTGTTAAAAGTTTGTATCATTACTCATTGATATAAATTATCCCTCAACCCTAGCATTACCGTTCTATTTTATCTATTCATCTGTTTTGAATATTGTTACTTTTTCATACCAATTCCACACTGCAATTTACTAGACAGTTTATGATTAATGATTTTGGTCTACAATGCTCCTATTCTTTTGAGCGATTATTACACAAGTACCTCGCCTTTGGCACCCTCTTTCTTCATTTTCTCTATGTCTTCTCTTGATAACTTTTGATTGCTGTCTAGATCATGCAAATCCCTGTTATCTGTTCCTTTCTCTGGACCTGGATAATAACCAATATATCATAAGTGACCGGACTTGTTAACAAATGAACTTCTGGTAAAGGTAGACAAATTTCAACATATTATTATTCTGAATGTACATCATCAATAAAATAATTATAATTACCAAGTACTTCTGCTTCCTTGAAAGTTTTCTGTATTTTATGCATCTGCCCATTCTTGACCACAAATGCTGATCCATAATAATGACCTATAGCTCCATCTAATGAGAATTTGATTTTGTCCAACCAGATGTCTCTGCAAATGCACAGTACAGGGTATTAATTTGTTTTGTTTTTTTATTTGGACTAACATATTGATCACTTAAGTTTCTAAATCGTTAATGTGAAATAGATATAATTGTTGCATTGTTTATCTGCCTGTATTCTACCTGGCAGGCTAATGGTCAGCTCAACTTAAACGTGCATGGTCATGCACAATTTTTCTCAAATTCTACTTTTCCAATTTCACTGTTTACAATGCTTAATAGTTATAAGCGATATACAGAGCTCGCATTTCTTTAATCAGTATTAACATACCTTTTCTTTCGAATTTGGAAAATGCGAACTGTCTTTCCTTTCTTAAGAATCGCTTGATCTCCCTCTTTTATTGTTACATTGGATGTTTTTCTCTCATCAACACACATGGGTTCACTGGCAGTCGCCATTCTTTGTCAGTGTGAAACAAACGCTTAAATTTCATGACTAAATCACCCAAAAGAAATCATTTTGCTGATCATGGCAAAGCGTTCTGGGCGACCTCTATAAATAAACTCACGTGTCAACATTCCAAAATGAAAGTAAACAATGTCTGCTTCGGCCGTTAAAAAACCAGATAAGTACCAGAAACGTGTTTCAAAATTTGTGAAAGTTATTTGTAAGAAATTGCAACCTTTTAGAGGTATATTTAAAGAGAAAACTGATCCAATTTCGAAAAATGTGGTATCTTTTAAAAATCACAAGGTTAATGTTGTGTTCGGTTCTCATTTCATCAGATTTCGACAAAATATATTGACCAGTTTTTGCATCAACGAATCAGAACATAATCAAATCGAACTTGTGACGAAATATTTATGTCTGGTAAAATCGCCATTTGTCAGCGAACAAATAACCTTTTGCCTTGCCAAAGAAACTGAAGGAAACTCCCAGTCTGCTGTGATTAACTTTCTGCCAAACCAAAAGTTGAACGCAACATTAGATTTAGAAATGGCACAATTTGACGTGTCAGCATCCAATAAGAAAAAATTCTTGTCAGAGAAATATATGTTCAAGTTGTTTCCAAAAAACATACCAATAGATGAGGAAACTGATGCGTCAGATTTTACATACTTGAGAACAGAATTGGGTTCCAAAGCTCCGTTGTGCTGGCTGGACATTCAAGCATGGTTTATCAGACAGAAACAGTACGATTCAAAAAATTCCAGACATGGTGTTACAAAATCGAAAAGTGATACTCTAGTAGCTTGTAGTAAAGACCCTAAGGATCCAAACAAGGCAGTCCAGGCCTTGACAAGAGCCAAACAAGCAAGAATGAAGAGAAATCTCAGATACTCAGTGACTGCTGAATACATGAAGAATACTGTGAATGTCATTGAAGATTCCACCATGGAGCTGGTTATTCAAATGAAAATGGGAACCAGTGGACTTCATTACCAGTTAAGAACAGAATTACTGGTGCACTGTCTCAAGTCTTACTGTGTCCCTTTTAAGGACCCAAATGTGAATATTTACTGGGTACCTTCCATTTCTGAATATTTTGCAGACAGTGATATTGATGAACATTGCCAGTGCATTGTAAAGACAAGTGGTCCAGTGTCCATTCTCTTCAAAAAGAGAGAATTGGCATTTTGGGATACTGTTGGACACATCCTAGGGATAAATCCTAGACAAATTCTAAACTTATGAACTTATAATTCTACACATGTAGTCATGTACCATGTAAAGAGTAATGCATGTGTAGTATGTTAGCATTTTAATGTTCATTCTTTTGTCCAACAGATTCTTCAATGTTTTAAAAGTTTAATCATTGTTTTCATGTTCTTGTGAATCACTATTTATAGGTACACAATGTACAAATAAACATGAAGGTTAAAAGAACTTAATCACTGTTATCATTAAAGAATATTTTCAGAGCATTATGTAAATGAATCATACATAATTATCACAGACAATATAAATAAAATAATGTATATACAGAGGGAACAGTACAGTCTGTGCTCGCTCTTAGCAGTCCACCATCCAAGAAAATCCAACAGTCCAGGGGTCTCAATTATGTGATGACATCTAGTTCCCAAGCTTTAATACTGGTCTATACCAATATCCATTCCATACATTTTCATTTGTATTCACTTTATACTGGATTTGAGAGGTTTCAATATTCAACACGTTGAGCTATATTGTCTGGGAGGAGTTGACCAGTGACTAATTTGTCATGAATCTGATGATCCTTGTCATTGGAAAAAGAATCCCGAAGCTGCCGATATCTTTGTATTTCAGAGTCTGTTAGAGATGGAGTCAGATTTTCCAGAGCTTCATTGAAGTCCTGTTGTGATACTAATATTACTTTTTCATTGACACTTTCCCCTGCAAGAAATATGAATTAAGGTATAAATGTAATGTAAATGAAATGTACTTTAAACAAGATTAAGAATTTAATATATGAGTTTATAAATCTATAAATGATATGTATGTCTGTTTGAAAATCTGCATCCTTACTCTTTATAAAATCCAATTGCATTAAGGTGGTATGGAACACATCCATATTGTGACGTACATCCGATCGAAATAAACAATAAAATCCAGTATAATTTTTAAAATCTTTTCTATCCCGAAGTTGTTACCTAACAGCGTAGCACAAGGGGTTAGAATGTTTACTTCGAATCTGTAAGTAATGAGTTCGAATCCCGCTGGGGCTTTTTTAAAATTTTACCTTTACAAAAATTTTTGAAACATATTTTTTGGTCAAATATCGTGAAATTTAAAAATTCTTAAACGGTGAAAGTATTTTGATTTTTGTGCACTTTTATCCACATTAATACCAACAGGTGTCCCATACCACCTTAATATCTGTATTACGTACATGTACATGAAAATTAAACATTTTTCAGTGAGCATGGTTTTATATACAGCAATCACTCTGCTAACATATTTAAATACAATGATAACCAACATGTAACATGCATCAAAAGGCAATACTAGTATGCCAGTAGAGCAACTGCAGAACATTATGCCATGATCAATGAAAGACACTTTACAGCTAAAAATTACCTGCTTCCAATTGCTGGATTTTCCTCTTCATTGTGTTGAGCATGGCATCAGAACAGAGAGCATAATAGTCAGCTCCAGTCAGATTTGAGGGACATTTCTCTGCAAAAGCATCTAAATCCACATCTTCTTCTAGACGAAACCTAAGGAGGTACAATTAAGTGAGTGTTTGTTTTGACAAATGAAGCAGATTTACAAAGAATCATGACAGTTAAATTATCATATTAAAAAAATCCAAAAAATATATATGTATGTAATACCTTCTAGTAAGGGCTTTCATTACGTTAAGTTTGGAGTTCTTGTCCTCTGGAATTCCAAGGTACAACATTTTATCAAACCTGCATGAAAAAAATTCAAAATCAAGATATTGTATTATTTCTAGGCTTGCTAAAAATATTGCTTGAAAACTCTGTACATACACAGTGATTTAGAAACTGAAAGAGGTACATGCATCTTTAATACACGTATTTCACATAAAAACAGTCACTACTGGCCACCTACCTGCCAGGTCTAAGTAAAGCAGAGTCTAGCAGATCAGGGCGATTAGTAGCACCAATGACAAACACATCACAAGACTTGTTGAGGCCATCTAACTCAGCCAAAAGCTGAGAGACTACTCGGTCCATGACTCCCCCAGAATCCCCTGACTTCCCTCGATTGGGGGCCAGAGAATCCAACTCATCAAAGAAAATAACACAAGGTGTGGCACTTCTAGCTCTCTCAAACACTGTAATAAATTGTAAGTACATGAATAAACTATAATTACATGTATGACAGTGACTGCTGGGAAAAAGGTTTAATAGTTGATTAAAAATAATTTCATATAAGTTTTTAGTTTTCCTATACGTGTGGTTTGTATAAATTCTGTGAAAAATCCATGTTGTTATTGAAATACATGTATGACCCAATATACACAGCATGCATTTTCATCATAGAAATGAAAAAATATATATTTTAGCAGAGATTACAATTGTACTTACCATCTCTAACATTCTGTTCGCTCTGACCCACATACATGTTTATCAGCTCTGGTCCTTTCACACTATGAAAAAACAAAGTTATAATCCTCACTCTTAAAACATTGATGTAATGATAAACTTCAACTAAGTAAAGCTCACTCTAAAAAACATTGTGGTAATGATAAAGTTAACTATTTAAAAGTCATTTCTAAGATTAAGGGTGAAAGATAACCTTAAAAAGTTCAAGGAACACTCTGTTGCAATAGCTTTCGCCAGCAGTGTCTTTCCTGTGCCTGGAGGACCATAGAATAAGATACCTGAAAAATAAAAGATATAATTAAAAAATAATCAAAAAAACCTGGGGCATTATTTCCATTTGAATTTTACTAAACAAGATGAAAGTTATTATTTCCATTTGAATTTTACTAAACGAGATGAAAGTTTCATTTAATTTGCTTTCTTACTTGTACATGTTTAGTAAAACAAGGTTACAGCCAAAGTTAGTTTCATTCTCCTTTATTTAAAATGGTATAATAAACTTATTGGAAGTAACAAATTACTTGTATGCCGAATCAAATTTATTTGTCACTTGCACTTTAATTGCTGTAAAGGTGTGTTAGTGTATTTAACATAGATATGGGAACCTGCATTATGAGTTAACTTGTATCAGTATCACTGAATCACTGATTCGATATAATTATCAATGTACTGTTTACAAACCAGAACGTCTAAGTCCTGCAGCCAACAGCTCTGGATACTGTAATGGAAGTTGAATAGTGTCCAAAATTTCTGATTTCACATCGGCTAAACCTCCCACATCATCCCATGAAATATCTGGGATCTGGAATCATTGAGATGTATATCTTACAATGTACATTCATCTTTGCAAGGCAAGGTTTTTCATTCTTTACGAAGTCTGCACTGCATATCATTACATTGTATTAACATAATCTCATAAAAAGTTTTAGGTTCAAATCGAAGAATTGGAGAGAAGGAAAGAGTTTATTATGGAAAGTTAAAAGAATAGAAACCTCTTAATTGATTTTTTGTGGGTGATGTCTCAATATATCAACATGTACTGAAATCTCCATACATGTATAAGTACAGTAAAAGCTTGATAAAATGGCACCTAGTTACATAAAGCTGGTTCAAAAAGGCAAAAATAGCTAAAGATAAATCATTATATACAGTCCAATGAGTATATCAAGCATTGATGCTTTTTTCCTATTTATTACATAATTAAATTTACATGTGTGTTTAAATATAACATCACACCCGAATCACCTGCTTAAAAATACAAAACAAAACAGTAGTACATGTACATACCTTTGGGGCCCCTATGGTGTCTGAGTGAGCCTCTTGTAGCTGGTCCAGAGCCTTCACAAAATGATCCTGCTGTACCACTGTTCCCACTGTAGCAATGTCTTCCTCCTCCTCCACAGTCAGGCACTCTTGCTTCCCCCTACTAAAACACATTCAACAATACTAAATTTTGTTATGACTCTACCATGAGATGATTCTATCACGTGATGTATCCCTCTGGGAGTTAAGGATAATGTCTCACCAGTGTTTTAAAACTGCTCTGTAGGCCTCTCTTTTAGCATGAGCAACAAGTGCAACCAAATCACCCAAGACAAATCCCTGAAAAGAACAAAATGATACACTGTTTTTTCATATGAATTCTATATAAATGTGTTAAGCTAATTAATGGATATTGTGAGTCATTTTTCAAAACAAGGTTACACATCGTGACAAAACCTCAGCAACAAATCGTTAGCGACTTCCTTAAAAATATGACTATATATTTACACTTGCAAATATGCTTTCTTATACATATATGAACCTTTAGGATAGCAAAAATATTCAATTTTGTGTGAACTTTTTCATGATGTCACAATGACTATTGCACACGCTTATTGTTAAATGGTAGCAATATTGTAAACGTAAAAACATCGTTATATTAATGATTCTTAACAATTTGATCTTGTGACCAACCAAGTTCATATCACGGTGAACTTTTTAAATTGCTGTTTATTTCTTAAATAAGGGTATGCTATCAACAGTCATAACCCAGAGGCATGTTCGGCAGAGTGGGTGCTTATGAGTGATCACCAAAATCTAAGTAATTAGGATATATAATTCTGATGACCGTTCATGAGCACCTGCTCTGCTGAACAGACCTCCAGTGTCATTTCCAGTACATGTAACATAATGAAGAGAACTACAGAACCTACCGCTGTCCTTTGAGCTAGGTACTGCCCCGAGAGATCCCCAGAGTAAGACACATTCTGTAGTAGACCGTCCATAATCTCAGCTCTCTCATCCTCATTGGGAACCTGCAAAATAAACATGGTATATCACATAAAATAAACGTCCATCCCTAAACAGTGAAAATTACAGAAAGATTATAATACATAATTGCCTACAAAAAAACCCATGTAATCTACCTTAAAGAATTAATACTAATTTAAAAATGAGTCAACTTACTTCTATGTTCACTTTATGTAGAAATGCCTCGTGAATGTCTGATGCCAGGTTGCCAGGGGAATGGGTTGTTCCTATAACAACCACAGGATATTCTATGTACTCCTTTCTCAGCCTCACAACACAGGACTTGAAGGTACCAGCCACTCGAGGGTCTAAATCAAATAAACAGATAAAGGATTAAGGTATTAGCCTTACTGTATATTTGTTACATTTGGCTGTGTATTCTATTTAGCAATTTTGGCTGAAAGCAGCTTACATTCAAACAAGTACATTGCTTAATCCCTTGCATATATCTATAAGAATATGTACAATATTATTACAATTGTGCTTATTCAAATCCCGGTTGACTTGCTGGAAAATCAATTTCTATAAAATATTGTACAAACTAAATATAATTCGCTTACAGGAAAATCTATACTCAAAACAAAATTTAGCGAATATATTTATCATAAGACGTATGTTTTTATCAGGGACTTTGTATCACTATATAGTATATTGGATGCCAATCTTCAATCAAGTACACTACATACAACTCCCTTGCACAATCACCACAATTCTAAACAAAGCTGCAGTAAAAGACACAGTTCTATAACAATATAATAATGTGCGAACAAAATCCCTGAAAACACCCACAAAAGTGACCACTACACACATGCAATTACCACATTCATATAAGAAAATAGTACATTGTATACATGATGAGTGTATATAAGGACACTTGCACCAGAATTACAATATGCAGGAAGCAAATATAACATTACACTGTAGGTACATGTATCACAAGGGTAAAAAAAAAATCAATTTTGTATGTGAATTAAAAAATTGAGAGAAGGACAGAAATACAAAAAAGGTTTCTTGAACATGCATGTAGTTCATAAACTCTGTATAAGTATACACAGTATGTAATAATTTACTAGGATCTATCCCTCCTATTCATGAATTTAATTAAAATTATACTTTATTATTTATATTATTCTTGTCCTAATACAACACCAGCAAGCTCTAAGTTCACAGCAAAATACTTCAGATTGCAGCTGTTGACTCTTAAAGATAAAAACGAAACAAAGAGAATTTCACTCTGGCTTTTGTGAGCTGATGTTGTCTCTACACTATCTCTATGCTATTCACATCAGATGAATGATACTTGCTAGATGCCCAAGGGACCAGTTAAAAAGATATCAACTGTGGATATCTAACATCATAAAGCCTTAGACTTAACCTTGAGTTCAAACATTATCAAAGTTTGAAAATAAGGACTGCGAAATCACTACTCATAAATGAAAACGTCAGTGGATATTCACTTTTTTACTGGACATCATGTCCGCAATTTGTGAGTCTACATATCAAAGCAGAGGGTTGTTGACAATTCTTGAGGGTTTTTGGTAATAAGCACAGCCTTGCCTCTGCAGAGTCCACAATTATAGCCCTACATACATTTATATAATATAATTAAGTACTGTAATGTAGACCCCTCAGAATTTCTCATAAGTGTATAATAGGGTTAGAAATAATTATGAAGCTAAAATTGCTTTATTTTCAATTGATGCGTACAAATAATGAATGATAATGCATACCAGCAAGACTACCGATACCTGTTAATGCAAACAAAACTCTGGGTTTAATTATTTTATTATCAACTCTATCATTGCAACTACCGGTATATATACAGTACTGTAACATAGTCTTTTAACATAAAGACACAGTAAATAAGTAAGTATACTGGTACATGTACTAAACAGAGAAAGCAGAAACAATTTCGTCTGTAATTATGGATGAAATACTAGTGTATGTTAATAAATTTGGTTCCAATTTATAATTAATTACATTGACTAAACATGTAGTATCAATATTCAAAAAGAAAAGTTATTTGCTTTATATAAATTAGGTGCATGATAAATCATTTTGAATTAAATAGTAAAGTTTCATATACTGTAAGTCGTTTTAACTCCATGAGGTCAAAATTTCACAGTTTGTTACGAAGTACCAAGAGATTCTACTTTACTATCACAAAAGACTTCCATCATGCAGTAAAGAAAAAGCATCTTTTACGATGCGTTTAATTACGTGTAGATAAATTGTTAACATAGTGAAATTTACTGGTAAACCATATTGTAATATCCCAAACTAAAGTAAAATACTGTAAATTCATTAACAAAGGGAAATTATATAATATCCCAAACTAAAGTAAAATACTGTAAATTCATTAACAAAGGGAAATTATATAATATCCCAAACAAAAGTAAAATACTGTAAATTCATTAACAAAGGGAAATTATATAAAACCACATTATGCTGCCTATTAACAGTATGATATCATAAGCCCAAAAATCAATTATAGTAGTGTATTTTAAGTTAAAACCCATGCATTAATCATTAAAAAACAGTTCACAGTACTTTATATATATGGACAAGCTAACATGTACATTTGTTACAGGGCTTCATTCAACACACTAAATAATCATTCAATGCTCTATACCTTCTACATTTCTTTCTTTGTCCTTTCCTAATGCATGGATACTGTGCAAGAGCAGGATACAGGGGGCAAAGGTACTGGCTGAAAACAAACAACATCAATGTAAACCAAAGCAGTGCATGCCACCATGACATACATTGGCTACCATGAACATTTCTACCATATACATGTATCTGAATCAAGGATACTTAAAATTTCTTGAGATACCTTATCAAAATAAATATAAATACAGTAGAACCAGTTGAAATACTGGTTCTACTGCATTTATTAATTACTACTAGTATTTTTTGAAATCAGTTGAAAGTCTCAACCACTGTTTTAATATATACATGTAATATATCTTAAGTCCTTTATACCAGTACATATGTAAATTGATAAGAAGCCTTCTCTCTATCACACTGAGTTTCAGATAATGATCGAGGTTTGATTGTACTAATAATGTTTTAGGCTTTTATAATTGTAGGTAATTCTAATGTATTCAATTGCAAACATTTCAGAATAGTCAAAATACATGCAGTAGACATTATACCTGCATTGAAGACATTTTTGATTCTGGCTTCTATTGACCCTGATGCCTCCCCATATAAACTGTGACAGTTCACCTGAAATCATACATATACATGTACATACCATTCAACACAATTAGCAGTTATCTGACACAAGAATCTTCAATTTTTTTTAATGCTTTGTACTGTTATGCTTTTCAATCAAATTTTTACTGATTAACAAAAATAAAGCTGACACTCAATGATTAACAACATTGCCAAAGGTAAATTGATAAATCCAAATGTACAAATAATATGTTCACATATAGTAAAATAACATGTACAGATATAAATGTAGTAGAATAAAAGTTACACTACTTTGACCTTACTTTATGGACATTCATGTCAAGGCGCCTAGCAACAGTCATAGCAACAGTAGTTTTGCCACACCCACTTGGTCCTGTCAGCATCACAGAGGGCAGTACATCCCTCAGGTTCACTGACTCCATTCTGCAAAGTTATAAAATGTATGTTAACAATATCAAGGCCCTGAAAATTTATATTTAGTTTTACAGGCAAAATAATTCAAAATGTAATGTGATAGATAGGTATTCCATCTCTTAATCTTATTGAAAGGTATGCAAAAAGGAATAATTCAACTTATATAATTTTCGAAATTGAGCTATTCCCCTTTTCAATATTGCCAAAAAAACCCTTATCAATGCAAAAGCATTTGACCTGATGCAGCAGCCGGTAATGTCTGAGAAACAAAACATTAATATTTTTGGCCTATTGAAATTGAATCTATGATTATCTAAATCCATCTTATCATATTGCAAATTGTGCTAATAAACATTACTCTCAGGTAATTCTTTAGTGCTATTGGCTATCACGGCAATTAATTGCCATTTGAGGTCTTATCAGAGATGTTTTTTTAAGCAATAAATAGAAAACAAAATGACTAATCTGGAATCAACAAGGAAGGTGTATCATGTAGAAATTAGAAGTGTATTGCAGTGTATTGTAAAGGAATTACAAGTTTATTATAGCTAGGAATAAAGTAATGACAATATTCTGGATATCAAAAAAGAAAAACAAGGTGTTGAAGTGTATCATAGAGGAATAACTGGTACAAGTGTTCTATGGTTTATTAAAGTGGAAATACAAGATTATTCTGTGGTATTGTTGAGGAACTTCATATCCATTTTAAAGCTGATTGCAAACAGAATACATATACAAGTGGTTAATGAGGCTTCATGGTTGTACCTTAATACTTCTATATACCAGGACAAAGAAGAATATGGTGAAATATAGGAAATTTAAATACATATAAAAGTGTTTGTAAAATAGATTTAACAAAATGCAAATGGTCTACGCTGTCAAAATGTTTATTGTGATTATAAATGTAGTTAATTAACTTTGATAAGTTTTGAAAATAGGTGTATGGAATAGTTGACCATCCAGCCTCATTCAAAAGAATAAATGATCATCCATGTTATGCCAGCATTTAGTTGGAAATAATCTGTAAATTACTAAAATGAGAAAACACTTCAGATTCAGATTCTTTCATAACCACCACAAAATGATCTAGGAGATAAGCTAAAGGGCTAGCCTAGTCTGTTGTCAACTTTACCTGGAATTCCTAAATAATGTTAACAAATGCAAAAACATTACTATCTATAAGTATATTTCAATCAGAACATTTCTGTTGCAAACTTTTGAAAAAACCAAGACTTTAATATACAAACAATATTAAATGTTTTAAAATTGATTAAATATCAAGTAAAAATTACAGTCAGTAAGGTACATGTAATACTGATTTAATGTTTATAGCAATATTACACTGTTACACCTCAGAGACCTTTTGTTTTATCCACTGTAGCCAACATATACTGATTGGTATAAGGAGAACATTGGTCCTCAACTCAAACATCAACCAGCTGTGGCTCAACTGATATTCGCCTTCTGTCATCACTGGTGAACACTTATTATACACACACCCTAGTACATCTACTCTATCTACATTATGTACAGATATTTAATCGAAAACAGTGAATTTCTGCAGATTCAAAACATCAGGAAATGTTACATTGGTCAGACATATTAAGGACAACTGTGACTACACAACACTGTGACAACACTATTTAGTATTAAGTAACACATGTCTGATACAAATCCTCCAGACAAGATGACTATTAACAACAAAGAATATTCTTTACATTTCAGTAGACACATATTTTTTGCATGTTAAGTGTATGGAAATTTACTGCAGATATACCGCCATGACACAGACAGGGTACTAAAAGGTTAAATGATAAGTTTTATTATGACGTCACAAACACTGAACTTAACGTCACAAGTGTAAATCAAGGTTCACGCATGTGGCTGTTACTTGATTCATGCTTGTGGCTGTTAAAGTGGCTCTTCCATTAACCTGAACCTTATTCTAAGGATGATACAGTAAATTTGTGGCATAAATCACATTTGCAGACAAGACTGTCAAGGCAAAAAGATAAAAAGAAAATGTAAATATAAGCATTAAATCATTATTTTTTGAAAGACTGCAACGGTATATGCAAAAAAAAAAAAATTCTTAACCCACATTACTCAATTTGTATGCATACATCACTGCAGTTATGAAACTATATCTTTCAAAAAATAATGATTCAATGCTTAAGTAGCCAAAAATAAATGTAGTGCCAATTAAGGATAAAATCATGAATCGATGATGAAGATTGAAAGGGCATAAACTATGTGTGTCCAAGAGCAACATCTAATACTATACAAACCTTATCCTGAACCTCAACAAGAAAACATAAGAGAGAAAACATCTGGTAGAGATACCTTGAAGTTGATACAAAATAGAATTGGAATGCCATGGCACCATGCAGCTGGAGTAAACATTAAAAGGACTAGAGGAATTTTGAAAAGACCTTTTCAGTTTGCCTCAGAAAGGGCAGCAGGCATCAGTAAAATACCAATGAGTAAAAAAATGTAAAAATTGAAAAACAGCAAAGTACTGATCTTATGCTTCATGCAAGAGCAACATCACTTTGTTACAACTCAGAGACCTTTTGTTTTATCCACTGTTGCCAACATACACTGATTGGTGAAAGGAGAACTTGTGTCCTCAACTCAACATCAACCAGCTGTGGCTCAACTGATATTCGCCTTCTGTCAACACATACAATACTTATATCCTTATATGCCTACATTATATACAGATACTGATACCATGTCTACATTATACATGTATACAGATATTGTATAGAGTAGATACAGTACCTGTGCTGTAGGTAAGGTCTGATCAACATCTCCAGTTTGTCTGCGTGTCTGTTCATCCCGTGGACATTAAAGGTCTGGTCCCAGTAAGACAAGGGCTGGACGGACAGGTAGGGAGTCATCAGAAGGGGCACATAACTGTGGACTGACCCAATCTATGCACAAATAATATACCAAAATTATTTAAAAAAGTGTTTGAAAATATATGTGTTCAAGTTCATGTTAAATTTACTCCCTCATATCATGGCACATGAACATATATACAATGTAGTAGTATACAGTGGTAACGTTATTGTTGACAAGGCAATCTTGTTAAATAGTTCGTGTACCGTGCGTGATCGTTTGTGTAACGTGCGGGATCGTGCGTATATCAGAAAAATTGGTTTGCTTTTTTTTACCGTGCGTGATCGTGTGTGATCATGCACTTTTTTCGTTTTGAAACTTTTTTTACGGAATGCCAGGGTTTTATAATCAGTCTATATCAAACATCCGTACTATCTTGACAAATAATTCTAATCATATAAGCAAGTGAGACACGTTGAATAAAAGCAGCCAAGCTTACCCATTCTTCGTTCAAAACTTAACAATTATTCTGTAAATTTTCTTTAAAATGAAAATATGATACGCATTCCTCTCTGTTACATTGTATAAACATTCATTAGAATTAAAATATATTTAGATGCTTTAAGAATTTAGATTTACATAAAATAGAATTCAATCAATTATGTACCGTATATTATGAAAATATGGGATGTGTAAAATCGAAATTTTTGTTCTCGAAATTCTTTAGAACAAGGTAACAAATTACCTGTATCTCTCATAATTAAATCGTACGTAAGGGAATCAGATTATATAAACATCAACTCATAGTTTATGCATTATCTTCATTTCTTTTATTCTTAATTTCTTTACCTTATGATAGAAGTTGCTATTTGTTGTGGAGACAAAACAATTTAATTAGTATATGGATTCTACTGTTCATGCCGCTTTTCAATAAAACACAAGCATATTATAATAACAATGAAGCAATACGTTTTCTTACTTCCAATTTTAAAAATTTATTTCGATTTTGCGTGTTAAATGGTGTAGGATCATTCGTTTGCGTGTTTTATAGTTATCGTTCATGTATCGTGAAAATTCAGTGTTAGTGATCGTCCGTGTATCGTGCGTGATCGTTTGTGCATCATGCGTGATCATTCGTGTATCAGAATCGTGCGTGTCGTTCGTCAACAATAATGTTGCTTCCACTGTACTTGCAATATTTGTCAAAGGTACATAAGGCATAGAAGGTAGGCATAAATATACAATATATACATGTACAAGGTACTATTATGTAAATGACATAGAAGACGAACTACACAGAGATATTTTAAGGTTGGAAAGTTTGTAATGACATAAGTTCACATTTATTTAAGGACACTAATACATGTATTAAAAACTATTTGGCATAAAGGTAGTTTAATTACCTGGACTACCCGGGTAGACCTGTGATCACAGATAAAACTTGGAAAGTTGGATGGAGGGCCATCCAACTTGACAACTTTGAAAAACACAGTGGGAAACCTTTTTTCTGAGTCACTGAGAGCAGAGCAATATTCTGGATCATCTGCAAGGAGAATGGGCAAAATTCATACACCAGCATATCATGAAATTGAGAGCTTCAGCTTAAGTTACTCTTTATCTTATTTGCAACAAGAAACTTGCACCAAAACTGTATTTACCTTGACTTCGAACAGGTAAAAGATCACCTTTTGTTAATAATCTGTAATAAAAGGAAATACCTGTATATTCATACAATCATGTAACATCTTAAATGACTTTTTATTTCAAAAGTAAGTCACAAAAATAATACATGTATATGTATAATGTTATTGCAGTACATATGGCTAACAGATTTTTAGCAAATTCTTTTCAAAACTTACAGGATTTAATTGTACCACTTTACTGTCACAAAAACGTTTTTATAGTATATGACTATGCTCATAATATTCATATCCAAAATTTTTATTTTCAAGTTTCACCAAAATTCAAACCTTGGTACTCTGAAGTAAGCTTTGATTGCCTCAGATTTTATCTGGCGGGGGCTGTAATAAGGGGAGATCACTATGGAAATGCTGACTTCTTTTGCAGTAGGGATCTGACTATTCCAGGAAGAGCTGATGGACCCGAAGTCCACATCATGTTCACAACCAGAGGTACAGTTGTATCTCTGAAATCATTATAAACATTCCTTAAAAAGAAGGGTTTTTTGGTCATTTTGTTTGAAATGAAGTTTTTGCATCTTTTATTTTCGAAGATACTAGGTATAGAGTGAATTCAATTTTTGAAAAAGAGACAATTAAAGAATGGAACATATCAAAAAAAAAAAAAAGCTCTGAATTTAAGGCACAAAACCTTTTGATAAAGGACATAACTTACACAAAAACTTATGACTTCTAATATTATTCAATTAAATCAAGTTAAATAACAATTTTTTAAAAGCTTTGTCCCACAAGGTGTGCATTTCAATTATTTTGGGAAGGGGGGTTATTATCTATCATAAATGTAAAAATATTACATTGTACCTGAAATCAATTATCACATTTAAAGCAAAATTTTGTACAAGTATACAATACAGATGTACAATGAACTTTACAGAAGATATGCATTCTTGGTCTTCAATCACAATCCCATAATCTGATTATGTCATGCATTGACTTTACTATAAACTTTAAATTACCTCTATTCTAAGGTTGCATGGCACTTTTTTGGACACCATCCCACAGGAATTCTGCAGATTAAATATTAGTAATGGGGATACATACACCGTGTTGACTGCTGATATGGGAGCAATGCTGTCCGAGAGACATTTTACTAGGGCAAGTCTGTAGGAAACTACTGTAGAATTTGTCATTTCAAGGGAAACTTTGACTAAACTCTCTTCAAAGAACCCACTTTGTAGCATGTTCATTTTTGACATTCCTATGAAGTACATTGGATCAAATGTAATTTTCTTTTGAACTTTGCACAAAAGTTTCCGCCACAATACATGTTGCTGTACTAATTCAAAGTTGAACAGATTGTTGTTGGTTTTGGATCGGAAAGAACTCTTCTTGATGCCAATTGTCTTAGCACCCAGCTCTAGAGATGAAGGTGGTTTAAGAGGCTGACAGAAGTCTGACATCAAAAAATGCTCTAGGGTCTTGACAGCTTTGGTTGGACTCTGAAGCACAAATTCAGCTTCTGGGGTTGTCGGTGTTTTATCTCCGATGTACGAGAGAACTACCTCAGTGTCAACCGACATCAACCCCTGTCGTAATGGACAGCATTCAAGCACATGCATGTGATAATACATAGTCGTACTAAATTTTTTATCATGGAAAAATAGTTCAGGAAAGGGTGCCAAGAAAATATCATTGACTTTCAAGAGCACATCATGTTTCCAGACTTCATTCACCATACCAGCACTGAAGTCCATCTTCTGCAGCCATTTAAAGGTTATATAGTCTGTCACACCTATGACAACTTTATGAATGGGAAATAAATGTAAATATCGCACGTAAATATCATCGTCTCCTACGATCTGATAATGACATGCAAATGTTTCAGAACACTCAAGACAAATTTCATCTGTTTCATCATCAACTTCGCTTTCCTCTTCCAAAATCCAACAGAAAGCGGTGACATCTACGTATTCTGAAATAGGGTCGGTAAAGTTCTCTAGCTGATCATGTGTGTAAGAAGCTGAGGGGGAGAATGGGTATTTATCTCCAAGAATTGGTGTATCAGCAGGGGAGGAGGAGTGGAGAGCGCTCTCTTCCACGTACAATCTCTTGGCAACAATTGATAAAGTACACACACTTTTTTTCTCGTCTGAAATTCCCAGTTTAATTGCATCTTTTCTATAAAGCCTAACGTGCAACGGATGTCGGTCTGGCGGATGAGAACATTCACTGAAGCTTGCTTTTAGTCGCTTATGTGCGTACATTTTGACCGAGGAAATTCAAGTTCCTTTTAATTGTAGATCGAACCCGATGCATAATTTATGAAGGTGTGAATTTTTCTGATTACCTGTTGTCCATCTTCAGTCTGTCTGTAAAGTTTTCCTATTTTTACCTTCTTCTCTGGAATCACTGGGCCAAATTAAACCAAACTTGGTACAAAGCATCCTTATGGGAAGGAGATTCTAAATTGCTAAAATAAAGAGCAAAACCCTTTTTAAAAGGGAGATAATTATAAAAGATGAAAATAGGTTCTGCGTCTTAAAAAAATCTTCTTCTAAAGAAACACTGCACCAGAAATGCCAATATTTACATTAAAGTGTAACGGGCGGTTGCCCAATTTATAGTCCCGAATCAATCAACAGGAATCGATTTCAGCTTTAACCGTTTATCATAGTTTCAACAATAATACATTTATATGCGAGTAACAAATAACAGTGCTTACTGTTCAAATCTTTTCCAAGATAAACAACAAACTCCCTCTTCTGTATAATATAACCAGAATGTGAACACCGTCGGGCTACGTATTATGATGTCATATTGCATATAGATGACGTTAAATGTACATGTACAATGAATGTAACAATAATTATTAGATATAAATTATATGAACAATATTATTAATAACAATATGTATATTATTATACATAGACATGCTAATTTAATATATATATGTCAACGTACATAACTGAGTAATTATATTCATTTACTGAAATAATATGTTTTACGGTGCTACCGTTGTGGCGAGCGCAGCAAGAATTACACATACCTTGCATCATTGTCAACCTAGTGATATTTTGACAGTTATCAACTAACATCAAAGAATTTGGGAGAGAGAGAGAGAGAGAGAGAGAGAGAGAGAGAGAGAGAATTATATAATATTTCTAAGTTTAAAAAAAATCTTACAAAATACATAGACTTGCTTCCCCCTAAAACCGTTCGTTACTTTTGGAGAAAATTAATCAGTCTGTAAAATTTAATTTGCGTTTAAAAAAGTGTAAAGTGTAAATACAGTATTATTTTTCTTTTATACCTCGTTGTTATGTGACTTTTATTTTTTTTTCCTGGTTCATAATTTTTTGTTTAAAATTGTTTATTTTTGCATGCACGTTGTATTCTTGCCCCGGTCTCTGTTTAGGTGTGCAATTTCCCATTTTTACCAATTTAATGGTTTGGCAATATGCAATATCTGCATAGATTTTTTGACTGTTTATTTTTTCTCTTTATTCTTTATTGTTTAGTTCAAAGTGACCTTTTTTTTAATTTCGTCACTACTTATACGTACTGTTCATGCACGCAAAAGTAGCTTAAAATTGGATCGATATGAACAGTAAAGTATGGCTCTTGCTTATATATATATATATATATATATATATATATATATATATATATATATATATATATATGTATATATATATATATATATATATATATATATATATATAAGCTCTATCAAAATAAAACAAAAAACAAAAAAAACAAAACAAAACACAAATCATCTAAGGCAGGTATCGCAGTTTATACTGAAATAGCTTATAGTACACGCATTACAGATGTTTGATCCACCTCTAAATTTATCGCGGGAAATCTAGCGCGAGATCACTGTGACGTCACACGTTCAAATCTACATTCATTTGTTTTCGTATCTCGACTCGATACGAAGGAATGGAAGCATGTAAAAAATCTCTTGAGTCTCACCGAAGCTTTTGCGGTACTCAAAACGTGTATTCAAACCTCAAGGCGCCCTAAATTACGAGTTAAATGTTAGCCATTTTTGGCATATCACCACGGGAGAAAACATTAGAGAGCATTATGGACGTAGATGAAAAAATTTCTTAATGAATCTGTAGGTTTAGCTCGTTCTTTTTCCCGCACACACTGGTTCTTAGAGCTCGCTAATATGTTTTACGGTGCGACCGTTGGGGCGAGCGCGGCATAAATTGAATTGTAAATAAGCACGGGCACATGATAATAAATCAAAGTGTGGTTTACCAAATGGATGCATCAAAGTGAATAAAAATATTTTACGCTCCAGTATAGATGTATCAGCAGTAATGTTTTACGGTGTGGCGATCTGGAGGGCTAAGCCTTTAACAACAATCACAATTTCACAATCAGATTCATCAGAAACTGCACTGTTGGATCCGCCTATCTGTTTATTCATTACGCTAAAGCCCGCGTGCTCAGTCTAGACATTGTGACGTCACGTTAGTAGAGCAGACATCACTCGACAGTTTCCGTCAAAGTAGCATTGCTCCGAACAATTTATCAAGAAAATAATTTAAAACAAATAGTTGCAAACCATCTTTTAGAATCAGCAGAATGTTTTATTCATCTTTTAAATGCATGACATTCTAAAACACATTTTACCTGTTCTCGTGAGATCATGACATTGGTAGCCATTTGCAATTTACTCCGTTCGTACACGTTGTCTATGGTCACATGGTGTGCAGGGAGCCTTTAGTCTCATTCATGTTCATTGGTAGCCATTTGCAATTTACATGGAATTGTGGGTACAAATCTGACGACAGAATTTTCAGTATGTCACAGGTAGCAGTAGTCCGAATTTTCTCTTCGCCCAGGCGTTGTCGTTAGAGCTCGCTGCGCTCGCTATTAATTAATACATAATTTGTAAACGGCGTGACCGTTGGACCGAGCGCAGATTTAACACAGTGCAGTTTGATTTTTTTTGTAGGAAAAAATTATTTGAAACGCACACAGTAGGATCCGCCTATTTACTCAAATCATAAGCCAAAGTTAAACTAAACGTCGCGTGGTCAGTCTTCATTATGACGTCATGTTTCAAACGTAAAACGTAAAAGTTATGTCTTCGGAAATAGCCGAGGAAAAGTTCTTGATTCCGAGAATTTTTATTTCATTTTTTAATGCTTATAATTTTCCCAAATTGATGAATTAAATTTTTTCTACTTTATTCAGTCTCTAAAAGATCGGTTCCTTGATGTTAATGATTTTATTTTCCATCTGATAATTTGATAAGACATACGTACGTGAAACTAGTCGTATTTCTTAATTAAACCACTGTTAAAAGTTGTATAGTTTGCACAGTCAATTATTTTCATATTAATTACTTTCAATTAAACATTGGAAAGTTTTTGAGGAGTTTCGGGGCAAAAAACATCGACAAGTGGCAGTCATATAATGATCGAGTTAACTTTTGTTCAACAAAATGGCGGCCAATATGGCGGCGCCCAGGGCTGGAAGAAAAATTTTTGGCCCTTAGTACCCCTGATTCAACTTCTATTTTTCACTGATTTTCTTATATATACCTGTTACCATTAAGCCTCGGCTGTCTGCGTTGGTACAGTTGTAAGTGCCATCAAAGAAGGTTCCAACGGCAAAGAAGAAGGTTTCAAAAATGTTCCAAAAAGACTGCTCCAACGAGGAAAAAGATGGCTCCAACGAGGAAGAAGACGGCTCAGTCACCGGGGGAGGAATGACCACAGTCCCGGGAGCAACATTCACCATCGAGGGGAATCCAGGCAGGGAAGCAACGCTGGCTGTCTGAGAAGTTTCGGCACGGTCGAAGTTGTACTTCAGAAGTCCGGGATCGATGAAATTGGTGGCCCTCACCATCTGGCTGGTTACCTTGGCAATGGTCAATCCGAGGATGGAAGGATTCATCTCCTTAGGTATGAATTATAGGTGGCTCTTCATGTCCGATTTCCTCCTGACCAGTGCCTTACATCCTTGGTGAGGGCACGCCCATATCTGTACCTCCCGAACATGACGTTCTTCCCAATGGCGCTAGAATTTTGCCCTCGATGGGAAGGTCCCTTGGAAGTTGCAGTCTGCAACAGGGTACTTATGTTGGCAACATAGCCAAACTTCTTCACGTTTAAGTTGAAGATGCTCTCTTCGAAGTTGAAGTCATCATCAGCTATGATGGTTCAATGTCCATGGGTAAACTTGACATAGTTCCTGACAAAAAAAAAAAAAAACTAACAAAAAACATATTCTTAAATTCATAAACTCGACAAAACTAATAACCTATATCTTCCTGAACAAGACTTTTCTATTGTCTAATGTTCAAGTGAATACAATTCACTAAGTTTCTCACGACAAATAAAATCGAGCATCACCAAAATCACTCAATATCAACAACATACATGTACAGATGCAGTGATACTGAACCGGATGCGCTAGCCCATGATTTTAAATTATTCTATGAGTATGCATGTATCATGTACAAGTAATATCTACTATAACTCACTTCATATGCATGTTCACGGACATATAAATGGATATCTATTACACTTAATTCTCTCGATGGAAATTACAACGCCAACAACAAAGACTAATTTGTTAACTAAATCGCACTGAATATTAATATTTAACACAGTTAATTATATTGATGGACTGAAAATAACTTTGGGCTTTCTACTGAATTGTGATGATTTTGGTCTTGGTTCAAACCTGTCACCACTTTCCTCCTCAGACTCATTGCTATCATCAAAATCCACCCCATGTCCCTCAGCTGACTCTAATTTCTGATTTAGTGACTTTAAATGGTCTACATGTACCATTTTTAGTTTTCCGTTTCAGCTTAGTTGACCCTGCCCATTCTAAACCAAGTTTTTGGTTTGCTTCCGGTGGACACCAGCGTAGCACTAACGTTTGTAGTTCGAATGACCTTATCTTTAATTTAGTGTCGTAATAATGCTTTTGTTTCTGGAAACTACTCTGTAAATTTTCATGCGCGAAGTCAAATGCATTTTGCATTGGTTCTTTTAACCAAATACAATCACATCGTCAAGATAAACGAGATCCCGTTCCCATTGTAACCCGTTTAGAACAAGTTTCATAAGTCGTTCTAATGTCTTAGGACTGTTGGCCAATCCAAAGTGCAGTTTGATTTTGTTTGAAGCAGCAGTCATTTAATGATCGAGTTAACTTTATTTTAACAAAATGGCGGCCAATATGGCGGCGCCCAGGGCTGGAAGAAAATGTTTTAGCCCTTAGTACCGGTGATTCAACTTTCATTTTTCACTGATTTCCTTACATATAAGTGTTACCATTAGGCGCTTCGCGAGGCGGTCTTCGACCGCCTCTCACTGCGCTCGGAATTAATTATCTGTGGCCTTTACTGTTTCCCTCTACATTATTTGCACAAAGTTGTTCCAGGTTTTGCTCAGTTTGCGCAATCAAAATCTATGTCTCCTGAAAACAAAATTCATATACAATTATGAGAATATTTAACATGGATATTTTCTCATGTTTCAAGACAAGCCAACAAGACTATCGAGGTGATGAGTCAGAGCTTCTTGCTGATATCGAGTTGAATTACAGCATGTACTGGAGTATCCCATGCTTGTGATTGTGAAGTCCAGTACACCACGGAGACAATTTGTGGGAATACAAGTAGTGTAACGGTTTTTCAAGTTACAAATAAAATAATCATCTAATCAATACTAATTATTCGTGAGTTCGCTTAGGTTTCCTTCATAAGAATTAAGTAATAATCAAAAAATGCAACGATGCCTAAAACTGCTAATATAACACGCAGCTATTATAAGATTTTTCTAGGCCCTACCTTGGCTATTTGATTGTAGAACAACTAACAAAGAATCAAAATACAAAATCAATCTCTAATCAACTAACCGTAGACTGTGGGTTTAAACAAACAATTCTGTTTGCTACACAACCAATATCTATTCACCAATACAAGGTCATTCGAAAGTCACTAAGACACAATCGAAGTTACAAAGACACTACCAAGTCACCAAAATACAAGTTACAAAAGCAGGGTTAAGAACCGAATGGACTAGCTAACAATTCTGTTGCTTTCCGACATAGCTTAAATCCCTGTTCTGTAGAACTCTAACCAAGGAGTTAGAAGACATTCGAGTCGTTCACAGATTGAAGACTGACTAATAATGATAGGGTGGCTTTATATATTCCCAGGAAGTTCTCACTGATTGGTCTAATCATGCATACTTTCTATTGGGTATTTGTTAATCACTGTTTGATTGGAAACGAAGGCATCTGATTGGCTAAACACCTGATACATTTCAATCCGGAAGTAAAATCATTACATTAGCGTGTCTCTCCTGGAGGACATCAGATCCATTGAAGAAATTACTTTCTTTTACCTATGTGGTATCTCCTTTTGAGTTTTTTCCACAGTGCCATGTTCCTTAGGGTTTTAGAAGATTTCTTTATTTAAGTTCTGAGGAACACCGATCAACGCTGGGATAGAGTTGACCTCTTGTGTTCTCTCCGTGACAAGGATTATTTATGCTTGTGGCTCATGAGGACGATTTATTCCCGCTGGATGATTCATATATGACATGTCATCATGGAGTTGATCAGCGTGTGATGGCGAGGAAGCACAGTAGACATTATGAAGTTCTGAATTTGTTCATCAGTCGACAAATGGTTTGCTTAAACAAAGCAGAAGAAATTGCATTATTGTGAAATTATTTGTTCATTGCTCTTTTCCGTGTCTAGAAAGGATAAATGTCAGGTTTAGCGTTAAAAAATACCCCGTTTTATAAAAGTACATGTATATGGTATATTGGAAAATTACTAAGTATTTAGGTACAAGAATTAAAATTGCATTACATGTAAATGTGTGAAATTTAAGTAATTGGTAGAACTTTTAAAAATCTATTTTAGTGAGAGTATTTATTCCTCGGTATCTATAGTAAAAAGCTCACACGATGAGCGATGATGAAATCGAATTTTCGCATTTTGCACGAAATATAAGTATTACTTCTTACCAAGGGCATGACTAAAATTGCAATTTCGGTTCTAGACAATGGGCATGTGTATGTGATTATTGACCAACAATCAATTCTTAAGAAAGACACTTCTAAAACTCATTCAAACCTATAGGCATTTTGATTGATATTGCATTTTAAGTCGATGTATAGAATACCATCCATCCTCACCGAAGCAGAGAACCTCGTTCTGAAAACACTACATTGTTTATTTAGTTGAGTTTAAATACCGAGCAATAAACGTAAATGCCCCACTGTTTTGCAATTGACCAATTATCTCCCTCATTGTAGCCTTCTGTATCCATTTTAATCACTGTGTTCAGTGTTAAACGCTGCACCTGTGTCTTTCTATTGTATTTTTACTGTAAAGACTAAACGTCTTTAAGAGATATCTGATTCATGGACGTGGAAATCTGGAAGTTTTTGATTTATTTGACATATTTTTCAAACCTCACAGGTAAGCCATGTAACATTACGCATTTCCCCCCCCAGATTTTCACTTATGATGATGATGATAAAGATGATGTTTCATTTGATGATACACTCATTTGGAATATCTAAAACTAACCTGGCTGAGTTAAGATGTTCTGAATATATAGATTTATTTTAAACCAGTTTGCTCAGAGATCATGAAAAGACCATTTAAACACAAATATGTCAGTTACCAAGGTCAAAATCATCAGTTATACTCCATTTACTTCCTTAGTTTTTTGTTTGGTGTGCTTTAAAAATAAATCCTTTTTAATGTCTAAGGAAATCCTTAGGAAATTGCAAAATCAAATCGATAACATCTTAAATCACACATTAAAACAAAGATCGTATCAATTGGGATATTATTATTCTTATTTCCTGTCAAGCGTAACCGCATTTTATATGTAAAGTCTGCTATCTGAAAGATATGAAAGATAAAATGATAATAATCGGTACAGTTTCAGAAGGAAGTGGCAGTGTGTGCGGAATAATTTCTGGCGGGAAACAGCTGTACTGCCCAGTTACGTACCACTGCTGTGATGCCGCCTCCCACACCTGCTGTGATGATGGCTTCGCTTGTCTCAGAGGTTTATGTATCAGCCACGTTGTGTAAGCCTTTGATCTACAAATTGATTTTGCAATTTTGATAAACGCGATGATTTCAATTTTTTCTATAGTCAACTTTCCTTACTTATGTAGCAATATACCTTCATCACCTGCATATGGTGTTTTTGTCTCTCAGTTAATTCGATACGCAAGGGCATGTTCTTCGTATGAACAGTTTCTAAGGCGAGACAAGCTACTGACAAACAAGTTGATAAAACTGGACTCTCAACAGGCTCGTTGGAAGTCATGTTTTCGTAAGTTCTATGGTCGATACAACGACCTTGTCAGCAAATACAATCATCCACTGGGTCGCATGCTGACTGACGTTTTTCATACTAATTGTTAGACCATAATTTATCACCGAATTGTCTACGGACCTTTTCGTTTTTTCCCGATTACGACAAAGAGCACACGGCGGGTGTAACCGGTCAGCAGAGGATGCTCACTCCTCCTAGGCACCTGATCCTACCTCTATCTTTTTGGAGGTCCGTGTTGCTCTGCTTTGAATTTGTATTTCGTATTATGGATTTTTGAGATGGTTGACGGTTTGTTATTGTCATTTTTTCATTGTATAATTCTGATTAAACTACTGTATATCAGGGGTTTTTTTTGCGTGTTACTTATTTGCGAATTAGGGCAAATCTGTATCAAGTCAATTTTAAAATCTATACAATATGGGACATTTTCTACATCTTGTGCTTTTGTGATGAGAAAGTAATGGCGGTGAATAATGCGGATTCAAGATAAGATTATCGTAAAAATAATCGTATACAGTATATATGTAAACAGACTAGAAGTTTCCAACTCAATTTACAACGACTTACAGAATACCGGTAGAGTTTTCAATAGTTTGCTGGATTGCTCAATAGGGTATTCTATTTGGTTTGCCAGGTATCACTATAAATATTGTTAATAATATATTAAAAGATAACATATTTAAAGTTATACAGTAAATGGTTTTTGCAGGAAAACATATATATAAACAATTAATAAAACAAAAGATGTATCAGTACAACATCTTTTTACTCTTAATTGCTTAAACATCATTAAAATTAAAATTCAAGCATTCTGCTTTATTTAGAAAAACAACCACAAAATCTTGTTTCCTCTACATTTTTGATTGTAAACTTAGAGCCAGTTTAAAAGCAGTATAAAGAATTTCTGTCTTTCTGTTCTTTACTGCCACCATTTTCAACTGGATCTTCATTTTCGTTATCATTAGTGTTGAATGGATAATCTGATGTTGGCTCAGATTGAATATTTTCCAATTTTTGAAGGAGGGGGGTTCTCACTTTTGCAGTATTTTTTTTCTTCAGAATAATTGTTTTAAAGTAGAGATGAACTCTTTAAGTAATTAAAGGAATTTAACTTCTTAAGACGTTTGCGCATATCTGACAAAAATGAATAAGTATTAGTTTGATAGGATTCCAGCATAGTCATCTCCGTCTCGAGATCTTTTATTTCTCTTTTGAGAGTTTTAATATTTTCTTCCACTTGTCTCTTCTCCTGTCGAAAGTCCTTATGGAAGCGTTCTTATCTACATTTAAAGTAGATGTAGTTAGTGCATTGTTCATTTAGGCAAGATTTTTTTTTTATCAGGGATTACCTCCATTTTTTGTCCTTATTCTGTGGTAATTCGAAAACCTTAATCCTTTAATACTCTGATTCCAAATGGTTCTGCTTCTCTGACAGGTGCCAATACATTCTTACACACCTATTGAATTTCAGTTAGTTTACTCTTGTTTTGTTGAAGTTTTGTGCTCACAGACCATTCAATCTTACACAGCGCTGAAGATGTTGAAGGTTTTACTCCATGGTGTGTAGATGACATTCTGCAAAAGTAAATTGATTTATAGATATAAATTACAAAAAAAACTATGAAGTTTCAATATACGTTAAGGTATTGTAAAATAATGTATTGTAAAATAAAATGAATGTATAATGCAATTTATTGTGTGAGAAACAATTAATATCCGATATATGAAAGAGACAATTATATATGTGTTTATCTTTTTTCTTTGAATCATTCAGCTTGAGTGTCGTTAGTGACTCTTCAATTGTCGCCTTTCTGCTAATGTTCCCTTTTCCCTATGCAATATTAGTCTTTATGGAGATTTATACAATTAAGGTGTTTTTCATTATAAAAACCTTCCCGTGTGAAGAACTTAAGTTTGCAAACTTCACCAAGCTCTCGTTGTTTCCTCTTAAAAGTAATTTAGATGTAGCATTCATGTTTCCTCAAGCAGTTTCACTCTTATTTTATCCTTTTTATAATGGATATAAATTCTGAAACCAACTTACAGAAAGCTTATCAAACTATTTTTCACAGTCAACCCATTTGTATCATAAAAAGAAACTATGTAGAACACTCCCATCTATTGTTGGTCAGTTTAATCATGAGCTTTCTCCGAACAATAGACTTTAATTTGTTATTCGAGTAAAAACTTAATTTCACACACAAAAAACCCCGTACACACTCTCTCTATTATCTGTCATTTGTCGAAAACCTCTGTCTGTCTTAAATTGAAGATTTAAAATCTCAAAAAATATGAAAGGAGGCCATTGTTGTCCTTTCTACAACCAGTTGATGAGAAAAAAGGCTGAACCTTGCACATTTAATTTGTAGCTCTGTCTCAAAATAGGGTACCCTATTCATATCAATCGGCATGTGATTTTTTTTAAACAAGAAAAATCTAGTCTATACTTAGACCTCTTATGTCTATGGAGACATATTAACGTTATATATTTATAGAAAAAAAATTTTGTCATTTCAAAACAATCTGTGGGAAATATGATAGACAGTCTTTTCAATTCAGTATCTATAAATTAAAGTAAATTCTTTTTAGAAGTGCGGGGACAAAAAATAATACATGTATATATTTAAAATAATATATATATGACTTCAATGTACCTCCGTAGTCAAAGACAAATATATCTCATGCTGACTGTTATTTTACACCCATTTAAACAATAGGGTACCTTATTTTGAGACAAGGCTACTTTAATGTGCAAGGTTCAACATATTTCTCAAGAAATGGTTGTAGAGTGGACACCAATGACCACTATTCATATTTTTAAAGATTTAATTAGATTTAAAAGATTTTAAAGATTTAAAGATCTTCAATTTAAGTCTGCAGCTGCGCAGTTCTTAGTGATACCTAACAGACCTAATTGAATACCCTCAATCAATCTAGCAAGCTTTTGAAAACTGTTTCGGACTTCGGTTATTCGCTTTAAAGTCAACATACATTACTTGCTAGCATATATTTTTTCTAGTATCATCTTCATACCCAGCGCAATTTGTTTTGTCATCATCTTCTTCTTTATCGTCAAAGCTATCAAAAAAAGTAAGTAAATCAAAAACAATGTATTTTTTCTCTGTCTTAATCCATATCAGTTGAACGTTGATGTAAAGATAACAAATGTCTGTGATTTTTTAAATTAATAACTGGCATGGACTGGCAATTGGTTCATTGCGTAATTATAACCAATTCGTTAACAACTTAATTTTATTACCTCCTAAATCATCAAACAAGCAAATATGATATTCTGGTTTACAGAAAATGCCAATTATTTCATTTACAATGAATCATTTCCCTCCACTTTCATTTTATGCTGAAAAGATCCTTTCTTTATTGACTTTTAAACGGACACAACTCCCTCCCATTCTCTATGAAGTCTAACTTTCCAAATTTGATAAAACATAACAATTCATATTATTATTTATTCCTGCTAAATGTTGCAATTTAGGAAATAATGTATTCTTTCAACACACAGGATGTATGTCAAATGCCACGAGCACAACAGGAAGACTTATTCAAAGGACAGAGAGTCCAGATGACGTGTCTGTCTATAAATACTGCAAATTCATTTTTCTTGCCGTCAACACTTTCTTCAAAAGAGTTCGAAATAAAATTGTTTCCTGACTTCCAGTTCAGTAGTTTTGGTTCATTTATTCAAGCAGGACAGATTGCCAATGAAGAACACTTTTTTATTTCAGGTGATTTTAATTCGTTCACTTAGTCTTATATAAAGCTTTTTGATTAAATTTTGTCCGTTATCTGTTGTCGTTAACTTTTCACATTTTCATCCAAAACCCAATACGTTGCACAAAACATAATTGCCTAAAAGCGCTTTTGTTTTCATTCAAATGAAGGGCGTTACTCTTTTCAAAAGGAAAGATAACTAAGAGTTGAATTACAGCATGTACTGGAATATCCCATGCTTGTGATTGTGAAGTCCAGTACACCAGAGACAATTTGTGGGAATACAAGTAGTGTAACGGTTTTTCAAGTTACAAATAAAATAATCATCTAATCAATACTATTTATTCGTGAGTTCGCTTAGGTTTCCTTCATAAGAATTAAGTAATAATCAAAAAATGCAACGATGCCTAAAACTGCTAATATAGCACGCAGCTATTATAAAATTTTTCTAGGCCCTACCTTGGCTATTTGATTGTAGAACAACTAACAAAGATTCAAAATACAAAATCAATCTCTAATCAACTAACCGTAGACTGTGGGTTTAAACAAACAATTCTGTTTGCTACACAACCAGTATCTATTCACCAATACACGGTCATTCGAAAGTCACTAAGACACAATCGAAGTTGCAAAGACACTACCAAGTCACCAAAATACAAGTTACAAAAGCAGGGTTAAGAACCGAATGGACTAGCTAACAATTCTGTTGCTTTCCGACATAGCTTAAATCCCTGTTCTGTAGAACTCTAACCAAGGAGTTTCACTAGAAGACATTCGAGTCGTTCACAGATTGAAGACTGACTAATAATGATAGGGTGACTTTATATATTCCCAGCAAGTTATCACTGATTGGTCTAATCATGCATAATTTCTATTGGGTATTTGTTAATCACTGTTTGATTGGAAACGAAGGCATCTGATTGGCTAAACACCTGATACATTTCAATCCGGAAGTAAAATCATTACATTAGCGTGTCTCTCCTGGAGGACATCAGATCCATTGAAGAAATTACTTTCTTTTACCTATGTGGTATCTCCTTTTGAGTTTTTTCCACAGTGCCATGTTCCTTAGGGTTTTAGAAGATTTCTTTATTTAAGTTCTGAGGAACACCGATCAACGCTGGGATAGAGTTGACCTCTTGTGTTCTCTCCGTGACAAGGATTATTTATGCTTGTGGCTCATGAGGACGATTTATTCCCGCTGGATGATTCATATATGACATGTCATCATGGAGTTGATCAGCGTGTGATGGCGAGGAAGCACAGTACACATTATGAAGTTCTGAATTTGTTCATCAGTCTACAAATGGTTTGCTTAAACAAAGCAGAAGAAATTGCATTATTGTGAAATTATTTGTTCATTGCTCTTTTCCGTGTCTAGAAAGGATAAATGTCAGGTTTAACGTTAAAAAATACCCCGTTTTATAAAAGTACATGTATATGGCATATTGGAAAATTACTAAGTATTTAGGTACAATAAATAAAATTGCATTACATGTAAATGTGTGAAATTTAAGTAATTGGTAGAACTTTTAAAAATCTATTTTAGTGAGAGTATTTATTCCTCGGTATCTATAGTAAAAAGCTCACACGATGGGCGATGATGAAATCGAGTTTTCGCATTTCGCACGAAATATAAGTATTACTTCTTACCAAGGGTATGACTAAAATTGCAATTTCGGTTCTAGACAATGGGCATGTGTATGTGATTATTGACCAACAATCAATTCGTTAGAAAGACACTTCTAAAACTCATTCAAACCTATAGGCATTTTGATTGATATTGCATTTTAAGTCGATGTATAGAATACCATCCATCCTCACCGAAGCAGAGAACCTCTTGTTCTGAAAACACTATATTGTTTATTTAGTTGACTTTAAATACCGAGCAATAAACGTAAATGCCCCACTGTTTTGCAATTGACCAATTATCTCCCTCATTGTAGCCTCCTGTATCCATTTTAATCACTGTGTTCAGTGTTAAACGCTGCACCTGTTTCTTTCTATTGTATTTTTACTGTAAAGACTAAACGTCTTGAAGAGATATCTGATTTATGGACGTGCAAATCTGGAAGTTTTTGATCTGTTTGACGTATTTTTCAAACCTCACAGGTAAGCCATTTAACATTACGCATTTTCCCCCCAGAATTTCACTTATTATGATGATGATAATGATGATGTTTCGTTTGATGATACACTCATTTGGAATATCTAAAACTAACATAGCTGAGTTAAGATATTCTGAATATATAGATTTATTTTAAACCAGTTTGCTCAGAGATCATGAAAAGACCATTTAAACACAAATATGTCAATTACCAAGGTCAAAATCATCAGTTATACTCCATTTACTTCCTTAGTTTTTTGTTTGGTGTGCTTTAAATATAAATCCTTTTTTAATGTCTAAGGAAATCCTTAGGAAAATGCAAAATCAAATCGATAACATCTTAAAGATCACACATTAAAACAAAGATCTTATCAATGGGGATATCATTATTCTTATTTCCTGTCAAGCGTAACCGTATTTTATATGTAAAGTCTGCTATCTGAAAGATATGAAAGATAAAATGATAATAATCGGTACAGTTTCAGAAGGAAGTGGCAGTGTGTGCGGAATAATTTCTGGCGGGAAACAGCTGTACTGCCCAGTTACGTACCACTGCTGTGATGCCGCCTCCCACACCTGCTGTGATGATGGCTTCGCTTGTCTCAGAGGTTTATGTATCAGCCACGTTGTGTAAGCCTTTGATCTACAAATTGATTTTGCAATTTTGATAAACGCGATGATTTCAATTTTTTCTATAGTCAACTTTCCTTACTTATGTAGCAATATACCTTCATCACCTGCATATGGTGTTTTTGTCTCTCAGTTAATTCGATACGCAAGGGCATGTTCTTCGTATGAACAGTTTCTAAGGCGAGACAAGCTACTGACAAACAAGTTGATAAAACTGGACTCTCAACAGGCTCGTTGGAAGTCATGTTTTCGTAAGTTCTATGGTCGATACAACGACCTTGTCAGCAAATACAATCATCCACTGGGTCGCATGCTGACTGACGTTTTTCATACTAATTGTTAGACCATAATTTATCACCGAATTGTCTACGGACCTTTTCGTTTTTTCCCGATTACGACAAAGAGCACACGGCGGGTGTAACCGGTCAGCAGAGGATGCTCACTCCTCCTAGGCACCTGATCCTACCTCTATCTTTTTGGAGGTCCGTGTTGCTCTGCTTTGAATTTGTATTTCGTATTATGGATTTTTGAGATGGTTGACGGTTTGTTATTGTCATTTTTTCATTGTATAATTCTGATTAAACTACTGTATATCAGGGTTTTTTTTTTGCGTGTTCTTATTTGCGAATTAGGGCAAATCTGTATCAAGTCAATTTTAAAATCTATACAATATGGGACATTTTCTACATCTTGTGCTTTTGTGATGAGAAAGTAATGGCGGTGAATAATGCGGATTCAAGATAAGATTATCGTAAAAATAATCGTATACAGTATATATGTAAACAGACTAGAAGTTTCCAACTCAATTTACAACGACTTACAGAATACCGGTAGAGTTTTCAATAGTTTGCTGGATTGCTCAATAGGGTATTCTATTTGGTTTGTCAGGTATCACTATAAATATTGTTAATAATATATTAAAAGATAACATATTTAAAGTTATACAGTAAATGGTTTTTGCAGGAAAACATATATATAAACAATTAATAAAACAAAAGATGTATCAGTACAAAATCTTTTTACTCTTAATTGCTTAAACATCATTAAAATTAAAATTCAAGCATTCTGCTTTATTTAGAAAAACAACCACAAAATCTTGTTTCCTCTACATTTTTGATTGTAAACTTAGAGCCAGTTTAAAAGCAATATAAAGAATTTCTGTCTTTCTGTTCTTTACTGCCACCATTTTCATCTGGATCTTCATTTTCGTTATCATTAGTGTTGAATGGATAATCTGATGTTGGCTCAGATTGAATATTTTCCAATTTTTGAAGGAGGAGGGTTCTCACTTTTGCAGTATTTTTTTTCTTCAGAATAATTGTTTTAAAGTAGAGATGAACTCTTTAAGTAATTAAAGGAATTTGACTTCTTAAGACGTTTGCGCATATCTGACAAAAATGAATAAGTATTAGTTTGATAGGATTCCAGCATAGTCATCTCCGTCTCGAGATCTTTTATTTCTCTTTTGAGAGTTTTAATATTTTCTTCCACTTGTCTCTTCTCCTGTCGAAAGTCCTTATGGAAGCGTTCTTATCTACATTTAAAGAAGATGTAGTTAGTGCATTGTTCATTTAGGCAAGATTTTTTTTTTTTATCAGGGATTACCTCCATTTTTTGTCCTTATTCTGTGGTAATTCGAAAACCTTAATCCTTTAATACTCTGATTCCAAATGGTTCTGCTTCTCTGACAGGTGCCAATACATTCTCACACACCTATTGAATTTCAGTTAGTTTACTCTTGTTTTGTTGAAGTTTTGTGCTCACAGACCATTCAATCTTGCACAGCGCTGAAGATGTTGAAGGTTTTACTCCATGGTGTGTAGATGACATTCTGCAAAAGTAAATTGATTTATAGATATAAATTACAAAAAAAAACTATGAAGTTTCAATATACGTTAAGGTATTGTAAAATAATGTATTGTAAAATAAAATGAATGTATAATAGAATTTATTGTGTGAGGAACAATAAATATCCGATATATGAAAGAGACAATTATATATGTGTTTATCTTTTTTCTTTGAATCATTCAGCTTGAGTGTCGTTAGTGACTCTTCAATTGTCGCCTTTCTGCTAATGTTCCCTTTTCCCAATGCAATATTAGTCTTTATGGAGCTTTATACAATTAAGGTGTTTTTCATTATAAAAACCTTCCCGTGTGAAGAACTCAAGTTTGCAAACTTCACCAAGCTCTCGTTGTTTCCTCTTAAAAGTATTTTAGATGTAGCATTCATGTTTCCTCAAGCAGTTTCACTCTTATTTTATCCTTTTTATAATGGATATAAATTCTGAAACCAACTTACAGAAAGCTTATCAAACTATTTTTCACAGTCAACCCATTTGTATCATAAAAAGAAACTATGTAGAACACTCCCATCTATTGTTGGTCAGTTTAATCATGAGCTTTCTCCGAACAATAGACTTTAATTTGTTATTCGAGTAAAAACTTAATTTCACACACAAAAAACCCCGTACACACTCTCTCTATTATCTGTCATTTGTCGAAAACCTCTGTCTGTCTTAAATTGAAGATTTAAAATCTCAAAAAATATGAAAGGAGGCCATTGTTGTCCTTTCTACAACCAGTTGATAAGAAAAAAGGCTGAACCTTGCACATTTAATTTGTAGCTTTGTCTCAAAATAGGGTACCCTATTCATATCAATCGGCATGTGATTTTTTTTAAACAAGAAAAATCTAGTCTATACTTAGACCTCTTATGTCTATGGAGACATATTAACGTTATATTTTTATAGAAAAAAAATTTTGTCATTTCAAAACAATCTGTGGGAAATGTGATAGACAGTCTTTTCAATTCAGTATCTATAAATTAAAGTAAATTCTTTTTAGAAGTGCGGGGACAAAAAATAATACATGTATATATTTAAAAAAATATATATATGACTTCAATGTACCTCCGTAGTCAAAGACAAATATATCTCATGCTGACTGTTATCTTACACCTATTTAAACAATAGGGTACCTTATTTTGAGACAAGGCTACTTTAATGTGCAAGGTTCAACATATTTCTCAAGAAATGGTTGTAGAGTGGACACCAATGACCACCATTTATATTTTTAAAGATTTAATTAGATTTAAAAGATTTTAAAGATTTAAAGATCTTCAATTTAAGTCTGCAGCTGCGCAGTTCTTAGTGATACCTAACAGACCTAATTGAATACCCTCAATCAATCTAGCAAGCTTTTGAAAACTGTTTCGGACTTCGGTTATTCACTTTAAAGTCAATATACATTACTTGCTAGCATATATTTTTTCTAGTATCATCTTCATACCCAGCGCAATTTGTTTTGTCATCATCTACTTCTTTATCGTCAAAGCTATCAGAAAAAGTAAGTAAATCAAAAACAATGTATTTTTTCTCTGTCTTAATCCATATCAGTTGAACGTTGATGTAAAGATAACAAATGTCTGTGATTTTTTAAATTAATAACTGGCATGGACTGGCAATTGGTTCATTGCGTAATTATAACCAATTCGTTAACAACTTAATTTTATTACCTCCTAAATCATCAAACAAGCAAATATGATATTCTGGTTTACAGAAAATGCCAATTATTTCATTTACAATGAATCATTTCCCTCCACTTTCATTTTATGCTGAAAAGATCCTTTCTTTATTGACTTTTAACCAGACACAACCACCTCCCATTCTCTATGAAGTCTAACTTTCCAAATTTGATAAAACATAACAATTCATATTATTATTTATTCCTGCTAAATGTTGCAATTTAGGAAATAATGTATTCTTTCAACACACAGGATGTATGTCAAATGCCACGAGCACAACAGGAAGACTGATTCAAAGGACAGAGAGTCCAGATGACGTGTCTGTCTATAAATACTGCAAATTCATTTTTCTTGCCGTCAAAACTTTCTTCAAAAGAGTTCGAAATAAAATTGTTTCCTGACTTCCAGTTCAGTAGTTTTGGTTCATTTATTCAAGCAGGACATATTGCCAATGAAGAACACTGTTTTATTTCAGGTGATTTTAATTTGTTCACTTAGTCTTATATAAAGTTTTTTGATTAAATTTTGTCCGTTATCTGTTGTCGTTAACTTTTCACATTTTCATCCAAAACCCAATACGTTGCTCAAAACATAATTGCCTAAAAGCGCTTTTGTTTTCATTCAAATGAAGGGCGTTACTCTTTTCAAAAGGAAAGATAACTAAGAGTGATTAAATATAGGGTGGATACAAACTGACTTTTTTGAATGAGGATACCTGCAAGTGGCAAACACATTATGTCTTTAAAACAGCAACTCTGTTGGGTGAGGTAGAAATGATTTGTATGAAGAGGACATGGGACAAGGAGATTGTCTTTTTAAATGTTAGAGGTATTAATTGTATTCTTTATATTCTACAGGTAGTCTTTAGTTTTCTTTAATAAAATTACTGTAAATCTATGATAATTTAATAAGCATTATAACGTTTTATTTGTAGTTTATATTAAATATTTCGCATGAACATGAATAATTATCATAAACTCAAATGAAAGACACTGGCATAAGTAGTAATAACATAATATAATATAATAGTTTTATTTCTAATTTTGGGCCCAGAGGGCATACAAGATTACAATTATTAGATAGAAGTTTCTAAAAGAGAGATTCTACATACAAAATAGTCTATACATACACATACATGAACATGTAACAGCCGGGCAAACGTACATTAATATGTTATAACATATTAACAATATACATATCTATATAGTCCTTCTATTTATTAACCAGATAAATTTGTCTTTCTTTGTTAAAAGTATAAAATTTTTGTTAAGTACTGAGAAAATGGAAAAATAATTTTTTTTCTTCTTTATATAATTGACAATCGATAAGGATATGACATTCATCTTCATCTATATGTAACTGTATGGTATGTCGCTTACCTATTATTTAAGGTAATTCCCGTGCCTTTCGTGTCCGGTTCCCCATTTTAGCAGCATATTAAATTTCCGGTCATAGTTTCGGCACACATCGATGATATTAATCGGACGATCATATAAGATGACATATGGCCAAATTAATATTTAGATTCTCATCCTGATTTGCAAAAAAATATGGGGCGGGTGTGCGGATTTTATTTTTTTTTTTTTAAATATCTATTTTACCGTCCATGTTCATGAAATAATAACTGCTATTTTTTCTTAATCGTTAAAGGTAATATGAGTACACAAACCAATTTGTAATCTGTTTAATCAACTTAACTGTTAATGCATGTGGCATTTGTATCATTCTGATAACATAGAGCTCGTTTCAAAATACCGTAGATTTTCCCACTTGATGAGAGTCAATGTTTACGTCAGCAGCTCGGAAGACTCAGTCGGCCGGTCGAATCGCCGGCATCAAAGACAAGTCGCCGCCACAACAACGTATGTGGTGGAAACAGTGCAACTGCATTAAAAATAGTGAAAATAGTGTACTGCAGGTCGAAAAACTAATATTTTTCTTATGTACAATGTATACTAACATTTGAACTTATTCATATGTTCGAAATGACTTTATTCAAATATATGGAGAGAGAGAGAGAGAGAGAGAGAGAGAGAGAGAGAGAGAACTGTGCTGGCTAAGCAGCTAAGCGAATTACATCTTCACAATGTAAATGTTTTGTGATTACGGAACTCCACGCAGTTTGTGTGGAGTTCCAAAGACACACAACCTAGCTGCAGGTCGCCACTTAAAGGGGCATGGACACGATTTTGGTCAAAAATTATTTTTCCGATTTTCATGTTTACAATGGTTCAGTAAGGCATTTCTAATAGGCAACCAAAATTTGAGTGTCATTCGTTGAGTTATAAGCGAGTTACAGAGCTTACAATTCTTTGATATATAAACAAATCTTTTGTTTACATTTTGAATGTTCAAGTAAAAGTTTCAGTTTTAGACCTAAAATGAATGTGCTAGACGTTAGGAACTGTTTTTATGTTTTAAATTAATACGAAGATAGACAAATCAGCTTAAAAAAGACTTTTTACTGGTATATTGAATCTATGTACACAAAAACATACCACGAGCCTTGTTTACTTGACAAAGAATTGTGAGCCCTGTATCTTGCTTATAACTCTACGACTGACATTCAAATTTCATTTAATTATTAGAAATGCATTCCTAAAGCACTGTAAATAATAAAAACAGATCAAGAGAATTTGACCAAAATCGTGACCATGCCCCGTCAATGTGTGCAAATAAGGTTAATTAGTCCAAAGCTAGTGCATTTTTGTGCGCCGTAAATTACAGATGTTTACTATGGGAGGTACTGTAGCTCCTATGTCCGAGGCGTTCATCTGAATTTTTCAGACCGGGGGCTACAGACCTGCTGTTACACAAAGTCTCGACATTATGAAGATGAGCAAAACAGGGCTTCATCAGATTTAAAAAGTGGTGCCTCGTTTTTTTTTTTAAATTTTTAGCACGCTGAATATTTGATATCGTGATAGTTGCAGCCGATTGTGCTTTTTAGAATGCACTGATTTAGTATCGACAGCTTTCTGGGTGGACCCCTCAGGCAATGCAGCCCTTGAACCCCAAACAGGTCAGTGAACTATGTACAAGCTATATGCTGTAACATCTTCGCTGATGAAAAATTTGTCCAATCATATCGTAGTATGCGATTGCCAAGTTAAGACATTGCCCGCTCGTGACTTGAATGAGAGAGAGAGGAGAGTTGAGCCAGTAAATGTATCGATACGATTCAGACACGCAAATACAGTCAGTAAACGTATGTATATATGCATGCATGTACCTATGCGAATAAATACTAAACAAGTCTTCCTTTTAATTTTAACATGCAGAATAATTGTTCAGATGGCCGCATTTCTCTGATGCCGACAAAGCAACCCGGCCAGCTCTAATGCGGTCGTACTGCGTCGGTGTTTCGGCGGCATGTCTTTGATGCTGACGAAAACAAGACTGTCACCAAGTGGGAAAATCGACGGTATTTTGAACGAGCTCTATATGTCTTGAATCAAACGATAATCCACATATCAGGCAGCCATTGAAATTGCTAACTTTTCAGTATACCGAGCCAGTTTTTGTCACCAGAATATTTTTTCACACGATTTTTATGAAATAAAATAAAATACATCGGGGCGGGCCACTTTCAGAGGGGAACGCTGGGATGAGAATCTAAAAATCAATTTAATATGGCCTATACTTGATCGGACCAAACGGTGAGAAGACATGCTCCCGAAAAGGATTTTTCATATAGCTCTGCTATAACCTTCACAATTGACATTGAAACTTGGTTCAAAGTCACTGCATTTACCCTTTACTCAAAAGCTCTGTTCGTGTGGAGTAAGGGCAAAATAGGGCTAAATAGATACTTTATATTTTTGCATGGTCCGATTTGACCTTGACCTACAAACTTTATTCAAGGTCACTGCAAACCCTATGATCATAGGCACTCTGTGAGTGAAGTATGAGCCAGATTAGACCAAGGGGAGAGAAGATATGCTTCGGACAAGGATTTTTCATATAATTCTGGTATTACCTAAATCTTACACATGGTTCAAGTTCACTCCACACCCTTTACCCAAAGGCACTCTGTGGGTGAAGTAATTGCCACAATGGGCCAAGGAGAGAAAAGATATGTTCCGGACAAGAGATCTGCAGAGCGGGGCCCTAATTAACTTGGGGTTATTGAATTTCCTATGTAATACCTAAATCCCAGTACCTCAGCTCTATCACTGTCAAAGCAGTACTGTTAATCCCCCTTATATTGAGACATATGTTCGACATGCTATGCCACTATTGTTGAATCTTTTTTTTTACTTTTTACACAGGACATCTATCAGAGTGAAAAGCAATTATTCGGGTTGTTTCACAAAGCAGTGCAGGAACTTTTGTATCGAAAGAGTGGACGTTGTGGTTGTCAAATTGACACCACTCACAAGAAAGTGCGCGACCACAAACACTTTAATGGCTTATTATGTTAATGACTCGACCTAACACCGCCGTCGAATTCCCATATTTTAATGTTTCTGGCGCAGAATTTCTTTCTTTCTTGAATCTTTCAAGGCCGACAGTTCCAGACCTGAAAAAGCGGAATATAATGGCAAGGAATACTTTAGCCTTAAAGAAACTGAAGAATAAGCAGCGGAAAAATCTTGGAATATCTGAAGAAAAGCCCTTAATATCATAGTAGAAAAACGTTAAAAATATGGCCATAAAACAAATAAAAGTTCTGACGCTGAAAGAAAAACTTGAAGATGTGCAGTCGAAAAAAGGCCCTTGAAAAGAAAATCTAAGGGAAAAACAACGACTTAATTCAAACTGGAAATTCAATGGTTTACAGATTGTCTGAGAAACAAAGATGGATAAATAAACATGTTGAGATTTTCGTACCTTTTGTGCCAATTCCTTTTTGGAAAAGAAGTTATTGCATTGAAGGAACGATTATAACAGCAATACGTTTCATTTATAAACATCACTTACACACGTGTATTATTTTATTCTTTAGAACTCCAAAAAATGTTATCATCAAATCGGTCTATTTTTGTAAACAACTAATTCAAAAGTATTCCTTCGTTGTACTATTAAACTTTATATTATCAAATACACGTGCAAATTATCAACTTTTACAACAAATATGTGGTACTTACCTGTAAGTAAATAAAGAGTTAATGAATGGATACTCAGTTGAGAAAGAAAAGTGCAGTTGTCTTTATTACAATGTTTAATAAGATGATACAACATAAGGCACATTAGTATATGATTTTAGCAATACATTTTACAGAAATAAACTCTTTAAATGTGTATGTGTTAAACCCTTGATACATTGTCCAACAGTTCATTGTCCATAAGGTTTGAATATAGAACATGTATGTAGAAAACACATTGTATATAGATACTTAAATATATATAGGAATATTGCTAGTAAATATGGTGATAAACAGAAGTTCAACTCAAATACATGTATACAATTCTTCATAGAATTAAATAACATTTCAGCATTACTTTACGTAGGTAAATGCTTGCTGTGAACCCAATAAATGAAATAATTGAAATGTTTTAAGTGGGTTGCAATAACACTCAATTTTAAAGGTATTTTTCTAATGGAAATCTTCCAAAAGGGACATTGAAAGAAATAACAATAACAACATTCAACATCACTCTGTGGAGTAATACATACAAATTAAATACAGCTGAATTGGTATATTATATTTTTAATATAAATATATGATAATGGCGATAAACTCGTTAATTGTTAATTATTTATTATATTGTTCATGAATTAAATTCAATTTCTTATTAGATGAAATTGAAAAAAGATGAAACAATTAATTGGTACTGGATTACTTGCATTTCCAATTGCAAGACTTCATTATGTTAGTTAAGACTTATTACATGGTTAGAAAATGATTTCATAAAAAGGTATAGTATGCTCTAAATTATCTCGTTTTGCAGCACAAAATTAACAAAACGCACGTAGTATCACTTAACAAAAGATGATCAGATAAACCTTCTTAAGTTACTACTTGGGGACAAAGTTTCACAAATTTCAGTGAAGTATTATAATGCAACGCGGCATAGGTCTGCATACAGAAATATCTGAAACTAACAACACATGACCGACTTAGCTCCGCCCTGGCATTAGAATTATGGCTCATTGGGACCTTGAAAAAGAAAGCTGGGTGGTCTATATATCATTTAAAAAACCACGTAATTGAAACTTTAAAAAAAGTAATTGAAACTTCAATTTTAAAATCAAGATAAAATGAAAAACACAAAACAAGTAAACACTGTATTTGTAAAGAAAACGCAGTCATTGATTAAAAGAAAAAAAAGTATTACTCAAATTATTGATAGATAAAGATGACAAAGGATGGCCATTGTAAACTAGTGCTAACGATGTTGGTCAGTTGCAAAATCAATTCAATTAAATTTTAATATAAAGATGATTTCAATTTAAATTATTTATTAAAGTTGCATTATATAACCAATTAGGTAAATATTTATTGCAATTATTTTTTAATGCAAAAGGAAGGCGTCTATTTACGAAAGATCTGCGAAAGAAAGGCATTTTTGCCTTCATTTTTTAACCATGATTTTTTAAAAATAAATTGTCGTAACGTTTGATATAGACCAATCAGAAAAAAAGGTTAAGGGGCCTTTGCTGTTACATGCATGGATGAAAGAAAATCACAACTGGGTTTTACTGAGAAGAACGTTTTTTATGCAGATTTTATGCACCATATCTTTTGGTTGAGTTTATAACAATTTTACCAGTAAGAAAACACGACTGCCAGACAAATTATCAAAGTTTCTATGATATTAAATCTACAACTATATGCTTTGGATACTATCAGGACCATCCCCATTCCATTTGTGTTGTGGAGGTCAATGTGACAATGGAAAAACCACGCGCCTTTATTGTCTGCTTTAAATCGAATGATGACATACCCACCCGTTGGAACAATAATTGTGTCCTTTTCAGCAGGATATTGGAATTGAAGACCAGGTATATTGTTACCTTGGCTTGTCCAACTACTGTTAGCCCACTGAGCTGAATTGCAGTACGTTTTGTTACCTAGACATTCTATGTCAGTAGTTGGGAACAAAAATTTTCCAGTTGTTTCATTGTAGGTTCCAAATCCCATCTTCATGACAAAAAAATAGTGACCATGTAGGTGAACAGGATGTGACCACCCTCTCCCATTACCTAAATTAGTTATGACGAATTGGTAAACATCTTTATGTTTCAAATTGACATTGTATGTGCAGCTACATATTTTGTCTTTGCCACATTCATTTTTCGTGCAACGTGTCTTTAGATCTGCTTCATTTGTCAAGATGGGAGTAGTAGGGTAAATAAACTGATGCCCATTGACTGAGCCTGGTGTATTTCCTGCCTCTCCTGGAAACGCAAAATTAAAGAAAAATGTTTTAACAACATTTTCTACATTCTTAAATTTCGACAAATATTCATTACTATTTGCTTTGTCAAATGTAATGCACTTTCTGTTTTCATTTTTCGGATAAAAAAGGTATGGGCAATTAAATGTTGTACATGGCATTTCAGATGTACAATGACTCTGATTGAAATTGTCTTTGTTGGGATAGGTGAAAGGTTTCTCTTTGTACTGAATTATCGCCTCTGCTGCGTGATATTCTGCGGGTTTTTTCTTTGATAGATCTTCAATACTTTCGGCAACTAGAAGGTAAGTACCAGGATTCTTATTGGCAATAAAGGTAAAGTCATATCTCTCACCAGGATGAATAATAAAGGATTCAACAATCAAGTCTCTGCTGTTTTTTCCAGTTCCTTGGACTATTTCAAATCCGTCCGATGCCCGAATATTTAATTCGGGATGACCCTGCACGTAAACTCGAAAAGGATACAAGGTGGCAGCGCTAATTACGCGAAATCGGTATGAGAATGAATATTCTACTTCAAATTTTTCTAAAGGAGCACCGTTGTGTGAAAATGAATTTCTTTTGTTCATGTCGTACTCTCCTCTGTAGAATCGTCCCTTTCCATTTATCAATGCGGAATGAATATGAAATCTACTAAAATTGGCCCCATCAATAGACTGCGTAGGTTCTATCAACGTGTTATTTTTAAGATCATACACACCATTAATCATGCGCTGATACAAAGTTTCTGGCTCGTCGTCATGATTCCAGTCTTGTATCATAACAGTGAATCCGATCTGGGGCTGGGAATAGAACTTATATCTTGGATATATTATAAGTGCTCCATATAATCCCATGCTACGCTGGTCGCCAATGTGTGCATGGTATAAGCTGGTTCCGTGCGGTTTTGCGTCAAATTTGTAGGTAAATGTTTGTCCGGGAAGAATGGGAATCTGGCTGATGAAGGCTACTCCGTCTGATTCTGGACTTCCTATTTGATGTATACCATGCCAATGTACAGTGGTGGAATCTGTGTGCATTAAGTTGCGAACATGTATTATCATCTTCTGATTTTCAAATGCTTCAATTGTTGGACCTGGAAATTTTCCATTTATGGTTATAACAAGACGAGACCCATAACCATCAGCAGTGATGACTTCAGACATCTTCTCATCGGATAATGGAAAGATGTAGTCTGTATCATTGTAAAGATAAAGGCGCCCATTGTAAGGTCGAACAAGTGACGGAGGATCTGTTGTCATCATAGTAAGTCTGTGTTCAACAGTGAGTGAGCATTCACATGTTTCATCGGTTTCCTTACAAGATTCAGGTTTGCAAGTGGGTCCGTTTTCTGGACTCGGCCACCACCCTTGTTGTGTAGAATTGGTCACAAAAAGAAGTAAAACCAACACTTTCGCCCTGAAACAAAGATTGTACGATTCTTTTCATGTTCTATTATTTATTCTTTTTCTATTCGGAAATTATTATAACCTCCTTTTAAATATTATATGAATAAATGTTTGACGGTAATGAAATTATCGGAAATTTAACCATAAACAAGGGCACCGCAAAGCGGAGCATCCCCTCGCAAAATGAAATATTGTGGGGGGGGGGGGGGATGCATTATTTAGGAATATGCATGTAATTGAGGAGACCAAATATTTATCTTCTTAAAACTACTTTGAATTAAAATATATCGTTTATTCCTATCCCCATGCACGCTCTGATGTGTATGCATGGGGTGGGGGTACATTTACGTGGTACATGTACAATTCCTCCACTACTAGCGAAAACACACCACAAATAGTTTAAACTTTAGTAATATAGTTCTATTCTCTTTATTCAGTGACATTACGCATTCAAACAATTACTAGTGTGGGAAAATTTAAGTTTCATAATGAATATGAAACATAGCTAGAGATTTAGCAATTTATAGTCTGCCCTATGGGAAAATTCGAGTTAACATGTCGTTATATTAACCCCAATATTTTAACTTATCTACATCGATTAACATCAAATGAATTCCCGGTTAATAATGCTGATGATATTCGCCAAAGTCTCTTCTGAATCTTGAACGTGTTCTCCTAGTAAGGCTGCCAAAAGTTAATTATGTTTAACGTAACCCTCGCGCATAGGTTTAGGAGAAATTGTCTTTTGGAAAAAACAAAGAACCTCCTATTTTTATATGATTTTTTTCATATTGATTTAACTAAATTATTGCAATCTGTATAAATTTGAAATGTAAAGAGCACATTATGGACTATATATATTAGATTCTCAATGGGATTGTCAGGAAAAATCATTTTTAAAGAGCTAGGTAGCCTACATGTAGCTTGAATACTCACTGTATTTGCAATAATGTAAATGGTAAAAATCAGTTGTGTGAAATTTTTGTTTGTTTTTATTTTATCGCCCTCCCTCGTAAGTGTGGTATTTTGAAGTGACGTTAATCGTAGAATTAAGTTTGGACAGCCTAATTTGGGGAATATAGCCCGAAATTCGGCTCAGGTGGCTGCTTGTTTTGGTTAAATTGGGATGAACTTAATCTCCTGCTCACTTCAATTTTTCACTTTGGACATCCTTCTAACCCTTCCATTTCTAAAAAAAACCGTTTCTTTATTACCTTTACAAAGCCTAAATCCGATAATATATTAATTTGTTAATTTAAAATGTTTACTTTCACGAATCGGAAATGTCTATTGTCAAGTCGTACATAAAATTTCTATTTTAATTATTGTAATTTTAATAAATATTTAACAGAATTACTTGAAAATGAATAGGGTTTAACCAAACTTATGAAGTGTACGAAGTGTTTTAAACATGCATGCTAGGGTTTTCTTTGCATCTTGCTTACAAGACTGAAATGGACATAGATAGATACACACACACACGCACAGCAGCGATGCTATATTATGGGCGGTGGAAATAGTTGAAAAGACGTTAATGCAAAACGGAGTAGGATTTTCATGATTTGCGAATTAATTTTTGTTTTGCTCGTCAAGGTTTTTAGGATGAGTCTGTCCCCTTTCAAAAACGATGTTACGTGACTGTATAATGTAATTGCTAGCGCTCTTGAGCGCTAGCAACTACGCTAGTCTTTTTTACTGGATTACGCATGCCCGACTTCACGGTAGGGCATTCTGGGAATACTACTGTAGATAAACTGTACCATGTCAATTTCGTTTTATCATCTACATATGATCTGAAGTTTTGTGTTTTGTTCTCTAATATGTACATAAATGCCAAAAAGTAACAGTGGCTTAGGTCTTATAATGCCAAGACGGTAGAGATCAGTTATTTCTAAAATTATAACAAGTAGCTAGCTTAACTTCCTTAACTACCTTCCTGGCAATAACAACTTCTCGGGGCTTTTCGGCGGGCTCGTAAGTGTTTTTCCGAGCATGTCGGAAAGGCCCGAGAAGTTACGATTGCCTTCCTTGATCTTTCCGTCACGATCGGAAAACTACCTCGGATACGTTTTCTGAGCTTGCTGGAAAGGCCCGAGAAGACACGATTGCTACAAAACGGTACCTTGGATTCTTCTAATCTATTATTTTTCACATCAATATTGAAAGTACAGTTAATACAGAATGATTAAAGCACACTTAATGAGTAATGCCATTGCCGATGTGAAGCTTACTCTAGATTAACCAAGCTGAATTGAGACCCCCACCCACAACACAATTCCAGTGCACTGATGTGCCTTCCTATTAAAAATTACTCGGTTCAGAAACCAATGGTTTAGAAATCTATATACTTTTGTGTTTTTTGACGGCTACAGCGCTAGCTCACCTATCTTTTTAAAAGATAAGCTTGTTATTTAATGTACATGACTATGCTCCGAAGGAGAGGGGAGGACATATATATTGTTTACCCCTGTTTGTCTGTCTGTCCATTACAAATATCTGTCGCATTTTTCTCAGCAACTATTAATCGCAATGGCTTGAAATTTTACCACACGCTCTGTTTAGGTATGCCATATCGTGGGATTCGTTGTTTGTACAAATCAGACGTCAACTTCCTGCTAAATGATAACTTTGTTTATTTTAAGCCTAAATTTTTGTTAAAGATTTTTCAGCAACTATTCATCGCAGATGGTTGAAAATTTTAACACACTCTTTGGATTCAGTTTTAACTTCTGTTAACTTTCCACTTTGCTTATTTTGTATTTTAACTTCAGAGCGGGGATATCACCAGTGAACGTTGGCTCACAGATATCTTGTTTTCTTATCATCAGTGTCATCAATTACACTCAAGCCTTCCACATATGCAATAAAGAGTACTTAATTTTACATCCCACAGTTATACGAATAAAAGTATAATAAAATTATTATAATAATATTCGAACGTTGCTCGAAGCGCGATTATTTGAATAGTCGAGTACCACAGTTATAACTACTGTAATTAACTTTTTGGATTTGACTCCTCGATGCTTATATACACCCTTTGCAATCTAACAGCTCTTGCAAAAACTCACCTTGCCATATCATAAGTATAATGTATACTCTTCTTGAGTAATATGACCAACAAATCCAATGCACATATAAGCTTCTAGGTCTTAAACTGCGCACTTCGTATTAATTCTAAATTCATTGTCATTACGACGCATGTGCAGAACCAGAGAATTTCTCGAGGGGAGTGTCAAGTTATAATTGTGTTTGCCGGAGAGGGTAGATGGGTCTGAGGCCTGTTTTCGGTAATATTATGATTTAATTAGTTTGAATTTTTGAAAAGCGCACCCCCTTGCGACGTAATACCTGAAAATTAAATAGGTTTGGTATTTTTTGTTTCGTATAAAAACATATCGTATTTTATTTACATTAAAACCCACTGAGTCTATTATATTCTCTTGTTACCCAAACACCACACATTTTATGGCAGGTTACGCATTCATGCATTTCCTTGATATGATATCAAGTTAAAGTGCAAGAGTGCAAAGATGGAATCGAGAGAAAAGCTGTCAATGTGACAGCAAACCGTGAACATTGTATATAATCCAGATGCCAACCCTGAATTAACTAGAGGTATTGTGAGCAAGCTCACCAATGATACCCCCGCTAATAAAATATAATAGCTCGAGTATTTCTCCATTGGAAAGTAATGGATGCACCATTTTTCTTATAGTGACTTTAAACTTGCAAAAATGACCAAAGCTCACGACCAGGATATATTTGCAGGTCACAAGCAATCTTTGTGTCAAATTTTAGCTTCTAATCATTTTCTATTACAGGATTTAATCTAGACAGGAATAATGCAATTTTATAACAATGACCTTGAACTTGCACAACTGAACCTAGGTCAAAATCATGAGAAACCCTCAGGTCATAAGCAATCTTTATGTGAGGTAGGAACGTCCAATGTTTTCGAAAGGTATAGTCCGGTCACAAATTATGATTTTTTTCTTTCCAATGACCTCGAACTTGCTCAAATGACTTTGAATCAAAATCATGACACACCCTCAGGTCATAAGCAAGGTATTTATGTAAAGTAAAAACGTTCAATGATTCTCCATCAGAAAGAATTCTAATAGACCGAATACAAATTTTGCACTTTTCCTTCCAGTGACATCAAACTTGCCAAACGACCTTGGGTCTAAATGATGACACATCCACTATTGATAAGTAATATTTGTGTGAACAAAGAACATTCAATGTCCAGATGGACAGACAGGTTGATTCCTATATACCCCCCCCCCCCAAACTTTGTTTGCAGGGGTATAATAAACACTTCCTATCTAGAGAAACAGGGCAGTCTAAATGCAATATTTTGATAAAAAATTACTAAGTTCAACAGGTGGTATTTTTTTCATAAAATATCAAAAATCAAAATCCAAGTACTATGCACATCTCTGATATACATGCATGTACAATTGATATGCAAAACAACTCCCAATTTTAAAAACTACAGGAGGGGTTATCCGTACAATAGGGGTACCCTGTATGCAATATTATGCGAAAAAATGAATAAGTTCAACAGCTGGTATCTTTTGCATAAATTATCAAAAATCAAAATTCAGGTAATATGCATATCTCTGATATATGTACAATTGATCTGCAAGACAACAACTTCCAATTTTGAAAACTATAGGAGGGGTTATCCTTACAAAAGGGGTACCCTGTATGCAATATCATGCGAAAAAATGAATTTGGTCAACAGCTAGTATTTTTTGCAAAATTCTTTGCAAGATTCCTATCTTGAAAACTGTAGAAGGAGTTACCCATAAAACTGGGGTACCCTTTGGGCAGCCGCCCGCTTTCACCATTTCAATATCCGGAATTTTTTCCTTTAAAAAAAACGGTTAAAAATTCTTATTCCAAAGCATAAAATCTATATGTTGTATAACGACAGTTTATTGTTGTATAAAATATTTCATAGAAATGTTAGAAAACAAAACAAAATAACCATATAATTTAAAAATCTTTTAATATGAAAGATTTATCTTGACATTAATTAGAATTATATTCAAACTATACCTTACTTAAACACACAAATAAACACTCATTTCATCAAAGACAACGATGTACTGATCCATTAAAAAAATCGATTTTATGGAACACTTTAATTGCCACAGTACTTTGACACACATATATACTTATAAATTAAGACATTTTGGCAATAAACTACGAAATGCCTGCATCAGAGTAACTGCTTACACCTTTGGTATTTCATGTCCATAAGCTAAAATTGAATTTTAACTGATAAGTAATCATTGAGAAATAAATTAAAACCTTTCTTTCATTTTCGATAAACAAGCCCGAAATAGCATAAATAAGGGTAAGGTGGTGGACACGCTTTGGCGGATCCAAGTATTTACTGGGAACTTATTTAGGGTATACATAGAAATTAAGATATGACAATTGTTGAATAACTAAAATGAGCCAATTCGTTTCTTGGATGCGCGATTTTAGTTTTGATGGATAGATATTTCCAGATCGGGGTAACCAAGAACACGGTTTGACTAATTAACGTTATTGCTGAAAGTGTAGGGAGAGTAAATCCTCGGGCAGTTACCTTGGATCTGACAACTTTGATTAAGGATATGCAAATAGAGATGCATATACTAGCGTTTTTAAATTACATACATTTTTTACCACTATAGATTGGTAGATAACCTAATAAATCAATTTTTGAACCATAAACAGATTGTGTTAACAATCTTACGTCTGTATGAGTAGAAAATGTATGAATACAACGAAGAAGTTTAATTGGGTGGAGGTGACAGTCTTTTATCTGAAATTCTTATTTGCGGCGCAATGTATACACCCAATCCTTGGTGTGAAATAAAATAAAAAAAAATTGTATGTTTTTCCCAGTCAGATGCAACAAAAACAATAAAGGGCCATGTACATGAAGCATTGTATTATATTAATGTATAAAGTGTTAATTCCCGCGCCTGAGCGGGATATCATCTAGATAAGTTGATATTTGATCTTTAAATACTAATAATTCAAATACTGATGTCTGTAAGTAAGAAATGAATCGATTTTCTATGTCAAATATAAACATCATAGCAGAAGTTTGAGTACACTCTTTTGTAGCTAGTTCAAATGCCGTTGTGGTCACTTAATGTTGTATATGTGCTCTTAGACAATACACTTTTTGTTCATTGTCTCAGTCCATCCAACAGGAATTGGGTTCCAGCATTCGTTTGGAGATAATGTACGATAGATTTATGTCCCATGCAGATGAAGTCAATGACAGTCATCCGCATAGCATCACGGAAACCGAGGATAAACACTAGCCTAATGCGCCTTTATGGCTCGGAGAAAGAATTATCTATTGAACCTTTAAATACTCTCCCAATCTGGCCGTACCTGCCGTATAGTACACCCGAAGAGTGCATACTTACATTATTATGGCATCAAAGGACTAAGAAATATCGTAAGACAAACGTGAGACATATCTTAGTCGTAAGTGAGCTATCGTATCTTAGGACATTCCTTTCTAAATGATGACTATAGGGTTGTTCTAGTACATAGCATATACCTGTTCAAATATCGTTAATTGTATATATAGGACAAATATTGAAAAAAAAAAAACGAGCTAAACAAGTGCCAAACATTATTAAATCATCAACTGTATCTTGAACACAGGGTGATATATCTGTACATGTATCTAATGATAAAAGGACCCATGGCTTCTTAGTTCGTATTTTGCGAGTGTAACGTTTCAGGGTTCGCAGCTCCGGTTGCTCTGCTTGAGCATTTTTATCAGTAATATGTACTACTATCCACTCCCTACTAGAGCGCTACGCTTTCTCAACAGAAATTGTTCTGTACCCAGCCTACACAACTTATACAATAAATTTCCTGAAAGCCTTATGCAGGCACGTAAGGTCTTAATTTGTTTTATGTTTCAACCTAGCTATCTACTGTTTTGCAGCTTCTTCTCAGCTCGGCTGTCGGTTAAGAACCCCGACAGAGAGCTCAGAAACTGTTTCACATCTCGAACAATGGATTACCAATTGATACCAAATGACTTTGTACACACCAAGTCCAAGCTACATCGCTGAATGACCATGGAATTATTAATAAAATATCAATTATAGCTTATAACAGTCATGGTTTATAAGTCACATAGCAGGGGGTCGTAACATAAAGGATACTTAAGTCTAAGACAGTGCTTAAGTAAAGGATATAAGCCGAAAACTCCATTCAGTGAGAGAACGAACTGATCGAGGCCCGTTGGGTCGAGATTAGTTCTTTCTCTCACAGAATGGACAGTTTGAGGCTAATATCCAACTTAAAAATTTCCTTCTTTGTTTAGAGAATGGACGTATCAGGTAAAATTCTGTTGACAATGTTGATAAATATATTTTGCATAGAACTTTATGTTGTTCACTTATTGGACAGTTTCAGGTATGTGCAAGGGGTTTATAAAGCTGTGCTGTGAAAATTTCATATTCATTCACTCTTTTACTAAGCAACACCATCTCATTCTCTGTTGGGGAGAGCATTTCTTATTTAACAATATTTATGGATGTAAAAGAGGTACTGCATATATTGGCACTGCCCTATGTGATATTCTGGATATGGAGGGTGGGAATGCTGTGCCAAATTTTGATATGACTTACAAAATCATTTAATGAAAAGATTAAACCAACCAAAACAAAGAACGTTTATGATAATCAACTTTTTTTAGGTGATTATGTTTATGTCAGCAGTTGTGTGTGACGTCATAGAGTGCCCGACAGGATGGGGTAGTGTCGTCTGCGACCAGAGAGACACTGGGACATCGGTAATTTGGCACTGCGTTTTGGGATCGGACTGTGACTGTTGGACTGGCTTTCTGTGAACTGTGATCCGTCCGTGTGCGCGTACCGTCCCATCGAACTGTCCTGTAATCTCTGTCGTCATGCAATCAGCTGAGTATATGTGAAACTTTATCATGATTACAGTAAAATAAATTTTATTCAATGTTCGTGGATAGCCAAAATTTTCCTGGTTCGTGAGGATGTAATTTCGTTGGTAGTGTAATCGGGATAATTTTCATTACTATTAAACAAATGATTGTGTTGGGTATGTAAATTCGTGGGCAAGGGCTACCCACGAAAGCCACGAACATTGGTTCCCCACAAATAATGATGATTCCACAATGATTGATTCTGTATTTGTTTCTCGTTTGTGTGCTTTGTAATATATGTAATCTAATTGAAAAAGAGTTTGTGTTACAAATTGATGCTAGTGATGCTGGCTGTGGTGCTGTGTTGTTGCTAGAGGATGAAGATGATGTTTATCATCCTGTAGCATATTTTTCTAAGAATAATTACAAATGTCAGAGTGCGTAGCTACTCAACTGTAGAAAAAGAATGTTTGTCTATGTTATTATCACTACAACTCTTTGATGTTTATTTATATTCATATGTTGCTTTTACTGATCACAATCCTCTCACCTTTGCATGTAAACAAAATGAGAAACAAGAATCAGAGATTGATGAGATGGAGTTTAGAACTGCAAGAGCATAACATTGTAACTAGAGACGTGTTCGTTGCAAAGCAACGAAGAGGTCTTCCGTTACAGCTTCGAGTCGAGAAAGGATTGTCAAACAGTCCTATTAAATACACCCCCTTTTCCTTGCACTTGTCAGGGCCTGACAGGTATTGATTGGAGGTCATCTTCACACGACCATTACTTCTGACCAATCAGAGCTTTAGAAAATCAATAGGAACTCTTCAAAGGAGACAGACAAATTAATTCATGTCAATTTATATGTAACCTCCACAATAAGTATTGAAGATATGCACATAACATTAAACATATAAAGGTATGCCTTTGGTAAGTAGGAGTATATTTAGATTGTATGCAAATGTGAAGGTCTTGTAAAGATGACCTGTTGTCGATACCTATCAGACCCTGACGAGTATTAGAAGAGGGATTGTTTTGATCAGATTAGACTGTCAACATGATAATAGTACTTTCAGAAAATCGAAAATAAGGCTCAATTTCAAAGTATTATGTTTATACCAGGCAAGTTCTCCGTTTAACTTACTTCATGTTTACATCAGGTTAGGATAAATTTTTAAAAAAAACATCATATATGTACATGTATATAATTATTCCGAACACAAACACAAAGTGATAAATACGTTTATGTACAACTGATTACGTGATACAAACTGGGCCTAGCCTTATATCAAAGTGCAATCAACACAAATTCCACTGCGCTAATGCATGAAACAAACAGTGTTATGTCTGATAAACATTTCCCTGTACTCATACTTAAAGCTCTACTGCTTACTAAGGGAATAATTTATGTAAAGGGCAGTGTTAAAATTAAACAATTGAAACGAACACAAATTGTAAATAAACTATGACGCCTTCTCCCGCCTTAGGGTGCGCTATACGAGAGGTGCTCAGCAGGAGAAACAACTCTCCGTATAACGTTAGGCCATACAGCCACTCAGCATCGTTTTTGCTAGGGGGAACATATTTATCCGAAATCTTGACAAGCAAATCTTCAAAGTCCTAATCCGTGGTGGTGGTAGTGGAGGGGGAGCTGTGAGGCAGCTGTATCTTCTATTGTTTAATATGCTTTTGTTTTAAATTTGCCAAAAAAAAATTGCTCTCTCTTTAAAAGTGTGGTGTGTGTGTGTGTGGGGGGGGGGGGATGCTCGAGGTACTGTGAGCAAGCTAACAAATGATACCCCCGCTTAGAGAAAATCATAACTCAAGAATTTTTCTACTAGAAAATAATTGATGCTTCTATTTCTTATTGTGACACTGAACTTGCACAAATGACCAAAGCTCAAGTCAGAACATATTTACAGGTCACAAGGAATCTTTGTGTCAAATTTTAGCTTCTGATCATTTCTATTAAGATTATGAAATTTTTCTTCCACTGACCTTGAATTTGCCAAAATGACTTTGGGACAAATCATTACACACCCTCAGGTTATAAGCCATCTTTGTGTGAATTAGAACCTTCAATGTTTTTCCATAAAAGACCAGACACGAATTTTGCACTTTTCCTGTCAGTTTCCTTGATCTTGTCCAAATGATCTTGGGTCAAGGTCATGACACACCCTCAGGTCATAATCAATCTTTGTATGAAGTAAGAACTTCCAATGTTTCTGCATAAGAAACTAGAATATGGTCAGGACACGAATTTTGCACTTTTCCTGCCAGTGACCTTGCCCAAATGACCTTGCATCAAGGTTGTTACAGACCATCAGGTAATAAGCAATATTTGTGTGAAGTAATAATTTCCAATGTGATTCCTATATAAGGTGATTCCTATATACCCTCCAGAATTCGTTTGCGGGGGGTATAAAAATCCTTTTCGCCACTTAAGTGCGGCACAAAGAACGACCTATGTTTTACTATCATTTCTATCAAATCACATATACATGTACATGTATATGTGTTAGTTATTCATATTTTGTACTTTTTAAATATACATGTATTGACCAATGCATTGTATGCACATTTGCACTTGGAACCCACGAGTTTTCTATCCGTTACACTACCTTAAAAGCAGTATAACGGATAGGAAACCCGTGGATTCTGACGATGTCTCCTCATTGACATTTGACAATTTGCATCACTACATGATTTCCAAGTGATAAGGTATCAAAGCTTTTGAAAAGTTAAGATACTGAATTTCTACATTTCTGTTTGAGGTTTAAAAAAACCAACACTTTTTTATATTATGAAACAAAAACAAAAATACCTTTACGGACTCATACACATAAATAAGAAGAGGAGTAAAAGCCATAAAGACATTATTTCTTTTGTTCTAGACTATATCTGAGTTAACAAGCTACAAGTTTACATTCTCCTATTTTGACAGGCCAGATATAAAAATAAAATATTCTGCTTGGTTTTCAGTCAATTAAGTTGCATTACTATCTCATACTACACAGCTTCAATAAAATGTTTTTAATCAATGTGCATATAAAAATAAATAAAATCCCCAAGAACACATATTTATCTCACTTAATTGTAACTTTAAGAAGTGCATATATTTTTTGGGAGGAAAATATGTCGCTATATTATTGTTTGTAAGCCAAGTCAACTATCGTCTTTCAAAGAAATAAGAAACTGTCGACACTTGCAGTACTCTGATGATTTCTATGGCAACCGACTACATTGCATCATATAATCGTATTTCCTAACTTCTAATCCAGAGAAGATCTTTGACAAACTTTTAACTTATTATATTTATTTTATTCTGTTCATAACTATAGAAGTTTAGCGTGTTCAACAGTTTAATTTATTAGCCCCATTCTCAGATTACGATCTCGCACCTTTAACGTGAATTAAGATGACTGACTTCGAGTTAGACTAGATATCTAATTGTTTAACAATTGACCACTGCAGTGAAAGCACCCTTCTAAGTGTTTACTCAATTACATATCAATTGATGATCTGCAGCCATAAATAACCTGGGGCTATATTATTTTTGGTCGCATGTAGGATAGAATAACACAGGCTGATCGAATAAACGCACGGGTTGGAAAATTTTACACACAATAGGTCACCAAAAATTGATATTCGCCACATTTGGATTCCTTTTCGCCAGTTTTGAAAAAAAAATCAGCATGTCAGCACTTAGCAGGGGTGGTCAACACAGCAATGAATTCGTTTTCACAATAAAACAAACGGCCATGTAGAAGTAATACAAAAGTGATTATGTGATCGCTAGAATCAAAACAAAAATTGTTTAAAACTCATGTGAATATTCTTTTAAAAAATCACCCAATCCCTCTATTCCGGACATTTCTTTTATTGTGCCAGCACCTACCGCATACGTGTAACATTGTAACACGGAACTTTGATTTTAATTTGATTTGATTTTTTTGACTGCCTTGAACGCTCGGAGAATATTTAATTTTTTGAATTCATTTTTACTTTGTACACCCTGCTAAATAATGCTTCCAATTTTGCTCTCTCTCTCTCTCTCTCTCTCTCTCTCTCTCTCTCTCTCTCTCTCTCTCTCTCTCTCGCGCGCGCGCGCGCGCAACTCTAAGAAAATTTCCTTTACTTTCTTCGAAGTCTGTAAAAACTCTCAGCATAAATTAACGGAAATAATCATGGATACACAAATTAATCTTCAGTTGAAACACAAGTCGATTTTACATGGACCGGTCAAGCCCGTTAGAGGCCGAGGTTTTTAACCGGTCGGTTTACTTCAGGTGTTCAGGTGTGAAGCCCCGAGGGAAACATGGTCGCTTGTGTATATTGTCTATATGCACGGGTGTTAAAATGCTCTCAACAGAGTTTTTCCGATGATCTAGAAAATAAATCGTAGACACAATATTTTATTTATTTATATAATTATTTAATCTCTATTATTCCCAAACATCTTTAATTATAAAAGAAATTTTTCATAGATGATCGGCGCCACGTGATTTAGATAGACTATAGGTGATCAGCGCGTTTGGTGTGGTACATAACCATGCAAGTACGAGTAAATTTTTACTTCATATCTTTCAATTTCCAAGAGTAGAAAATTTAATCTTTCGAAGGTATTTTCTTCGTCAAGGTATGCATTAAAAAAGACAAAAGTTAATTGCACGATCATCGCGAGCGCCAAACGTGGTATACACAGGACGAGTAAACGAATGTCAATCATGCATTTTCTATCATCCAATCTGAGGCCTCGATTCAGTTGATTGACAGGGGTACACTGACCAGATAAATTTGAAGACGGAGCTTATTTTCTCGGTCTTTAAAGGTTTAATCTTTGTGGGTTTTTGTGCTAATCCTAAACATTATTTGTACAGTTTTTAGAACTTTTTAGTCTTACTAAACCAACATTGATCTATGACTGACGATGCTTCTGATTTGGAATAATATATTTTTATTAAATTTCAGAACGATTTCTTAATTAACACTCTACCGTTTAATTTAATCTAAGAAGAATAAACTTTTATATGTAATCAAAATTAAAACAATTCTATGTGTTTGGGCTAAATAAACCCATATATGAAGACACGAATCCTGTGTATAAGATAACCACTGACCGCTAGGTAATCCAGCAGCGACCGATCTCCTCGGCCGCGGGCGAGGGATAGGTGAACCAAGGATAATTTAGAAAGCTAGCAGTATTATTAAATGACTTAAATTTATTACAATAGGTTATTTTTTTCACATAAATACCAACCATTGATTTATGTGTGATGTTGCTTCTAATTGGGAATTACATTGCTTTTATAAATTAACAGCACCATTTCTTAATTAACACTCTACCGTTTAATTTAATTTAAGAAGAATAAACTTTTATATGTAATCAAAATTAAAACAATTCTATGTATTTGCGGCTAAATAAACCCATATATGAAGACGCGAATCTTGTGTATTAGATAATCGCTGACGGCTGGGTAATCCAGCCGCGACCGATCTCCTCGGCCGCGGGCGAGGGATAGGTTACGTAATGGTATACACACACACAGCTCAGATCCCAGAAAGATTTCAAATACATGCAGTATAATAACTAATATATATAACAAAGAATTTTTTTAATCCGTAATTTGTGTCTTACTAAAAAAGAATGTTTATATTTTGTGTTTATTATTTTTATAGGATTTTTCACTCTAAAAACTTAACAAAATTGGCTTATAATCCTCACATAAAAGCATATATACTGTAATAAAAAACCTTTTCTTATGAATTAAAGCATCCTGTATAAACAGGTACACTTTCTGTGATAACTTTATGTCAGTTGTATGCTCAAAGACTTTTCGTTAACTTGCCAAATGAAAACAGGTACATGTTAACAAGTAAAGCTTTTTACACTCAAATTACGCAATACCCTAACAAAATAACATTGTAACGACATTGATAAGATCCCAATGAACAACTTTTTTAGCGACAGTCATATCGAAATCTTAACCGTTTTTGAGTTATAAAGCAAAGAGTTTCAAGGGCTGTTGGCCCCTTATGTAAGGGGCCAGCCCTTTTTCAATAGTGTCAAATGAAAGCCCTTGAAATTCTGCACAACTTTTATTCTACATGTCTTAACAAAATATTTTTTATTTAAAAGATACAAAGGAAAATATGTGTAAATTTTCGCACTTTTTGGAATCCCGTTTTTGACCCCCTACCTTTTTCTAAATAAAAAACGAAATCCCAAAACAAAAACCGATGTGCACAACTTCAATGCCTCTATTATTCAAATTCGTTGGATTCCCATTCCCTGCTATTATAGTCTCAGAGCCTTTGTCTGGAAACCAAAGGCCCTAAAAATTTTTCAAAGGGGAATAACTCGTTAACGGAAGAAGAATTTTAAAGTTTATGATATGTTTTAGATAGTGTTTTGTAAAGTCTATTAGCCCTGAAATTTTGAGCAAAAACCGTTTAGAAATGAGCAAGATATGAAGCTTCAAAGTTCGCGTCTAGGAAAAAAAAAAAAAAAAATAAGAATAATCTTAACCAGCACAATAATAGAAAGGTCTTCCGTTGGAAACGGAAGACCTTAATTACACATATAAAAGGTAGAGAAAACATTATTGCAGATACTTTGTTAAGAATTGTTGTAGATTGAAATATTATTGTGTAATATTTTCTGTGTATGAATGGTATCGTGTAAAAGTTTTCATTTTACTCAAACTTTTCTTTAAGGTGGGAGATGTTCTGATAATTAGCTGTTTCATGTGTTTATGTTTATGTCAGCTATTTTGTGTGTGACGTCATAACGCGCGCGACAGGATGAGTGGTGTCGTCTTCGACCAGAGAGACGCTGGGACATCGGAGAGTAAGGACGTATCTATGAATTCTCGATAATTTGGCAATGCCTTTCATGAACTTTCTGGGAACTATGATCCCTCCGTGTGCGCGTACCGTCCCATAGAACCGTCCTGTCATCTCCGTCGCCATGTAATCAGCGGAGTATATGTGAAACTTTGTTGTGATTAATTTTATTTTTATGAAATAATTTGTCAAAACGATGTTAAACGTTTTACTGGAAACGCTAGAAAACTGTGCATATTCGGCTGTCGTCGATAAGATTAAAGCTTACTGCCTATGTTATTGTTATCTTCGCAAGCCAGTTAATGAGAACCTTTATCACAAACACTTGGCTAGCGAAAATGTATTGCGTTAAAAAAGAGAGAAATTGAAATGTATCTTGTAAAGGAAACTATGATGAGTTAGGTACTTATTGATCATATTTTATCTCTGTGTCTTGGTATGATAAGACTGTTTTAATAGGATATACATTTAAAGTAATTATCAACTGAATATTATAGGTCTACATCTAGCATTACTAGATTACATCCTGCGCAAGCGCGGGAAATTAACATTTTACACATTAATATGATACAATGTTAATAGGTTGAACCATATTTTTTTGTTCATTATTGTATATACTGTGTCCGAATATTTTTTCTAATTGCTCTCTTAACCTATTCTTTGAAAATAAAAAAAAAATAACTGCATGGCCTGATATTTAGAGGAGCGAACAGGGGTGAAAAATCTAAACTGAAATTGATTTTATATACACGTACGTGGTCTTAATTTTTTTGTTGCAGGATTGAAAAAACGTTTTATATCCTAGGCACCTGATCCTACCTCTATCTTTTTGAAGGTCCGTGTTGCTCTGCATTGAATTTGTATTTCGTTTTATAGATTTTTGATATGGGTGACGGTTTGTTATTGTCAATTTTTCATTTTTTTTAAACAATTGATAGGTATTTAGTGCGTCGTATCTCTAAATTTTATTCTTTAGGTCAAAATACATTATAATTTTTATCATTGTCCCAAGAATTTCAGATAAAAGATTTTTTTTTTCAAAAATTGGGGTGGGGGTCACCTCCCTTATTCAACTTCCCTGTTTTATGCATAACACAATTTGTTCATTGTTTACAAATTAATGTCTAAGGTTTACTACTAATCTGCCGTGCTTTGATATTTGAAAATACCCGCTAGTGTAGGCATATTTATTTGCATATTTTAAACTATAGTTGTCAGATCCAAAGTATCTACCCGATGGTTAACTCGCCCTACATATTCCGCCATGAGGTGAATTAGGAAACAATAGTTGTTGAACAATAGTAACAACATTGCTGTACAAACAGAAGAACGATGTAAGTATATATTATATTTCAATATTTAGCCAAATCAAGTACATTTTGATTGGCAAGAAATTACTTTGCATAGGTTTTGAAAAAATACACAATTTTTCAAGCAAAGTGGTCTCTGTACAAATAGATCTTTTTGTGTATAAACCACAAAGTCGCAAAAGGAACAACCTGTAATTAAAAGTTGACCCTGAACTTGTGCATAATATGCATGTGTGTTTTTCAAAGTAATGATACCATTGTTCTTGGACAAAAAGAATACTCTAATATTGTCACATGCTTCTGTGATGGTTTTATTTCTAGCATTTAGAGGACATTTTATTTCTAGAAGGCCACAATGGCCATTGTTGCATATCATACCATCTGGACTTGAACCTAAAAAGGCGAATTCCTTATTTACAACAAGCCCACAAGAATGAATATGTCTAGATGGGAAGTTTTTTAAGTACCTTGCCTTTATATCTTTTTCATGATTTTTACCATTATTCCATGATGATGCTGAATCATCTTTAAATTGAATATGGAACTTAAAAATTTGTCATTCGGAGTTGATTTCCTCTGCAAAATTTTGCCAAAATTAGACGCATTCAGGCGCCTTTTTCGCTCACTATACCACTGTGGTGATTCGTTTTGTTCTAGGTGTTAATTCAATTTTAAGAGGGTCACATTTTTTGTTATCCTCAATTAAATCAATAAACTGTAATGACAAAGGGACAGGGGCTTGATGAAACCATCTGTATTGCCGCAGCCATCTGACTTTGCTGGCTCAACTTCCTTTATGTTTTTGGCTGAAAAATATTTACAGTATATATAAATGAAATTATATTTGAGTAAATACAAATTCTTTTTCTTTTCAAATATGGGTTATGTTTGTATTGGCCACAGAACTACACGTTACGAGAAAAAGAAACGCAGAATGAAGACGCCATCAGCAATCTGAAGGTAGAGATAAAAGAGCATAAAGATCAACAAACATCTGAAGCTCAAAAGCCATCATTTGAAGTTGATGGAGTTTTAAGAAGAGAGGGGAAAATGAAAAATGTGTTCAAATATTACACAGAAAGTGATCCTCAATAGATTATGAAAAGGATCAAAAGGACATTAGAAAGTTGTCACTGCAAGATGGATTATTTTAAACATCATGTAGACGGAGACATAATTTTGGTCTGAAAGATTTTTCCATTATGTTTAAATTATCACTACAGTCATCTAGGATTGTATTCAATACCTAAATTTCATTGATGTATTTTAAGTTGGGCCAACTTTGTATTTGGCCACAATGTGATGTAATTATTAATAACATGCCAAAGGATTTTAAACATGATTACCCTACAACACTTGTAATTATAGATGGAAATGAACACAAGCACCATGTGCACTTGGTTTGCAGAGTCAGCTTTATAGTGATTATAAATCTAGTACTACTTTAAAGATATTGATTGGATGTGACCCAAATGGTTCGGTAATATTTGCATCAGAATTGTTTACAGAATGTTTTTCAGATAAACAAATTTGTGAACAGTCAAGATTTTTTTTTTACGATCTTGAAACATTCAAGTTTAAAGAGCTACATAAAAGATGGTGATGCTATTATGGCTGATAAAGGGTTACTATTAGGGAAGAATTAAGTAAATTAAATTTGCTGTTGAATATTCCTCCAATGGCTTCATCAACATCTTAAATGCCAGTTTCAGATACCATACTTACTGAAAAGATTGCAAAGCATCGTGTGCACATTAAAAAATTAATTGCAAAAGTTAAAACTTACAAAATGCTTTCTGTGCGCATTCCTACATCGTTATTTAAAAATATAAACAAAATTTGGTCAGTATGTCGTCACTTGACTTTATTTTAGGTTGTGTTTGTAACAGACAGTAAGCATAGTAATTAGTTAGGGCTCTGCGGGCACCCTATTGTGATCAGTCTGTCCATCCGCCCGAGATCTCTTGTCCAGAGAATATCTTCTCTCCCCTTGGTCCAATCTGTCTCAAACTTCACTCACAGAGTGCCTATGGTCAAACGGTGTGCAGTGACCTTGAATGACGTTTGTAGGTCAAGGTCATTGGATCACGAAAAAAAAAATTTCTTCAGAGCATTTATACCCTCAATTCAGCCTTATTTGGCTCATACTTCACATTCACAGAGCTTTTGAGTAAAGGGTGTGCAGTGACTTTATAATTTGAAACAAGTCAATGTGAAGGTCATAGCAGATCTCTTTATAATCAGTTTTAGACCGTAGATTATTTCCCATTTGCTTAATCTTGCTCAGGTTGAACAAAAATGTCTGTATATAATGGGTAATGAGATTGAATTAACAGTTTTATGTCAGCTGGAAAATTTTTAAGTTATAGGAAAGTCAAAGCAAAATTCTCTGAAATGATTTTCATCCTATTCTCCATTATTTAAGCGGGGCCCTTTGAGATGGTCACCATCTCAATGTTTAGTTTTATTTATTCTGAGTAAAAAAAATATTGATTGTGACCCAAATCTTTTACTAATTTTTGCATATTTTTTACTGGATAAATTGTGTAATCACTTATCAATATGTAAAATATATATCTAGTTATTGTTTTAATGTAACCATGTGTACCTGATATGATAATATTTAGCCTATTTGCACTTCACCAATAGGGATGTGAACAAGTCTCGTAAAGCTTAAATGGTCATTGTCCCATATAATTTGTCTCATAAAAAGTATGCTGGGATTCAAACTTTACAATGTTTTTCAAATGTACCAGAACAACAGAGTTGCACAAGCATTCCCCAGCAGTGGCATGTCCCTAGCTAGTCAAAGATTAAGCCTGTCCAATCATTTAGTTGTAGCAAGGCCAACTGAATTCAGAAAAAGGAATCCAGTGACATGCCAGATTGACTTGAATGAAGAGTATGTGATAAAAAAAAACCAAGATATTTCTTTTCTTAAAAATTACATGCTTGTCTTGTATACAATATACGTATTTAAAAGTTAAATAAATATCAATTGAATAATCAGTGCACCTTTTTGGACTTCCGGTTTGTATACTTCCGGTTTACACATGCAAAGTACAAAATACTAAAAGGACCGTTGTACCTAATTTTCGTTTTATTATGAACTAAGAAATTTTGGAATTAGATACTTCATGCAATGATATACAAAATTGTAAGCGACAACTTCTAATGGGTACTGAAAATAATCTGGATATGTCTCTATGAAGATACCAAACGCCTGTAAATGTTGGATTAGAGTCAGTGATGTGATATAAATCATGTCCGCTCTTAAACTGTTGTTGTCTTCAGCAGATGGCATAAGTTGATGGGTTTCTACTTCATTCATGTCACCTATGGGATTTTTGTCAGAAATGTACTCACAATTCACTCGGTCTTTCACAGTCATGATTTGTACATATTGTTTACTCTGATTTTGGTGTGTTTCTGTCATGTCTTTCACTCGTAAATAAACGTCTAAATTGTCCAAATTAAATCTGTATACAGGCTCGAAGTGGGGATCCTGAACTGTCCTATTGTCTGCAGCATAGTCATGATCAATCTTTCTTCAGTATTCACTTTCACTTCAACACGTTTGTTCTGCCCTACTTGAGATTTCAGAGTGAACATAGTTTCATCCGCGACAGAAGCAGCAGCATTAAGACTTCGTTGTAGGGTTGAGTGTCCAGCAGTTATCCCCAATTTGTGAAGAAAATCAAAACCTTCTTTTTGCAGATGATTGTTATAGAGAGTAACAGCTACTTAATGCTGCAGCTTATTCAGAAACTTTCATCTTGAATTTGACAGCACACATGCAGCTGTAGTTACCTTTGCGGTATCGCTAATGTTTTCCTTCGTCTCCGCAATAGTTTTCAGAACAAATCAAGAAATGGACACTGATATTATGCTGTCAGTCGTTTCTTTCATGTTGAACTCGAATGAAAATATAAATACAAATATCAAAAATAAGTCAGCCAATAGAGGAGTACAATTTATGCCCATGGGAATTCCGACTGATTGTTGGAAACCTGATCTCCAAAAATTACATAGATGGTGTCTATCAAAAATTCAAGCATCTTTTTTATGTCGACTTCAGAGTACTTGTGAGTGCAATCAGAATGGTTTTTAACAAAATGATTTTTTAGATTTCGAATGACAAGGTAAGATATTTTACGAGTTCCATTTTTGTTCAAGAAACAACTGTCGATGATATCAAAAAGCCTATATTTTAAATTGTCATGGGGATGGTTGTATTAAGTGTTGAAAAATCGTACATCATGATGTTATTGATTTTGGTAAGATTTTGTGACTTCAAAGTTTTTAATAATTCTTTAATTAGAGTTTTTAAGTAAGTATCCACGTCTGATTCACACCGCTTCTGGAGTATATTGCTGTACAGTACTCTTGAAGTTTATCCTTCTGAAGCTATTGCTTGCTTTGGACATCCTTTGCATAAAAATTAAGTACATGATTTAGATTTTAAGAAACATTTTTTCCCATATATTTTTTTTTCAAAAGGCTACCGAAAGACCCACTTTGTAAAAGGAACGGACACTAAAACACTAAATGTTATGTTATGTTATCTGGATATTCATAAAAGTATATTTTTGCTGCATTTATATCAACAGTACATTGTTTTCCCGACTCAATTTCTTTAACTATGTCCGATATATGAATAGGAAAATGAACAGATCTAAACATGAGCTGACCATTGTATTCATTTAGGAATTGGCGGCGCAGGGAAAATTTTTCAGTGTTGTGATGTTTCATGCAATGAGTTATTAATTTGCTGGAAGATGGCGTTTCTAACTTACAATAATAGCACCTTAAAACAAACCCTGAAAAGGAAATAAGAAGACATTTATGCTCTCTATAAGAAATTTCTTTAGGCGTTACCCTAATCAGTTTTAAAGTTTAAAAAAATCTTTACCCTAGTCATGAATTTGCTTTACCCTAATCATAGTCAAAATTTCTATTTGCTTTTTCGCTATATTAAGAAAAGATTCTGTATAAGTTCTACAATGGTAACGTTTATAAATTTGCAATATCGTATATTAATATGTATGTTTCGTCAAACTACCCCTGCAAATGCCTAAATTTGATATAAAATAATCGAAGCGTGTTTACCTGTCGCCATCTTGGACTAGGGTAAAGCGCGTTACCCTAGTCCGTTTCTACACAGTGTATAATAGCGCTTAAAAAGGGGGAGGGCACATGTCTTCTACGCATATATAGCATACAAAAATTAAAAAAATTAAAAACAAAATTGATGTTACAGAGAAAAATAATTAAAACTCAGTTAACAACAAGGAACAAGATGAGAAATAACACAGACAAGCAATTTATTGTTTACTGATTTTATTGATATTAATCAAAGTACTGAAAGTACTGTTAGACGGTGGCGCCATTTGAAAGTGGCATATTACATGTATGTAAATTATTGTTGTCGAAAATCCACAGCCAGCGTCTCATACATGTACTAATACCTAACGCTTACTCGCACAACTGGTCGTGAGTTACTTACATGGATAATTCTGTGGAAATCGTAGTTGTGTTCATAATCCACACTTTACAAATGTTGTGTCTCTTTATCGTCATCTTTTTGGGAAAATCCATAGATTTATCACAGTAGCCTTTGTAGTATAGAAGTTTGTATCTATATGTTTTGTATCTATATCAGTTGATATTAAAACTCCGTTTTTGGTAATACATGTACTACACAAATGTATTTTGATTGCCCCAGAATGACTCATTAAATATGTAGGTTGTCACCACATATTGAATGAATAAATCAAATCCAAAGCGATTTCATCACAGTACGCCAAACTACATGTATTTGATTGTATAAAGAAGGGGAATTTTGGTTTTTTTCCCTTTTGACCTTTGGGGTGACCCTGCAAATGGGGAACAACTTTTGAAAAGTGTGGATTGGACTTTTGTGCTTTAAAGATATTGTAGATTTCTCAAAGTAACAAGAACAAATAAAGCTTTAGTATGATAAAATACTTATCAGGTTTTTACTAACTATTTGGGCATACATGTAGTATGTTTATTGTCCCTCTCGACAGCATTTTCCCTCAATTTCTTCACGGGGAAAAAGTTGCATCATCACACTTGCTTGTGGACCATCACACTTGCTTTTGTCCTCATAGTCAGTTATACATTTAGGTGTACAGAAAAGGGAATGGTTTGCAAGAACCTGTTTGATAAAACTGATATTGCTTTTGGAATGCACGTCATCATGAAACAGAAGAGTCAATCAATATTTTATCTTCGACTGTAGTGGATTATTTCCATTTGCTCACAACGAAAGTGAATAAAAATTTGAGAAAAAAAATATCATACAATATTCAGTCGCGGCAGCTTCATTAATCAACGTTTTAAAGTACATTTGTCTAATTGTATTTAGCTATAGATTTATTCAAATCATTTGAATGAATTTGGGAAAGTCACATGTATATTTTATCGCTTCTCAGTACACTTTAACACGCATAATTTACTTGCAACATTAAACTTTTCTAGTAAACTTACAAGAAATATAGATTAATTATTCAAAATTAGTTTTTAAAAACACCAAACAAACAAAATCCAAGTTAAACGCATGTGTTTTCTGACCGTACAGCTGTGTATATAAATTTCATTTTATTCTTTGCATGTACTATAGTCTATACATTAGATCTACGGTCCGCAAATCCCGGCAATATTTCCGGAAAGCTAAAGTTCTGTAGCTCAGCAGAATACTAGTTATCTATGAAGCACATTTTTTACCTTCATGTTTCATTATTTATCGCAAATATAGCATGGATGTATACGCTACGGTCGATGTAGCATTTCGTTGAGTGATGACACTTATTTCAATTGCGAGTCGCAACAAACTGGCGCATTTATATAGGCCCGCCTATTTGTAATTGGAAACAAATGTCGGAGAAAGCTCATACTCGCGAGTTAAAAATTATTTGAGAACAAAAGGGGTGATATTTACGTACATGTGTAAATAATGTTATCTGTTTGCGAAAAAATCCCCCAAAACCAAAGAAAAGGTTCTCTAGTAGCAGAGACGGGTGCATATGGATTAAAGTCACAGATTGTACTTCGCTCATCAAATTGCGTTATTTCAGTTAAATGTGAAAAATTCGTCAGAAACTGTTAAGTGAACAAAATTATTATATCTTACATTACCGTTCAAAATGTACCATAAATGTATATGGACTATTGCATGAGTTGAACCGATTGTTTTTTCTCAAAAAAAGCTAGCGTTTACTGCAAATTAGAGATACACGAGCTGATACGCCGTGCAATCCATAAGACGTTTTACAGCATGTCTTTAATCCCTTATTTGCTTACAAAAAATCTGAACTGAAAATCTTTAAAACATCGTAAAATGTTGTTTGTTTATACATGTACATGTAAAATGGCGACTTGATTTGCACGTGAATTTTACAATCCGAGGTCTATCGATTAGCGTGTTTGAGAGAAAGTCAGCAGCAAGTAAAGCGTCAACATCAGTAGTAAATATTGTCTGATGAATATTGAGGTGCCTGTAATAATATTAATGTTCCTACAGACTGAGTGGGTTACAAAATTAAGTAAATCACAGGATAGTCCAAAATTAAACACATTTGTATCGTAAATTTCAAGTTTTTTGTGTGTTAAAAGAACACATGAATACTTGTAGAAGAAAGTGTGCCATTGATCGGTTGAAGTTCAATAAAATGTAATTAATATAATATTCATTATCAGTATCTGTTGTGAATTCTTTAGAATAAGTTACAAAAAATAAATATTTTTCCTCAACTAAAATTAATGCGTTGAAAATGAATTAATTTATCGATGAAGCATACTTGCTGAAATATGAAATGGCAAACTTTTTTAAATTGTGTGTGTTTCTGACAATTGTTTACATCATAAAAAAACAAGAAGCGATTATTGTGAGATGTCTTAGCCAATTATCGCAGTGATATAGTTTATGCAGTCCTGATACACAGTTTAACGTCACAACTGGCAGTTGGTGCATAAATTATCGATACCGCGTAAGCAGACATGGTAACGGCTCATTTAAAATAAAACACAATTTCATAAATTATTTAAATATATGTACAAAATGATTAGCAGCTATAATGCTTAAAATATCTGAAAAGATTAAAATTACTGAAATCGACACATAGATAAACATTGCGTGTAACACTGCATGCCTAACAGAGTTATCATTCGTTATCCGCTAGGGTCCCCGTGAGAAATACTCTTCCGGTCAGGTTTGTCTGTTTTACATTAATTAATCTTAGTGTAGTTTATTTAAGTATATTACTTACCTAGGGCGGGACAATTGGAATAAATTTTTGATAACTTCTGGTTTCTTGCGGGGGTAAAAGTTTTCGAGAGAAAGCCTAAGTTTTAGGTTGGGGCAAGTCAGTCCACGGGTTGCATTTAACAATGATGAGAGATGTGTAGTTCCTTCTGCGCTCGCCCCAACGGTCACACCGTAAAACATATTATTTTTAAAGTTAAAAATTGCATACAAAAGACAAAAAGATCCCATTTTTAATCTGCAGATGGAATGATGATCATTAATAAGAGTTGTTTTGAATCAAGAATCACTTTGCTCCATAAATTATAAATGGTGGTCATTTCATCTTTTTATTATAAATTTTGTTTTCATATTAAAATTCAATTTATCACAAGTTGAAAACTCTGAAATGCCTAAGAATATTAACGATAAAATATGGAAGAAAATATCTTTTTATCTCTCACATAACTTGACAATATTTTACACAATAATTGGTAAAATATGCATGGAAGGGGCATAGTCACGATTTTTGACAAATTTTATTTTTACATTTTTATTGTTTACAATGCTTTGGTAATGCATTTCAAATTATCCACTAAACTTTGAATGTCAATTGCATTGCGGCGCTGGTGATGGTGTTTAAAAGAATATCAGAGATGTACAGATGGTATCTGATTTTCAGACCGGAAGCTACAGACCTGCAGCTAGGCAAAACACGGCCATGAAATGTCAGACGACACTAAAAAAAACTAATCATACAACTCCAAGAAAGTGGACACAGGGTGTCAGAAATATCTGAAAGTTTAAATATAATCAAATCTACAATTTCTTAGTTTTAAAAGTGTTGGAGGGAACGTGGGAATATCGAAAACAATCCGCGAAAGAGAATTCTTGTAGGACAACTTGGAGATATAACTCCTGATTTCAATAACAGTACACCTATTAAAGTTTCTCGTTGCACAGTTCAAAGAACACTCCATTCATTGGGAAGTACAAGGGAATTTTCTAGGAACTCCATAATAAGTAGCGCAAAGCTTGGTGCCGAGGAAAGTTTCATTGGACTTTAAATACCCAGTGGAAAAAGGTGAGTTTACGGATGAAATGATGTTTGTTATTAAACCTGACGGAAAGTTTAAAGTCGGGAGAAAATTGTCTGAAAATGGAGACCCGAGGTCCATTTTGCACCAATGTCGTCTGCTGCCATCAAAATAATGATAAACAATGGGGTAGGAAGCTTATCATTAATAAATACTAGACTTTGACCCGTGCGTACACGGTTGACATTGCATATCGGACATTTAAGAAATAGATACATCGAAACATTCATATTGTACGGTACTTTTGAAATAAACAATGAATGTGAATATAAAGCTGGTATTTTTGTTTTTATTTTGTTTTTTTTTTATTTGAAAAATTGAACAAGGCTTTAAGCCTACAATAATGCTATAAATTTCACTACACTCTCCTTAGTTAGAATAATCTAACTGTGTCTCTGGACAGGCCCTCACCACAGTTAGAATGCCTCCCATATACCCGTAATGTAGCAGAGAATTGCAGAATCCGAAGCGATTTTGGAGAAAGTTAACGAAGTTGCATTGAACAGTCAAATAAATAATAACAAAACTTTTTGAGACTAAATACCTTTCATCTAAAACTTAAATACATATAATTGAAGAATTCAACACTTTTTCACCTACTTTTTAACTCGCTTCAAATTTACATACCATGTTGACATTCGGAACTCTCGGGATTTTTCAGAGTAAATGCACTGAGTAAGAGTTATCTCCCGTATTTTCTTTGCTACACGGACAGTACACGGAACGCATTCTATCGTAAAACCGGGTCCGTAGGACATTTATCATTTTAACGATAGAACATTCTATCTACACTCTCCTAAGATATATAATGTGAATTTTTTGCATGGAATCAAATATTTCTTTGCCTTTAGTTTATCTTTACACAATATCACATCCGCATAGATACACTCAGAAACGATAATACAAATACGTATAAATTTTCATTTCAAATTTGCTATATATTCTGTTTATATATATTTATGATTTCTTATGAGAGAATGTGAATGTAATGCGCACGCGCAAGATTGTTAAATCCACAAAATCCAGGTGATTTCCGGAATTTTTTGAGGAGTTTTAGTTGATTATTAATTGGCGAAGCCTAATTGAGAAAAAATAAAAACATATTGGTAATCTTCAAGTTCCAATGATGTTTAAAATATATAAAACAAAAAACAGTGCTTTTCCGATTTATCGGTATTAAAGGCCAAAAATCCGAGTCTATTATTTTAATATAGTAGTATAGATTAATATGAACTTTGACAAATATATTCAAACACTTCATGACAATGTTTGGCAGGTTTGGTGTCAATTTTTTTTAGCAACAACACATGGTACTTTCAAGATGACTATCCCTCTTGTCATCGATCCAATGAATTTGAAAATTGGAAAATTCAGAACAGAATACCGCAGTTAATTTGGCCTCCATAGTCTCCTGATTTGAGTCCAATCAAACATTTTTGCCCTTAATGAAAAACAAAATTAAAAATAGACTTTACCTGATCAGCAATGTAAATGACCTGAAAACTCAGTAAGCTAAAGCTTGGAATGATATCCCATTATTTTATGTTCAGAAACTTTATGCAAATCTACCAAGAAGATATTGAGAGGTACTGATCCAGAAGGGTGACATTGCAAACTATTAGAGTGATTAGAGTTAATTTGGAGGGCTGCAATGAATTCAGATGAGTTAACTTGATTTTTAAAAATGGCAGCCATTAAAAAAGTAGACTCATTTTTAGCACTACGCTGCACATTGTATGTCCATATAAACAAAGTTACATGAACTTGTTACATGTAAAAGCTGTTTAAGAAGAGTTGTGTCGACAGTATATTCAATGATGGCAAAAGTTAAAGTTAAATGCCATGGGGGCAAAATTCTCGGTAAAATACAGAAATCAGAATTTTTAGTCAAAGTGCACTTCTATACATTTTGTCTTACGAAATAAGAAATTTTGTAAACGATTTGAGAAGTTGCGCTGACAAACTATGTGCTTACTAAAGTAATAACGGTCAAATCTCAAAGTTCGAAATTAGCAAAATTCCCGAAAAATAATAGTTTAATATATATTGTATCTACATACACTCATACGGTAATGTCCTTATTTATTAAGAATTTTTTTTTAATTTTAAAAGTGGTTTAAGTATTGTGCTGACAAACTGTTAAAGTAGTACTTAGCTTGACATGATCTCGTTGCGAGCAAGAATAGTTACTCTGTTTGATTCTGGATAAAATGGAATATGATCGTTACTTAAATTTAATAAAACAATCCCAATTTATTCTTAAAGTAGTTAGCTATACTAAGATTTGCGTTTTAAAACAAGCATTATCATTGGCCCTTTTAGTGCCCGCCCACTTTTCACGTTTATTTTTTTTTATCATTCTAGCCATTGTATCGTGTTCGATAGAGTTTGAAGGACTCGAGAAATGTCTCCGCGAAATAGTCGACGGTCTTGTATGCCACAAGAATGCCACTAGTTCGTTATACTAGAAGTGAAAATTGATAGCACTCATAAGTACAGTCATTTCATGCATATCTTTTACAATTTCATGCTATGCTATGGTATGCGATTTTAATATGTTAAGAGATTTCAATGCAATGCTTTGAGATCTGTATGCTATGCTATGAGAAATTCAAATGAAGGGCCTAATGATATGGTATGCTATGCTAAGCTATGGTATGCTGTGAGATTTGAACAAAAACGCCTCCAATCACAGAAGAGTTCCTCATATTTCGAAGTAAAATGATAAGAAGCCAAAGTTTACTACTAATCTGCAATGTGAACATGCATTTATTCTTTCAAATAAAAACATTTAAAACCGAGTTAAAATCATGTTGTATGCTATGATATGGTATGCTATGGCGAATGAGATTGTATGCTATGGTATGAGGTTCCAATGCTATGGTATGAGATTCCAATGCTATGTTATGAGATTCCAATGGTATGCTATGTATGGTGTATGTTGTTAAAGATATGCTTGAACTGACTGTACTAGAGGCCATACGAAGTGGAGGGCATGAATATCCCTCCAATATATAGACGCATGCACGAAAGAGAAATTAAAGCAGAAGTTCTTAGAAGAATTCATCCCGCAACTAAAAACACCTAAACGTTTAAAGTTCGGGGGTCCAGATTTCCCTATCACTACCCCTTCTACAGTCTCGGAAGACGTAACCAGTCGTCAACAGCAGCCGCTACTCGCGCAACAGATAATTTCCTAGATCAAGAAGTTGCGCAATCGACTGAAGAGAGGCCCACCCTTTCTGTTTTATTAGTTCACAAGAAGATGAAATAAATGATTTAAAACGAAAGCAAACCACCCAGTTTGCAATAAGAATACCAGGTAATCCCATCACGCAGTCATCGTGTGACAACTGACACCAAAAGGGGTATCGGGCAATTATGAATCTGGGGAACAAGTCGTGTCCTTTCATGCCCTGCGAGGATACCATGTATGCAGGATGGCGGGGAACACCCACATCACAAGCATTTAGTGGCAGAGGCAGATTAACCGATCAATTAAACATTTTCCTGAGAAAAAAAAATTTAATACATACCACATTATTTTTTATATATATCTCGACATACAACGAATTTTACTAACAGTTTATGAATCAGTTGCATAAAGTATAACGAGACCAAAGAACATTCAAAGTTTTCATCAACCCCAACTCTCAAGAAAAACACATTTCAATCGAATATTCTATGCTTGGTATTTTTACACTACAAATGAGTGATTTCTATTTCTTTTTGTTTATTCATGAAAACGATCATTTCAATTGCCAATTAAACAGTTAATTCCATGTGAAATATTATCTATTTTTACCTGATCATTTCTATACCTACAATATTAATAAATCGTAGTATGTACTGATATAACATGGTAATAATTGAATCCGATATTAAATAAAACAGTTTGTAAATTATAAATTACCAAAGGTGTCTTGAATTACTTTAAAATGTGCTTTGTAAATCCCGGACGCAAAATAAATATTCGAAATGCTAAAATCAGTATACATCACAACGGAAGTATTTACAATTACGTAAGACTATCGTCACAGGAGGTACTACATATATCAATCAAACCCAGTATGTACATTTAAATAGGTAAAACTAATTCGTGAACCACTTTGAGTATCGATCGTATCGAATTGAATTATAGTTTTTTTGCAACACAAACCATTATAAATGTGCTTAGCTAAGTATTTTAAGATCTCATATTTAAACAGAAGGAAGATACAGGCCGAGAAAAGGGGATCGCGAACTAAGCGTGAACAACTACAGCAATCATGGCTACCAAACTACCTATTTTGATTCCATTTTGTTTGATTTTTAGTTTATCTCTTTTCATAGGTAAGATTCTCTCTGTACAATTTAAATGATTATCACATATATTGTTTTCCAAATATTTCTAAACTATAAGCATAAATTCACTTACATTAATTTTCATTTAGAGTTGGCTAAGTGACTAGATACAAAGGTTTGAATATTACTTAAACAATTTATTGAAAATTATAATGCATGACACGAAATCTTTCATTCTATTAGGATAAATGATTTTAGATTGAAAAATTGAGAAATGGCATAAAATCATGTCCTATACAGTGTGTGTGTGTGTGTGTGTGTGTGTGTGTGTGTGTGTGTGAAACTCAAAACACTTGATCAAGTGTAACTTTGGAACACAACAAAAAACTACAGAAGAAAAAATATATTTATTTTCCATATAAAGCATACATTTGTTTAAGTATTAATAGTCTAAATGTATATATATTACAAATGACTCCAGTACCACGACCAGAGTTGGTGAGTATAACCTGATTATGTATCGTCAATTAATAGTAAAAACGTTAAAATCACTATTGTCAAAAAAACTCATGCACTCCAGTTTAGGATGGAACCTTCATTTTCGATTTCCATATACCTGGAAACTACGCGGGTAGGTTCAAGAAGCATACGGACAATTTAACGACTTATTTTAATTGTAATACACAAAATCGTAAAATTAAATTACTGTTTTGAATTGGACCAAAAACATCTTTTTAATAAATAGATGTTTCTGCAATATAATCGGGTAGAACATTACTGCCACATCGGTGCATTATCATGTGATAACTATAAAAAGCTTACAATCATATATTTCGTAATACAAAATGAGATAGAACAACCTACCCCGCGGTTTCCACAAAGCAATAAACATATCAGGTAAAGGAGAAAACATCTCAGTTTTATAAAGACTACTGCTAGAATCCTATGTTCTCCTCGAATAAATAGTTATTCGTCCAGTTCTCTAAAAACCTTCCCAACTTTTATAAAGTTTGCACGGAAAACGACACGTTGCATCAAAGTAACACATAACATGGGATTCTAGCAGCATTTTTCAAGATAAGCATTGATCAAACCATTGATACGTGTTAAATGTGAACTTCAAAATGTACGGGGTAGTGTTGTTCTATACTCTGTCCCAAGATATCCTCGATTCACATTTTGCTTAATTGCTCGTTATTGATAGATACCTCGAAACGCCCCCTTAAGCTTATAAAGTTTCAATACACGGCTTAAAAATGTGATGTCTACGGGGATGTCTACGCGGATTTTGTATTGCAGACTCGGATGATAACGTTGAAAAATTGCGCGAAGTATTCCGAGTGACTTCCGAATGGAGAAAAGGTGTAAACATTCCCCATTATAAATCTCCGTAAGAAATCTGTTTTGTCGATTTCAATTGCACTTTTTTCACAGGTGTGCGTATTTTTTTTAAATTAAAAATCGGCCAAATATGCTGCATATACTATAGACGGATGTTTATATCGTAAACAACGGCGAGGAAAGTCTGGCCGAGAAATAAAAGTTTAATTACATACATTTTAGCGAATATTTCATAAAGTAAATATAATTATGTTCCAGTATTCTTGTTTTCAATTCTCAACAAATCACACCAATATAATTTATAAGCGCTCCCAGATTTCTTATATTTTGAATCTGTTTACAGTACTTTCCGATTAAATTTACACGATATTTCACTTTCCATCATGACGTTATGTATGTGTAAATCTACGTAATATCGCATAATTCATGAAAAAAATTGTCTCTTGTATTTTTAATATGATTTTGGCTTACGTTTCGATGTTTTAATATTTGAATAAGTATTTGATAACTAAGATAAGTTATTCCGCGGAATTACTTGTATCTTCGATTCAATATGCCTCCTTAACACCCCTACGTATTTGTTACAGGATGAATTTTTTTGGTTCTTTTTATGCATCTAATAAAATAAATTTGTACCCACCAGTGCAGCATTGGTTTTAATTACTATAATTAAAAAGATCTTTTTTCTTTTGTCCTTCTTTTTTGTTCTTTATTTCTGTAGAAATTTTACTAAGATGCACATATGAGGTTTTAGAAATTAAACCATTGAATGGAATTAAAATCACGAAAAATAACAGGAGGCCCATGGGGCCACATCGCTCACCTGAGCAACAATGGCTTTATACATGTATGGGTGTTCAAAGGATATTGTGCCATATGGCCCCTCGGTAGAATAACAAAAAATAAATACCGTAGAGTATCCGAATTTTACACTTATTTTTGCATACACTTAATCTTTGACATTGTACCTTTATGAAATACCATTTTTACCGCAAGAAGATCCAATGCAAGATATTAAACAAAATTTTTGGTAGGGGTACACTGTTAATTTCCAATTCCCTTCATTGTAGTTCTGCCCCCCCCCCCCCCCCCCCCCCCCCCCACTTTATAAAGTGATCAAAATATATGAGCATATAGGTACATTTTCTTCTTCAACTACTTACTAGTTATTAGTTATTGTATTTTATTTAAAAAAAAATCCTATATGTGAAAGAAGAAAATCGTACCTCAATGCGCTCAAATTAAAAACATTAAAAAATTTAATTGCTCTTCCCCATTAATAAACGATTGTTGTTTACCTGGCGTGAACTCATGTGACGTTTTATAACCTTACTCACTTGATCGATGAATACACTCGAATGAAAAATGTTATCACATGATATGTTAAAGAGCTATTATAATCAATGTATTGACCAGCATATCACTCTATTTTACTAAGGCCCACCCATTATTGTCATCTTTATTAAAAAACAACAAATGGCTACAAACCAAGATGATTTTCCGCTGTAATATTTTCTTAAGAATAGCGATAATGCATTTATCCCCATAACAGTATTGTGTCAGAACTATGGAAACTGTTTTAAAGACGTCGGTTTTATTTACTTGTGTCTGAAAAACTATCAAAGTTGGTGTAGATTCCATATAATTAATCGAATAAGGAGGGGGCACCAGAAAGAAGTTACAGCATATCATCCTTTTAGCAAGACATGTCTAATGATCAACCAACATTTCAGCGTCAATCGTAGAATTATAAACAAGATACATAGCTTGGTTCGAGTCATGTTTTTGTTCACATGAGTTTATTACATTCAACTTAAGATTTTTAAACTTGGTATTTCCTATTCAGCATAGCTGCATTTAAAATATATAAAATATAAACAAACTAAAGCATGACCTCAGCTATGTGTACAAACATAGCATTATGCGCAAAGCTCTGTATTTTGCTTATAACTTGAAGCTTAACTTTCAGATACGGTTAGTAAATATAAAATTGAGAACAATTAAAACAAAAGAAAAATGCACTAAAACAAAGAAAGAACACAATTTATTTTTCATCATATATATATATACTTATATATTTCTAGCAGCGAAAATAATCTCCGTTTAGACTGAAAATGATGAGCATTTTAACAAAACATGTTGCCTAAATCAACCATAACGTAGAGATCGTACCGAATTAAATGTACAATAGTAGTGCATCAGATTTTGCGCAGGTACATGTAAACAATTAGCTGTCTGATTTACCGAAGTATATATTTGATTCGATACGTAAAAATTCCAAAATACAGGCGATAGTTCCCCTACGAAACGAAGGAAAATCAAAACAAGCTAAAACCCCCGTCAGAAGTGAAAATGTCAACGCATTGAAATGTTTAACCTCAATTAACTTCACAAAAACGGAACAAATATATTTTGGATGTTTCAAATATTCCCTTCGCACGTAAACTGTTGCACAACAAGCAAATTCATCTCTGTCAGTTTGACCCGTTTATCACGCGTCCAACATGGCTGCTTCTAGCAAACTAGACTGGTCCTCTGTCTCTAACCTGGTTTTCGATATATGAAAGATCGAGCCCGAAGTTAAACTGATTGACCCCCATTCTCTCTGTCTTATTATTATTTTCGTAAATTACTCAAATTTGAAACAGAATTAGCCCATAATTTTTGCAATTTATATTTTCCTTTCCATAAGGATTATTTATGCTAAATTACGTTGAATTTGACTCAGTAGTTCTTGAGAAGAAGATTTTTAAAAATGCAACCCCATTTTTCTACAGTTTCGAGGTTTTCTCCGCTTTAAATAAAGATTGGTCTTTCATTTCTGCAATTTATATTCATCTAACGATAAGAAAGCATTGTGCCAAATTTGGTTGAAATTGGCCTGGTGGTTTTAAAGAAGTTCAAAATGTGAAAGTTTACAGACGGACGACGGACAAAATGTGATCAGAAAAGCTCACCTGAGCTTTCAGCTCAGTGGAGCTAAAAAGAAACCTTTTAGGAACATGTTTATTACCATATCTTTCTCTCTTTTTTTTTTTTATAAAGGGTTCATTACAGTTAGTATTTCTTCGTTAAAGAGGTACGGTTATTTTACAGCAAATATTGCCAATAACAAAAAGAAAAGTTTGAAGAAGTATAGTTAGGAACGTTTTTGTTTAGAAATATCCAAATTTTCAATAAATTATTTTAACACAAATATTACTAGTGTTCTGCAAATCCGTTACATCATCTTGGTAATGTTCCCTTTTTTCATGACCCATATTACTTTCCAATGTTTTTTCTAAAGTAGTTGAGCAATTGTAATTTGTTATGCCTGACCAGAATATAAAGTTAGAAATCAAGTTACAAGCGAAATTCATATATCAATAAATTTTGCTCGTCAAGTTTTTGCAATTTTTCCAGTGTCTGTCTCTGACAATACTACAAATCAAATTTGTAACGATGTACACGTATAGTCCAAAACATTTTAATATTGAGGGGGGTAAAACATGGTCGGGCGTGATTAAATCTGTCATAAAGCCATTCAGTCTTCATTAGATTTGATCACCCCGACCGTATTTGATTACCCAATAAATTTATACTATGAAAATAGTTCATATTGGTGACCCACGTCAGAGACGTTCTTAAGATTCACCTAATAAACTGATTTACAGGCACCAAAATATGGACGATATTATTTCGTGGTTTATGGTTTTCAAAACAATTCATTATTGAAGTGGAGCTGTTCTTTATAAATTTATTACTGAATGTACAATAGGAATAAGCTATGCACGACACATTTATGGACCCTTTCAGTGACATTGCATTTTTATATTTAGAAAAAAATATATCGTTTTTATACATATATACAAAGAATTTATGCAAGATTTTTTATTTTTAAATTGATCTCGCATTTAATTTCTTTGAACTTTTTTTTATATCTCTTTTTAAGTGTTCAAATTCACATTAGATAAAAAGACGTAAAGAAACAATAAACACTTGAGACTATATATATTAAAGTAATAAATATCGATAACGACCTGGTTGTTTCTCAACGTGACAAGATGGTTGACAGGTCACAATAAATCATTCATTAAAACTGTTGGTGGTTCCTAACAACTACGAATTTTAAGCAATGCGATGAAATTATATTACGTTCACACAAACCTGTGAGAAATGGAAACCCCATAAAAAATGCCCCCTCCCCAACGTTTTAATGAATTATGTTCCTTATGTAGCCATCAATTGTTTCGTTTGGAAAATTATATGAATATAATTCACTTACTTGTATCTTTGAAAGGGTGAAATCAGTGTTTGCTTAAAAAATTTTGTACACCTAAGACTTAACAGATATAAATAATCTAATGTGCTTTCCGACATTTAGAAAACGATGCTATTAAGATGGTTGGATCTTCATGGCCATGGTAATAATATATTAAGGAGATTGAGTGGTCAACAAATTGTGTATCATATTTGCCTTAAACCATAAACTTTTCGAAAAGAACAAATTTGCAAAATTTTCCCTCTATTAGAGTTTTTCGTCTAATAAAAGAAGGTTACATATATATACATGTGTCCTTAAAATTGCCACGGTCACTCAGCCCTTCTAATATTCTTTGGAAGGAAAGCTTAGTATAATAAAGAAATAAGAAAATATTCAAATTTAAAGGCTTGATTATTACGATTTTTTTTTATATTTCTAGTTTATTGCTAAAAAAAAAAAACAACCGTATCTAAAATTTAGATCTGATTGGTACTTTTGTTGACCATGTAGCCTCCTTAAAACTGGTTTTAAGACATGATATACGTAAATATGCACTTCATAAGTAATAAACACAATTATAATTATGCAGTACGCGGGGATTATTGTGGAAATTCCTTCTTTGGTCCAACGACTTGCAGTACAGGCTTCAAGTGCTGCTCAACAAAAGACCATACTTGTTGTCCAGATGGATACGTATGTGCAGGATCACTTTGTTTATCTATTGGGTGAGTACTTCAACAGGCAGACTACACTAAAATTACGTATATTTCATTCCTATGATTTGGTAAACGTGTTATTGTTGTAATGTATGATACGGCAGAAAAAAGGACATCATACTGCATACATGTAATTTAGAATAACGTTAGATATATTTCATTAACATTTTTTTCTATCGAAGTTTTATAATACTTCTCATAAAAGTACGATAATATAAGTTTTTTTTCATATTTTTTTATCCACAATCTCCTTAATTTCTAAAGACCTGGAGTACGTTTCCCCAGACTGCTTGGGCTCCTGTGCGTGAAGCCGCGGAGCAAGGCATGAAAAAAGAATTTCATCTTCTTCCTTACTTCTCTTATCTAGTCATGTAATGTTTTTCAGTATTAGCTTTAATACGTTTTTAAGCATTAGAAAATATGTCTCTTTACTGAAAATGTCTCTCAATGAAGAATATCGGCTGTTATTAAAAGCACTTATAAAAAGACAAATGCGAAAGAATTCCATCCATATGAAACAAAATGATGCATAATATTAATGTTCTGACAACGGTTGACAATACCTGGAAAATAAAATATTCTTTATTTTGCAACTAAAATTGGTGCCTGTATAATTAATTTATATCATATTTTAAATAAGGCCAAAAATAACTGTATTTTACCCAAATCAGTTAGTTTATTCCGATTTTTTACACATAGCACGGTTTTCTACGACAAATTTAGTAAACGAGGTGTCTATAAAGCCAAAATCTTTTTGTATTGTAATAGAAGAGGAGGAATGACCACAACTAGTCTCGAACCCAGGACCTTTCAGTTTATTAACTTACGCTCTACGGACTGAGCTAAAGGGTTAACCCACTAGTTAGAGTGCTAGTAGGAGCGCGGCAGTACTGAGCCTATTATATCCCTAATATACACACTATTAGGGTTAACCCACTAGTTAGAGTGCTAGTAGGAGCGCGGCAGTACTGAGCCTATTATATCCCTAATATACACACTATTACAGAATTTAAGGTCGCTGTTAAAAAGAAGTGGAAAACTGCCATTGATATCTTTATTCCACTGGTTGAATTGATTACAGTGTTACCTTCCTTTTTCTTGTATCGTTTTTACATCTTCTTTAGAATGTTTAACTTCGTGGAAAGTATTAAAACATGACTATTATTAATATCTTTTTTAAATCTTTGTTTATTTTGCAAATTGATCTCTTTTCTACAATAGAACAAGAACGAGAATTAATTTTCTACAAGGATAAAAGAATGGACAAGGAATTCGTTAACAGTAACAAAAGCAACGTTTGATAAGAAATCACAAGACTAAAAATTTTAAATAAAAGAAATAAACGAACCTCTTATTTAAAATCACTGTTGAAGATCAATCAACTGCATTAATATAAACTTAACATGATTTTCTTGGACTGGTATCATTTATAGCTATTAGATGCATAAATTCATTAATGTGGATTTGATTGTTTCCTTTACCAAGTTGTCTTTAATGTAAAGATCTAGTAAATGATTCCAGAGTGTATTTTTTGAAAAAAATCCCTTACTTTATGGCTTTAAAGGAATTATGCAGAAAATGAAAATTTCATCACATTCTTTATCAAAACACGGAAAAAATAATCCCGATACTTATATTAAATTTTATATCATTTCTAAGAGGACATCAAAAGCTTTGTCAATGCTGTTTTTTGGAGAGAATGTAGGCATTCTAGATATATTTCATTGGTCAAAAATGGACAAAACTCCGAAATTTGTTACTGATTCCCTTCATATTACATAAAAATCGACTGTTCAAAACATGGTTTTTCACTGTGTTTACCAAAACTTTAAGCCCTGGTACACCCTATCAAACAAAGCTATTGTGAAGCATCATTGAAAATATTTGTATCCTGAATTTCATAAACCTGTAGGCATCTTTCATTTACTAGCTATTGACCTTAAAAACACATACAATTCGTTTTTATATAATAAAAATACATGTAATTGTTTCATTTTTGACGCTTTGAAAAACTTTCAGTAGGTAAATATGGTGATAATTTCAATTAAGGATGTGTTTTGGTCGCTTACTCAGTTGCACATGGTCCTTATTTTCATAATTCTATAAAGTACATAAAATTAGATTGTTTAAATAATCTCTTTATTTTTTTTTTAAAGTAAACTTACTAGTAAAACACAAACTTGAAAATTGATTGTTAAATTCAAATATTATGTACATGTATTGGAAGATATATTCCATAATAATCAATTAATCTTTTTTTTCAGAGCAATAGTTGGAATAATTATTGGTGCACTTTCAGGACTTTCTTTCATAGTGTCTATCTTAGCATACATATGTAAGTAATCTCTCTCTCCATCTCGATTAAAACATTCGCTAAAAAAATTCCCCTATTTTTGTTAGAATGAACCAATTAGTAGCGATATTTTTTTTAAATTTATATAGTAGCAAAATACGGAAACAATATTCTGTTATTATGTAAAACGTTTATTAATTATTATAGTCAAAGTGTCCTTTTCTCCTCGGACTGTCATTGTAATTCATTCACAGGTACCAAACTAGCAAAGAAAAGTTCAGTACAGCCACAGCCACAGACACTGCAACCTGCTCCTCCTCCTCCTTAGGTCGTGCAATACTCTGAGTGATACGATTGAAAAACGAACATTCATGATCTATTAATCAATGGAAAGTAATGTTTGTGTTTGACCTTATATTTGAATGCATAAAATATAATCAAAGAAAGATACATAAGACATAATGACTCTCTTGCTTCAGAATTTACATTCCCTGTTTATTTGTTCATTGTAGAGCATTGTCACAATTTGACTGAAAATTTCAATTTTTTTTTAAAAAATTTTTGTATTTGAAGTGGTTTAAATCACTTGTCAAGGATAAATCCAAGCCCACATTTTTTGGATGCGTTTTTAAAAAAAATTATTTAAGACAGACACAAGTCTTTGTATTTTAATGTAACTAATCACTTGCAAATTCAGAACAATTTGAACTGAATGAATTGTTCTAAAACAAACCATGGTGCAAGTCATGCAGACAAAACAAAACGAAGTGAGTGCTGGATACTTGTAAACCTTGCAACTAGACAGCCAACTTTTAAGTTTTGGTTTCCCATTAGATACACCTTAGTTAAATATTACAAAATTTTAAGATGAAAAAATTTGATTTGAATTGAAAAAATCAGTTCAAATTGAGACCATGCCCTTCTAAGTAATTTAACAAAAAAGTATTTTTCATCCGGGATTCTTTCTCAAGGTATATGTGCTGATATAATTTGATAAAAGGTGCATTACATCATTTGTTATATCTTTATAAGTTTCCTCTCAATATCAATATGCAGTTTAAGGTATTCATTACAGAAGATGTAGAAATCGAAAAGAGAAAAAATCTTTCTGGATAAAAAGGAATGTTTGCTGCTTTTAATTTGTAAAAGAATTATATGTATATTACGATTGCAAAATAATCAAAACTTTTTATTTGACATGATTTCATCTAAAGCGAACCTGTTCTTGTGATTTCAATGCTATGAATTGTATTTTGAATTGTATTTTTATTATATTTGTCAACTATTGGCGAAGTCTTACTTTTATTGCATTTATAAAACAAAACACTCTGCATAAAGGCTAACGTTACATGTATGCGTTACATTAATTGAAAAAGTCCAGAAAACAAGACAACTGATTGGAATATTAAAGTTTAAGCTTGAATATTTTGTTTCAGTGACAACTTGTCAGGCAAATCTTTTTACAATTGAAGATGTTGCACAATATAAGTCACTGACTGTCTTTTATACTTTAAGACCCCGAACCAAGTCCGGGAAAGACCCTACTATTGCTTACTATATATACCTATATTTTAAGGTGGTATGGAACACCTGTCCATATTAATGTGAATAACAGTGTGTGTATATATATATATATATATATATATATATATATATATATATATATATATATACACATATATATATTCATAATAATCAAGATACTTTCACCGTTTGATAATTGTCAAATTTCACATATATAAACAATTTTGGAAAGGTAAAAATTATAAAACCCACTGTGGAATTCGAACTCGTCACTTACAGATTCCAGATTCGTAGATAACGCTCTTACCCATTGCACTAAGCTGTTAAGTAATAATTTCGGGAAAGAAAAGACTTATTAAAATATACTTGATTTTATTGTTTATTTCGATCTGAAATACGTCATAATATGGAGATATCCCAAACCACCTTAAAGACTATTTAATAAATTGTCTTGAAAATCAATAGGGTTTGTCCTTTTACTCACAGGTGCTTAAGAACAGGACCCCCCCCCCCCCCCCCCCCCCCAAAGTATAGATCAACGGGACTTCACTCTTCTTTTTTATATTAAATTATCCTTATGACATATTTTTAATCTAATTGATATATTCATTGCAAAAAAAAATACCCAATACAAACATTTTAAAAACAAGACATATGAGAGCCAATGCTCACTAGTAATACCCCCGCTCCGATTTGAATATGCAAAATAAGCAAAGTCGACATTTAAAAGGAAGTTGGCATACGATTGGTACAAAAATAGATCCCACGACATGGCATGCCTACACAAATAGTGTTAAAATTTCAAGCATCTGCGATAAATAGTTGCTGAGAAATCGTTGACGAAAATTTGTTGAAAAGTTTGGCTTAAAATAAACAGACATCATTTAACAGGAAGTTGACGTCCAATTGGTACAAAAATAAATCCCACGATATGGCATGCCTAAACAAATATTGTGTAAAAATTTCAAGCATCTGCGATAAATAGTTGCTGAGAAATCTTTGACGAAAATGTGTTTGAAAATTTTGGCTAAATTTAACAAAGTCATCATTTAACAGGAAGTTGACGTCCAATTGGTACAAAAATATATCCCACGATATGGCATGCCTAAAATAATAGTGTGATGAAATTTCAAGCATCTGCAATAAATAGTTGCTGAGAAATCTTTGACGAAATTTTGTTTGAAAATTTAGGCTAAAAATAAACAAAGTCGTCTTTTAACAGGAAGTTGAGATCCGATTGGTACAACAATATATCCCACGGTATGATATGCCTTAACAAATAGTATGTTAAAATTTCAAGCATCTGCGATGAATAGTTGCTGAGAAATGCGAGATGGGTTTTCTTTGAAATTTGCCCATAAGCTGAAATAGACACACATACACGGCAGCGATGATATAAACCCTTCGCAACACGTTGCAGAAGGGGATAAAATTTTGTATTATTTTTTGTATAAAGATAAAAATTATAAAAGCCCAAGCGGAATTCCAATGCACGACTTACGGAGTGTCCCATACCATCTTAAATCTACATGTCATCATAGTTTATATTTCCAAAGTAAAATTCAGGGACTTATTATTGTTCCGGGGTTTATTTTATGCGGTGGTTTAACTGTAGTAGTTCAGTTATTTTATTAGTTTTCCCCAATTTATTTATTCGTTGAACTTTGTACCCCTCGCTGAGCACAAGTATATGTCTAGGTCCCATTTTTAATAATTTAGAATCCTTACATAGAAACTGTGATATATGCAGTGTTTCTTGAAACAAAAAGTTATAAAGACTTTCATCCATTATTCATTCACAATTTTGTGAACATTTCGCTTTCAAAGGGATTTGTCCTATATTTAAAAAAAAAAGAATTCTCTTACCATGAAGCCGCTTTGTACCAATTTGGCGGCAATTTCGTCCAGTGGTTACAGATGAAAAAGTTGAACATTTGTATAGTTTAAAACGGAAGGATAGACAGACGGATCGATAACGGTCAACAGGTGACCATAAAATTCGGTTCAGGTAAGGAAAGGTACACTTATATATAACAAAAGACGATACCTATAGGGCCGGTATTGGTTTGTCTTTACAAAAAGCATATCAATTTCCGTTCCACTTTTTGATTTTAGGCCATGCACAGTAAACTCTAAGGTTCTAAATCTCATAATGTATAGTGATTGAAAAAAAAGTTTCACAGTCTGAGCAGTATGAGTTATGGACGCTTGTTTACTTTATTACCTTTAAATTTTATTTTCGGTTTACTTTCTATAGTACGATACATATACTTAATAAGCGTTTATTTACATCTAAGGACATAAAAGCAGCTATCAAAAGATCCGCCTGACGCGATTTCAAAGGTCGCAAACCCTTTGACTCTGTGCGACAAATAATACACTTCACCTTAGTTTTTCCAAAAGAAATAACAGGAAGATTTATGTTTGTAGATGTAGAAGGATTTTTACAAAGCGTTCAAACACTATCATCATTCACTGTGCATTCAACTAAACTCTTTTCCGTATTCACAGCTGCATCATTTGTATAGGGGGACGTTCCTGAAGCCAGGATTGCAAGCAAACAGAAAACTGTAACTGACCCACCCCCATTTTTTTCCAATCGATAAACCTTCCTCCTGGAATTTCCGTTTGGTTGCTTTTAAATGTAGTTAAGTATATACTGTTTCCATCGATATCTTTAATTCATAGTGCCTTTAAGAAAGAAGATCGAAGTTAAATAAACAAAATGCACAATTCTGCATGGAAAAAAAATAAAACGCTGTTTATAAATGCCGTTAATTTTAAAAAAGAAAAAGTATGCCCACTGATGGAATCGAAACCAGGGCACAAAAAATATCATGTGTGACATAGCTAGCGGTTTAACCTACTGCACTACCCAGAACTTACATATGTCGATGTAAATATAGACCACTATGATAGAAATCAGTTTCCGAAATTTTTGTCGGTTTTTTTTTGCAAAATTCGACCCCAGGGCCGGGGTGCCCCTTAAAAAATTATATCTTAATTTATTCCTTTGAACAAACCCTATCAAAATATGTAAGAATTGTTTAGGGGCAGGCCGGTCCTGAAGGTTATTTAGGCCAAAATCCATGTAGAAATATACCATTTTACTGAGAAAATGCTGTTTTTAGCCAACTTTGAAGATTAATCATGAAATTGCAAGAGCAATATGATAGGTTCAAAATGCAAAATCGAAAAGTTTAGAAATATGTACGATATGAAATAACAAAAAAGCTGGTTTTCAAATGTTATTTATTTTTTCGGGAAATCCATCTCCCCTATAGGTCAATTCTTTTGTTATTCGCAATAGATCCTTGCCAGGAAAAAAGGAGAAAATTACATATATACGTTCAAAAGCTATATGTGCTAGCATACAAATACAGCATAGTGATTTGTGTGACTGATCTAGAGAGCGTCCTGCGAGTATTTATGCATATACTGACACAGTATACTATACAATTGTAGCCTTTTAACGAAGTCCGAGGTTGATATCCTTTCCGTCAGGTCAATAAAAACATGTATTGACCGAAATCAAAAAGCTATAACTGTTTTATTTTAATAAACCTAATGTCAAACATTACAATGTTGTAACAGTATTAAACATTTATTGACTAGAACATCATAATATCAAAACAATAATCGTCACCAACAATAACACAATTTCACTGTCTTGGCAATATGTTGTAATTAAAGGAAATGTTGGGAAAGTCTTAAAACACAGGCATCGAAAACTGATTCAAACTTGTGTTTCCCATTTTGATTTACATTTGATGAATCTGTAAATTGGGGAATTTCAATACTTCTCAAAAGTTCATATACTCTATCATTGTTATTGAAAAGATCGTCCATCTGACAAAGAGTCTTCTTGTGAATTTGTCAATGCAAGTAGCTTAAAATTAAGGGATACATCATCCAATGAAAAATGACAATAACAAACTGTCAACCATCTAACAAATTCAAAACAGAGCAACACGGACCTCTAAAAAGATAGAGGTGGCATCAGGGGCCAAGGAGGAGTAAGCATCACCTGCCGACCGGTTGCACCCGCCGTGTGCTCATTGCCAAGATAATGAAAAACGGAAGAAACCGTAGTCAGTCCAGTGTATAAATAATTGTCTAACAAGTATGAAAAACGTCAGTCAGCATGTGTCTTAATGAAATATTGTACTTGCTGACAAGGTCATGACATCGACCATAGAACTTGCGTAAAGATGATTTCAATTGAAGTTCTTGATATTCTTGTTCCAGCAACTTGTTTGTTAGTAGTTTGCCTCGTTTAATAAATCGTTCATATTAGAGCATGCTCTTGCATAACGAATAAGCTGTGAGACATAAACCCCATGGTATGTTGCTACATAAGTAAGGGAAGTTGACGATGGAAAAACCAAAATCATCACATTTATTATATAGTTTTGTTGTTAGGGTTACCATTAAAGTCTTTTTCTAGTAAAATATCCAAATATGAAACAGATGTTTCTGAATCTGTGGTATCTATTATTTCAAGCTCACTGGGATATATTGAGTTAACATAAGAGTGAAAGTAACAGTTGTTAATGGATAAAAAAAAAACATCATCAATATATCTAAATGTCGAGTTGAAGGCCACATCAAGAGCTTTATTCTTTTCTTGCACAAGCTTTTGAATGCATTCTGCTTCATAAGAATATAAAAATAAGTCAGCCAATAGAAGAGCACAATTTGTGCCCATGGGAATTCCGACTGATTGTTGGAAGAACTGGTCTCCAAAAACTACATAGATGTTGTCTATCAGAAATTCAAGCATCTTTTTTTATGTCAACTTCAGAGTACTTGTGTGTGCAATCAAAATTATGGTTTTTAACAAAATAATTTTTAGATTCCAATGAAATTCTTTTTTCCCTTTGTTTTCACATTTTCCCTTGATCCTTTCGGAATTTTTTTCAGACATTATTTGTTTAGTATTTTCATCAGTAATTCCAGAATAAGTTTCAGTGATAATTTAGACTTGCAGTCAGTGACTGTCATTATATGGCGGCTCAGAATCTGTACTGCATCTAAAACACGCACTGTGGTTGCACGGCAGGAAGGATTTGTTTAAACATTACTCAAACCTGCTTTTTTTTCTAGCTAATCTCACTCATAAAAGATCCCAGTTGATTATGTCTTAAAGGCAAAAATTAACACCGTTCTTAGGTAGTAGTCTGGCTTTTTGAAAGAGTCGTCACACTTTGGGTTCAGTCTCTTCACAAGCTTGATAAAACTTCTCAGTGGGCATCTGTTGCAATCTGAAATGAAACAAAATACCAAGAATTCTCCAGGAACAAACAATATCATTTCTTCAAAATTTCCATCCTCAATATTCAAAGTTGATTTTCATGTATCTATGGACATAGTATACTATTGAAGTCTATTGATCATTGCTATTGAAAAATAACTTGTACGTTTACCTTTAATTTTATACCTCCTTCCATCGGAGGCTTTCTGATTATCGTCCTGATAGTTTTTTGTTTTCTCCTCAGTGGCTTTATACACATAGAGTGTACCATTAACATTTTTGGTGAATGCAAAGTCATCTCGAGTTAGGGTTGACAGCTTTTTCCTCCCTCGTCGTCCAAAGTGTAACAATATGTGAAGAATACCTGTAATGCAAAATAAAGACTGATTATACGAGGGTCAATAAAACAAGAGGCCAATATGCCTTTAACGGTCACATTAATACCATAGCCCATATACAGACTTGTCGAGGAGTCTCATATATGCGTTTAAATAAGTTTCATTCCGGAGTAGAAAAATGTTAATATTGTAATGACGACCACCTTTCTGCCTGAAGTCTTTCAAAAAGGACTATGAAACCTATAATTTTAGCAAAAAACTTAAAGATCATAATAGAACGCATGGCCTAATATTGAAAAGGTGAAAGACTCTGATAGAGAATAATAGTATACATGATTTATTTAAAACAACCTCCCATCCCCCACTCACAGGGGCAGACAGAAACTTTCCCTGTGGGCATTTAAACCCCCCCCCCCCAAAAAAAAAACAGCTATAAAAAGCTATTGTGTTTTACTCATCTCTCCTGTTCCAGCTTTTGAATAAAAGTAACAAGTCTATTTGTTTATTTAGAAAGTTCAAAAACTTTTTGTTTCAAATGATAAAAATACTTGCAAAACTCTTCTGATCATAATAACTTCTTAATTGCATTATATTCAAAATTCCAATCCACACTTTGCAAAAGTTGTTTATCTTTGCAGGGTCAACCAATAGATCAAAAGGGAAAATCCAAACTTTCCCTTTTCTGAAACCAAATATTTCGACGACCTGTGAATGTCTTTGAATTTAATTAATTCATTCGATGTGTTGGTTCCCCAAGCCTGGGGAAATCAAAATACACAACGGAAACGGATTTTAAATGTCAAATGACAAAAGTTACAAACATCCAATCTACAAAGGCTACTGTAAGAAATCTATGGGTTTTCCCACAAAGATGGCGGCAATGGACACTCTTTCCAAATGCTTTCACAATATCTTAACTTTGATAGACAGCTTCATTCTTTCTCTTTTCGAAATATATGAATTCACTCATTTCTTTCATTGAAATTCCAGAGCAGAATAAAATAATATGACAAATATATACCCCCCTCCCAGCCGTAACCGTTGTCTTACATGTAGGTGACATGAACTTTTATTAAAGATGACAGCTCAATGTTCTTTCTCTCAGTAGACATTATTTTATAAACATTAACACTAGATGACCATTTTGGCCACACCCTGCATTAACAACCCCTACCCTATACACAGTCCATTGATTGGGGAGGACCCGCGCTACAGTCGCATTTAAGTGAAAAATAGCGCATTTAATCAATTATCCTAAGTGCCGAAGTTCGCATTCAAATTTCTCATCGGTAACAGTAATAGTAAGATCGTAGTAAGTAAAATTTACGCGATTAAGAAGGGGGCGGAGGGAGCAAACTTCGAACATAACCCACTTTTACATTGGCTGATCAAAAGTTGTGTGCCTCTCTATTGTTTTCGGCTATCTAAGCTGTCAATCTTAATGTGACGTCGCTGTGAATTTAGAGAAATTCTTAACGATTAAATACATCACTTAATAGAATATTTAGCGATTGCTGATTGGATGAAAAAGTGGGTTATGTTCAAAGTAATAGTTAGATCATAATAAGTAAAATTTACGCGATTAAGAAGGGGGTGGAGGGAGTGAAGCGACCGAGCCCCTTCTTAATCGCTTAAATTTTACTTAATATGATCTAACTTACTTAGAACATAACCCGTTTTTTCATTGGCTGATCAAAAGTTCTGTGCCAATCAAATATCATTTCTATTTTGTTTACGGCTCTCTAAGCTGTCGATCGAAATGTGACGTCGCTGTGAACTTAGAGAAATTCTTAACGATTAAAAACATCACTTACTAGAATATTAAGCGACTGCTGATTGGATGAAAAAGTGGGTTATCTTCTAAAAAGTTTTAGCGATGTCCGCTGGAAATATACTATGTACGTCTTGCCTAATAGTCTAATATATTCGGTAGCAGGGGACAGTTTTTTTTAATATACATTTCACTGTAGTCAGGGGATGTGTGTCTTTGGAACTCTGTAACTAGAATTTCCCATTCAGCACAAATACTTTTAATTCACACCTTATATGGCCAATCAACAATTTCTGAGGAAAATTACTAGTCAGAATGTTTAAAATTCTCTAAATACTGGTTTTTCTGAGATTTCGGCCCTTTCATATTTCGTCCATTTTTCAGCTTTTTAGATCTCCCCCAGCCAATTCCCTGCAAAGGGTTGACATTCCGCACTGTGTGCATGTTGCACCATCACATGTCAGAAACTTACCGGTGTATAGTTTACTATGTTCCATCCACCTACTTTTCGTGCTATATACCTCCCGTCTGTAGCATTTTACTTGTACTTAACATCAGAGGCCTACAAATTGTTGAAAATACACCACTATCAAAGTATGACAGTTTTTTAACAATATATAAACAGTTAGACATACTTGATATGGAGGCTTTGTCTATAGGTGGTTCAAACAGAGTGAACTACTGTTCTTACTATGCAGCAAATGCATTGTTAAATGTCCTGTGTTCAACAATTAATGAAGAAATCAATTCGCTCATTGCCACGTCCCCATACATTTCAGTATTATGTGATGAGAGCACAGATATATCAAACACGGCTCGAATGACTATTAACTTTCCTCTGATTAATCCAGAAACTGGAGCATTCAAGAGTGTTTTCATTAATGACATTGAATATGAAGATGGTACTGGTAAAGGACTGTGTGGGGAAATCATTAAAGTGCTTGAATCAAGAAACATAAACACGGGGAAAGTATTAGGTTTGGGAACAGATGGGGCCTTTGTGATGACAGGAAAGGACAAGGGAGTATAAGGCAGACTCAAGGCATTAAACCCACATTTAATTAACAACAACTGCCTAGCCCATAGACTAGGTTATGCACATCCCAAGCAGCAAATAGCCTCAAACCATTCAAAATTACCAAGAATGGATGTGACACATATTATATTACTTCAAGAGATCTGCCCCCAGAGAAAAAGCAATTGCACAAAGTGCAAAGCCTCGTGGAACACCCAATTTTGAAGTACAGGTTGATATACTCAGTGCGTTGGATGCCATTTTATGAAGCATTAGAAGCAGTGTTTAAAACATTAGATCCCTTGTTCAGTTACCTTCACAGCAGAGGTCTAAAGAATCCAACCGAAAAGGGTTTTCAAAGTCCCGGACCACAACACATTCTTGTACATAACTCACATGATGATGGATGTTATTCCTATTGTCTCAAAATTATGCCTTACCTTTCAAAGTGAGCAACTTCATGTGGCGAAAGCAAAGGTATGCTGTTGTCTACATTTTGCCGAATTAGAGCTATATTTCACCAGTGTATAATTCTTCAAATTCATACGATTATGAAATGTAATAATTTTACATTTACTTTAAGTTTAGATATATATTTTTTGTCTTCAATATCCAATAGGTATCACTCAACCTTTGCATCACTGATCTGGAGGCCTACAAGAATGAGCAAGTCATGTACAAGACACACGTAGAAGAGTACTATGAGACTGTTGTGTAAAATGAGCAGGATGGCCATTACTACTTTAAAGAACACAGGCTGCTGAACACCAATGTCAATTTAAAGGTACAGAGGAGTTCCTTTGTTAACAAACTTATTGAGAAGATAAGAAGCAGGTAAAGTTATATTAAAAAATATAGATTGAATTTACATTTTACTTAATTATGGACACTATATAAAAAAAACATCTTATCAAAAAGTTTTTTTGGAAAATTTTATACCTTAATTTAACAGACATGAAATACTTTGATCATTATTGTAAATATTAATAAATGTAGAAAATGAATATTATTTTTATAATTTATCTATAATGTTTTATAAACATGTATCTTACAGAGTTCCTGAAAGAGTCTTCTTGATTCTTTCTCTGTTTTGTCAATGCGAACCATACACTTTGAGGCATTAACACATATAAATGAGGAAAACTTGAAACTGGTGTCTTTCTAAGAAAAGAAACAGGTATATGACTGCAATCAATTATTGTTTTAATAATATTGTTTTATTAATATTCTTGTAATTATAATTTAAATCATTAACTAAATATCAAAAAGGAATTGTATAAATATAATAAAATGCAACTAAAATTTAAGTGTATGGTGTGCAAATCTAATGTGAAGTTTTCTTGATCTTCTCAATTGAAATTTGGTATTTCAGTACCATAAGGGTTACAAATCAGACCCCATTCTCGACAGGGATGCTGTCCTACGTTAGTGGTCAGAGGCCAAAGCTATTGTAAAGGAAGCTCGATACCATGTTGACAACATGTATGCTTTGTGGGGCCTGCTGATCCAGCACCATGCTGAAGAGATACCAGAACTGATAAAGACTGCACTTATAGCTCTTGTCCTCCCATTTCATACAGCTGGTTGTGAGAGGGTGTTTGGCCAGCAATTCATCATTGTGAATAAACTCAGCAACAGACTGTTTCCTGCACATAGTGAAAAACTTCTGAAAATTCGATTTGAGGGGAATGGAGTTACTTCTCATAACTTTCACCATTCATTGATATCTTTCCATAATCAGAAAAAAGATTGATAAAATCAAGCATTTAATTTCAATAAAACGTTTTACAGCAGTGTCTTTTTTTTATCATATTTCTTTAAAATTTCTATTTCTTTTTCAACTGGCCCCAATGAATAAATAGATGGTCCTTTCATTATGAAAATGGCCCATTAAAATTATTAACTGGGGCCACAATCCCATTGACATTATTGGCCTTCCCAATCACTGTACACTATGAGTGTTTATTTAGGCCCAGCCCTAGATTCAAATGCCTACATTGGGAGATATGAAATTTAAAATTTTGATAGATGGCTTTATTTTCTTTCTTTATATGCAGTCAGTTTTTATTCAGTATCAGCAGAAGTAAAGAAGACAATTCTTTTAAAAACATAAGATGCATTAACACTATATGACTATTTTGGCCCCGCCTTAGAGTCAGAACCCCATACTTCGGGGGACATGTAGGTTATAATTTTGTTAGAGGGCTTCCTGATTAACGGAATTATAAATTCAGTTTTCCTTACAGGTGTGTGGGAGTACAGAGGATAATTTTTGAACATTATATGCATTAAAACTATACATCGATTTTGGCCCATATTCTAGGGGACGTGAAATTTACAATTTTAGTAGGGGACTTCCTTTTTAACATAATTATGAATTCAGTTTTCCTTACAGATGTGTAACAGTAGAGAAGATAATATTTAAACATTAGAAGCATTATATGGCCATATTGCCCCCCCCCCCCCCTCACTAAGGCCTGAACCCCTGACCCACGGGCAATGAATTTCACTATTTAGAGTTCGTGGACAGCATAACCATGCATTCAGTTTTTTCCCACGCTGTGGGAGTAAAGAAGATTTTCAAGGATTTAATTCATTTTCACTATGTGGCTATATTGGCCCCACCTTAGGCTTACACCCCTGTCCCAGGGGTCATGCATTTCACAATTTAGGTAAAAGACTTCCTGGACATCTTAACCATGCCTTTTGTATTTAACAAATATATATGGGAGTAGACAAAGAAGATTTTGTAAGATTTAATACATGATTACTATATGGCCATATTGGAGTTTTCTTAGTTAAGTAACTTTGTGTTTTCTTTGCATACACCATACTTTGTCCTATTTTCTAATTTAAATGAACAAATTCCTTGTTATAATATTTATATCAATATACATATCATTTTGGTAATGTTCTCAGAATTGTAAGATCGGAGATAAGAGAAAGAGACAAATCACAAGTTGTGGTAGATCATAATCACATCAAACTTTGAGAGGATCTCGATTATCCCGGCAAGATTAAAAGAATAAGACATAATATATTTGATCAGAATGACAGTGTTGAATAAGTCTAATGAGTGTTCTCTAAACGCAGCTTTTTAGTCTGATGATGTAATATCTGATATTATCAATCTTTTCAAGCTAAGGATGATCCAATGTGTCAGATATTGATACATCATCAAAATGTTATTTCAGATTCTTCTGTAGATAGACAAAATCGGGATGTGACAGAGGCCAAAGAACAAGGCAGAGACCTAAATACATATCTTACTTTGTTCAGAATTGAATTGACATAACTGTATGTAAATTAAAGACAAGTTAATTAATCCATAACTTATTCTTTATAGAAAAATCATATATATATATTTTTTTTCAATAAAATATACAAGGTTACATATATATGTAGTTAATTGGCTTAAAATAAAAATATATATCATCATATACATGATATATTTAAGTAAAAATTCTTAATTTATTTTTAATCATTTTTACTATGATTTTTATTTTTATTCATTTAGGATTTAAATTTAGAGTTTTGACATGACCTCACTTATGTGTCTTGCCATCAAAACAATTAGTACCATTGTCGTCTGACTTGATACACAGATGGTCCTTATTTGTTTTTTTTAAACTGCAGTACAACCCATACGACCTGTACGAAACATTTTTGTGTACTTAGTCAGATCTTTACTGTACAGTGTTAGTGTATTTGGGAGGTGTAGCAGGTATTGAGACTGGATTGTATCGAGATGATAGTATCATGGTATATTGTAATACGTTTACCATAGGTAAACATGTCTTAGTTAACCGCTATACTATATGTAAAGATATATAAACAAGCATTGTTATACATGTTAAATATTACTTAACTTTCTTTGCTGGAAAATATTGTATTCTTTAAATACTTTTATTTTAAATTACATTGCCAGACTCTCTTAATGAAAAAGTGATGTGCTATATCCATAACCTTCACTTCACTAGATAATCATTACGATAAATACATGTAAACAAACATGTACGATGTATTTTCAATGATAAATTTGTTATGTCATCAAATTACAAATTATACTTTATGTTTGTTATCTGTTAGATATTTGTTATTGTTAGATATCTGTGAGCCAATGCTCACTAGTAATACCCCCGCTCTGATATGAATATACAAAATAAGCAAATTCGACATTTGACAGGAAGTTGACTTCCGATTGGTACAAAATTGATCCCACCATGTAGCATGCCTAAACAAAGAGTGTGTTAAAATTTTAAATATCTGCGAAGAATAGTTGCTGAGAAATATGTGAAGAAATTTAGGTTAACAATAAACAAAGTCGTATTTTAACAGGGAGTTGACGTTCGATTGGTACAAAAATTGATCCCACCATGTAGCATGCCTTAACAAAGAGTGTGTTAAAATTTTAAATATCTGCAAAAAATAGTTGCTGAGAAATTTGTGTTTAGGTTAAAAATAAACAAAGTCGTCTTTAAACAGGGAATTGACGTTCGATTGGTACAAAACTAGACCCCTTCATATGGCATGCCAAAGAGTGTGTTAAAATTTCAAACATCTGTAATGAATAATAGTTTTTGAAAAATGTTTGACGAAAATTTGTTTGAAAATATAGACTGAAAATAAACAAAGTCGTCATAAAACAGGAAGTTGACCTTCGATTGGTACAAAACTATATCCCACCATTTGGCATGCATAAATAAAGAATGTTTGAACATTTCAAGCACCTGCAGTAAATAGCTGCCGAGAAATAGTTGATGAAACTTTGTTTAATAATTATGGTTAGAAATAAACAAAGTCGTCATTTTACAGGCAGTTGACGTCTGATCGGTACAAAAACAAAACCCCACCCCACCGTATGACATGCTTAAACAAATAGTGTCTTAAAATTTCGAGCACTTGCGATAAATAGTTGCAAAGAAATCTTTGACGAAAATTTGATTGAAAATTGAACTTAAAAATAAACAAAGTCGTCCTTTAACAGGAAGTTGACGTCCGATTGGTAAAAAAATAAATCCCTCAATATGGCATGCCTAAACAAAGACTTTGTTAAAATTTGAAACACCTGAAATAATTTTGCTTTGCCGAGCGCTGGTACTGTTAGTTTGAAAGAAATAACCCAAAGCCCCGTGTCACTGCAGGCGCTTGCACGATAAAAATAACCCTCATTGCCAAACGGCCTTCAATGCCGTGCATAGGTTCAAATTGGTGATATTGTGCTTTCAGACGGATTTCATATAATCAATGCGAAGCAACTTAAATCAAATAAAATAGTGAAACTTAGGTGTATTGTAAAAGAGAGTCCTGACACAAATTATTAAAAGAATAACGTTACTTTATTGTTTGATTGTTTGGGTTTTTTTTTTTTTAGATATAAATTAAAACAAAAATTTCCTTGTCGATCGATACTTTTTTATGTAGCTTTAAATCGATTGCCAATTGGTTTAAATATTATTCAGTACATATACTTCCACTGATCAAATTCAATTCATTTTCAATTTATAGAAAACATTACACAGCTTACGAATGAAAAAGTATGTATGTTGCTATACTATATAGTATACAAATACTGACTGGGGTTGTCTGCAAGGCTAGTTGAGAGCAACATATGAGCACCCGAGTTACGGTATATTGTCCGACGCGAAATGCAGGCGCTGGCACGATTAAAATGAACTTTAACCCTCACTACCCAACGGTCTTCTGTGTGCCGAGGTCTAATTCAATGGTAATATTGTGCTTAGACGGATTTTATATAACCACTGCAAAGTAATTATATATCGGACATATTCGTGAATCAAAAGTCCTGACAAAATATTCTTCAGAGGTGGGCATTACTGTTTTTAAGTAGTTTGTTCCAGTTTTAAAATTAAGATTTGTTTCTTTCATCAGGGTTTAATTCATTAAAAAACCATTTTAACAAGAGCTTGGACTTTGGGTAGTTGTGTCAAACAGAAATGTGACGTTGACCTGTCTATTTCATTGCTGGCCATTCAGTCATAGCTCTTTGAAATCAACAAGATTTGTCTTGCTTTTGAACAAGACTACGAAATCTATGCATATGTAGCTCGAAACCATTGTCAATCATAACGTGATTTGATGCAAGAAATAGCTCTATAGTCTGTCCCAAGTTATTACTTCCATCACTTTTTGATGATGTTTATAGTCTGTCCCAAGTTATTGCTTTTATCACTTTTTGATGACTTTTAATAAAAATATACATATCTGTGGAAGACATACAGTTGAAATCGATAAAAGGGAAAATATCCAAGATATCTTCATTGACACATTTTCATTTTTCAATCATAAAAATTCACAGGAACGAAAACATATTTCTTACGGAGATTTATGATGGGAAATGTTTACATCTTTTCTCCATTCTTAATTACTCGTAATACCTCGCACAGTTTTTCAACGTTATCCGGGCTATTTCATGGCAGATGCAATTTCAAGACTTTGATAAAGAAATTACCTACCCTGAAAACAAAAATAAATAACACTAACTAAAGAAATACATAGAACAGATATATAAGGAAAAGCAAAGAAAACGCACTTTCTCACGAGAAAAATATTTAATGAAGGGTAAAAACATTCGATATACTCTGATCGAAAGGAAACACTACAATTGCACACGCTTAAACTATATTTACATTCGACATAATTTTTGCTTGTAAAGTGTGTTGAAAGCTACGGCAATTATAACACTGTACTGTAACAGGGTACTCAAAGGTAAAAATGATGAGTTTTATTATGAAGTCACAAACGTTTAACGCTGCAAACTGCAACGTCACAAGCGAAAATCAAAGTTCACGCTTGTGGCTGTTACAGTGGCTCTTCCATTGATATGAACTTACCCTTAGGATAAGATAGGAATTTTAAGGTTGATCACATTTGCACACAAGGCAAGAAGTTAAAAAAAAATGTAAATATAAGCATTAAACCATGATTTTTTGAAAGATACGTTACTCAATTTGTATGCACACACCGCTGCAGTTATGAGATTGTATCTTTCAAAAAAATCATGATTCAATGCTATAATATTCTTAAATTGGTGTTAAATTAACAGGTGATTTATGTATACATAAAGCAATTAAATTACATATCATCGGTGGTTTTTGTCTATATGCATGACTCATATGTTATGAAGCATTGTGTGTCTAGAGGCTCTGCTCCAATTTGACCAAAGTTACAAAAGTGAGAGGATTAAATTCTTACTGTAGATCAGCACACTTGATAGAAGGAACACACAGGCACCTGACTTTATATATATTTTTCTTATAATAAAAATACATACCCTATACACAAGGTACCCATCGCCGCCATCTTGAATGTATTTTCAAACTGTCAGACTTGAGATTTTTTTCGAGTGAAAAACGATAACGTTTCAATGAGTATATATTATATATTTTCCCTTTCATTAATTTCAATTGCACTTCTTTCACAGATTTGTGCATTTTTATTAAAAATCCTCCAAATATGCTGCATAAATATCTTGTGACAGACTTTAATACCGATAAACAGATTTAACAAGCAACGTTTTACAAAAATAAATAAAACACATTGCAGTAAGGAGGATTTAGCTGAGAGTATATGAAAAAAAGAAAATGACAGAAGGAAGATACAAATTGATATATACAGTTCTGTTTTGATTTTAAAGTAGTTACTTTCCCTGAAAATCCCAAGTATCGTCTACTTCTTCCTCCATCTCTTCCTCGGAATCAGCAGGACCGCTGTCTGGATGAATACCATCATAAAAATTGTCATATACTAACTTTCCCATTTTTGCATGAAATTTTGGAGACGTCCTTGTCTAGCCTTATATTACTAACATGAAACTCTAATTTAATTCGCATATTCTGAGGTTGACCTCCCTAATATCAGTTTCAAGGCAGTTGGATTCCTCAAGAGAGTAATTGCTTCTCTGTAAGAGTTCTAATTTGGAAATCTTTGAATTTGTTTAACGAAACGGGGAAGATGCTCGAAAATTTCACAGAACAGTTAGAATTTTGAAGGGTATGGAATCAATTTTGAACGATTTAAATAAGAGATTGAATTTTTTCTTGACTATGATTATACAAAACTTCTGAGCCAAATTTATATATTACAGTAGTTTTTTTGGTCAATTTGCAGATTCCTGGCATGACGACTATGTGGATTTTGTTTCTGCCAAGTTTTGCTTAAGCAACTCAACTTTATGTGTCAATTGCTCAATTGGAGCACCTGGTTTACATATGAGGGAGTCTTGTCAGTGTGATGGGAAAGGTCGAAAACTATGAATGAATAATGGTAATCCTCTGCCCCGTGAGTCACTGGCTATTATGATGTTCATTATCTACAGTAAGGATTAAAATTTTTAGCATATACCACTTCTGCAATACTTAATTTAAACACCTTTTTTTCTAATGAATTCAAATAGTGGTAATATTTCATAACTAAGAAAAACTAACAATGATGTCCAATCATAAATACATCTTAATAATTTGAAGATTCACATAACTTTACATTCAGCAAAGTGGAAACTTTTTGAATGAAACTGTTCTTTTTATTTGCATATTTGAATAAAAAAAAAGGACAGTGGAAAAGAAGGTATACATTTAGAGACTGGTATGTCTCACACCACTCATGAAATAATATATATGATCCTTAAATTGTGCCATGACAAATTTGAATGGAAATATTCATACTAGTACTATTTGACCATGAAATTAAAGCTTGAAGCAAATAAAAAATTCATACTATTAGCTATTCTTATGATGTGTTTGGCAAATTGAGATTAAGCTGCAAATTTCTCAAATTGATATCCTGCATTAAATGTTTAAAAGTATTGCATGTCTGGCTGGCTATTTTCTCAAATCGATTAATTTCTTTCTCTCTACAAGCTGTTGTCGATGTTTGTACTTTGTGGCATATCCTATCTGCAGTTGCCAAAAAGGAGGGATGCCATGCAAAGTCGGGATCAGAATTTTTTTCTGTGGATTTGGCAGGAGAGATAGCTACAAAAAGAGCTCCAGGATTTCTCGATTAAAAAGCCTTTGTTGTGGGATGAATAGCGCGATTTATCTATTAACCCTCCCCAATAGCCATTCCCTGGCACCGTTGAATTGTTGTTGCCCATCAAGTCGTAATGGAATCTGCTTACGCTTACAAAATCGACACCTGCAATATATTTTTCTTTCTACTGGAAATGTTGGAACTACTTTTGGTTTTTCAGGGATGAAAGGTGGTCCACTATAATTAGGAACTTCCACCATGACAACATCATGTAGGTAGTGCATGGGGTCTCTTGTCATTCTAGTAAATTGCCGAATGCACCAATATAATGACCAGACTTGCACATAAATTGACTGAAATCATAACCTTATATTTTTTACATATCTAAACTGTGTCAAGAAGACCTCCGGTGTTTTCGCTTTGACCTGTTTTGGAATGTGGACCTTTAGAAACAGAAACTTTTCACCACAGGAAATGTCTTATTGAAATCTGATAATTTTAATAACATCAAATAAGCCTCCCAGTGTTATTGTGTATTCAAATGAACAGCTGGAGGACCTGAAAACAAACTGTATCAGCCCTAAAGGCAGTATCATTGGCAAAACATTCAACCTTGGACCATGCTTCGTAACCACAGCTACATACAAAAACAGGAAAATTATAATACGCGATACACTAAAAAATCCCATTTTTCTTAGCCCAACGTATACTGGGATACAGAAACCGATTTTTATTACAAGTTCTTGACTCGTCTGAATTCAAAGCTGGGATTTCCTTGCGGACTTAAAGTGGGTAGTGATGAGTAGAAAGCAATCAAAAAAGCCATCCAGCATGCATTCGATAATCCAATTCATCTCCTTTGTAGAAAACACTTAAAAGACAACGTCCGACGATACTTAAAAGACAAAGAGGGATGCAGCACAAAGGACAGGGAGTTGTTGTGTCTTCCATATTTGGACAATATGGTGGTGACACTTTTTCATACGATTCAAAAATCGCCGACTTGGATTTCTACCGGAACAAATTTCCACATTTTAAAGGTTATTTCCAAACCCGTTTAAAGCCACTTTTGGATAAATATGTTTTCCTTCCACTACAAAACGAATTGTCACCGAGCAATGGACCAACAACAATTCCGAATCAATGAACAATCGCATAAAGCAATCCCTTGATTGGAAGCTTCACAAACTCCCCGACTTGATTGTCAAAATAAACATAATATCCGCGTTCCAAATTAATGATCTTAGACGACGAGCGATCCATGGCAACGGTAATTACATCTTTGAGGACACCCTTAAACGGCACCGAGTGCCACCAGACGTCTGAGTAAAAATGAGCCAATCAGAGAGAAAAGGAGAACAAACATGGAAACTCCTTTCCAAAAAACCGATTGAAGCTGAAAAAAGGCAGTAGATCAAGTCATCCAGATGCAGCTTCCAGGTAATTATTTCAATGTATTCAGGGGCGGATCCAGGATTTTAAGTTAGAGGGGGCGCCTGTTTTAGGTAGGGGTCTGGGGGCCGCCTTGAAGCCCCCAGTGGGTCCAGGGGGCGAAGGCCCTTGAAGCTCCTGGATTCTAGAGATTTAGTAGGGTAAAAATGAATTCTTCATATTTAGACTTAATTTTGTGATATTTTTTCTCATGATTATACTCAAAAGCAATAAAATTATTTACAATTTTTAAAGGTTTGTAGATTTAAGACCTGCAGTAATCCATCAAAATCCTCTACCTATCCTCAGAAATATAAGAAACATTTCCTTTTATTTGAATGGGGGTCCAGGGGGCGAAGCCCCCGGAAGCTCATGTATTCTATATATTTGTAGGGTAAAAATGAAGTCTAGGTAGACTTTTGTGATATTTCTTCTCGTGATTATGTTAAAAGTGATAAAATTATTGTCTCTTTTGCAAGGTTTGTAGATTTAAGACCTTTAGAGATCCAATCAAAACAATATGCAGAAACAATTCCTTTCTGTTTTTCCTTCGAATGGCTGTAAGTTAATCAGTTTAAAAATATAAAGTTCATTGGGACGATGTAGGTAATGAAGTTTTAAAAAAAGATAACCAACCCAGCTTGTTTTATGATAAACATGGGAGCTTAAATCAGAAACTATTGGTAGTATATAAGTATTATCAATTACTTAAAGGTGGGTGATTGGTCACATTTGAACCCATTTGAACCTATGTTGAAAAAGTTAAACAAGTATTCAGTCAGTTAAGGATCAATATAAAAACTTCATAGATTAGTCTGCATTTTTGGAAATTCTTCTCATGGAAATACGGGGCTTGACTATTTCGTATTCATCTTATAGGAAGAAGAACAATTCCTATTGAAAAGCAGCTGATATCAGATATTAATGAGCTAGAAAATAGTAATGAATTCGAAGTTGATCTTCCATTGTTAGAGGAAAAACAAGCAGCTCTAGGAAATATGAGAAAAGAAAAATTACGAGGACACTTTATACGCTCTCGTGCAAAATGGGTGGATGAAGGAGAAAAACCTACTAAATATTTCTGTCATTTAGAGTCTAGAAATTTTCTTAATAAATTATTTTTAAAAAGTTGTAGTATCAGAAGAAAATACTTTATATAATCAGTTAGAAATTATGGAAGAGGTTAAATCTTTTTATGAGTAGCTTTTTAAAAATGCAGACTATGAGTTTTTTGATATTGATTTGGAATCAATTATCCAGCCTCATAATATTCTAAAATTAGATAAATCAATATCTAAAATTTTAGATAAAAACTGTAGTGAAAGTGAAATATTAAGTGTTTTAAAATGCATGAAAAATAACAAGTCACAGGAAAGTGATGGTTTCACAGCTGAATTTTATAATCTTAAAAACTATATAACAAAAGCAATTAACCAAATAGTTTTACGTTGAGAATTGCCAGTGTCTCAGAGGTTATATCATGCCTACCTAAAGATGACAAACCTAGGCACTTCGTAAAAACTTGGCGACCAATTACACTATTGAATGTTTTTTACAAGTGGATGTGTCAGTTTACGGATAAAATCTACTCTGGATTTACTTATTTCTAATACTCAGACTGGTTTTATACAGGGTAGATACATTGGTGAAAATACACGATTTATTTATGATATTATGTCTAATACAGAAGTCAACAATATCCCTGGATTGCTCATGCTTATCGACTTTGAGAAAGCTTTCGTTTCAATATCATGGTCTTTCATTTATAAGGTTTTACTTTCTTTTGGATTTGAAAATCATATTATCAAGTGGGTAAAAATTCTCAATACAAATTTTAAGGCAGCTGTTCTCCAAAGTGGCTTTCTGTCACAGCAGTTTGCAATACAGCGAGGGTGTCGTCAGGGTGATCCTGTAGCCCCATATCTTTTTATTCTCTACGCCGAAATATCGGCCATGCTAATTAAACAAAATAAAGATATTAGAGGTATTTTTGTGTATGATTGAGAACACACAATATCCCAGTATGCCGATGATACATCCCTTATCCTTGACGGTTCTGCTTCATCTTTATTTAATGCTCTTGAAACTTTAGAATTATTTTCAAAAATATCGGGGTTGAAAGCTCAAAAACAAAACTTATATGGTTTGGTTCAGAACATTTTTAATCTGAAGTCTTTCATCATTCTAGATGGAAACTAGATTGGGGAGTCGCAGTATTTGTATTATAAGATATTCATTTTTCTGGTGACTTGGAACAAATTCCAAAGTTGAATTATAATATTCAAATTCCGAAAATGAAAAGCTCTGCACTCATCCAACAATGGGAAAAGCGGATTCTTACTCCCATAAGAAGACTTACTGTACTGGAAAGTCTTATTATTCCCAAAATAAATAATTTACTTATTTCATTACCAAATCCAAGAAAAGAAACTTAATTTTTTTAACAATTAATTTTTTTAGATTTATTTGGAAATCAAATTTTGATAAAATTAAACTCTCAGTTGTGACACAAAACCTCTTTACATGAGGTTTGAATATGGTGAACTTGAATAATTTAATAACTTTTTGGAAGTCTTCTTGGATACAAAGACTACTGCATGGGGGACAATCTTTGTTGAGTATTTTTAAAGCAGCGTTTGAAGATATTGTGTCTGGATGTTTGGATTTTGTTGACGCATTATTGAAAATCTTTCGAACAACTGTACCAACACTTTTTAGAGAGATGTTTTGAAGTCATGGCTTATTGTACTGAATACACATTTTAACCAAAGTTTAATTTCAAATGATTTCATAACACCCGCTCCAGTTTGGTTTAATTCTAAAATTAAGGTGGTTAAGAAACCTGTGTTTTATAAAGACTTGTACGAAAGAGGTGTAAAAACTGTGAAAGATTTTTTAAATGAAAATGGATCATTTTTATCAAAATCTGATTTTGAAAAGAAATTCAATTATAAAATATGTTTTATGCAATACAACAGTATGATTAGTGTGTAGCAAAATTTGTAAAAGGTTCAAAATGTTGTAAAGAAACCTACAGCAATATAACTGGTCCTTTTATTCCTTCTCATTGTGCTGAAATTCTTTTATACAAGAAATGCACCAAGCATATTTACAAATTAATTAATACTAATATAGTTTGTATTGTATCAATATCAATTAGATGATGGAATTCCATTATTGTACAAAGAGAATATTCTGAATTAATTTTACAAGATGTGTTCAAAATATGTTTCAAAGCCACAACAGACTTTTCTATACAGTGGTTACAATACAGAACTTTACATAGACTTCTTCCAGTAAGAGCTTACTTGAAAAAGCTAAAATTAGTTGATAACGATACTTGTTCTTTTTGCAAGAGTGAAGTTGAAACCATTGAACATATTTTCACATCTTGTATTACTGTTCTTGCTACCTGGAATAGCTTGAGTTTGCATATTAACAAAACTGTCTCAAAGAGAGTTGGTTTTAATGAAATCAATATACTATTCGGAGAGGTTCCTCTCTCAAAGTCAAATTTAGCCATTAACTTTCTAATTTTATTTACCAAACAGTATATCTTTCAATGTCTTTGTAATAAAAAAAACCCAAACATTGCTGGGCTGATGTGCCATTTATATTTTGAATATGAAATTGAAAGTTGTCTAGCAATTAGAAATTCTTCTTTTTACATTATGATCTGTTAATGTGAAAATGAAATTTAAAAAATTGCCAAATCAAATGCACTGCATTATATAAATTAATATCTGAATATTTTATATAAACTAAATCCTATGAAATTTTATGAGTATTCTGTCTTTTAGTTGAACACAGTGTAATCTTTATTCTAAATCTTATTGTTTAACTTTTTAATAATTCCATTTTTTTTAATTACATAGGTACCACCGACATAGAAAGTAGCCCAGAAACTGTGCCAGAGAAAACGCCCTAGGGCAGAGCGCATCCGGCGGTAATCCAGATTCTATGACAATCCAGATTAAGACTTTCCCAAACTGTGACTAATCTACCGAATATGACTTACCGATCGTGTGAATGACTTACCGATTATGACTGTACCCTCGTTAGTTTTAAACTCGTATGCTTGGATAAATTGAGTCTGGGCCTTGGTAGGGCGTCGTTTAAAAGCGATAAGAACAGTTTGATCCAAATACGAATATTGGCCAGTTTATAATGAATTACTTTTGATGGCATATAGATGTGCTTTGTAAATATGTTTTAGTGGGATTGAATTGCGTAATTGTCATTTGAATTGTGTTGCTAGTATATAGGGTCTTGGTTTTAATTCGTATGCTTGGATAAACGAGTATGGGCCTTCATAGGGTGTCGTGTGAAAGCGATAAGAACAGTTTGATCCACATGCGATATTGACTAAGTTCGATTTATCTTAATTAAGAAATGTATTGTTTTATTTATATGTTTACATGTTTTCATTTAGCTGACATATAGATGTACTTTGCAAATAGGTTTTAGTGCCTCTTATAATTATTGTTCGTTAGACTCGACTGTTTTATTTATTTGTTTTGCATATAGAGACTTTGTAGTGCTTAATATTGCATGTATGTGTATATTGGTGCTTGTTTTATGATGACATATAGGTGTGCTTTGTAAATAGGTTTTAGTGCTCTTATAATCAATGTTCGTAAGACTCGTCTGTTTTATTTATTTGTGGTTTTTTTTGCATGTAAGACCTTCATAGTGGTAAATGTTGCATGTATGTATATATTAGTGCTTATTTTTACACTGTCGATTTTTATGGTACCTAAATCCTAAATATCTGCAATTCTTTTTCCGAAACCACTCTTTTCAAAATAATTAAGTATTTTTTTTAATCTTTTTCTATAAAAAAAAAAAAAAGATACCGTTCTCTTTTTTCATTTCGAAAATTAACTTTTAATTTATATTTTTTCTAACAGTTTTTAACAATTTGGACCTTTGGCTTTTTGTTTTTCCAAAAAAATAATTTATGGCTCTTAAAATGGGTGGCCTCCACGTGGCAAGAGCTGAGCAACGTTATCATATTAAGTATGTTTTTCATGAGTAAGATGTGCTTAGATAGCGGCTAGCACCCTAAAATTATGAACAATTATTTTTTTAACAACTCTCCCTTAAATAGTTAATATTAGGTATATTTATATTGTTAATTGTGGCATTTAATAAACATCTTAAATTCCTTTTGAGTTCCTTTTTGGGTTCTTTTGGGTAAATCGATGCACCCCGCACTGAACGACTTGCAACTTTTAGATATATTCACTTGCTTATAAAAAGGCACCAAACGATTGACACGATAGTATACACGGAAAACCTGTTAAAATTGAACGATAAATTTTTTACTTTATATAAAATGGACATAAAATGGACATAGAATGCATAGCTATAAAACAAATGGAAAAGTATTAATATTAGCCGACAAATTATCATGGTAAAAATATATCTGAGTAACACAAGTCTTATGTCATGTAAATGATCTAACGAAGTATTTATATAATAAACATTATTAACTGATGTACAAATTGTATATCAAACTGTTGGAAATTCTTTATTAAATATGTCAACAGTGAGGGTTTTCTTTAAAAAAAGTACTAGTAGCTGACGAGATCACAAGTGATGTCTGAATAACTTAAGTGTTAATTTTTTTGGATGACTTAGTAGAAAGTCCATGTTAACAACACTGGTAGTTTCCTGTCATCTAGATATGTGGCTACATAAAATATTTGTCAAACGTTTAAAAAATGGCATAGGGGCATTTGTATTGGCAAGTACTAAAAGATGAGGAGATCACAAGGTGGATCGGAGTAGTAGTAATTTAAGTGTAATATCATGTTGATCACTTAATTGAATATTTGTATCATTAACACTAGTAGATATGTGCATCTTCTTGAAATGTATAAATATGTAAAAAAAAAAAAAAAAAAAATGAAGCATGTTTTCAATGAAAGCTGTCGGAATTACATGAGATGTATTATAAATAGTCAGGTAATGTTATGTTATTTTGAAAGCAAAGTTGACATTTACATTATCAAAGTATATAGAATTATAATAATCAGCAGTTTATATGTATAAAAATTAACAATTTTTTCTTGAAAAATATAGCATTTCTAACATAGGTTTAAATATCTGATCGAAATGATTGTAATTAAATTCAGATAGAACGTAACTAACAACTAGTTACTAGTATCCAACTTTTCTTTTATCTCGTATCCAGTTACTAGTAACTAATTACTAGTATCCACCTTTTCTTTCATCACGAAGCCAATTACTAGTAGCTAGCTTTTCTCACTTCTCATAGCCAGTTAATAATAGCCAGTTAATAGTAGCTAACTTTACCTTTCTATTAAAAAATATGTTTGAGAGTGGTGCCGTTCCCAAAGGTTGGCCTCTTGGGGATAATGGGTATCCGTTAAGACCCACAACTGAACTAGAGGAAAAATACAAAAGATCTCGCATCAAAACAAGAAATACAGTCGAACGAAGTTTTTGGTGTTCTCAAATCTAGATTTAGATGCCTAACTGAAAAATATGAGGGGACTGAAAAATATTCCACCAGCAGAGGAATCCTTTTTTTCCTATCAGAATAACTGTTGCGTCTGCTGTTTTACACAATATGTGTATCGCAAATGGGGTTCCCTTACCGACTGTCTGTGTAAATTCCCGCGACAGAAGACGAATTCGACATCTCCACTACATTGGTCCCTTAAAGCTGACAGACATGAATTCATAAATATGCATTATTTCCCTTTTTCTCCGACTACCGCCATATTAGTTGTCGATTTCTATTGTTCTACTCATTGCTACACCCCCCCCCCCCCCCCCACCCCGATGTAAGACCGATAGCACTAATCATGCTTCACCGCATTCAGGTATTTCATACATCCGAACACGTTACATTGGAAGAAAAGACTTGTAGAAACACGTTTTGAACAAAAATAATATAACAACCACTGCACTGGTAAGGAATATCCAATGAACGACAAAACAAAACAGACTGAAATCCAGGCACACATATTTCAACAATCCTCGATAATTGTTGACCATTTTCCTGTGTATGTTATAACATATGCGCAAACCACACACCGTGGCAATCTAGCACTGTCAATGATTTCGTGTATTTTGGAATCGGAGAGTTTTTGTATAGAAACCGATGTTACATTGTTACTTTCTTAGATTTATTATCATTTATCTATACTGTGTTGGATGTAGTGCCGCCGAGATGCAGATGTTATGCACTCTGTATGAACGACACACGTGTTCGATGTGCATGCGAAGTAAGGCAGCGCTATTTGTGCAAAATACTATAGTTATACCTTGGAAATTCTTTCAAAGAATAAATATATTTTGTGTTTTATTGATTGAAGTTTCTTTTATTTTTTATTACAAACATTTACTACAATGTGTAGTTCATGCACTGAAAGAAGTCCGTGCAAACTGAATGCCTCGATCGCAAAGCAACCGACCGTAACTTTCTCAACAGGTATATATACCCCAGTGGCAGTAGATGAGCGATCGAAACTAATGTGGCGACCAAATGCTTTTATGAGTTCATGTCAGCTTTAAACGATGGCGTGACAACGACAAACAGGCATATCAATGGAAGATTTTCCTGATGATATTTTTCATGTTATACTTTAATGTATCCAGATTATCACAAACAATTGTGTTCTGAGAATCTTTAGAATGTTGTGTTTTTGTTCCATTTTATTTCATTATAACATATTGAAAACGACAGACGTTTTTGTCATAAGATACTTTATTCGGAGTCAGTGAATTTTAACCTCATGCTACTAAGAAATACTTGTTGATTTTGTTGTTTAATTAAAAGCTACGCTTATTTAATTTTCTGAAGTTCCCGCTGAATTTGAAGTTTTTTCTCTTTCGATTCCCACTAAGTCTTACTTTTAGTTGTCTTCTACCATACATGTCGTCTGATGGTTTTTTACAGGTGGAGAATTTATTGCTAACGATTTCTGAAAATGATAATTTTAACGAAGTAAATATTTATCGATGAATTACCTGTATATGCTATGACAAATCATTGAAAACTCTATTCGTGAAAACAAATTATTTTTATACAAGAGAAGTACAACACTGAAAAGTGCTATCAATATAAAATAGTAAAATTAATAGCGGCGATATCGATGTATATTTTTAAATAAATCAACATATGGTGAATCGTGTAAAATGTTAATGTTTTATCTATCTAATTGGCAAGAATTAGTCGCAGTTTTATAATCATCAATCTCATGTGATTGAACTGGGTTCTCTATTTCACAGAGAGAAGATTCCTGACCATCCTCCGTCTATTGGTGTATTCCCGATTGTAATATCTTGGTAAATATAAGGAAATAAAATCAAAAGAACACGTTGGAACTAGCACACCATGTTTACTAGAAACTTCAACAACTCAATTCTTACAATCTCGATCCCGAGATAAACCCCGAACCCGATTACAAATACTACACCGATGATCCTCATAACCGTGCCCTCAATGGCTCTAAGATCACCCAATGGCGGACCTCCTCCAGTTTTTTTTTTCCATTTCCTTGGCTGTTTTGTGGTCTTTTCCTTCGTTTCCGACATGTAGGTTGTTTATTTCTTTCTAATTTCCTCTTCATTCTTTTGTGTCCTGTGGGATTACAGGAGTTCACTTTGACACAAATCGACTCCCAAACTCGTTTCTTTAGTTGTTTGTAGTAACAGATAGTAGTTTGGAAAACAACACGCCTTTGCATTTTTCGACTTCCGTAAGACGTATTTGAAGTAGTCTGTCTCAGAGAAGTTTTGATTTCTTCTCCTTGTAGATGTGACCATGGCTCGCTCGCATAAAGAAATGAATAGCCACTGAATAAGATTGAACTCACGGATGATTCAAGATTGGCGCTAATGAATCAATAAAATGTATTGATATCATTGGCTGATCAAATACTACCCGAGAAATTTAAATATTTATGTATTAATTACTTGTACATGTAGTAACTAAAGCACACGCAAACACAGGGTATGTAATTTGATTATGCACTTGAGAGATATTCACAACATGATCAAATTCATTATTTATGATTTATATATTTTTATCTTATACATATTTCAAAAATAAGTTTCCCTTTCTTATATACTAATTGCTTATACTTATTTGTAAATTTCATTTTTATTTTTTTTTTTTTGGAAAAAGGAAATATCTCAATTTTACACGTAGTACTTATGACACGTCTAAAATAGCTTTGGTTTACATCCTAACATATGTCTTAGAGTGATCATAAGATACGTCTGAAGACATGTCCTAAGACATCTTAAGATAGTATCATTAACATAGCCATAGAATAGTAAGTCAATATTAGTATTTTCACAGTTTCCTGTGTCTTTGTATGTATTAGGAGTACAATCCAAAATTGGTTCCTATTTTAAAAGAAATTACTTTTCTTCTCTTCAATAAATAGCCATGCATTGAAAACTATGCTCAAACGGTTTTAAATACAACACTGGCTGGTATCTAATATTCAAGACAACAGCTGTTTGCAAGAAAAATGGAGGAAATCTATCATGTGACGGAACATATGAAGGTTTTAAAGAAAAATAATTGATTTAAAATAGTATTTTTCACAGATACCTTTTCTTTGGTGGTGGTGGATGGGGTGGGGGTGTATACATTAAGTCACGTAATGAACATTTCCAACCACCCCCTCCCCTTTTCAAAGTTTCCACGAATCAAAACCTTTCAGTATTTGAGAAAAAAGAAAAAAGAAAAAAATTCTTCACCACGAAGAATGAATTCTTTGCGAGAATTGGGGACAGTTGATTGTTTGAATAACTATTTTATGTTATAAACATGTTTTGGTGTTATACAATATGCATGCTATAAAAATGTGAACCTTTAATTTTTCCATCAAATAAAAATTTCAATATCCTTTAAATCATATCAATTCTAACCTGATTAGGTCGGATTACGCACGTTTAATTTGCACGTAAATAACTATACCCGTCTACTACATAACGACGATTTCTCTTCATATGAACTACCTATTACAAAGAGTTACATCTGCTCTGTTGATTTTGAAAGATAAACATTCAGTTTGAATCATTCAAAATAACATCTATATGTGTTCACATATGTTTCACAAGCCAAATATGCGTTAATCATATATAATGTGTTCTTTATTATATGTTTTTAATGTGCATGGTACACTTTACGATACGTGTATTGAGTGCAGGAGTGGCATTTCGGCAACATAAATGCGAAATTGGTTTCTCTGTCGTTGTATTTTCAGTGTACGAGACCTTACCGACACAATTTTTAAATCAACTAAAAGTCGTTGCTTCCCTTCGTTTTCGTATTATTGTTTATTAAACCAATGTGTAATAGAATTCAAAAAAAGTTCATTCTAACGCTGATTATTTTTGTTTATATGAACGAATGAAAAAAGTTATTTTGAATTGTTCGGTAGGGCGGGTGCTAAAATGGTACCCGTGAATAACATAGGATGCCAACACACAGTTCACTAATTTCACATAAGATTCGGTTTGACTTAATACTTGAACTGACGTCTCTTCCAAATCTCGAGTCAGTCCTTTATATAATTAACGACTTGATATTTTGCTCCAACATCAATCGTTTGACGCATTTAAAATTCGGATGTTCTTGTTTGTCTCCTCCGTTTTAGTTTTGCAGGTTAAACATGCTTTTATTTTTCTTTAATTTCAACGTCCATTTTTTACATTTTTTAAATAGAGTTTCATTTTAATCCATTCAAAGGTTTTTATTGATTAAAGCGCACTTCTTCACGAATCAAGCTTCCCAATGATGATGATGATGATGGAAACAAAATCACAACAAATACACGAGTTGCATAAAATATGGAAGAAGTACACAATGCAATGATAAGAAATGCAGATTGCATTTAGATTACTACTTTTTAAAAAAAATGAAAGAACGCGGTACACATACATCTTACCTGACTTTAACCATAACAATCAATATGACTTTTGAAGAAAGGAATTCCAGACATGAATTATATAAAGAACAGTCCCAAGATGCGACTTCAGTCTCATCATCTTGCAAGCCAAGCTAAATCTCAACTTACCCCTCAGGGTTTCAAACAGCTTAATGTTTAATTTCCCAACTTCACGGATATTTATTACCTTATCTTGAATACAATGTTTGATAAAAGGTTACATCATGGATGTCATCAACGTTTATGTAATAATTTTAGGACGTTGAATTTGCAAACATATGTTACAGGAGTGTTAGTATTTCTACTTCAGTTTTGAAATAGAAGACATGTATCCTATCAGCATATTTTTTGAAGATCTTTTGTTAAATCTGCCTTTCTTTAGTGATCTTCATAAATATGATGTGCTTTTATATGTTTAAAACTGAAAATGACAGAAAATATGTAGTATTGGATAAAAACACGATTTTCACTTCAAATATTTTGACATTTATATAAACAAAACTCCCTGTGTAGAAGTGTTGGAACTCGAAATATAGTGAGCAAGAAAGATAGACAACCTAATCAATCACAATTCAATTGACTGTTAAACTATCTGTTGTGACGTGTTGTCCTTCAAAAAATAGGTTTTAGGGTGTATTGGCGCCTTCTACCTTTTAATTTTCCAAATGTTTGTAAGGTGCCGCGGGAGCCTATCAAGGGTGATTCCGCACGCTACTTTGGTAGAGAAATTATACATATATACCATAAAATATTTAAGCTAGTCCTTCTTTCGCCCAGAAGGAGTTTTATTAAGTTTAAATAATATATGAATCAGGGTTTTTTTTATTAATTGGTTGATGTTCCACTCTTTCTTAGAGCAAATGACACGCCAATGTTCACAAAGACATGGGAACTTGGTTGATGGGGGAAAGGGATGTCCTCTGAACTTAAATTAGTATCTTGCCTTTTTTTTCCATTTTCAGAAGAAACAATTTTAAGAGAACTTTTCCTTTCCCTTTAAGAGACGATACAAATACAATTTTGAAAGGATAATTGTTATTTTCAATTGGCATTGTAAATCGATCACAAGAGATGATGAGTTCTGCCACTCCGACTTCTTTTAAATTTAATATTTGTTTAAAGGGGATAGGTGTGTACAATTTGAATCATCTGTTATTAATCATCATAAAGTTTAATCGAACATGGCCTTGTATTTTATTTTTAAAACTTCCTGTTTGATAAGGTTCAGAAAAACCCATTTTGTATTAGATAATCAATGAGCTTTTTACAAACAACATATACATGATTTGATGATCCGGTCCGTACGATTGAAATAAGGAACACAGATAATATTTTTTTTACAGACGTTTATACCTTTCGATCAAAATAATAAATGTGAAAAACGTCCCGGGTTTTCTTTATAAAAAGATTTACATTTATTGTGATATTATTGTCAAAAGAACTATGATTACTTTGAAGTTATTTAATAAAAGAATCAGAACAAAGCAGTAACTAACACACACCCTATCTGGAAATGCGAGTATGAGCGAATTGCACCCATTTGATTAGAATAGAATCTATTGAATAAAATTCATACTGGTTTGTTTACTTGGTTATCCGTCTGTCTTTTTCTTATTCTTTCTTTACCTTTTGATAGTCAACAGAATATAATTTTTTAGATAAATAAAATGTGTATTGTCTTTTTTAAGTCATGAAATGAGGTTTATTCCCATCATTTTCCTTATATAAATATATTAAAAGATTCTTTTTGCAAACTGTGAATTGTTTGATAATTGCATTCTCGAGACACGATAGTCTATATTGTTTTGTAAGATGCATGAAACATCTAAATATAAAATACAAAGGCAATGTATTTTAAATTAAATTTGTTTACAAACCTCTTCCTTTTTTAAAATTAAATGAAACCTTTTGACTTTTTTGTAACTAAACGTTATTTAGACAGGTCGCAAATTTATATTTTTGTCAACAGGACTTTTCGGATTCAATGTACATATATATTTGGTTTTAAATAGCTCAGTCGTCAGACATTGTATTATGAGATCGATCATTGAACTGTCGATTAGCTTGAATTCAATATATTCATTGGTTATTATATAAAGGGACAACATAAATAGCGGTTTTGTAAGGAGTAGGCAAAAGGCGAAAGTTGCGTTTAACCACCATGTCAAAACCAACCTTAATCATGACTGGGTTTTTCGTAGTTCTTTTTTATCTTCATCTAGGTAAGTTGATTTAATAAATGCAATGATATTTTTTTTTAGATACCATGTCTTATTTTCTTCTGTCTGTTCTATTATTGCTCAATTTAATTCTTGTTTTTCTATTAATTATGACGTTGCATCAATTAAAAGAATTTTAAAAGAATTTCTTTTCTTAAAAAAATCCTGGTTTTTTTTTAATTAAATAAAATAAGAAAATTTTGTGAAATCTGTGGTGAAAAAAAAAGAAACAAAACGTTTTAATTCGTTTCAACTTCTTTTCTAATTTTTGGCTTTTCAAAAAATAAAACCCACATATTAAGGGTTTATATTTACCCTGTCAATACAACTAGAAACCGGAAGAGTTGAACATATCATATAAGATGGATAAAAACTCATGCAAGTCACTGAAATCATCCGCCTCTGAATACAAAATCTCAACCAAATTCATATATTGAGAAATGTATAAAGGTTTCTTAAAGAAATATAAAACAGATAATTAAGGACAATATGGGGGTGGGGGGGGGGGGGGTTACTGTATGTTTTGATGTTTATTGACATATTAGTGTACGTGCGAAATTACATACAGGTATATAAAACACCTATTCAGATGCGACAAAATGTCGATTTTAAATTTTTAAATTCAAAATAATTCAGTTCATTTATAGACGTTTGCCATGTCGGCATACAGTCATGAACATTAATTACTTAACACATTTTAGTAGATACAAAGTACCAAACATGAGATAAACAAAACATTAAATTTTGTAGCATAGTATTGTATTATAAGTAGCTATGTTTGGCTTCCTTTTGTAATATTAAAGCAGAAGTTTTTGTAAATGTTAATTACATCTTACTAAATACTACTGTCTCTATTTTTTGTGTCAAATATTGTTTTGGGTTTAACTTTGTAGTTGGAGCTGAATGTTTATGTAAAGCTGGATATACCTGCATGGGAACAGTGTGCCTAGGATGGAGGTTAGATGGTATCTTAATACTACTATAACTATTACAGCTTTGCAACAAAATGAAAGGTGTACATGTTAACTGTACAAAGTGCTTCAACTGTCAAACTTCTGTTCTTCTGTTGGAAATGATGAATAATTGTAAGATAGGCGGTGCGAGTGAGTAACTAGGACTAGATGGAATTCGCCTAGGTCAACTAGGGTTTCAGCGAAATTTCAATGTTACACTCTAATATACATATATGTATTCATACAGTGCTGAATAAAGAACTTTATATTCTGTTTTAAACTATTTAAAAGATTTAAAATGTTGCCCTGCAATCACAACTTCCAATGACCAAATATAAATAATTCAATAAACCAAAACTTTAGTAAGTCAAGGTCACAGCAGAGCTTCATTCACATTCCGACATTCAGGTTCATTCAGCGTATATTTTATAAATTTAAAACAATTTGTCTTTTTATGTGGGTGTTGATGCAGAGTTAAAGGAACATTATAAAGCTTAAAGTTAAGAAAATGAACTTACCCTAAAAAGAAACGTTAAGCATACTCTTGCTGGGGAGCTTACTCCTAATTTGATGTTACTAGAGCAAAATTCATTTCCTTCACAAATACTGGTAAATAATTCATTCACACTCCTACACAAGTTTCAATGATAAACAAAATTGTGTTATTACAGACTTGCACCGTTGCACATTGTATGACTTCCTATATCCAGTGTACTGTCTTTATAGAGCAATGATTGGAGTCGTTGGAGCATGTATCACCGCTTTCATACTAGTGTGTGCTGCTGTTGGATATCTAGGTAAATCAAGATATATCACACAAACATTCTGGACAAGTCCTCAAAAAAAATTAAATCACCATTGCATCTTTAGGTTTTGAGTCCAAACTGCATTAATATTCTAGTTGGTACACAATTATTTCAGTTTTTGTTTGCAGAATATTTTAATTTTATTGTCAGGTATGAAATTAGTGGAACATATTTTACCATTATGTGAACGGAAAGTGGAACCAGCTCCAGCTGTATCCGAAGAAGGCAATACTTAGAGGAGAGAGAGAGAGAGAGAGAGAGAGAGAGAGAGAGAGAGAGAGAGAGAGAGAGAGAGAGAGAGATCTGATCGCTAGCACAAAATATATCGAATAGAACTGAATAGAATACACAAACTGTTAATGTTGATGAAAGATAATGTATTCATTATCAATTCATATTGAAAATTATCAAATAAAAATTTATCAAGAAATTTTTGAGGTCTCCTATGTGTAAATCAACACTTTTTTATAAGAATAATGTCGTACAATTTTAAACAATTTATAGTATTTTTTATAACACACAAAATAATGGTGTATAAAATGGATGTGTGATTATACCCGCACTTTCTAAAGAAAGTTCGGGAATATTGTTGTTACCCTGTTCCGTCTGTCCGTCCGTCCGTCCGTCCGTCCGTCCGTCTGTCACGTTTTACTTTCTCAAACTGCTCTTACATCTTATAAACCAGCAAACTGAACTCTTGAAGTATGATTTGGGGTGTCATGTTGTTTTGTAAAAAGGTTTCAAAAATTCTCTGGTAGTCCTGGGGGTCAAATAATTGGTAAAAAAAATGACGTTTTTTGACAAAAAACCTTCTTCCTCGAACTCCTTTTACATTTTCAACAGTAGACAAATCATCTCTTGGAATATGTTTTGGGGTGTCCTATAGATGCGCAATAAGGTTTCGGAAATTTCAATTTTGTCCTGGGGGTCATTAACTGGCTGGAAAATGACGTTTTTTTTTTTTACAAAAAGTCTGGTTTAAAAAAAAACTCAATTTCTTTTTTGGAGTAGCCTAATGATCTAATAGGATATGCTTCGGGGTGTCATGTTGACGTTTAATCGTGTTTCAGAATTTTTGTTTTTATCACGGGGGTCTGTGGGTATCAAAAAATGACGTTTTTTTGCCGAAAAAAAATATGGTTCCCAGAACTCCTCTTACAATTTATGCAGTAGCTATGTCATCTCTTGAGATATGATAGGGACTGTCCTATAGATGTGCAATAAGGTTTTTAAAATGTTAATTTAATCCAGGGAGTCAAATAGTAGCTGAAAATTGACGTTTATCACTCCTAAAAAAACCTACTTCCCAGAACTCCTCTCATGATTTAATGAATAGCCACATCATATCTTGGGGTATGATAGGGGCTGTCATATAGTCATGCAATAAGGTGTTAAAAATTTAAGTTTCATCCAGGGAGTCAAATAGTAGCTGAAAATTTACGTTTATCACTCCTGAAAAAACCTACTTCCCAGAACTCCTCTCATGATTTAATGAATAGCCACATCATTTATAGGGATATAACAGAGGCTGAGCTATAGATTTGCAATAAGGTTTTAGAAATATAAATTTGATTCTGAGGGTCAATGCTATCTGCAAAATGATGTTCCTAATTCCTGGACCTCCTCTTATCTCTTGTGATTGAAATGACGTACCATAAGATGCATAAGGAGGAAGAATATATATGCTTTAAGGGTGGGGATTACAAGCATTTTTTTCAAGTTATTTGATCATTTTTGATTTTGGGAGGGTGGGGTGGTGTTAGGGTGACCCCCAGATGCCATGACCTACTAATACCACAAAAAGATTTACCTTGACATGGTCATGGTTCAAGAAACAAAAATATATATGGTTTAGGAGTGGGGATTTCGATGATTTTGAGGATATTTTAAAAATATTCAGCTATTCATGTTTTCTATTTAAGAGGAGGGGGGGTTGTTTAAAAACAACTCCGGGGGTGGGGGAATGACCCAAGGGGCAGGGGCCAATTTGTCTTAAATGTATCTTGACATGATCAGCAGAATTGGACAGAATTATCACTATAGGGCATCTGCAGAGTGGGGCCCTAAATAGTTACAAAATGAATCTACAAAAAATATTGATAATATGTTATACATGTATTTAGAAATGTCTTTATTTTCAATATGATTAAAAATTAATCATTCAAAATGAGTTATAAATAACCGATTGGCAATTCTGCAATTGATTGCAAGATCCCTAGTATAATATCACATGTATTTTTTTATCTATAATTATACATGTATGTTAACAATCAGGATTAAAATGCACAAATTTTCATGAGTCATAAATCTTGACATACCACATATCTCTTGACAAAAAAGAATAAGCAATTTAAAATGAAAGAAAATTAGTCATTAACTCTTTTTCTATTACTGGTGTATGATGATGGGGTAGGGGGTATAATGGGAAAAAAGCTGCAGCATGCCTTCATTCTCACTAAAAATGTATATCTAATCCACACATCCTGGGGATGGGGAACGGTTAAGGCCCCTTCCCCTTCCTCCCTATTATAACTCATATAAACATGATATTTAATACCCAAATTTAATACAAAATAGGGTCAATATGGAGTCAACTCAATAGTGTAAGTCTGACAAATGAAAAAATAAAAAAAATTCTGCAATTAAAATGACAGAAACTGTAGATAAGCTTATTTAAATACAGATGATGATACAGTATGCTGGCAAAGGGAGATCACATTTTAGAAAGTGAAAGTAAAACTTAACTGTTTTGTATACCGGTGTCTCATAATATTGCGCTACTACATGTATTATACTTACCTATATTGGTCAACATCATAATGATAATCCAATTAGCACAATACGAATTCCTTTAGCTGATCACCACAAAAGAAACGTTTATTCATGTTAATGAATCCTATTCTGCATATCAAGAAAACATATGCATGTACACCACGTGAAACCCATTTAACCAAAGAGCTGGGTAAAACTAGTACCAGATGCAACCTGTACACCTCTGTTGTGTAAGTAGCTTCAGACAAAGATCATTTAATTGAAACATATTGCATGTGGCCTTCTTTTTGACTAAAACTAGTACAAGAGAGTGTTATTTAGAGCCAAACACTTGGTGCGGGTATTACTGTCTAATGACAGCATCTAGTTTCAATTGGTATCTTAAGTGTTTTTATTAAAAGTTTTTCTAAACGTCTTGTACCCATGATCTGACTTTAAGACCATAAAGAATTGACTCTTGTTTAGTTTTCATGTACTCATTGTTAGAAATCATTACCTATTTATAGAATTTGCTCTGAATATTCGAATATTGCTTAAAATAATGCAACCAACTATTCGAATTATAAAATCATCAACTTTGACATCCCTGGTTTTAAAATTTAACTCCGAGTCAGCAACTGGCGTTAACTTCAAGTCATTCCCGGATTTTTTTTGTTTTAGTGGGGAAATTATAAAGTCTACTTGTCTCTAAACCACTTTTGTTCATGCGAAAAGTGTAGGAAAATGTGTATATTCTGATATTGATTCTCGATTCTGTAATATATACCGTAAAAAATAATAGGATCACAAGTTAGAATTTACCATTTAAAATTGAAAAAATACATTTTGATTTGCTTCCTGGTATTATGACGAGGTTTTTTTTTTTAATCTACCATGCCTGGCCTACAACGAACGGGAATCTTGTTGCATTTTAACTGTGAAGATTTGATAGTGATTTCAGCCTTTCTAAAAAATAAATATTTAAAAAATGTATTCCAGGATGGTATTTTTAACAAAGTACAATTCAATATCACGAGCATATATATATATATATATATATATATATATATATATATATATATATATATAGTAACTGTGTTTCTACAAAAACAGTAAAGTCTCCAAATCAGGCAAAAGTTGGTTTGCCTCAATAGGAAGAATAATCACTAAATCAAACTCAAGATATTAGAATGTGTAATTGTACCTAGCAAACTTGTTTGTCAGTCTATGACACATAAAAGGGTCCGGCATTCAGTACTTTCAGTAGTTTGATTTCAACCTAATGTATGATGCAGTATAGTTGCATTTCATATCCAATAGTAATTTTAATAAGTACTAGACTTTGACTGACCCGTGCGTGCACACGGGTTGACATTGCATATCAGACATTTACGAAATAGATACATCGACACATTCATATTGTAAGGTACTTTTGAAATAAACAATGAATGGTATTTTTGTTTTGTTTTGTTTTTATTTGAAAAATTGTTGCGTAACGGCGTAGCACAGAATGGGTTAAATTAATCATAACAAACCTTTTTGAGACTGTAAATACCTTTGATCTAAAGTTTTTATCCATATAATGGAAGAATTCAACACTTTTTCACCAACGTTTTATTTACACACCATGTTGACATTCGGGGCTCTCAGGATTTTTCATAGTACATTGTAAATGCACTGAGTTAGAGTTATCTCCCGTATTTTCAGAGACAACACACGGAACGCATTCTATCGTTAAACCGGGTCCGTAGGACATTTATCATTTTAACGATAGAACATTCTATCTACACTCTCCTTAAAAATATGATGTGAATATTTTGCATGGAATCAAATATTTCTATGTTTCCACAATATCACATTTGCATGGATAAACTCAGAAACGATAATACAAATATGTGTAAATTTTTATTGGAAATTTGCTATATATTCTTTTCATATATATATTTATGATTTCTTATAAGAAATTACAAAATAACAAATATATATCAACTTTTGTCTACTCTGATTTGAACACCGTGATGAGCCTCCCGTGATTTAGCGTGAATGTAATGCGCACGCGCAAGATTGTAAAATCCAAAAAATCCAGATGATTTCCGGAATTTTTTGAAGAATTTTCGTTGATTATTAATTAGTGAAGCTTAACTGAGCAAAAAATAAAAACAAATTGGTAATTTTCAAGTACCAATGATGTTTAAAAATCTATAAAACAAAAGACAGTACTCTTCCGATTTATCGGTATTAAAGGCCAAAAATTCGAGTCTATCATTTTAATATAGCAGTATAGATGGCATGTAACGTGTCAAAAATCACGTAAACCTGTAGAATATTTGATAACATCTTGCCGGGGGGGGGGGGGGGTAACCGTTATTACATATCCTCAGATTTTATGGTGCATACCCAGAAGTTTATGAACATGCGAAGCCAATTTGACAACATTGGAATGTTTTACAAGTAAGAGTATTGGATTAAATTTCGGGTAAACTATTTTGCAATGTTAGCAAATATATAGGTGCCCTAAGCATGGTTTGTTTTAACTATAGATTGAATTCTCGAATTCCAAGAAAAGAAGACACAGAACTCTGTCAGTGGGGAAACCAAGGAGGAAGTGTGACGCTACTTTGTTAGTGAAAAAATACTTTATATACCATAGAATATTTTAGCTAGTCCTTCTTTCGCCCACAATAATATATGAATCAGTTTTCTATTGATTAATTTGTCAATGTTTAACTCTTTCTTAGAGCAAAAGACGCGGCAACTGGGTTGGTGGGGGAGGGCTGTCCTCTGCACTTAAATTAGTATCTTGCATGTCTTATCCATTTTCAGAAGAAACAGTTCTAAAGAGAACTTTTCCCTACCCATTTAAGAGACAATACAAATATTATTTTGAAAGGATAATTGGCATTAGCAATTGACATTGTAAATAGATTACAAGAGATGATGAGCTCTGCCCTCCAACTCTATCGAAGATTAAGGATTTGAAATTTGTTTGAGGGGAATAGATGTTTACAATTTGAATAATGTGCGTTTTGAAACTAATTTTACTTTAAGTATTTTAATTTTCAGAGAAATCGATGGCAAAATCTTTGGATTCTTTTTCAGTCTTAATCTAAAATAACAGTTTTACATTTGAAACCAAATATTGTTTGCAATCATAGAGTACAGAAAATCCTAGTCATAAATATATGATATGCTCTATAGATAAGAAACTTTTAAAGTTAAATCGAACACGGTCTGGTATTATTTTAACTTCCTGATTGATAAGGTTCAAAAGACTTTTAGATTTCTAATTCATTAGATCATACAAACACTCTATAATACACGGGATTTGGAGTACATTAGTGTTCTTAATCGGCGATCCGGTTCATACGATTGAATAAAAGAAACACAGCTAATATATAGAAATTTATACCGATCAAACAAAAACTATCCCGGGGCTTTCTCTTGAGAAAGATATACGTTTTTGTTGAAAGGAAAACAGTAAATAGGTCAAAAACATAGAATGCAGAAAGTTTGTTTATCTTAATGTCTTTCGTAACGAAGCACTGCGCTATCAAAGACAGTTTTATCTGTGATATTGTAGAAATGTCAGAAAATGGTATTTCCGGGGATGTTATTCATTTATTCAACGACTTCACAATAAATGATAATTCGCAAGCTAGGCAAGGAAAGCGTCTTTTCCATATATCAAATACGTTTTCAATTTTGGCACTGCTTTTGATTAAAGCAAAATTGAAGTGACTCTCCTGTGGTGTTCAGCGTGTTAGAAGAGGTGTTATCAAATGAGGCCGTGAAGGGTATCCGTTATCCTCTATTAAAATCCCATGATTCTCCCTTATCTCAAAACGAGCACAAACATTAATGTTTTTTAAAAAAAAATCCGCTATCATGGGTATTCCCCGGCCATATTGCTACCACGTTTGTTACCAAAAGATCGTAGCCACAAATTGCTTGAAATTTTTATATAAAAAAAATCCTTTCGTGTTTCGAAATAGTTCCGCCCTGTTCTTTCCAGGTGATTGAATAGGAACATGTGTACAATCTATCGCACCTACTACTCCCGGGATACCACTATGATTCATAAATTCTCTTTGGATTTCTTGTAGCTTATTTCCAGATGGAAACACAAAATATTCTTTGTAAAGAGAGGCGAGCGCTCAAGAAACTCGCTTGACAATGCAAGAAGCAGAACTTTCATGGACTCCAAATAAATTTCCAGAAACTCTGAGCAAACAGCCAGTTCCGTAAAACCTTAAAGCAGTCAGTAGTTACTTGAAAGAATATATCAATGAAACCTTCCTTTGTTCGGTCCCACTTATTACCCAATTTCGTTTAATAATTCAAGTACACATTCTTTTCTTAAATGAAACATGTCAATAAATTCCTCCTCAGAATAACTTTAAAAAAAAACCGGTTATTTCTGTCCCTTACCACTTTCTCTCGCCTAATAAATCTTTCCACAAGAAAAATTCTGTCAATCTCATCAAAATAGTACTCCATAATTTTCTTTTAAATCTTCATTTAAACATCCCCAATATGGTTCATAGTAAACCTCACTTCTGAACCCACTCACTTAAATCAGAAATGTATGCCTGTGAATTAATATAACGGGTATTTGAATTTGACTTAAGCCTAGATCACCTTAATCCAGGCTTGAGCCAAGCATATGTAAGAAGTCAGTATATGTCGTTTTTAACGCTGTTTTGCTATGATAGAAACCCGACCCAAACTTTGTCAATGAGATGATCTGTATATAAAAGAAAACATTGTGACAAATGCACCATGTTATTCATTTGTATTAATTGAATGCTACGGTTATTTTATTCAAGAAGAAATGAATATTTTCTTATGCATATTTATAAACGATACATTTAAGTATATATCTGCGCATGACCGCGGAAAGAGTAATCGAGAGAAGCAGCATTGGAGAAGAGAAATGGCATCAAGTTTGTAAACTATTAAATAGTGAAAATACTTTTTTTGACGTTAACAAAAATAGTATTTCACAACTTTCTTAACGAAAGAATGAATATTATCAATAAACATATAGACCACCATTTTAATTCATACCTGGTTAGAGAATTAATAAAATAGAACATATTACCCCTTTAAGGTGGAATAATACACCTGGGAAAAAGTCACTCAAATTAACAGTAGATTATTTGATTATGAAAGATATAATGATAAATAGTACATATATGTCAAATAAGCGAAAAATTTGCATTTTGGGGATAGAAAATAAATATCTAAAACATTCAATTCAGTAAGTAAGAACAAAAGCCCCTGCGTGATTCGAACTCGGGATATACGGATCACAAGCCCGACACTTTATCCACTCGGCTATAGAGTAATTCACAGATTACCGTCGATAGAATCCTTTTTATAAAACTAAATGTCGTTTCGATCAGAGGTCAGCCATTTTGTGATGATGTGTTATTCCACCTTAATTCGGAGGTCCATCGACTCCAAACATTTGTTTTTCTTTCTTTTGTCTACGAATGCGTTAGCCTGCTACCAGAATCCCAACACGCTTTCCCATCGAAGTCTTGTTTACATACAGTGATAATGATTATAAGACAAAACTTATATAATAAATTAGGGTGGGAAACATTAAGTGAAAGAATTTTAACAAAATACATAATAATTACACGCCTGAATATTTGTATGATATGCATATGGCTGAACAATGTCTACCAGTTTCACATAACTGTTCCTTACACAATAAAATCTTGTTTCACATACCAATTACTAGAACGTTGCATATTTATAATAGTTTTTACTATCAATAGTATAGTTATGAAACACTTTGCCAGACAGTGTAAAATCTGTAACAAGAAATTTAATTATGTACTTCATTGTCAACTTGTTCTTTTTTTCAAGTAATCTAGATGAACCATCTAAATGTTTCAGATATCGGTATTCCTATAAGAATTCAGTTTATTATATTATATATTATATTTCTTTGAAAAATTCTCTGATTAGATACCTGAATGATCATGACATACCAAAAGATGTTAATATTGTACAACAAGGTTATGATTGTATATCTCTCTCACAAAATATGTTATTTTTTGACCAAGTTCATAATTTTATAAAAAGCAGTAATATATTTTAGAATGTAGATAAACAATAAGTAACCATGTGCAACTTAACATGTGCATGTTTATGAAGTATTTGGATTATTATAGCTGCTATAATTGTTTTCTTTTTTTTTTTTTTTGCATTTTATTGTTAACTAATTTCTTAATTTCTGTAAATTTAGTAAAATGGTCTATGTAAAACTTAAAAATATACACAATTACTATATATATATATATATATATATATATATATATATATATATATATATATATATATATATATAACTTGATCTCTAATTAAGAGAACTAATACATGCCCTTGTATAGGCTGTTTACCTGCTGTTAAATCCATATTCATTTATATACTTGTATGTATATTATGAATAAAATACTTCTAAAACTATAATTAATAGGCTTGCGACCTCACATGATCATGTGTTAATGAATATTTCAAACTGGAGCATTTACAGACAGGGTCGGTTTAAAAAAAAATGAAATTATATTTATTACTTATAAATGCGTTTCAATCAAATTGTATAATTTGCAGAAAGTTTCTTAAGTACCTTATGAAAAAACACAAACATTTCTTTCTTTAAAAACATTCTCTATACATGGCATATAAAGCTTTAATTGATAATTACTTGGAAAAAATTACACTATCGGGATACTGTATTCTAAATTGTTTTTTTTAACATATCTCGGCTGACCCTACACTGTCTACAAAGAGCTGAAGTGTTTTACACAATTGAAGTTTCGTTCTGAAAATGAATCGCAATATCGAATACAAAGGGAATGCGTCTTAAATTAATGTTAAATAACTGTTGAGTTTAATTTACTAAGATACCTCTTCCTCTTATTTTAATGTACACTGTGACTTTTATTAATCAAAAAGTTTGTTAACAGCACGAAATTTAAACTATTGTTAACTTTTCAGATACATATATATTTGATTTTAAATTGTTCCGTCGTCATGTATTGGACACTCTTAAATTATCGATCAGTTTGAGTTCGATATATTTATGGGTTACTGTATAAACAGATAACAAAAACAGTGTTAAGGACAGCGTAGTCAAAAGGCAAAAGCTGCGTTTAACCACCATGTCAAAACAGACTTTCGCCATGACTGGGTTTTGCTTAATTCTTTTTTATCTTCATCAAGGTAAGTTTTTTTTGATAAATGATGCGATGATGAATTGTATCTTTATTTGATGTGACATGTTAATTTTTCTTCTTTCTGTTATATTATTGAATTTTTCTTTTTTCTTTAAATTATGACTTTGCAAAAAACTATGTCAATGGAAAGAATTGTTTAAAAAAAAATATCCTGGGTTTTTTAAATAAAGTTTTTAATAATGAAAACCCAGTTAGACATGCAATAAAAATTTGATAAAAAATAAAACGCTTCATTTTTTATTAAAAAATTGACATCTTCTTTTCTAATATTTGGCTTTACAACCAAAAATAACACGAACAAATAGGTTCACATTTACCTTTTTCAATACCCCTAGAAACCCGGAAGAGTTGAACATATCTTATAAGTTAAATAAAAATACATGCAAGTCTGAAATCATCCACCTGTTAATATAAACTATATTTTCAAATTCATATAATAAAAGAATTTACAAAGGTTTCTTGAAGGAATCTAAAACAGATGCATATTGCATCTATGCAGGATATTCTTGGGGAATGGGATTGATGTATTTTTGATATTTTTGAAATATTAGTACATACAGGTATATAAAAAATCCTATGTAGATAGGACAAATGTAGATTTTAATTTTATAATTTAATTCAATTTAATTATTGTCAACTACTCTGGCGGCATACCGTCATGAACATTACTTACATCAAACTAAACAGAAACCAATGAATACAAAGTAAAACATGTGAGATTAACAAAGTCTGAAATACTGTAAAACATTACACCTAATAATATATCTTTTGTTGGCTTTCATTTCAAATGTTATAGCAGATTTTTAAAGAAACATTTTTTTATTAATTCTGATGGGATGTAAGACTTAACACACGTCATGCAATATTACATGTACTTTATTCTGTACTTAATATTTTTTTTATCTAATATTGGTTTGGTCCTCTCTCCATCTTTGTAGTTGAAGCTGACTGTGGGGTGTCTTCGGCTGGTTACGCTTTAGCTTGTAATAGTGGATATCATTGCTGTTCAGAAGAAGATCACACCTGCTGTAAAGATGGAACTGTCTGCATGGGAAAAGCGTGCCTAGGATGGAGGTTAGATGTTGTCAGTTAATTCTATCATTACTCTGACATCTAAGTGTTCCAATTGCCAAAAAAAACCAACAAACCAATATAGCGTGATTAATAGGTATAAACGTATTGGATTTATCTGCAGTTGATTGTTTTCCTCTGTGGAATTGATGTATAGTCATTAAAAGGGTATGTGGGGCTAGTAAGTAATGGCGAATATTTAGAATTTGTCAAAGTCAACAGGGCTTTCTTCAAAACACAAATTTTATAACACTCTAGTATGCAAAATTTATATTCATATTAAGCTTATTTTATATAGTAACGCCGTACAATTTATTCGGTCAAGAGAGTTAAGATGTTGTCCTGCACCGCCATTTGTATTGACCAAATATTTTTTTTATAAAGTTAAAGATTTCACATATCTTTTTTTTACGAATGAATATGAATATTGATTCAGTATTATAGAAAACAAATGCCTTTTAAGTTAAGAAAAGAAGAATAACTCTAGAAAAGAAAAGTACAGTGTATTATTTCATCACATATGCAGGTATACCATTCATTCACACTCTCGCACACACGTTTTACAGATAACTGTAAAGATATGCTGTACATATTGGTGTTATTAGATGCTGCACTGTAACAACCGTTAATGATACAACGCCCCTTAATGATATAAATAGCATTTAGTCTAATGCTACAATTATTGCATTAAGGTAGTCCTATACTCGGCCCTAAATGGGCTCAATCATTAAAAGCTTAGCTTTAAATGATAGATAAACATGTGATAAAAAGAATCTCTCATGGTTTGCGATGGTATTTTTATCAAACGGGTTGTGTATTTTCTATCCCCGATCCTTGGCGAGGGGATAGAAAACACAACAAGTTTGATAAAAATCATATACCATCGCAAATCATGAGAGATTCTTTTTATCACATGTTTTACCACGTATTTGGTTAAACCTCAATCTTTTCTATAAAAATTATAATTGTGAACCGCACATCACATATACTACAAGACGTCAACAACTTTACGCACGGAAAAAAGTTCTTTAAAGATTAACAAACAAACATTTCATTTTCGAGCATATTTTTATCAATTCATGAAAAAAAATTAAAACAGCATTAAATGCTTCACATTTACAACTCTACACTTTTCAACTGAATTATTTTGTTACTTTTTCATTCCACGTCAATCATCCGTCTATAGCTACGTAATGTTTAATTATGACGTCATGTGGCGCAAGAACAACAGTGGAATATCAAAAATTTATTACATGAGTGATATCCACTGGATATTGAGATAAACATGTGATAAATAGAGGATATCTATATTGTGTGATTTTATATTTGCTTTATCCAACGAGTTGAAATGGTGTATATATTCGCGAGGCTTGCCGAGCGAATATAACCATTTCAACGAGTTGGATAAAGCAAATATAAAATCACACAATTATAGATGTTCTATTTATCTCATACAATTTGATTTATATCATGAAGCTTTTGAGACAACCCCTAATATGACCCGAAATATGACCCGAATTGATTTTTTCAAAGATTAAACGATGATGCAACGTTGTGTTATGCGGTTAGTGTGACCTTGCGCAATACACTTTAGTACGTCATTTCGGAGATAAATGTAACTGTTTTAATGTAAAGTTTCACTGAAATAAACCTTAAAATAAAAGTTTATCTCTAAATAATTTTTCTTAGAGCTTAATCACTTAATTAAATGGAAATACTGATCAGAAGACTTGAATAATCAAGTTTGTTGACATACACAAAGTTGCGAATGCTCGTTAGTTTGAATTGACTCGAACGAGGAACAGTTGTTGATGTTTCATAATACGAACACTGGCCTAATGATTCGAAGTTGAAAATATTGAATAAGGATGCTTACTGCTGGTGAAATAAAAGTCTTGGGAGACATTATTTCGGTACGTTCTTGTATAAAAACACAGCCAAAGCGTTCTGTTTTCATTTCGTCGTCAGAATGAACTCGTTGATAGCTATATATCTAGATTTGCAGTTTTATAAACTTCACAGTTATGTGTTTTCCTTTATATTTGTAATTTAAATCTTCGACAAACTCCATTTTAAATCAATTTTTGGTAGTAGATATAGCTTTATGGAAAATACTAGAAAGTCTTCGAAAATAGGTCACTGAAGCATTGAAGCGAGGGGCTGTGTCAAAAATAGTTCGGACCGGAAGTATTTGATATAGCATCACCCGTTTGATAAAGCAAAGGTTTATCACACGGGTAGTATACACCACACGTATGAGATAAAGAATTGTATCTTTAAGCGTCACAAATGCGCCGCAGCCCTAACGCTTAATGAAACAAGAAAATATCCGCAAACAGTGTTATATAAGGGAAAACATTTGCAAGTGTAAATATTATGAAATAACACCATTTCATATCCCTATATTTGCTCAGCATTAGTAATATGTTACTTTTACTATAACATGAAACTGAAATGCTACTTATACAAGTTGTACATTAAAGATGAAACTTGAAAAAGACAGACAGACAGAGAGACAAACAGATAAATAGATAAATTATTGCACATTATGATAGAAAGATAGTGAAAGAAATCTAGCTATAAAACATAAATAATTAAAGATTATAAATAGAAAAAACGTCTTTTCATGAATAGAGAGCGTGTTTAGTTAGACAGACAATAGGCCAAAGCTTGCAGTCACCTGCAGCAGCCACTAAGCCCGTAGATGATACCTGCAAATAAGAAAAATCATTTAGGTAATACGAGTACTCGGATAGAAATTATTTTTTGCTGTGTCAATGCCATATTTTGACGATAATGCATGAATAAAGATATTTCATTTGATGATTGACAACCTCGGAGGCAGTAATGCTTTCCTGGATAAAGATTATTAAGTACATGTATATTGTAGAAAATCAATTAAAAATTTAAACCGATAATGCCGTACACGCTTATCTTAAATAAGGTACAATTAAAATGAAAGGATTTAAAATACTCTTAACGTATAAAATCGCCGCCCCCCCCCCCCCCCCCTAAAAAGGAACCAAGTTAAAGGTTTTCTACATGTTATTGTCTCAACCGTTTCTTCAAACATTGAATATTTAATTTCGATTTCACATTTTACTCTTTATATTGTGTAATAAGGTATTGTCTCGATTAATCTAGTAGGGGTATGTTGTTTACATCGATTGCTCATAGGTTTTAGGCCACACACCCACTTTGAAAGCTTGTTTTCTATATGAGCGCATCAATGTTTCAAGTTATCGTAAATATGGTCAATTAAATCAGGTATATTAATCATTCACATCCATGAAAGAAATTGGAACTGTGGTGCGCTCATATTTATTTTATTTAAAAAGTGGAAAATCTTGTGTGCTTGTCCTTGTCGTAAAGGTATGTAACAACCGTTAGTGATAAAACGTCTGGCAACGCTCAATGATATATATATATCAAGCGGCGTTTTATCATTAACGGTTGTTACACTGCACCTTGCATGACTTACTATATTTAATGTAATCTCTTTATAGAGCAATGATTGGGGTTGTTGCAGCATGTCTCTTCGGTTTCGTGGTAGTGTGCGCTGCTGTTGTATATCTAGGTAAATCAAGATATATCATACAAGACATAGTATCAATGTTTCTTTAAATTTTCTAGACAAGTCCACATACTTTTTAAATCACCCTTGCAACTTTTGGTTTTGAGTCCAAACTCACTTTGAATTGATATGTTGGCAGAATATTTGTGTGAATTTTATTGCCAGGTATGAAATTAGTGGAACTTGTTTCACCATTATGTGAACGGAAAGTGGAACCAGCTCCAGCTGCATCCGAAGATGACAGTACTTAAGTAGAGAGAACTAACTATTCGAATAATAAAAGAATTTTAACATCCCTAATTCTTAAATTCAATACCAAATTTGCAAGCATTTTTTCACCACTGAAAAAACTAAATAGATCTTGTTTAATGCAGTGGGTTGGTTGGGATTGTTCTTTTTATTCAAAAATGTAAATATGAAAAATATGTCAGGAATGTATGTCATTGTTTTACTTGATGATATTCAATATAAAGAGTGTAAAACCTGTATTCATTTTTTTTCTTCTTTTTTATACAGTAGTGTATAAATTGATTAAATAAGGTATACTTGGCGTTCCACAAACAGGAGATTTTTTTTTAATTGTTATTATATATACTAACATTATCGTTGTAATTCAGTGATCGTGGATTATTTTATTGATTTCAACTCGTGAATGAATTTACACACTAAAAACCTTATTGTTCGTTTTACACACTAAAAACTTTATTGTTCGTTTTATATTGATTAAACGTCTTTTTTACTCTTTCTTGTAACTGCGAAATATCTCTTTATCCATTACATATTTTCCATTTATGGAACGAATTCAATATTTATTAGTTTTACACGATATAAAGTGGTTTGGGACAGTTTACGCATTTTATATAAAATGCTTTGGGACGGTTTACGCTTTTTTATAAACCGCGAAGCGGTTTATAAAATAGCGTAAACTGTCCCAAACCATTTTACATCGTATAAAACTTATAAATATTGAATTCATTGCTTATAATTAGATTTTTTTGCTATTAATTGTAGATAAAAACAGTCATTTAACCTTTACATTGACATCAAATTGTACAAAATTCAAACGTAACGTCAGGCGGATTGATACGTTTTTTGACGTTAGTCTTACTATGACGTAGGCAACATTCTTTATATGATATAAGATAATTATTTAGCCAATCAGAAAGCGCGTCACATCCAGAATTAATTTATTTTAACATATGGTTAAATCTTCAGAATTAAAATTATGAGGCTGATAACAATCCCAGAGAAATAGTACCTTGAGATTACTTATAATTGGAAATTATCTTATTTCAAACTGCAGATGAAGTTAAACTTGGCCATTATTCCTCACGATAAATTACATGTTTTTGTGGTTTTCAATCTCCAACCTCTGTCAAAAGCTGATGTTTGCATCGTTAGGAAGAACAATTACTAATTCAAGCTTGAGATTACCAAAATGTAGTACATGATAAACTTGTTTGTCAGTCTTTAACTGTGCAAAAAAGAACCCCGGCTTTAAACACTTTCAGTAGCAAGAGATACACGATGTTTATGAAATATAATATAAAATCATCAATGTTTGTGGGGGGACCAATGTTCGTAACTTTTGTGGGTAACCCTTGACCAAGGGGAAACAATATGGCGTCAGGTGACAGCTTATAGTTATATCGGAGAGAAAATCTGGGAGGTTCGTAGATCTGTGAGTGGTATATAAATGCTACCATTATGAAAATGACATTGTGAGTAGATACTACTTGTGTTCTTAGAAGAACTTTTGTAATTTGATAAGGGATTGTGCAAAATTTTGCAAAATTTGTGTTCTGTATTGCACGGTGAGAAGTGCTCATGTCGAAAAAATCCCAGCCCAGGTCTAGCTCAAAACGAAAACAAACGAGCCCTGTTGAAAATTATAATTCCCAACGGAGAAGATTTCTGTCAAATTCCCTTCCTGATTTAAGTGAATCAGATACATCTTCTAGTGTCTTAGGTGACTCTGTTAGGGAACCTCAGTTATACTTAGCCGCCATGGCCAGTCCTACTATTCCAAGTCCTACTACTCCCAACTCGTCAACCCAAGACCAGCCACCCTTTTTCCAAGCCCAGGGGAAGACTTTTAGCCTACCGAACATAATATTTGGGGCATTCAAAAACCAAAACCTAGTGAACCAACTCGTCCCTTTATTGGCTGAAGCTATAATGCCAACATTAAAAAGTGCAGTAGAGAGTGCATTCCAGTCACTAAACGATACAATTAAAAATCAATCAGAAACAATTGATAAGCAAAATCGCGAGATTGATACATTACACGACAAACTCAAAAATGCTGAAAAATTAAATCAAGATCTTCAACATCAAATATGGGGTCTCGAAGAATCAATGGATGAACTAGAACAATATAGTAGACGAACATCCTTACGATTCCACAACTGTCCCCAACCAAATTCCAACAACAGCACAGACAGTATTATTAGTGGTATTTGCAAAGAAAAACTGGGGATCCAAATAACCGAAAACGATATTTTTCGTTCCCATCCCATTGGAAACAGAAACAACCATGGGGGTATCCAAATTATTTGCCGTTTCCAAAATTGGAAAACAAAGAATGCTGTGTTCAAAGCAAAGAGCAAACTCAAAAATTCCGACATTTTTGTGACCTCACCAGATACCGACAAGGAATCATACATGAACTGTCAGCTTGCGTAAAGTTCACTCCTTTTGGACCAACGACGGAAGAATTTTTACTAAACTGTCCGAAAATGGTCAAAAATATTTGATCAAATCCATCAGTGAACTGCACAAAATCGCGCCGCCACCGAGTGACGAACAACAAGGCTAAAAACGCAAATCCCATGCTCTCTTTTGAACCACAAACCCATGTGAGCAATGTATAGTATAAATTAAATACAATGTATAATCAGTTATGTGTGATATTTTAAGCTTTGTGTTGATATTCTTTGCATCGTGTTCCTTAATAGTAGATATTTGCAGATGTATGAAAACAATTTATATTTATATATACAACCAATTTAATATTTGTGGTTAAATTACATGGCTGCATTTTTGTTTGCTATATAGTAGTATTATAACTTTTGCAAACCTATTTATACTTTCCCATTTTTTCTCCAATGCCAATCAATTTGGTTTTTTAACCAATATTGCACTTGAGGTCATTATGTTTATTCTTTTTTTCTACATTTTTTTGTTTTTGTTCATTTGTTCTATTCTTGTTTTTCACTTTGCATTCTTTATTTGCTTGCAAACACTTTTCCAAATGTTTGCTTACTGTGTTTTTACCCTCAACTTTTGTCTTGATGTTACGCAACAAAGGTCATGGTCGTTCAGTACATGTATGAATTCACACCTGTCTTTTCAATCGCAATGCTCTCTCTTAGTTTCGATAACGTTAATCAACATGACTTTCAATGGCGGTTGACACAATTGAACAATACCGAGCCGCGATTGGGCTATTTTACTGTTGTGTACGGTGTATGAAAAAATGTTTTTATCTTAAATTTTTACAATTAAAAATACTTTTCAAATGTTTACTTCAAAACTTACTATGGTTTGGAAACTTGTATAAAATATTGTCGAGGTGTTTTGCACAATACTCTATAGTTATTAATTATTTTTTTCAAATCATTTTCATGCTATTATTTTTGTCAGGAGATATTGAGACGAACCCTGGGCCTTTTACTGGAACACAATATTCTTTAGATATATTTCATCTAAATATTCGAAGTATTAGAAACAAATTAGACAGTTTACTAAGTTTAGTCACAGATTTTGATGTTTTATGTTTTACGGAATCTCACTTAAACTCCTCTATTTTAGACCAAAATCTGTTGATTGATGGTTTTAATACAATTGTTCGCAAAGACAGGAATAGTTTTGGAGGGGGTATTGTTATATATGTATCAAACTCACTACGAGTAAAAAGACGCATTGATTTAGCACCAACAAACATTGAATGTATATGGATTGAAATAAGTGACCCTACCTGCAATATTTTGCTTTGTTGTACATATCGGCCTCCAAATTGTGATAACTCCTTTTGGAGAAATTTGTCTTGGTCCATTGAAAAAGCATATGATGAATCCGACAAGATTATTGTAGTTGGAGATCTAAATGTTGATTTTTTAAATATCCCACACACTCACTTGGTCAAAGATTTACTATCCAGTTTCTTTTTAGAAAACACAATCACCGAACCGACAAGAGTCACACAAAACACGAGCACACTAATCGACCCAATTCTAGTAACACGTGACTTTTCAGTTTTCGACTCTGGTGTTCTAGATGTGCATCATACTATTAGTGACCACAAGGCTACATATATTTATGTTAAAAGTAATTTAAATCTTAACAGTGCTTACAAGCGCAAAGTTTGGCTTTACAAAAATGCGGATTTTGATAAACTTAATTTACTCATCACACATATAGATTGGGAAACATTAATTTACTCATCACACATATAGATTGGGAAACAATAATAATGGGGGCCGATCATGTGGATCAAGCTGCCGTAAATTTTTCAGAAACATTTTTATCGCATATTAGGAATTCTGTTCCTGAAAAAACTGTAACTATCAGACCTAAAGATAAACCATGGTTTGACTCAGCCTTACGGGAAGAGACTAGGCAAAGAAACCGTTTAAGGAAGATTGCAATAAATTCTAGAAACGCTTTAGATATGCAAAAGTTTAGAAAATCACGCAATAAAGTAAACAAGATGAAAAAGCATGCTATTGACAATTATTATAACAATTTAGAGCTTAATCTTTTAGATTCCAGTAAAAATAACTCCAAATTATATTGGAGATTATTGAAGAATGTTTTTAATATTAAAATGTCCACCGAAATTTCCCCATTGCAATTTGCTTTAGAAAACGGTAAACAATCCATAGCTTATACCAATGCAGAAAAGGCTGAAATTCTGAATGATTATTTTTCCTCCATTTCATGTCTAGACGACAATGACGCTAGATTACCTGAATTCAACTCTGAATGCAACAATTTTATTTGTGATGTATGTATTTTTGAACAAGATGTGATAGATATTATTTCAACCATTCAAGTAAACAAAGCTGTGGGGCCAGATAAAATAAGTCATAAAATGCTTAAAAATACTATGTATACAATAACAAAGCCTCTATGTTCGTCATTTAATCGTTCCTTAAGAGACTGTACATTTTCAAGCTCTTGGAAAATATCCAGTGTTCTACCTTTATATAAGAAAGGCGACTCATCACAAATGTCGAATTATAGACCTGTTTCCCTATTAAGCTGTGTTTCTAAGATAATGGAGCGAATTATGTTTAGACATGTATACTTAAACAACTTTTTTTCATGACAATAATCTTTTTTATAAGTATCAAGCTGGATTTTTACCGGGTCACTCAACTGTTTATCAGATAATAGAAACGTATGACCATATTTTAAGAGCAATTGATGAAGGTCAATCTTGTTGTATGATTTTTTGCGACTTGTCAAAAGCATTTGACCGTGTTTGGCATAAAGGTTTATTGTTTAAACTTCATACTTACGGTATTACTGGAAATCTGTTCAAATGGTTTAATAGTTACCTTGTAAATAGAAGGTAAAGGGCTATGTATCGAGAAGTGTTGTCGTCTATTAAGTCTATTAATTGTGGAGTGCCTCAAGGATCTGTCCTTGGGCCATTGTTATTTTTTATTTATGTAAACGATATAGCAGATAACATGCTAACATTTTGCAGACTTTTCGCAGATGATAATAGCCTTCAACATGCTGCAATCAATGTACGCGATATAGAACTTAATCTTAATCAGGATCTTTTAAATTTAAAAGTTTGGTCTAAGAAATGGCTTTTGAGTTTCAATCCTTCAAAAACTAAGGCTGTTTATTTTAATAATAAATCTAATACAGTAACCCCTACGTTAAAATTTCAAGGATCCGATTTGGAATTCGTACCCACCCATAAACACTTAGGTGTTATATTTTCTGAGGACCTTTCCTGGTCATCTTATATAAATGCTATTATAGCAAATGCTAAAAAAAAAATTGGGATTAATGAAAAAACTTAAATTCAAACTTAACAGAAAATCACTGTCACTATTATACACTTCATTTATAAGGCCTCAGTTAGAATATGCATCTGATGTATGGGGCAGATGTTCTATTTGTCCTTTCTGATATATTTCATTTTATCAAATCAAATATACAATATGACTAAAGTAGTCATATTGTATATTTGATTTGATAAAATGAAATATATCAGAAAGGACAGATATGTTTATTAACAGTCTATGTTTGTTTAATTAAATATATATGGGTTAAATTGTTTTGTGTAGTAATAGTAATAGTAATAGAGGAATTTTTAGTCATAGTTTGTTTGATAAAGTAGAGTAGTAAATTTGTTTTATTGATCTCAATATTTTGTTCAGGTTTATGGTTTACAGCAATGTTAACATTTATTGCATTTTTCTTTTAATTCAAAATTCATTACAGAATGTTAAACACATTGATTACTTTTAAAGTTGTTTTCGGCATATCTGACAGTTACAGATTTTTATTTTGTGCAAAGCAATGTTGCTCAAAGTAAATACCTAAAGGTTGTCCAATTACTTATCAAAACTTATCCTGTTAGGTATGCGGAGTAACAATGTCGCAAAAATGTAGTATTATGTAATTTATTAGTCCGACGACCAAGTTAATTTACACATGGGTGTTACGATGTTTATAATTGTTATTAAAGTTTCCTTTTATCTTTTTTACCTGGTGTCAAGCTCAAGATGTGCTCAGGTGTCAGCAGATTTTCTTTGTTAGGGGATTATCTAGTTAAACTAATTATTTCTTGATGGCCAGTGTCCGGCAAGTACGGTCACGTGGGTCAAGTTAAAATTACCAAAATAGTCTTCGAACAAAGAATCTGAATTTTGATTGGCTGAAATAGACCAGGGAAGCCCAGGTCTCCGATTAAGGTAGCGTACCCTACCTCGGTCATTCTGATCGGAGACCTGCAGCAATAAAGTTATAATTATTTTCTGAAGGCTTCCCTGCTTCTATTTTCAGGTAAAATATGGTTTTGTTTATTTTCTCTTTAATTTCAAAGTTATTTTAAAAGCTTTTTCATTTCTTTATTTTGGAATGTATAAAAGTTCTTTTCATCGTGAAGTTAAATATGTTTTTAAGAAATTTGAGCTTTCGTCTAAGTTTAAGTTTATGTTTACTTCATTAATTTTCTTAGTCAAGTTTATTTGATTTAAACCTTTTTTTTTTATTCTAAATTGTTAACTTTAGTTGCCATTATATTTTAGTTTATGAATTCTTAGTTAAAACAGTTAATCATTGTTATTTTTGGTTTATTGATTCATAACTGGCACCTGCGGCATTTACACTTTATTTCTTTTTTTTTTTACAAAGTCGGAAATAGTTATTCCGTTTTTGGTTCTTGAGTTTAAGATTTGTTTACTGCACAGCGATGCAACAGTTAACTTTTATATCGTAAGTTTATACTTTAAATACTTAATGGATCCTTATTTAAAGGAATACTCGGGTAAATTTATGCATTGTTTGAATCACCGCTTCGTTAAAGCCTCGTTCATCAGATAACTGTTAACTCTATTTACTTTTATAAGTTCGAATTTCCTCGACAATTGTTTACATTAACTTTTATTAAGGAAAATGTCATTGTTTATATTTTTTTTTATACAGAGTGAGTGTTTTTTATATTGTTTAATCACTCTGATAGTCACCAGTTAGGTAGGCTAGGGCACCCACATTTGTAATGCTTAATGCAGATACTGTCATAATTTTTATTGTACCTGGTGACTAATATTATATGTGCATTCTGATCGGAGACCTGCAGCAATAAAGTTATAATTATTTTCTGAAGGCTTCCCTGCTTCTATTTTCAGAGCAATAGTCCCAAACCTTTTGGACTGGACATTGCTAAACGGGTCCTCCCACTGCAAGCGAGTAAAACATTCCCCATATAACGTCATAGTCAAAAACACGACACGACATATTACTGATTCTGACATACTAGAAAAAATACAATTGATTGCAGCAAGAATTGTTACAGATTTACCTATTTTTGCTTCTCGGGAATCTCTTTACTTTGAAACAGTGTGGGAAACACTTTATAGTAGAAGGAAAATATCCAGGCTAAAAACAATGTATAAAATTGACCGAAACATTTTACCCAGTTATGTAATGGATATTTTGCCAAACAAACGTGCTACTGTATCTAATTATACTACCAGAAATGCACAGAATTATTCTATACCAAAATGTCGTTTGGAATTGTATAAATCTTCGTTTGTTCCTACTGTTGTTGATGAATGGAATGCGCTTTCAACGGATGTCCGTGAAAGTGACTCTGTTCGCATTTTTAAGGAAAAATACATGTTTCTGTTAAAAATGAAAATGTACTTACTTGTAGATCTAGACCTAGTTTTTTACATACGGTGATAGATTTTTTAATATTATTCATACTAGACTTCGTCACGATAGTGCACTAAATAATGATTTATTTCGATGTAATATTATCAACAGTCCACTCTGTTCGTGTGGTAAGCTTGAAGATACTTATCATTATTTTTTCACATGTAATAAATATAAAGATGCTAGAAATGTTCTATTTAATGAAATTTTTCATATTGTAAATCTAAACATTGTCAATATTCATGTTTTACTTTGGGGTGACAGTGCAATAAGTGACAGTGAAAACGAACATTTATTTACATTAGTTTATAATTATATAAAAAAAACACTGAAAGAATTAATTGATCTTGAAACTACTAGTACACCATTGTTAATTACATACATGTCAATTGTATATTTGTTAACTGCCATTTTATCCACTGACCTTTATGTATGTTGTGTACACATCTATTGTATTATATCTTTGTATTGGGAGAGAGCGGTCTAAGTTTTGGAACTTGTGCCCAATCCTAATTGTATTTTTGTACAATAAAAATATGTTCAAATCAAATCACCCTTGCCCACGAATTTACATCCCAACGTACATGTAAATACAAGCATTTGGTTAATATCTATTAGAATTATCCCGAACTTGCTACCAACGAAATTGCGTCCCCGCGAACCAGGAAATTTTTTGCTACCCAGGATCATTGACCCACACGAATAAAAATGATTCCACTGCATCCTTTTTATGTAAAATTATAACCAAAAATAAGGATGGCATGTAACTTATCAAAAATCACTTAAACCTGTTTAACATTTGATAATATATCGTGGGGGAAGGGTTACCGTTACAATATATATATTCTCAGATTTTAAGGTTCATACCCAGAAATTTAAACGTTTGAACATGCAATTTCAATTTGGCTACGTTGGAATGTTTTACAAGTAAGGGTATTGAATCAAATTTCCGATAAACTATTTTGCTATGTAAGCAAATCTACAGATGTCATGAGCATAGTTTTTTTTTTTAATTTGAGATAAAAATCTCGAGTTCCAAGGACACAGAGATCTGTCAGTGGAGAGACCAAGAAGGGAGTGTGGCCGACAACTGCTATAATCATGATTAAAGTACAACCCATTTCGACTCCATTTTGCCTGATTTTCATTTTGTCACATTATTTAGGTAAGATAGTGTGTGAATAGTGTATCGTATAAATGGTTATCATGCATGACGACCACATTTGTGTTTTATGAAATTTTACACGTATCGTATAGTTATAATAAGTTGTTTTTTTCAAAACTTTTTTTCGAATTAATATTATTTCTATATGTATACTCACATTCAATATTTTTTTTTTGGTTCAAAGCGATATGTATATTATTTTGTGGTCATTATAATTTTATAAAAACTACATGTAATTGGATATTTCAAAACATGCATTAACTTTTTTAATTTGAAAGAAAGTAATGAAAAAATAACCTTAAAATTTCATAAAATTTCCCCCTCCCTGAAAAGTTTTCAGTCTTCGGTGAATTATTTGGAATTCAGATTTGAATCTTCTAATGTTATAATTAATTTTACGTGTGATAAAACTCTACTATCTCTAATCTTACAGAATCTGTAAATTATCCAAGATATATTTAATATTACGTACACTTTAACAAATATATGAATATATATACACTGAGCTTAAAGGTATATATGCCGTTTTCAACGGCATTTTTGCGATGTTGAAAACCAGACCAAATTTTGTCAGCATGACTAGATGTAAGAAAAAGAAGTTTCTAGAAAATTTAGCAATTTTTTGATAAATATTAACAAGGTACTAGCCATAAATTAAAAATGAATAACGGCGATTTACCTATGCGTATTCATGATCGATTAACGTTTGAGGTGGATTTGCGCATGTGCGCGGGAATATAAATTCAGAAAAGCAATTTGCAGAACGAGGTAATACGACAGGGTTGTTTATAGTTGTTTGAATTCATATAAACAGGTTTGAGTGCTTTTAACAGAAAAAATATCAGATATTGTCATCTGCATTTCATGAGGAGAGCTCCGTGTCGTTGTCGATGTCAATCGATGAGAGTTCTTTTGCATGACCATTATTTTCATATATTTGACAACATATATAATTATGAAATAGAACGTCAAAATTATCAATTTTGGGGCCCAGACTCAAAACATTTACATTTAATAGATTTTAAAGTAATCGAGTGATAGCTATACAAGTTTTATCATATTCAGACAATGAATATAGTACCATAGACATAAGCTTCTTTTCCTTTATGAGTAAATATCTTATTAAACAAAGAAAACACACCGCTGTGTGACCCACCTGTCTATAGCACCTGCCTATAGCAAGAAGCCGGCAAGCTCATGAAGTTTCTAACACTTGTCCACCGTTCAAAGTGGTATCCAATATAGATTCTCATTTTATAACGTTTTCAGTCAAACTGTTTTTTTCTTTCTTTTCTCTCCGAACGCGTTATTCCACTGCCAACGGACCGACCACGTTTTCGTGTTGACATCTTGTGTACATTCTAAAATTAGCTTGTCACGTCACGTGTTATGAATATTTCAAAGTTTGGCGTTTATTGACCGACCCGGTCAATAAATAAATTACTTAGAAGTTATATTTAATACTTTTAAATGCGTTTGATTCAAACTCTATTTGCAGAAAGTGTATAACTTTTGTAGCTTAATTGAAAAACGCAAACATTTCTTTCTTTTAAAATGTTCATTTCAAACGGCATATATACCTTTAACTACTGCAAACTATTTCATTATACATTACTGTTTTATCAATAACTACTAGTATTCCTGGCTTTACTTAATATATTAAATGTTTTCAAGGTCAAAATATGCTCACCTGGCCCACAGAGAACCAAATTGTTGCCTAACAGCTGAAATATTCCCTGGTTAAAATAAAAAAATAGAAAGAACATGGTAATGGTTCTAATGAAGTCTTAACTTTAATTATGATCTAGACTGTTTAGAACACAAATCGTTAAACCAGTCAAATGATACACTGTAAGTCTTAATTTTTGATTGAATTGAGAAAACCAAACGCAACAATCATCATTAGTTCATAGCTCAAGGGCGTTTCTCTAGCATAACAACTTCATAACAGCATTGCTTAGTAAAATACCAGCTATATTTTTTGAAAACGATAAGACAGCCGGTTTCTTATTTCGTAAAAACAATGAGCGTCTGTGCTGGGTGGATAAGAAGAATCGATCGTAAATATGGAAAAGATTTCTGGACGTACATGTACCTTTGAATTGTGCCAGATAAGTCAGATATGTAACTATTTCAATGACGTGTAGCAATTGATGATTTACCGGTTTGGTTTTTTTTTTTAAATTAGAGACCACTTTGTGAGTTGAAACTTGGCTGATTTATATATTAAAACTGACAGTAAGCAAAATTTGTCTTTCCACAAGGTAGATTAACTTTGTTATGAGAATTTTTAAACAAGATGCACATGTGCCACATCGCTCATCCGAGCAACAATATGCATGATAAAATCAGCTTAATGGAGTCATAATAAAAATACCTGGACAATGTGGTATAATACATGTAGATGCTGTATAATTAAAAATCCATTTCCCCCTGGATATTCTTATGTTTATAATAAAGTCCCTTTTCTAACAGGATGATTTTATAGTCATATCCTATGTTGAACATTGCTGTTCTAAAAAGATCCTAAACAATTGTTTACATCTGGGATATAAATCTACATCAAACTCTGAACCCCTTGTGAGAACCAAGAATCGTTCAGTGGCCGGAGTCTAAACAATTTTAAAGAATCAGCAATATGTCAAAATGCTTTCATATAAGTAAAACCATATAAGATAACAATTTAGTTTTTGTGAATAATTAAAATGTTTTCCTTGTCAAATTGGATCCCCAATGTGGCCACACCCTACTCCTCAAGATTTTGATTTAAACGAATTTGAATCTACACAACCTGAGGATGCTTACACACAAGTTTCACCTTTCCGGGCTGATTGGGTTCTGAGAAGAAGATTTTTAAAGATTTACTCTATATATTCCTATGTAAAAGTTCACCCCCCCCCCCAATTGTGGCCCAACCCTACCCCTGGGGTCATGATTTTCACAACTTTGAATCTTCACTACCTGAGGATGCTTCCAGATAAGTTTCAGCTTTCCTGGCCAAATGGTTTTTGAGAAGAAGATTTTTGAAAATTTCTCGAGGCCGTGGTCCTTAATTTTCACAACTTTGAATCTCCTTTGCCTATGGGTGCTTTGTGCCAAGTTTGGTTGAAATTGGCCTAGTGGTTCTTGAGAAGATGTTGAAATTGTGAAAAGTTTACAGACGGACAGACAGGCGGAAAGGCGGTCAGGTGAGCTAAAAAGGACATTTTAGGAAAACAATTCTATTCTGCAAAATATCATTAATCATGCACTAAAGTTTAGTTGTGAAAAAAAAACCAGGGATAATTTGAAATACATTGGTACGAGAAGTTTCGTCATCTTTTTCAGTGGTAAACAATACTACCTGTGATACACAGCTATTCTATCCCAAATTATGGTTTGCCAGTTCGTTCAAATATTATTGTATCCTCTTCAAAAAGAATGTATACAATATACCATTGACAGATATGGACAATTTTAAATCTTCTCGATGTGAAATTTGTCCCTACCTATAGTGTGTGCTTATCTTGCGTTTTAAGAGATCGAAGGCTGATCATGACAGCAAAAAGATAACACTTGACATTAAAATCTTTAAAAGAGGGGTGGGCAGAACTTTTTCTTTTTTGTATCGAATTTTTGTACTGACAACCCCAGTGGAAGTACTAAAAACATACATTTACTCAATACTTTTTGCTAATTTAATTGTTTTAAAAACGTTTAAGGTAGATTACAGTTACAGTAGAAGTAGTGCAAAATGTTCCAGGTAAAATTTACTAGAACTGCAGACTTGTTAAATATATTTAGGCGTTTAGTAATTTTTTAGATAAGTAAAACAAGAAAAAAAGCTGTCAATGCAACAGCAAACCGGGTTTTCTTTTGTGTGAACAGTATCCATAATCCACTTGTCAACCCTGAATGGATAAACACTACCCATTTAGAGAAATAGGAATACTTCATAAATTATCAAAATTCAAAATCCAAGAAATATGCATATCTCTGATTAGTCCGAAATATCTGACGTTTTCCTGGCCTTTTTTAACGATTTTGATATTTCACATGCCAGGAAAACGTCAGAATCGGCGCCATTACGAAAAGTGGAAATTCGCCGCCTCCAACTGGAGGCGGCATTCTCGGCTGGATTTTAAATATTTACGAGTGGAATCAAATGTTTCACTCACAACTAATTAATAAAACGATGATTTTGCTGTTCACTAATATCGTTTTTATGGGTCCTTACATAACATAAACAGGCTGTTGAACACATTCTATCGAACTGTTGAGATTTGTTTTGATTTCGTGCATTTTTGAAATCTCGCGAGAAAATAGGTTAACAACACTATTGTTTATCAGTGTGATTACCAAAATGTGCAGTAAAATTATATTTTAAGCTGTATTATTGAGTTTAAATATATATCTATTTAAAATCGAGCCTAGAATGCCGCTTCCAGCTGGAGACGGTGAATTTCCAGTTTTCGTAATGGCGCCGGTTCTGACGTTTTCCTGGCATGTAAAATATCAAAATCGTTAAAAAAGCCAGGAAAACGTCAGATATTTCGGACTAATCTCTGATATATGTGCAACTGGTGTGAAAATAAAATTCCCATCTTGAAAACTGTAGGAAGTGTTATCTGTAAATAGGTGTACCCTATATGCAATATTATGCGAAAAAATGACTAAATTCAACAGGTGGTATTTCTTTCATTAATTAGTAAATATCAAAATCCAAGAAGTATGCACATCTCTGATATATGAACAACTGATGTAAAAAAAAAAAAACCAAAAAACAAAGAAAAACAAACAACTTTCTATCTTGAAAACTGTACGAGGAGTTATTCGTACAATAGGAGAATCCTATATGCAATATTATGCGAAAAAATGACTAAATTCGACAGGCAGTATATTTTTCATTAATTATTCAAAATTAAAATCCAAGAATTATGCCCATCTCTTTAATATGTACAATTGATCTGAAAAATAACTTCCTATCTTAAAAACTATTATGCGCAAAAATTACAACGTTCAACAGGTGGTAATTTTCCATAAATAATTAAAAATCATAACTCAACTAATATGCACACCTCTGGTATATGTACAATTGATTTGCAAAACAACAACTTCTTATCTTGAAAACTGTAGGAGGAATTATCCGTACAATAGGGGTATCCTTTTGGCAGCCGGCTGCCCACCTGCCCGCCATTTTCGCCATTTTAATAACAGGATTTTTCCTTTGTAAAATCCGATTAAAAAACTTTTAAAGTTCTTTTCAGCCCTTTTAAACGTTTTAACTTTCTCGTTTTCTTCATTCTTTAGCCAGTTTTCTTTGCATTTATATACTGAGCTCCGTACCGTATATTTGTTTCTTTATTGGTATCAAAGTAAAATACATTTAAGATACTTGAAAAAATATTCACATTATATGCAAAAACGTTAGTTTAAAACATCATTAAGTAATCTCGGCACGGTTAACTAAGTAAACTAATAGCTTATGTTTTTACTTACCTTGATACGTGCAGTGTGGGCGGTGGATTCATGTGGAAACTCGATGTTTTGTGAGTCTGGCTACCACTGCTGTTCGACAGACACGTGTTGTGTGGATGGATCCGTGTGTGCAGGTTCAATCTGTTTAACTATCGGGTGAGTTCTGTTCGTATATGTCTCAATAGATTATAACAGACTCTGAAAGAATCAACAAAGTGGTTCCATCAGCAATATTCTGGCCTTGCCTATAAAAACAACATATGCATTTTGTCGATTATATAGCTGAATGTAGCAATTAATAAAATGGTAATTAAAAGTGAGAAGTGTTTGATAAGTGAAGAAAAAACATTAATCAATTTACAAATCATGAGATTTGAACTTTGCACTGTGCAATTACGTGATGAGATAATCTATAGTTTAAAGATTAAGTTAATAATGCATCAGTACTTTCGGTAAATTGATGTATTTTGCATTTTTACAGAGCAATTGTCGGAATAGTGATCGGCGGCCTTTCAGGTCTTTTTGTCATAGCGTCTGTAGCTGCACGGATATGTAAGTATAAAGTTTGTTTAAAAATAGTACATTTTATTCATTTTTTTAATTCAGAATTATGAACTATATTTTTATCCTCATTTACAGATGGTAAACTATCGAAGAAGGGTTCAGTGCAACCAAATGGAGAGCAGACTGCTCAACCGGACGAGCAACATTCTCCGTGAAATGATTGACGTTCACATATGAATAGATCTCAAAATTTTAAGCATGTATTAAAAATATATCCAGAAAAAAATAAGTTTTTGTTTCAACTTATTTTTAACGCTAAAGAGAATGAAGGATAACAGAAATCATCCTGTGACGTAAGGCAAAATGTCAAGAATCCCTTATAGCGAAGAATAATGACCTGGGTTGAAAATTGACCTTGAGTTCATTTTTCAACGTTTAATACTGATCCGGGGTGTTTTTTCAACGTTGAAAATTCAGGCCAAGAGTCGTGAAATTTATACCCAGGGTCATTTCTCAACAGCTTGAAAAGTTTTTTTCTAATCTCCGATGAGCCCAAAATGTTGAAAATTGATCCCAACTACATATATCATAAATTCATAGTTTTCTGTTTCTGTAATATTTTATAATCAAAACGAATTACGAAAATTTACGTTTTACAGTGACACAAAACAGGATTAAAAATGATCTGATCCTGCACATTCACTGAGATGCTACATGAACACAACTACTTTGAACCTCTTTGCAAACAAATTAGTGTCAGCGCGGGATTCATGGATATTCATTTTTGGACATTTTTGATGTACAACAGAGACAGAGAAATTCAGTCAAAATTGTTGCTCATACATGCATATAAACTTCTGTAATTAAATGCGAGTTGCTTACCTACACAAATTTTATGTCGTCAAACTAAATTAACTTAAAATAAGTATAATTTTGCTTTGTTTCTTAAAGTGATATCAAATAATTGACAATACAATTCATTAAATTAAAGATTAATTGGACACATGGTAGAATATCTTTATCCCCCCCCCCCTAAAAATCAGTTATGATTGGTAAACTTCTGTTATGAAGATTTTGTAATACAAGCCATATGAAGGAAATAAATTGTTGTTATCCTGGACAAAAATTAGTTACATAGTTTGCTATGTATATTCCTGTATGCAGAATGTTGTATTCCTAGAAAATTAACAATTTGTTTCAATCTTGTTAGTTATAAATATTTAGTCACATGCAGAATTATCATATAATAATAGATTTTCACAGCAAAATAAAATACTGAAAATGCCGAGTTTCAAACAAATAAAAATAGTAAAACAAACAAACTTTTTATTTGTATATATTTACATCTACCGAGTATGATTCCCTCTATTTCTTACGGAAACTTATAGTCAATTCATAGCTCTAGAGAAACAGCCAGACTGAAATCTACACGCCCTGTTTATCGATTGGTCGAAATCACAGTGACCTAAGAAAAATCACGGACTGCACGAAATAATCATGATGATGTCAGACTCAAACCCCATAGAAGACGATTTGGCTGTTTCTTTTAGCTAACGTACTGATGTACATAAACAGTAATTGAGTGAATTTTACTTACTTTTTACAATTAATTTGTTTTAATAAAAGAGAAAGATGTAAATATAAACGATAAAATGCTTTCTTTGATGATTCATGCAGGTAGCGATCATTGCAGAACAAATTTACAGAACCTTTATATCCCGCATGAACCACCAAAGAAAGCATTTTATTGTTTAAATAGATACCTTTGGTTGATTTTATATTGCAAAGAAGACTGTTCGTTTTGCATTTATGGTCATTTATGATAGTATTTTAGATTGTTGAATCTAAATCACCATTGACGATGTTAAAATTTATTTTTGCCCTTTACGCTGACCATGCTATTGTCATATTGTGAATTTACTGGGTGGGTGTAAGTAAAAGAATTACAATATGACATGTTGTTAATTTCGCTATATTTACATTCTACTGTGTTTTTCCATTCAATTCTGTGATCTTTACATGCCTCTAAATGCAACAACTAATCACCGCGTGTATGAATTTACATGTAATTTACATAAGTAGTTCCCAAACATTGATTTCTATGTTATCGGTTAAAAATATATTTCATACCCGTTGTCAAAACACCATGTTTTACAATTATTCAACAAAACAGTGGATTTTTTATTGTTAAAAGCAAAATTCAAGAATTGTTTTTCATGGATTATATTTTCATGCTCATCGATCTCAACTCAACAGTCTATGTGATAACCAGTTTAAACCGGTTTTTATAAAACAGCTGTTCTTGCTGTTACTAATTTACTCCCTTCGTGATCTGCAATTTGTATCGATTTATTTAAGTAAATAATTGATTTCATCAGTAAGGGAATGTAACTGTAAGCATTAAATGATTTATTTTTGACGTCGTCGTGTCAATAACTGCCGTACGGCAGTTATTGACACAACGACGTCAAAAATAAATCATTCAATGCTATAGTGAATTTACTGGGTGGGAGTAAATACAAAATTAAAAACATTAGTTTTAATGTATTGTGCGGATGTAATATGTCATTGTAAATTTTGTATAAATTTACACCCTTCATGAAATTTTACAATTTGCAATACAATTTACACCGTTCATGAAATTTTACAGTTTACAATACAACAATTTCAATTTACTGGGCGAGTGTATTTACAAAATAATTCTATTACATAAAATTTGACCCACAAGATGTATATGATGATTTTATGCTTTGCATTTTACTGACTGTTTATACACAATTTCTAAAAAAAAAAAAAAATCATTGGGAGGGAGGGAGAGAGGCTGCTTTTATTTCTTGGATGACGAAGTGCATCTGGGAATGATACAACCATGTAAAGGGCCCATATATTTAATATATATGATATTTAATAAATAAATCTAAATTGCTCTTATATCAAAAACATTCAAAGTTCCAGCATGCTATTGAAATGTCTCATATACACACTGATTGGTGTCCCATCAGACCATGCATCAACTCGCAATGAGTTTTGTTTTCAAGTCAATACTGTCGCATGTTGGTCGTGAAATGGCCTGGGTACGAGTTGATTGAGCTGTGAGTTCAGTAGAAACCTGGTCAAATTTGACAGTCGGTGATGACAAACTCACATGGTGGCATCTGAGTTGAATTCACGCATTCCACGCTTTGCATTTTGGTGGGTTTATTTTTGTTCTTTGGTGTATATAGGCCTACACATCAGTAAGTATGACATGTAAGTAAACAGGACTGTCAAGAGGAGAGTGAATTTATACCAAACTTCAAAAGTGGTTATCATTAGCTGTTTTTTTTAGTGCTAAAAATTTTGAGAACGTAGGCCTATAGGTAAATGTAAGAAAAAAACCAACTGGGCTATTTAATCTATTATTAATGTGCAAGCATCCTCACCCACAACCTTCTCAAAGAGGGTCAAAGCATTTCTGATGAATTTGTAGCAATATACCTGGAAAAATTCTGATTGACACTGGGGCTGTATATCGAGATACCGTACCGTGAAATCACATAGTTGGAGCAAATTTCCCCAGTAATTCTCTATTATGTCTTCGAACAATGGAACAATGGACATCCATTTTTATCAAAAGATAAAAAATATAATTTCAAATTTTTTGCATATTTGTTTTAAATAACTTATTTCCAATAATGCCTAAATAATTCTCTATACATTAGACTTTTACAACTTCTGTGTTTGATCAACATGGGAAAGTGACTTAATTTAACTTGCATAATGTAATAAGTTCAGTGATCAGGTGATATAATTTTGTTTTCCCTTGACTAAAATGTCACACTTTCATTGGTTTAAACATAGTACGTGACTGCCTGATATATATCTATATCTGTCCGGTGAGAATTAATATTTGGCAATATGGCCGTCATTGGCTGACGCTTCGCCTACTCATTTCCACATTTCTTATCATTTAATACAGAAACCGCATGCCGTAAGTTCTATTAAAATATTTTGAGTAGTTGCCCTTTGAAATTCTTTAAAATTAGAGTAGTTTCCCTTTGAATATTGACGTCGCATTGTTGTTTCTGGAGCAGAACAATATGGCAGCATAGAGATTTGCTTAAATCTCTGCAGAGGAAAGGGAGAAAACGTTTAAAATTGAATAGCAATAAAAAATAGTAAGTAAACATGGGTGAAGCGAAGATTTTCAAAGAGTGTTTGGAAGGTTGGATTGATAATTTTGAAGAGTATAAACAAGTTAAATTGGACCAGATGTTAAGGCAACTTGTACATGGGTTTGCATAGATCATCGCTTTTTGTGAATAAATGAGTCAGTTGATGGTCCTCGGGAAAACAAAACACTTATTAGGTTTGTTACTGACTGACTACAGAAATATATCAGGTTGATCAATCCGATGGTCTATAACACTAAAAACTACCTCTGATAATTGTCTCTTTAGTCAACAATTTTGAAACTATATTTTTAGCTCACCGAGAGTCCAAGATGAAGTCGGGGGAAGCTAATGCTATACCCTCGGCGTCAGCGTCTGTGTCCAGACCTGGTTAAAGTTTTTGTTGCAGGTCCTGTATCTAAGTTATTACTTGTCCTATCTTCACCAAACTTGCTTGGATGATGCATCTGGACCTACTTATGGACTTGAAAGACTTGGATGCTGAATCTGGGCCATGAATTTCAGATGCAGGAGGAGGTTAAGGTTTTAGGAGCAGGTTAAAGTTTTTGGAGCAGGTACACTATGATGATTATGTCTTAGTTATTACTAGTCCTAACTTCACCAAACTTGCATGAGTGGTGCGTCTTATGATACTGATGCACCTGACAGGCTTGAATGCTGAATCTGAGCCATAAGTTTCAGATGCTGGAGGAGGTTAAGGTTTTAAGAGCTGTTTAAAGTTTTTGTAGCAGGTGCCCTCTGATGATTATATCTTAGTTATTACTGGTTTTAACTTCACCAAACTTGCATGGATGGTGCGTCTTATGATACTGATGCACCTGGAAGGCTTGTATGCTGAATCTGAGCCATAGGTTTCGGATGCTGGAGGAGGTTAAGGTTTTAAGAGCTGGTTAAAGTTTTTGTAGCAGGTGCCCTCTGATGATTATATCTTAGTTATTACTGGTCCTAACTTCACCAAATTTGCATCATGATGGGTGATGCATGTTATGATACTGATGCACCTGATAGGCTTGAATGCTGAATCTGAGCCATAGGTTTCGGAAGCTGGATGAGGTTTAATTTTTTTGGAACAGGTCACATGTTTTATAAATAATAGTACAATTTCAAACTTGCATAGTTGATTTAACTATAATATAAATGAATTGCAGAGGGAGCTTCAGATGCAGAGCCTGATCTCCATTATCAAGGATGCTAAAAAAAATTTCCTACCCCTCTCAAACTTGCTTGATAGATGTGTTTGTTGTTGAATGATATAACATGATTCCTATGATATAGTATTGTATGATATGATACACTGTTGTTTTATATGATACATTTAAAATATTATATCATATTATATTGTAAAAAGTCATATGATACAATATGATATTTTTTCAATTTTTTTGTACATTATGATATGATATTGTTTCATGATATTGCTATGTGTAGTATTGTATATTATGATACAATTTTGTATAATATGATATTGTATTATATATTATTTTATCACATGATATTGTTTCATATGATATTCCAATATATAATATTGTATCATATGATACAATATTGTATAATATAAAATAGTATATAAGATAATAATTTTTATCTTTTTCATTGACTGAAAGTACATCACTTGACATTCATTATTTTACGATATCGACGCGAAAGCGGGTCCGCGGAATATGATATCGCACGACTCGGCAGTATCAACAAAAATAGGTATTGTAAAGACATTGACCAACGGGAATTTTTAAATACAGAATATTAAAAATAATATTTTGCCAAATATTCTTTTATCTTTTCCCTTTATCTATAATCTCTAGATAAAATTATATTGTATCATATGATACAATATCATATTATGTACACTTGTATCAAATATACAATATCATACAATACAATATCATACTATATAATATTAAATGTTAGAATATTTTGATGTATTATTTGATATGATATTGCATTATATAATACTATATTGTATCATATATTATATATTATGATATTGTATTTGATCAAATACAATAATGTTTAACATGATACAATGTCATGTCATATGTTACAATATCATATCACATCATTATTTATTACAGTACATATATTATGTTGTATTATATGATATATATTGTAAGTATCATAGGATGCAATATCGTATTTTATAGTATTGTAATGATAAACATTGTATCTTATAATACCGTATAAAATGAACATGTGATAATCATACAATTTTTTAACTTATGATATACGATATTGTGTCAAAACAGTATCCATGAGTATCCAAAATCATTAACTATGATTTTCATATAATATGATAATGGGGGTCTCATAAATGTGATGCCTCGTCTCGGTGAGCTTTGTAATCTGTCATTACCTATGTTTAACTTTAGACATAGCAATGAAAATTGCCAATACTAAATCAAAAAGAAGTCATCTTCATATGCAGTTTCTAGGTATAAATAAACTTGATACCGCATTTGACCCATGAAATGAGCATCATATCATTTCCTATAGTATGATTCATCAATATATTTCTTCAATATTAGAAAGAAACATAACCTTTTGAATATTTTTAATAATATTTTTTAGTTTTTATTTTAATTTAAATAGTTCAATTATTTAATTTTCCCCATAACAACACAAATCACTTAAACGTAATACAATACCATTATTTGTATGATTATTAGTTAGTTCGTTTTTATTTTTTAAAAAGCATAATTTATAGCACTCTTCGGCTAAAACAATCTTCACAACGTCACGAAGAAATGTTAGCATGAAATACATCATCAGAGGTATATTTTACCAGATGATCACCAAGTTTAGATATTCTGAATTATAGTTAGGATTTAAGGCAAATTTAATGTCATTTTGGGGTAAATTCACGCGATGAAAATTGACTATTGCAAACGTATGACTATCAGAAACATACGATGGCACGATATGTATTATGTAATGGTTTAAAAAAATTTCATTTAAATTTACAGATTAAAGGGAGTTGTATTTGGAATTCCAAGAGCTGAATTGATTACCATGTCATCTGTTGATGATCCATCCAATGCGGCAACCAACAGCAATAATTTGGTTGTGAGCCAGAATACTGAAGTCAGTAATATAGAGTGCGAAGATGATTTAAGTTCAGCTTCTTCAAAAGAGAAAAGAAAGCACTCATCCACAATAACTGAGGAGATGACAGATACCACAAGTGACAAAGTAACTGAAAAGTTTAAAACGAAGGGGAGAGTCTTTGACCATTTGACCATTTGCAGAGTCTTTGATCATTGTGATAGGGACAGTCCAATTGCTCTTGAAGAGATTTCCTTGAGGACAACTGACTGGAATGAACAAGTTCTATCGCTGCTTAAAATTAATGTTGATCAGGTTGTCTATGAACCACATGATTTATTTAACAGTGGATTTGTAAATTTTTTAAAGAGACGCGACACAAAAATCAGTGGATTTATTGGATACTCAGCTCGAAATGTAGAACACAAACTCTTGCTGAAGAAGTGTTTGACACTAGCATTCACAGACATTGTTAAGGTGGATTGTTCAGTAATTGATGAAATACCTCTGCATAAAGTAATTGAGATGGAAAATGAGTTAAAATCCCGAAAGTGGACACAGAAGTTCTTGAAAACCCTGGGGAGCTTTGATTCAAAACATGAGTGTGAAGTGATTGACTTCTGTCAGAGGTACAGTATACATGTATAGTTGATAAATTTTTTTATTGAAGTACATGTAGCTTACACATTTACAGCTATACATTTAGCTTACACGATTTAAAGGCACAAGTCAGCTTTTCTGATAGAAAAATCTCCTCTCTCATCAGTCTCATGCATCACCTGTAAAACTTTCGCATTAATTAGCATTTTCATCTGAAGAACAACTGGCCTAATTATACTGAAACTTGCCACAAAGCATTCTTGGATGGAAAAGAGAGAGAAAAATTTCCCTTTTAATTATAATAATCACTTTTAATTTACATTTCTTGAAGATTTGTTAGTAATGGTGGATATCCAAAAATACTGTAGAATCCTTATTTTATGCGAGTACTTAACTTACAGCAATGATTGTAAATACAAAAAAAAATGTAAAAGCATGTGTGATTTTAAAATAGAAAAACAAAATTGAGATTATGAAATCTGTTGGGAATGCTTCTGGAGATTTCATGCATATTACATTAATTCCTTGAATTTAATTAGGAATTTACACTAGTGAAGCAATATTCAACATGAACTAGTTGAGCTAAAGTTTATCTCTAGTAACAATGGAGGCACATTCTAATCCAGACTAATGGATATACCGTAAACAGGAAAATATTTGCCCCCGTTTTACTTTCGCCCCTTTTGCCCTCATTGTTAGTGGTCAAAATAATTATTGGGTGATTTCAAAACAATTTTTGAATAACTGTATATCATGTATATACACTACGGTCAAACGCGGTTTGCGTATTTACCGCGAGTCCTCGTGGTGTGAAATTGATCGCGGTTTAGCTCAGGTAACTCAGGTAAAACCGCGCATCCTCGCGGTACTGCATCCCACCTTGTCTACACCGTCACGGTATTGTGGAACCAGTCTCAGGTGAAAACTGTTCTTGTTTTTAATGCGAGTTACCTCCCCCAATTTCTTCTAACAGGGGAAGTGTGATTGAGGGAATTAATGAATATTAATTCATATTCATCTTAGGGAATTAATGATTATTAATTCATATTCATTTGTTTTATAAATGGAGTTGATTGTTCAATTTACTATTTGAAAAAGTGGGGAAAGTAAAAGGAATGTGTAATTATACTAATAGAGAGTTTTGTATACTTCCGATAGCGTTAAATATTTGTTTTTGGCACATTCATCGTTGACAATTATCGGCTATCAATTAATTTATTTAGCCTCAGGAACGGGAATAATAATTGGCGTTTCATTTGCATTTTTTTCCTAATTAACTCTTAGCTTTAAAACATTTCTTACACTTCATCATTTCTTTTAAATGCGTTTAAAGAATTCGTTTAATGAACAAAAAGTACATGTAGATAAATAATGTTAATGTTAAAATCATGTGTATTTTAAAACTGACTTTCCTATTCGATTTAACAAAAGCATGATGTTCAGTTGGTCGCCAAAAATATATGTTGATCGTTCAAAACCCGGGATTTGAAGATATGTATGATCATATAATATTGGGAATCCATCACTTCTTAAAATTTAGCAGAGTGTCTGTTGACCAACTGAGGACGGGGAATTGCGTAACATTACGTATACAGTTTGTGTATACAGAATTTGGGTGGCTGCCGTCGGGATTGGTGACCTGCAGCAATTAGTGTGACTTGGGGTCCGCTTAATAGAAGTGTATAGTCTGTTCTTACAACCAGCGAAATTTTCCTAATAGAGTAATTTAATTTTAAACAAATGAAAATTTGTATTTAATTTAAATTAAAAGTTAATTTCTTCTACGTATTTATAACACAGGGTTTAAAAAATACATCTTTAAAATTACCTCTTAATGATATACTTAAACGGCGTGCTCAATTAAAATACAATTAACAAACAGACTATAACCAGGGTTAATCAGCAATGGAGATAGTAATTGAGAACACATATTTTATATACCAGTATACCTGGTGGATTTTTTAAAACGGTAAAAATTCAATTGTTTAAATGAATTTTAATGCTTAAATTAAGAAAGTTTTAATTCTCAAATTTCATAGAATTATATGTATTTTGATTTGAGAGAGAGAGAGAGAGAGAGGGGTTCCAAAATTCGATAAGATTTCTCACGGCACTTGTCAGAGCACGGGTGCTTTCACAGACAGGAAGTGTTATATAATAGTTATACACACGTGAAAACACAGGGAGAACATATCTTTAAATTGTGCTGTGCTTGTAATTGCAATGTACTTGTCTGAATCATGCATAATTTTATCTTCATGCGATAAATATCGAAAGCGCGTATGATATATTTCTGAAAACGCCCGTTACGACAGCATGTGCGCTTATGTAGAGATCGGCATTTCAATCAGATTGCCGTTACGGCTACATGTATTACTTGACCAGTTCACATAAAATATGAGCTATTTGAAATAAGAGAGAGGGAGAGAGAGAGAGAGAAGGAGTATGAAAGATGTCTCAACATTCTATAAAATTTCTCACGGCATGTGGTCAGAGCACGGGTGCTGTCACAGACAGGAAGTGTTATGTAAGAGTTGTTCACACGCATATACACAGGGACAACTGATTTTTAATGTGCCTGTCTGAACATGCTGAATTATGCATTATTTTGTGTTCGAATATAGAGCAGCTATAGACGGTCGAAAGCGCGTACAATATTTCGGTCACCTTCATATGAAAATGCTTTATTACAGATATCAAACTTCTTTAATATTTTATTTTTGTCTGAAAACGGTTATGTGTTTTAATTCCTTACATAAAATCTTAGTTATTTAAAACAACAGATAGAGGGAGAGTGAGTGTTTTAGAGAGAGAGAGAAAGAGAGAGAGAGCGGAAAGTAGTTAATGAAATATATAAGAGTCAGATTAATATTTAGGGGGAAAACATACATGTTGAGTTGATGCCTACGGTAGCGATCTCATAATAGTTTGTCGCGTAATATTTTTTTTTTTAAATCTGCAGCATATTTTCTACTCATCACAAGAAAAAAATAATACATTAAAATATAATTACTAATTTACTAATTTTCAAGTACACATATATGCATGAATTGCTTAATACATTGTTATGTTTGGGTCTCTTGTACAATCTTAACAAAAAAAACCATGTAGCAATAGTTTGTTTTAAAGAAGATCTTGTTCAAAACAATTCCAAAAAAGTAATGAATTTTTCTTCTTATAATATCTATATTTCAATTCGAACAAACATTAAATAGGAAACAAAAAGCGTGTTTTATTTCTTCTCGATTTAATCCTTGGGACCGAACACACACCAGTTACGGTGTCTTACACCATCGCGGTAAACTTGTGGCCCCGCGATCACCACGATGATAATACCATGACGGAGTATCGCGGAAAGGATTAAAACAGCATCACGGGGTCGCGGGAATATACGGGATCCGCGTTGGCTGTAGTGTACATCACACAACTTCACCAGAGTAATTATTGAGAATTAGGCCAAAATGAAATTATTGTTTGTTTGGAATTGCCTCTCGCCTCATTGAAATACCCCCGCTGATAAAATTTTATATACAAAAAATAAAGAACTTTTTTTATTTGGAGATTTTTATTTTTTACCAATTTTTAATTAGTTTAACTTCAAGTTTTGAAAAAAACAAAAAAAAATTCCATCCATCCCGGGTCTAGAAACCCCAAGGCAGCAATTCCAAACAAACATTTTTTTAAGAATGGCCTTATTTATTATTGAGATTTACTTCCTGTGCTTTGTCCTATAGATAAGATCTTTACTTTTTTTTTACACAGTTTGAGAGTGTGGATGATGCAGTTTGTACAACAGATATCTTGGATCGTCCAAAAACGTAAAAGAAGTATACCAGAGGAAATTACTGAAGGAATGTTTCAAGAATTGTTTATTTTATTTGTCAAAATGTTTAGGACACAAATATCGTAAGTACGATTTCCATGGAATTGTTTAATGCATAAACATGTTTGCTATTTTTGCATGAAGCCCATTCAAATTGTGTTTTTAAGGTAAAATTTAAATTTTCTGTCTTTGTTTTTTTAAATAGTTAAAGATTATTTAAACTCACCATGTGTTGAATTCAAAATTTTCTGGGAATTCTGTCTAATATACAAGAAGATTAACTGACCAGGTATACAAGAAAAAGCTGAATTAAGATTTCAAGCAATGTATATCAAGAATTATCACACTTGGTGACATATATTCTGCCTTTGTCAAAGTAAGGGAGTATACCTGACAACATCTCTTGATTGAGCTTTTTTTATTGTCATTATTGTTGCCCCTTAATTTGTTCCATGTTATTTGGTAATTAAATGATATTTTTTTAAACAATTTCAGACACAGACTGACAGTTATAGTTTTGGTGTAATGTAGTGTTTAATTTAATCATTTGAAACAAGGTACAGCGATTTTGATCCATTGGCAAGTTTTTAGGTCAGGTTAAGGTAAAACATTACAGATCTTTTTAAAATCCAAGTCTAGACTTTTTTTTCTCTTCTTGGTCTTATCCGGCTCATACAAAACTTGTAGCGTGCTCATGGGTAAAAGATGTGACCTGAACCCAAGTTTTTTTTTAAAAAAAACTCTTGTCCTGAAAATATTTTCTCTTTCCGTGGGTCTATCTGGCTCATACTCACCAAAAGAGTGACCTGTTATAGTATGAAGTCAAAGTCAAAAGCAAATATCTGAGTAAAAGCCTTGCTGTGAGCATATCCCCCCCCCCCCCCCCCCCCCCTTTGTTTAATTATGTTCATATTTCTACCAAAGAGTGACCTTGAGTAAATGTAAGCAATGAGCAATGACATTTTACCCAGTTTTCAAGTCAAAGGTTAAGGTCAATAGACAGCCCTTTGCAATTTCTTCAACCAAATATCCTTTATCAAAAAGTAAGTCCTTATAATCCCTGCTGAATTTAAGTATATATGTATTTCCATGAACATGGGTTTAGAGTCATTTTAACAAGAGCTTAGACTTTAGGTAGTTGTGTCAAACAGCAGTGTGACATAGGTCTTTCAATTTCATTGTTGGCCACTCAGCCATGGCTCTTTGAAATCAACAAGATTTGTGTGGCTTTTTAAACTAAGACTACACAATCTGAATGCATATTCCACTTGAAAATGGCATTTTGAACTTGTTTTGATGCAAAAAATAGACAGTTACATTCTACTGAAAGTCCAAAGCCATAGTCATATTAAAATACCTCTAAGCACAATTAGCATAGCTTATGCTATCAATCATTATAGGTGACATAATTATCTCAAGTCCAGATAAACAGCAGAAAAACATAAACATGAACATGCATTTTTGTAGCGGATACCCTAATTTGCAGCCATATTCACTACATCTTGGAACACAGATAGTGTCTTCAACTCCAGATGCCCTAATATACTCATCCTCCTGCAGAGATGTTGAAAAAGAAAATGTTATTGCAGTGATAAAGGTAACCTAGATTATTCAGATGGCAAGGGGCATTTTGTTACTTCACATGGTCAGGTGGCACACTTCACTTACTTATGTATCTTACAACATGTATATATATTTCTACCAGTATAGTTATGTTCTTAAGAAGGCTGGATGGTCAACAAATTACCCATCAGACCTTTTCCATGAATGGGGCTCCAGGCACCAACTCTCTAGTCTACCGTTCTTAAAAAATTACACAAATACATGTATCAACTTTTCTTATATTCTTTACAACTGGATCATCATGCTATAGCAGTCTGATTAAAATCAGATCCTTGATCCGCTCTTGTTTTTCTATTGTCACTACACGTGTAGCGACATTAAAAAAACAAGGAGCGGATCAAGGATCTGATTTTAATCAGATTGCATGCTATAGAGAAGTAAAACTTTAAATTCTCTTTTGATTTAATTTTTCATAAAGATAAATAAGGAATACACAAATTGTGAAACAGATGAGGGATATGGAGAGCAAAGATGTATAGGGAAAAGGTTAAAAATGGACCAAAACATGAACCATATTCCTTCAGAACGTAAGGCAACACACATAGGAGAAATGCTGACTCTCTTGCCTTCTTCAGTCTTTGGAACTCATGGGATTTATGGATTCTTAGTCCATGGCACAAAGGTAAAAATTGAGGAGGTGCAATTATTGCTTTTTGAAATGTGAGATACGATTTTCAGACTTTAAAATGTAATTAGTACATGTAATTCAAACACATGAATTCTCTTTTTGCACTTTTTACTTGACCTATTTTGCTTGTGGGGTTCAGGGGTGATTGTGTATTACATCAGCCTTATATTCATTTTGTTTTGAATTTTATTATTTTATTTTTGATAGGTTACACTAGCATCTTTGGAGGCTGATGAGGAATATCTTGAGAATTTATCAAAAGGTGAAATTCCTGAAGAAGATTGCTGTGCCATAGTTAAATACAGTGAAGAGTGTAATATTTTGACCTTGGAGGGAAGATTAGCGTTGATTCCAACACTTCTTGATATGACAACATTGTTACACTATCTTTGTGAAAGCAAGAACTAATTTATATGAGCAGGAAATGCAGCAGTTCTTATACATCTTTATCTGAACTGCATATGAGATATGATATTTGCAAAGTGTCAGAAAAAATCATTTATGCATTACAACATACATGCATATGTATTGGTTTAAAGATATTGTCTGCATAGCTTGCTGATTCAATTTCCGTCCAAGGTAATCTTTGACTGAAAAATTCAACAGTCTGTTGTTTGATTTCATTGTATTATGTAGAAGTGTTCAAATAAATTACAAATTTGTGTTTAATACATTTGTCTTCGTGGGCTTTGTCTGTGTGGCAGTTTTCTCTATTTTGATATACTGATTTGGTTACTATTACCAGCTTATCATCTAATTAAAGGCGCTCTTTGTCTATTGACTCACAGATTTGCGAATGCTCACTTAAAAAATCAATGACATCTTACAAAAGAGCATTCAATAAACATTCTTACATGTGTCTTGTTTGCGATATTTACCAAAAATTGACGGAAATAAGGGCGATGATTATATCATTTCAACATCTTAATAGAAGCGATTGTTCGTTTATGTTTCCAGGGGACAACTATTACGTTGCGGTGATAAATAAGCCTTAATATTTTTGTTATTTTGGGGAGAATTTTAGATTAGAAAATAGATTTAAGAATGTCAATTAAATGCTCCTTTAAATGATTGCCTTTCATTTTCGACTGAACGAGCGTTGATTATAAAATTTAATAAATAAAATAAGCCTTAATATTTTTGTTATTTTGGGGAGAACTTAAGCTTAGAAAATAGATCTAAGAATGTCAATGAAATGCTCCTTTAAATGATTGTACATTAAACAATTAGTAAGTGTGTATATTTATTAATTTTTTTCTAAAACGTCGATTTAAAGGGTCATGGTCACGATTTTGGTCAAATTTCATTTTTCTATTTTTAGTGTTTATAATGCTTAAGAAATGCATTTTTATTGATAACCCAAAATGTGAGTGTCAGTCGTAGAGTTAAAAGCAAGATATAGAGCTCACAATTCTTTGTCGTGTAAACAAGGCTCGTGCCCTGTTTTAGTTTACATTAGTTCAATATACCGGTAGAAGTTCTTTTTCTAGCTGATTTCTCTCTGTTCTAGTTAAATTTAAACATAAATAAATAGTTCCTAGCGTTTATCACATTCATTTTGGGTCTAAAACTGGAATTTTTACTTCAACATTCAAAAGTAAACAAAGCTTTGTTTACATGACAAAGAATTGTGAGCTCTGTATCTTGCTTATAACACGACGGCTGGCACTCAAATTTTGGTTGATTATCAGAAATGCCTTACTAAATCATTGTAAATATTAAAAACGGAAAGATAATTTTTGACCAAAATCGTGACCATGCCCCTTTAAAGTATAATATGTATAGTTTATAAATAACAAAGCGAATTAAAAAAAAATTATTTGTCCCTTTCCCATGGATCCTTGAACGAGTTCATCCTTTGGGTTAAAGGTAAAGCAGGATATCTGGGATATCGCACAATATTTTTAGTGGAAGAATCCTAAAATGGAATCATGTCAAAACTTTTGATGAAATTACCGTGCTTTATTTGAAAAAAAAACAAAAACAACCATTTTCTTACTTTCCCGTTATGAGACACATTTGGAAATGCATGACAGAAAGGCCTTTGATTTGCCAACCTGATGAAACAAATACAAATAATTTTGAACAGGAATTGATAATTATTAAAATTATTTGCCAATGATTTTTTTCTCGATTTTTAATATGTCCCCTACAATATACTATTATTCTTGCCTTGCAAAGGAGATATTTCTCTCTGGCATTATGAATCTTTTTGACAATTTCAATATTCTGAACTACATGTAATCAACTAATTTGGTGGAATCTATTTGCAAATTATAATCAATTATTTTAAGAACAAATAAATTTAAAAATTATTTACAGCATTGGCTTTTTTGCACAGCAAAATCATAATTTTACGTTTGATAAAATCAACACTTTAAATTTGGATTCTAAATTTGAACAGAATGTGGTGGCACATAAATAATACTCAATGGAATTTTCTTTAAAATTTCATATATCAACCTAAGCACGTGCTTTATAACATATAAAACATTATGACAACTTTCTTGGCACTTATAATTTTGTGCATTTACATTTCTTAAATTCAAAATGTTAAATTTCCCCCAACTTAAGTACTTTTAATGAGGAAATTTTACATTATACAACTGATCAAAATACGTTACCCTACTAAAATAGATTCTGAACTGAATATTTGAGGGGTTTTTTTTGGACATATGTCTTCTTTACATTTTAAACTATATATTATATAAACGATTTGAACAACTTGACCTTCACAATGTTTATTACCTATTACTATATATTCTATAATAACCTTAAAATGCAAACACGAGATACCATGACAGGTCCATCTAGTAGCTACGGTACAATGCCTGTGGGCATCTTGTTATTTTATAGTTCGGGTTCGGGATTCACTTTTAGACCGCACAAAAAAGGAAAATGCTTGCAGAAGGTATGTCGTGTGAACGTCAATTATACACACTGTAAATGTTTAACATTCATTCATTTATATACTAAGACAGAGCCATAGATAAACTACATAAGTCTTTCTTTTTTTACGACTAGTACACATAAGTAGATTCTGCATATTGGATTTACATAATGCATGCATGAATGCCAGCATGCAGCATGGGACTTTCTTTCATCTGTTCATTCTGACTGGTCATTCATAATATAGGCTACACATTGACCCTGCAAGTTCTTTAAATGTATAAAAATTAGATTTACTGACAGCAATTAAATTTAATTGCTAACACTATTAATAAATGTTTGATATACAGCTGTACCATTTTCTTTATCTTTTAGATGTAGACCAACAAAAGAGTCATATAAATCAGTGTTTCCAGGAATATCAAAAGGAACTTGACTGTCGCCATGATAAACATGAACGATTAGTGAAATTAAGTCGGGATGTCACCATCGAGAGCAAAAGAGTTATTTTCCTTATGCAAAGGAATTCTGGGTGAGGTAATTTTACACAAAGGTTAACTATTCATTTCTAATTTCCTGGGTACATTCTTTTTTCTCTCATGATTTCATCAAACATTTCAGTCCTTATTGAATCTAATTTAACTACTGCTTTGCATATATCATATCTGTATTTACGGTAGAATAACAGACATCTTTAGGGTAATTATAACAACAACTTTGTTTAACAAACTTAATTTTAACGATTGTTTTTTTTTTTAAATGATCGAGCATAAATTCACTCCTTATTCCCATTTCCCCAATATATAAATTTTTTTTACTGAACAGATAAAAAAAATATATTTTCATTTACTGGTATAGTCTGTCCCAAGATATTTATGCTGCACATTTTCTTAAATTATTCCATTTTTATAAATGTGTCTGGGTTAAAATAATGTTCATTCAATAGTATGAAAAAATCAGAAGATTTTCCCTTTGAAACGTCCCCTCTAGCTTGTCAGGTTTCAATACACAGCTAAAAATAAAAAGGGTATGGGGATTTTGCATTGCAAAACAGATGAAAGTGCCCGAATGATAACATAGTTACGTTGAAAATTTGTGTGAGGTATTCCGAGTGGAGGAAACATGTCAACATTTCCCATTATAAATCTCTGTAAGAAATTTGTTTTCGTTCCTGTGAATTTTTATGAGTGAAAAATGATAATGTGTCAATGAAGATATCTTGAATATTTTCCTTTTCATTGATTTCAATTGCACTTCTTACACAGGTATATGTATTTTTATTAAATATTGCCCGAATGCACTGCATAAATATCTAGGGACAGACTATAGTATCAGTATACATGTATATTCATGACTTTCTTGTAAGATTTGAATTGAACAAAATTGAATACTAGTTCAACTCAAATCAGTGTATGAAAGAAGTTTTTTTCTTTCACACTAAAAATACCATTTTGATGGATGTAAACAATTTTCTTTTAACTTGATTTTTATGGATTGCTTTTTTCATCAATGATGTAAGATCATAAAATGTATGAATACATTTTTATTGTAAATGCATAGGTCCAATAAAAGTGATGAAGTGCTTGACCAAGCATGGCAGAAAATAACAGGAATTCAACAACAGAAATTTTTACCAATGGCAAAGGAGCTTCATGGGGAGGACCCATATCAGTTTCTACGAGCCTACACAGCAGGTAAATAGATACAATGTAAATTTTGTTCCTATTTGGGCTGCCTTCTTCTCTAACTCAGAGACCTACTACTTTCTTGTAACAAAAAAATGTACAGATAGTTCAGTGCATAGTGATAAATAGTTTCTGTAAGCCATAATTAGCTGTAGTTGAGTTTACTGAATGTGTTTTGAGGTTTTTCATGTTAATAACTAAAGTCTAAATGCAGATTATTACTTGTATATTAATTAAAAATCTATTGAACAGGTCTTCAGGAATACATAGAGGCTGTATCATTTTACCACTACCTCAAAAGCAAGACCCTTGTCAGTTTGAAACAAGTCCAGTCAGACTTAACCTTTACAGTGCTATCTGATGAGACTGAACCTCCCCAAGAGAAGACGATCAGTGTGCATGTTCCCCCCTCAGAGTACATGCTGGGTCTAGCTGACCTTACAGGTGAACTGATGAGATTCGCAATCAACAGTGTTGGTTCAGGGAATTTGGACTGTCCAAACGATGTGTGTGCTTACCTGCGTCGGATGTTGGGAGGGTTCGAATCCCTGGGTCAGGTGTCCAGGGAAATGAACCGCAAGGTCTACACACTGAGACAGAGTCTGCAAAAGGTAGAGGCAGCGAACTACACACTACAGATTAGGGGGTCCGAGATCCCCAAACACATGCTTAAGGATGTCTTCAGGTCAGTTCCAGGGGCGGAATCTTCTTACATGGAAGAGCGAGATCTTGATGAATGAGTGACAATAGCTTTGTTTCCATTTTGATGCATTTTATTTTTCATTACTGAGAATACACCATTCATCCACATATCTCAATGGCATGTTCATTGCAAAAATAAATACCTGTACTACATTGAAGTCTCTGAATTAGTCCTGCAGTTACCAGTACTTACCAGGTAATGATGTCCAAGCTTTTCTTTTTTGCAGCAGATATTTTTCTGGTTTTGTTACCACCATGCAAAAATATTTGATGCATTCTGTATTTTTATGCCGCCCATTAAAAACAAGAGGCCCATAGGCCTTGACAGTCACCAGAGTACAATACCCCATTGATGGACCTGTCAGGGAGTCTTGTGTTCGCATTTTTAGCTTCATTTTGAAGTCTAACCCCTAATACGAGACTCCTCTGACTGTTATCCCCTCTTTTATTACTTGATGTTTGCAAATGTCAATTCATAAAAGGGAGGCACAAGAGTTGCAGAAATACCCGAGTGAATAGAAAAAAATATAAAACATAAAACTACATGTCTAATGCGAGAAAATCACTAAGTTCAACAGCTGATATTTTTCTTCATAAATTATTAAAAATCAAAATCCAAGTAATATGCACATCTCTGATATATGTACAATTGATCTGCAAAACAACAACTTCCTATCTTGAAAACTGTAGGAGGAGTTATACGTACAATAGAGGTACCCTATATGCAATATTCTGCAAGGAAATGACTAAGTTCAACAGCTGGTATTTTTTTCATAAATAATCAAAAATCAAAATCCCAAGTAATATGCACATCTCTGATATATGTACAATTTATCAGCAAAAGAACAACATCCTATCTTGAAAACTGTAGGAGGAGTAATCCGTACAACAGGGATACCCTTTTGCCCACCGCCCACCCGCCATTTCAATAACCAGATATTTCCTTTCGAAAACCTGGTTGAAAATTTATTCTTTCAGGAAACAAAAACATTTAATACATTCTACATTTATGGTGTAAATGTTAATTGGCAGTTAAGGTCAAACTTTTTTCATACCACAAGAAATCAATTATTTGAATATAATTTGGCTCTAAAGCACCTGTTTATTTACATTTATTTAATTTGAGGGTTTTGCAAAAGTGACTTAAAGAATTTAAATGAATGCAGTTTCAGAAAAGCTGGGGATCAACATTCAAAAACCACATCATAACTTAGCTACCGTACATGTATTACATGTATTTCACCATATACTGGTACATGTATGCACATGTATTATTGCATGAACAATCTATCTGCACATGATTTATTTAAATGCATTCATTATTAATGCATGTAGATAAAATATTTCTGATCAACCAAAAAACAACCTGGAATGTGACAATTTATTTTCGTGTGTCAATAACAAAAAATCATATACATGTATGCAATAATATGCCCATATGATTTAACAAGGAATATACTTTTACTAAAGAGTTTGCATATAATTCGTCATATTAAAATTAGTAACAATGTGGTAAAAAAAAGTTCATGAATAAGAAAAGGTACAACACACTCAATGAATTTTCCCCAACAGCTGCCCATAAATGGACTACTATTGAACATACTAGTGTACATGTATTACAAACCCATCAAAAATATGTCATTATCTACATGTATAGCATCAAATAAAAGGTTAAGATTTCAATAAATTTTTCTTATTTGCAACCAGAAAAGCACCTTCATAACATAACCACAGTAGTGAGATCTCCACATATAATCATTAATGATTTTTAACATGACATTTTCTTCTCATTCGACAAAGAACAAATAAAGTCATAAGCATGTTCAGAGGTATTCTGCTCTGTAATCAGTAGTCTCAAACTGATATGTTACAATGGACTAGTTAGAACTCATTGTGCCTCAATTTTCATTGGTTTTACAGGTATCCATCACCCACTAATTTTCATCCTCTAATTATAAAACAGTCTTAATTCTTACTAGCAAATCTGCTATACATATACATGTATTATGTCCCCATAAACCTATTAAAAAGAATTCACAATCCTGGAAAATTCAACAGTTTTTACAGTAATTGTTAAGCAAGCACTTCAAATGAAACCAAACAGAAAGACTAGCTAGTACTTAAACAACTTTTGACTACAGCAATAACAGAAATCATAAACAAATCCGCTACTTTCAAAATAATGTTAAAGCTTCAGCACCACAAAATGTATCTGGAATTCATAAATAACTACATATGTACAGAACTACACACAAATCAATAGGGTTATGGCTCTCGTACCTTGTAGTATGTACAATGCAAAAGATAATGCTTTTACATGTGGTATGTTACATGTAAAATTGGATCAATAAATGCTCTGGAATGTATAAATAATTTTGTAACATAGAGTATTCTATTTCAGGAACACATCAAGATCTAATTAAATTCACCAGTCGTTTAAAACAAGAAGAAGCAGAATCCATACTCTAATAATATGTCTACAAATTGTTAATTAAAAAAAAAACATCCACTAAAATCTTAACTGAAAATCTCATAACAATTAATGACATGCATTTACAAACTGATACTTACAAGTTTTTGTTTGTGAAGAAATTCATAATTTTTAATTTACCGGTAATTGTACTGCTCTTGTGTGCCGATTCAATGAAATAACGTTTAATAGAGAAAGAACTCAAGAAGGAATAAAACACTGTGATAGAACAGAAATTCAGTAATCCGGCCTCCATAACATTATTACTTTATAATAGTTGTAGAAAATTATTGTCCTTATTTGTTTGTTACAAGTAAACAGTTTAATAAGATTGAAAAAGGACTGGTGTCAACAAGTTCAAAAAGTATTTATAAAACAATAGTTTGGTACTGGTTATAACTCAATAACCAAATCTGCAGCAAAATAAAATGGCAATGCAATGATCACATAGCTACAGTGAACATTATGGTAATGTATTCAACATCAGAAACAGAGCAAAGCACATGCCAAGAGACTGCAATTCCAATTTTAAGTTGTGCTGTGTTTGCCCGTTTCAAACAAACCCCTTTTAAAAAATGATTCATAATCACACAAATCCTGCTTAGTGAGTTGTTTACACTGAGAGGGATGAAGACAACAGCTTGATGTCTGTAAAAATATGGACAATAGACCCCTCAGGTAGGCCTGCAATATAGAAAAAAAAGTAAATGTAAACAGATCTCTCTTGGGGCTCTCTCTCTCTCTCTCCCTCTCTCTCTCTCTCTCTGAGAATTGACAGATTTATAGTGAAAAGCAAGCAAATTAAAAGCATTTAACATATGCTATATACAAAGTTTACAAGTACCTCCAAAAGTTTTCTCCTCTCTGCAACAACTTTATCAGAGCGACTAAACAAAAGCTTTCTAGGTGGAAAGGTTAACTGGGAGACCTATAAGGAATTTATTAGCATATTTTGAATTTTGACCTACCAAAACCATGTTTTTAAGGTTCTCTGATAAAAGCAAAGTAAACTTAATTCCCATTTCTCTAATGAAATATATTTCATTGAAGTTAGTAAAATGACAGCAAAGCCTCTTACTTCTGGAAATTTCCTTTTCATATCCTGATGTAGTTGTCGAAATTTACTATATCGCCTGTATATGCTCCAAACATCTTCTCCAATAGCAATCTGTAAAACGAGAACTATGTGCATAAATTCTCATATAAGACTATCATTTGGAGGGAGATATAAAGCTGTTACATGTTTTTTATATTTAAGATAATACAAATTCTTATCAAGGCAATAAAACTGATTTTACCTTAACTTCATACTCAAAATGAGCATCTGATCCGTAACCATGGAGACGGTAGGTTGGAATGCCTATTCTGATTCGAAAAGATTCTAGAAAGCTACCAGAATAGGACTCTGGCCCTGACTGTAATATATTTCAATTCAGTTTTGACAGTTTTCATTGGGAAAGTGGAAAAATATTTGACAACTGATGTTGAAAATACCGGTATATATAGAAAATTCTGACACCAATCTGAAGTTACCTGATACAATTTTATTGGCCTAAAACTCACCATTGAACTAGAACTCCTTGTTCTGGAGAGTTGGTCTGTGGATCCATTTGAAGGAGACTTAAATGGAAACAAAAAATTGAAATGTTTCTAAAAAATATACTAAATCAAACTTGTACATGCACCAGGGTATTGAAATACATGTTCATATTCAAGTACACCGTAATATATGAACAGAATCATGTATTTTACATGAATATTAATTATTTTCTTGATGTTTGCTTTAATGTATTTCAAAACCTACCATTCCTGTACCATAAGGATTAGACCGAGTCTGTAGAGATGTCATGGAGGAATGTCTGAATAGTCAAAATTGAAAATATGAAGATATGTATGGAATCTGCTAATTTTTAAATTTGTGAATAATTATCTTTAATATTCTAGAGATCCTCATTTCAATACATGTACATCGTTACTGAATTACATGCATATAAGCTAAATTTAAATCAGACATTTCTTGTGTACATGAATAAAACTTTCAAACCTTGATAATTCTTGGGTAGACTCGTATTTGGCCTTGAGTTGTTTAAGTTCTCTGCTGTGCTGCTCTTTCAATGTCTGAATTTCTAAATCTCGCTCAAATTTTTCTTTCTCTCGTTCTTGTTTCCTCAGATTTTCTCTCTGTCGTTTTTCTTCAAACATCCGTCTCTTTACTTCCTGTTCTACCAGAGCATTGATCCTTTTTCGGAATAAAAAAGTTCATGAAATAAAGGTTCCTTTACAGAAACTATCTATGAGAGAAATATGTCATACAAAAAGTCATAATTCATTAAAAAAAAACCACAAACTCCCTGCATGCCCTTAAGTTTCACTGACTTTCAAGATATAAACAACAAAAAATGGTTTGGGAGCATGCTGCAATGATAAAAGGGGAAAAAAGAAAATACTTTCAATAAACAGTCATCCATTAGTTGACCACCTGGGTGTAATTTGAATTTACATGTATATTGTGGAATCGTTAGAATTTGTGGTGACTCGTTTTTTGTTTGGACACATGTCATTGCTCTCCAAGAACAATCAGATGTGCTATGTTTCATATTATTATATCAACATCTGGTTGTACTTTTCAATGCTCAATGCAGACGAAATGAGATGGTACACTATGTAATAAAACTGACCATCTAAATCTAGATAATCATAGGTTCTCTTCAGTAAACCTATGCACGGAGGAAAGGGCATGTAGATTTTAGCATCTGCTTTAAAATGAAGAACATGTAAAAGACATGAATTGAACATACATTCCATAAGTTGACTTTAATTACCCCAACATGCTGTCAAAAAATAATTCATCCAAGATATCCCTCTGAAATCCCAACCAAGATTTGTGCTCTAAAACCAAACTTACACATATTCATGCCAATTTATTCTGAATGTCAGAAAAAACAGAATTAAAATAGAATCACAAGAGGAGGAAAAATATAGAAATGTTTACAAACAATATGGAAGGTAATAAAATAGTGCTATGTACTGACAGACTTCCTTGGAGCCCTTTAAGGGCTTACAAAAGCAATCAAAAGATTGAATAGTGTACTTGAGCTAACCTTTCTTGATTCTCCAATTCCTGAAGCTTGAGCCGCTCAAACTCAATTCTGTCCAGCTCAGAATTTTTCTGCTCATCAAACAGCTTCCACTTCTCTTCCAGTTCTTGTTCTGTCATCTCCAGCTTCGATTTCAGATCTTCCACCTCCTGAAAAGAAAACAATGTACATTACATATATACATGTACTGAACTACATGTGTCTTGAAACAATTAAAGCTATTTATTTTCTTCATCAGAAGAGAAAACTGAGCATGTAGAGCAGATTAAGACCAAAAGATAATTTTATAAATCATTAATAATTCAAAGAATGTAAAAAGATACTGAAAGTAATAATTCTTTAACGTAGTGATGAATGACTTATTTTCAATTGACCATGCAAACAAGAGTGGTTCCCCTTACTTTCAGTTTACTCTGCAATGTGGGATCTTCAATCTCATCTAAGACTTCAGAAGACTTCTGTGCTAGTAATCTATAAAAATAACACTCACCTGTATTACACACTAGATTTGTTAACGTTGTTTACTATAAACTACATGTAAAGTACATGTTCAGTATATGTATGTCTCATGCACAGAAAAAATGCACTGTTCCAGTCATGATAAAAACTGAAAAATCAACTTTTTGGACATTAATTTATGATAATCTATGATAAGGGCTACCTCTTTCTCTGTGATTCAATGTCTTTCAGCTGATCTTGGAGATTCTGCTCCACTTGTGCAATTCTTGCTTCAAGCTCGGTGTGTGAGTCTTCTTGCTTTTTCTTGCTGGAATCCATATCTTCCTGTAGTGACCTTTTCCTCTGCTTAATCTCACTTAATCGGTGTTCTTTTCCTTCACAGAAGTTTTGTAAGGCAGATTCAAGTTTTTCTACCTCATGTTCACAGTGTGACACTTCTCTTTTCAATTTCAATGTAGAGTACTCTTTTTCTTGTAACTTTGAATGCAATTGCTCTAAATTTCCATCCTTTGATACAACAACTTGGTCTCTTTTTAATCCCAATTCTCTGAGCACCTCGTTTTTATTTTCCTCAAATCTCTCCATTTCTTTTTCAATTTGGTCCAAGAGCAACTTTTCTTTGTGAGATGTTATTTCTTCCTCCTCTTTGAGTAATTCTCTGGCTTTCTCCAATTCATCTTGTTCTTCCAGAAGTTTGTGTCTCTCTTCATCATCTTGGCACTGGGCCAACTTTTTCCTCACTTCTTCCTCGTGTTCCTTTAGGTCATGCCACGCTTCTTCTATCGTCTGATTGGATGCTGAAATATCCTCTAGAGGGCGTTGCCATCTAGCTTTCATTTCATCCTCTTCTCTCCTGAATTGTTCATCTGCTTCCAAATACTTTTCTTGTTCTTTTTCATAAAGTTTTTTCACATCTTCATTTTGTCCCAAAACAATACTTCTCTTTGCATTAAAATCATCTTGCAGCTTGGTTAACTCAACTTCATTTTTTTTAAACAGTTGTTTATTCTATAATGAAAAAATATCATTTATGTAACCTTCAAGAAAAGCCATGCAAGTGAAGCCTCTCTTTAAAATGGAAAATCACTTGAAGTATTGCACAAAATAGTATTATGATTAAGTACTGTTGTGTACTTTGATTTGATTGCAAAAATAAATTAAGTTTACAAGAAAATGCATCTAAAATATTTCTTACTGTTGATATCCAGTCCTGCTGGGCTGAGATTTGCTTTTGCAGTGTCTCTGATTCTGTTTGTATTTCTTCTTCAATGACTGTCTCCTTTGATGTCAGCTGACTTATTTGTTCCTGTTGGGTAACAACCTTAAGGGTAGCAGATTGTTGTAGTTCTTTGATTTCCTGGGGAAAAATAAAAGATTCAAACAAATAGACACAAGTACATATACTACATTTACATTTAAATGTTTTTCTATCACTAACAAAATTGTCATATAAATTACATGGGTGATGATCTCAACTAACTTACCCTTTTCAATTTCTGTATGGAGTCCTGAGCTTCTTTCCTCAGCTTTCCCTCTTGTTCATCCAGCTGCTTCAGCAAATCATCAATATGGCCAGTCTACATGTATGTCAAGTTATTCATTTACTTCATATAACACTAAATATTACCATATGTAAAATAAATATTTACTGTTTTCAGGTAATGTTATCGATATGAATTGATGTGGATTTGTATTTGCCACCAAAAATTTAGTACATGCATCACTGTATATCTTTATATCTGATTCAATTTTCATAATGCTTACCTTGTGTTTTTGACTGTCTAGTATTTGCTGCTTGTACTGAAATAATTTAAAGAAACATTTTTAATAACATTGATTATATTACAAAATTCCCATTATCTTTTACACAAATTTTAAATAAATTTGGACACTAGTCCTCATCCTATTATAACTTCCTTTAACTTTCAATTAATAAAAAATACCACTTTACCATTAAATGAAACGAAAATATAGAAAATTCATGCATGGTTTCTACATCCAACCCAAGGAAACCAATACTAAAGGTCACAATGACCTTCTGTGGCCACTATCAGAAATGGTGTGGCAATTTAAAATTCCTGAGAAAACCAGGAAATGGTGTGACAACCAGAAAATGCAGTGACAACCAGAAAATTGCATGCCAACCAGAAAATATCATTGGAGCAGGAAATAATCAACAACCAGAAAAAGATGTAACTTCAAGGTATTAATGGTGGTGACAACCAGGAAATTAATTGATGTACTGTAATACATGTACAATATTTCCGATGTTTGTAAGCAATATGATCCATAAAAATATATATACATGTTATATACACTGTTACAGTACATGTAACTTAAATATGGGGAATAAAAAGGTGTGAAAGCGTGTACCTTTTGGAGACTTATCTCTAGCCGCTGTAGTTCATACTGTTTCTCTTCCAGCTCTTTCTCTAGCTGCGATTGTTTCGACTGACGCTCTTCCTCAGCTTTGCTGTATTTTTTCTCCATGATGTTGATATGTAACCTAATGCAGCAGCACGCAATCATGTAATAAATTATAATGAATCTTTAAACTTGAAAACCTTTGGAATTGACAAAATTGTTAATTTTACTTTCAGAATGATGACAATACCTTTTCTCCTCTATTTTCTGAATCTCTTCATTATGGGCTTGCTCAAGTTCAAATCTGTTCAAACAAAACATGTATATGTAGCTCAATCGAATATTATTTGTAATTTCTTTTTTTCTTGACATGCATGTACATGTACAATTCGTAAAGTATCTTATCTAAAACAATTATCAACATTCATTTAAGACAAATTAATGTATTGTACTGGTACATGAAACTTAGTATTATTTTTCCATTCATTTCTTCTGAGAGATCTCAAAGGTTTTGATAACAAAAGTATCCACCCGCAATCACTTTTCTTACCCTACTGACATAAGGGAGAGATTTTCAGTAGATTTGTATAAATCAGACATGGATTTGCTTAACAGAGAGGTTCGGGAAAGGCTCAAACCACACTGAAAGAAATCAATTGCAATATTACAATATTTTTAATTTCCATGTCAATTTTCAATGTACAATACGTAAAATAAGGAACACATAGATGCATGCGAGTATTGTTTGTTTATTTACTAATTGCATGTGTTAATTTCATGCAGGGCTTGCACCAATAAGAATTATTTAACATGTAATTTCTGAATCAAAAGTGACTGGCTTTGGAACATGTGACATCAAGGAAATTCTGATTACTTTGAATTTTACATCGGGGTAGAAAACTTAGGAAATAAAATTCAAATAGATTTTAATCATGTATAATTAATTGATCAAGAGCATTTTATATAACAGAAAAAGAATTATAATAAATTGTCCCGGTGAAGAGAGGGACTGTGCAGACTATTAGCCATTTCCTCTTATTACTGCCTGTCAAAATGGTGGCCACTTTGAAACCATCGTATATGAGAAACATTTTCTTTTGAGCATTTACAAACAAAATAAAGACTTAAATGCAATTTCATTGCTAATACAAGGAAAATAATTCAAACAATTGAGATACAGATTATTTCTTTTCATTGATAAATTATGTCTTACAACAAGTTATATTTTATTCCATACAAAAATCAAATACCACATAAACGTTAAACCGGTTAATCTAATAATCGGTTACAGTAATCTGATAATCAATTTCTCTGACAAACTGACTATCAGTTTAAGTGGAACCCTCTGTATTTATTAAATGTTTAAATGCTCATCATCAATTCTTGACTGTGTACATTGTAAATAAAAGAACATTTTGCTTCTGTAACCTACATTCTTCAGCTCTGACTTCAGTTTCTGAGCTTCTGCTGGGTTGTTGTATCGGAACATGTTGGTTTTACCAAGTAAGATCACAGCGCCTAGCAACAAAAATAAAATCCTTACACAATGCTCATTTACGATATTATTAATCTAGTAATTCTATCATTTGTCATTCACTGACATTAAATCTTATATTTCTATCAGTACTAGTCTACCTTGTGTTAGTTTTGTGGGTTCATCAACCATCATCCCGTTGACTTCACAGAGGGCATCATCCACAGGGTACAGAGTAACCTCCCCTTCATTGTTCTCTATCCAGCAGTGGTACCTCTCCACACCTACTCCAGCGATCACTGAAGTATACATATACAACAACATCAATGGATAATGTACACACCTACTCCAGCGATCACTGAAGTATATATACAACAACATCAATGGATAATGTACACACCTACTCCAGCGATCACTGAAGTATATATACAACAACATCAATGGATAATGTACACACCTACTCCAGCGATCACTGAAGTACATATACAAAAACATCAATGGATAATGTACACACCTACTCCAGCGATCACTGAAGTACATATACAAAAACATCAATGGATAATGTACACATCTACTCCAGCGATCACTGAAGTATATATACAACAACATCAATGGATAATGTACACACCTACTCCAGCGATCACTGAAGTATATATACAACAACATCAATGGATAATGTACACACCTACTCCAGCGATCACTGAAGTACATACACAACAACATCAATGGATAATGTACACACCTACTCCAGCGATCACTGAAGTACATATACAACAACATCAATGGATAATGTACACATCTACTCCAGCGATCACTGAAGTATATATACAACAACATCAATGGATAATGGACAAATGGAATGTAAAGTACAACATCAATGTATATCTATAACACGCTACACACTTTCATTTGTGTGACAATGCAAATTTGATGTATGAAATGTTTTACATCTTTGCAAATACAGGTGTAAATTTGTTCATCAAAACTTTTACTGTACAACTTGTATCCTCACCAATATCTTGAGAGTCATCAGCATCTCCTCTTCCAACTGAAGTTCTCCCCTCCTTCAAAGAAGAGCAAGTTGAAATTGTATGATACATTTCAGAGTGCAAACATTTTGGATAAGCTTTATATTTCTACATAATCTAATCTGGTTGTAAGCTTCATGTTCCTGTCTTAAAAGATTAGCTAATTTGTTGTTTTTTTTATGAACTGGTCTGCTTAAATCACAAACCCATTTAAACAGTAAGTGCATGCATGCACATTGTATACATCCTGAGAAATATCTGATTCATTTTTTAATTGATAGATACAAATTACCATTCACTATTTATGTACTCTATCTTAATCAAATGAAATAAACTTTGTAAATAATGTAAATACATGTGTATATGAAATATACATTGTATGTACAAGACATGCAACAGCTATATTCATTGTTTTGTTTTAGGGTTATTTTTCCAAGGGAAAAAAAGTCATTTTTAAGCAAAATATTACACATTTATTTTCAAAATCATTAATGACTTACATTACATGTATCAATATATGAAATTTCTGCCACAAACTTATTCAAAATCAAAACTGGCATTATTCTAAAACAACAAAGCTAATTTGAAACATTCAAATTCACTGAACATAAACCATACATCAAAATAAAATAAAAAAGAATACATATAAGTACTTACTAAAAATCATTTCATGGTCTGTATAAAACATTCATATGACGGTTTACTTCCATAAACCCCCAAAATTACATATAGAAACAGATGACTCAAAGATAAATGACTAGATCACAATTTTCCATTCAAATATTGTACCGTATATATTTATGTACCTTTTTGACAAATACATGTACATGTATGCCTATTTAATGCTGCAAAGGGACAATAAAATTTATGCAATCTAAAATGTTAGCATGGCCTACTTTAAGATGGTACAGCATGATTCCGGTACTTAGTATATCATCATCTATCCCGATCAGATGGGGGAGCTTAGAGTCCAGTACTAACCCCATTCCTTCCCTCCTGACCGCCACATTCTGGTCCTGTACACACAAACACAAACTTTCATAAATATTATCTCTCATAATGAAGACAGTCCCACATACAAGTATTGAACATTTCTTGATGACACTTGTGAATAAAAATTGCTTAAGTCTCAAAATATATATGTAGAACATATGTCATTACTGGTAATTACCACAGCTAATTGCTATTTCTCAGTATCTACGTACTCATTGCTTTATATAATTGAGTGCCACTAAATAAACAGAGAACCATCCTTAGATATGAATTCTTTTTTCAGTGTTTTGATAAGTTTTGTACCATTTGGACGATAATTAATTGCTTTAACAAGATAATTGCTTTTACTTAATTTACATAAAGAGAAATCATAATACATGTATATGTATATAAATGCAATATACAATCTATATTGTAACTAAAACCCTTTTGCAACTTACATGTATCTTTAGAAAGTATAATACATGTATATAAACACCATCTGAAAATTGCTGTATTAAATAAAACAGCTACCTCATATAAATCTGCATATTATACAAATAAACACAGGATTTCGAACAAACTTAAAAGAAAGTGTATTATGCATGAGTACATATTTATTATTTAATATAGATAAGATTTAAAGAATTTATCACCAAGTCCATAGACTTCTACTGAACTCATATTTTACAGCCTCCTGCTTACCCTGTACTGGCAGACTGACCTTCAGTAACTTGGCGGCTTCGTTCCATTTCCCCGCCCACTCCTCTGTCAACACTTTTACTCGCGCCTCATTCTCGTGCAACTTCTCCTGAACTTTTGGAGTAGAGATGCTGTCCTGTGAAGAGTCAACAATCAAACATAAACAATAAAAACTTTAGTTAAAACACTCAAAAGCTACATGAATAAGACACAATTTGAATTAATGCACAATGAAACAAACCACTAACAGAAAAGGGCCAATGACAAACAAATTTGATTTGTTTTAAAGGTACATGTAATTAGTTATATCCAATAACTTTTAATAAGTTTTAAAATTAAAGTTAATGAAACAGAGAAATTTTTAAGAAAAACATCCTTGAATCTATTGATATTGTAGAAATTAGATCTTTGTTTAATTGAGAGTCGACAATTACAATTTTAAATAAAACTACATACAATGTTTCCTCCAAGCATGGCCTTCAGTCTGGATATCTCCTCCCTCAGCTCACGAATGAGACGGACGTTTTGATCCTAGAACAAAACATACAAAAGGAATCAATGAATGATAGGCCATATGTACACTTCTTTCTAAATCTAATTTTAACTAAAATTTCAGAGTAAAAAATTGGTAGTAGTTTGACAGCTTTGTATTTACTTCATTAACAGTTGGTCTGTTGATAATGTTCTTTGCTCGGTTTGCATATCTCAGTGTGCTCAATGTCTCGCCATAGTTTACATCTGCAGGTGAGATTGCTGAAAAAAACACAGAACTCTTCTTTACATGTTAATCAATTTAAATAGTTTTCCATACAATTGTAGTTTTCTAAGGATTGATGCTACACAGTTTTCTCTGGTGAAAATGTACGGCCCTTTCAGCAGAGCAAACGCTTGCCAAAATTTGTGTTACAGACATAGGAAATTTGGTGAGTATTTGTGAGTGCCCGCTCTGATTAACAGGTCTCAAGACTCACCTGCGATCATGATGGTGCGGGAGTTACCCCCTAGACTGTCCTTCAGGAGCCAGGTCAGTACCGAGTCTCTGTATGGAATGAAAGATTTCTTCTCATGCTTGTTTGTGGAGATATCAGCTGAAAAAGTTTTAGAATATGCATTGGCGTTCCATCCATGATCATTTAAAAAAGTTTTCAATAACACAGTAAATATTCAAATTACTTCAATTCATTTCATGGATAAACCATCTTCACATTTTCAACATTTTGTGGCACTTTATGATATGACGACAACATTAGCTCATCAATGTACATTCCTTCCGCTGAATTGAAAATAAATGAATATATTAACACAAGTGCCACCATTTCTTAGTACAAAGCCTAGACCTTGCCCTACCTAAGACAGAGATAACAGTTCCCAGGGTGACCAGTGACTTGTTGATGCTGGCTCCCTCTTTGAGCCTCTGCCCTGTTGCTCCTGATGCATCAGCTCTCTCACTAATAAGAAATTACCATAATTTTTATCAATGTAATTCTTTATAAGACCTCATAGGTCGTTTTATATAATCTTAGTACTGGTAAACAAAATAAAATGACATACCAGTAGATAACATGTATTTATTTTAAACAAAATAAAGTTTAAAAAAAAAAAAAAAATTTTGCATTGACTTACAAGTAAGCAATTTTCATACTGAAGTTCTTAAATCTTCCATGATTGCATGAAATTTGCAAATTTTATTGAAAATTCTCTTTTCACATATGCATATACATGTAATGGGTGTGCATGAAGAAAATCATACAAAGGGAACACATCAGTGTATGATGCATGAATACTAGTATTGTCTTGAGATGACTACAAGAGTGGAGACAGATAGACAGATGAACAAATGATGGACAGACAGAGGGAGGTTAGGTTTGAACACACCTGCCAGCCAGGTCCACCAGGTGAATCTTGCTGCTCATCTCACACGGCATGTCATCACTAAACTTGGCCTAGGGACCAATAGAAGGCATGCTGATATAGACCAGGTTAAAGTGGAAGTTTATCAGAGAGTTAGGTGAAATTGTATTATGTATACAGTAGAATTCTTATTACAGATGAGCAATAAATACAGATGTTTTTTAACTAAAGCATGTATCAGAAAAGTACATATACATCTAGAATTTGCATGATTTACTAAACATGCCATGGGAAGTTGGAAATAGTGAAATGCATACTGAAATACAGTATTAAAATTGGCCCTAGTTTAATATTTTAAAATGTCAGAAAGTTTTATTAAAATCATATAAAAAAGATAAATTCATTCAAGCTAGAGGAATAAACTTGATTTTCTTTCATGTTATAAGAATCTACATGTACATACACTGTAGCAAACTAAAGGTACATATATTTTATTTTTATATATATAGTGTGCAATTCTATTCTGCTTTCATATATCAGTAACGAATGGTGTGAAATTGGCATGCATGTACATACATAATGTGTTTGAATTAGTTTTCAATTGGAAATATATCTACAAGAATGTTTCGGTGCTACATATATTATCATAATATTTCTTTGTCTAATCACACTTAAGCCTACACGAAGAGCTTACCTGGGTGAAAACAATTGTAAATATAGCATGCGACCGACTACTGACATCATTCATGTTGGTGGAGGCAGTGGTTCTGTTCAAATAAAACAGTGCACCAATGTACAGAGGATATAAAAGTACTTTATACAGGTCCAATAGAAGATCCACAAGAAATCTCTTAAAATTTCATCAATAAAAAAAACCAAAAACAGTCTTGATATCAGACTACATTAAACAACTAACCTGATGGAATTTCCTCTGTCCATCAACTCTTTGATATCAGAGAAGTCATTGACCACATGTTTGGACAAATCTGGCAAAATTTGAATAAGCTATATGTTATTCCAGTTCTTTTTTAAAATCACAAATAAACTTGCACCATAGTCAATCACAGAGTGACAAGAAAACACATCAAACTTTTTTTTCTCTCTAATATGTTGAACCATCTGATTCTATACCTTGAACATACGGGCCCTCAATGGGGTGCTCCCTCACTCTCAGACTGTGCATCTCTTTATTTGGGGATTGTTGCTTCAACAAATCTCTGACTTTCTCATTGTAAATTTCTAGGTAACTGGTGAAAACAAAAACAGGGGTATATTAAAAAAAATTCCCACATTCATATTCTATCCATTCTAATTTAAGATCTAGCTACCTTAGACTATCTCCACATTCAAACACACCAAAACTTGGAATTAAAAGAATTTTCCTTGCTTAAATGCAACATGGCAACATTTAATACTTTGTCTGTAGTTTCCATCTACCGAGTATGACAGATCAGTACAGAAAAGATAATGTAAACTTACAATATTTGGCGTGTACGATATTTGGCGGAAATTAGTTTTTGAACAAGTTGGTGTGGATTTGAATGAGTGTATTCCTGAATGTGACTATTCTTATACATATATGCGTGGCATTTAGCGATGTACTTGATTTAGCGGAAGCCACATTCCGCCAAAAGCACTAAATAGAATACACAGCCAAATGTAGTACGTTTACAGTAGTTCATTAATTTTGTATATTTGATAAATAGACAAAATAAAATACTGGTACCCACCTAACCTCTGTTCGGTAATTGGTGTCTTCATCAGTCATTTTAGAAAACAAACACTCACAAATCCTTGGTATTAGTCCCACATCATTCTTTAAAAAAAATCTCCATTGTATCAAAAAAAAACCTGACAAACAATTTTCATTCATTAATTAAATAAGCATACAGCCAAAAGTAAAATATGTTGACATAACAAATTTTTAGCTTACAAAATTGTTTTTTTTTTCTATTAGCATTGGGAAAGGCAATTGCATAAAAGATATAACAATAAATGAGATTTGTAAAATCAAGAAGATTTTTATTTCATATGAAGTATTGTAGCATCTAGATTTATATCTAAATGATATGTGGATGGCTGAAGACTTACAGGGTTTCCCATCATTGTGTAGCTTTTACCAGACCCTGTCTGTCCATAAGCAAACACACAGGCATTGTAACCATCATAAGCTGAAGTCACTACATCTGCCCCAAGGCAATGGAAAACCTAAAAACAGCATCAAAACAACAATGTTAAGCTATTTTGGTATTTCCATTACATGTTGTCATGTATATTTTTTTAACATTGCTGTAGGATGAGATCATGAGTTCATTATTCGGTAATAATTTGTCAAGATAAAATCACAGACAAGATTAAGGAAAAATTACCATTTAACAAAAAGTACTGTTCAATTTCCCACTTCCTTTTCTTTTCTCATATTGAATTTTTTGTAAATGCTTTTATTTGGGGGAAAGATATTACCATATAATGTACGTACTATACATGTTTTTTATTCCCTATTTAATTAATTTAGTACAAGAAGAGCACAATTAAATGTTTTCAGGAAGCATATACACATAAATACAGGGTTCTATGTACATTTTAATCTTCATGAATGTCTCAAAGTCATGTGAAAGATTGTGGAACTTTGCTATTACCTGTTCTTGTGAAGCAAAATGTGGATCACTTTTAAGGACAGACCAAAATGAGAAGTCGAATGTAAATTCCTTATGCCTCATCATCTCCCTGCCCGAGTCCCCTTCCTGGGAATGCTCTGGGATCTAGTGGGATATAAATTAGCATGATTTGTTTAAATACAATACTGAGACTTTAACAAGTTTTTCCTAAGACTGAAAGTAAAATTATCATATGAAGGAAATATAATTCTTATAAAATTTTCATTGACATACAATTGTAGTTCATAGTTTGGGCAGTTAGAGGGATGGAACTTCAAAAGGATAGAAAATTAATTCTATTTTAATCCAAATATTTACAGAGAAAAATAGAATAGGCTATGACGGATAAGCCAAGTGAGAAAAATGATGAAAAGATCAAATCATTTCTTTAAAAATTCAGAAACTTACCAACCCTACCCCAAAACGTTTTACCTTCAGATTTGTTATGGTGGTTTTCGTGCCAGCCATCTGGATGATGAATTTACTGTCGAGGTCATTTTCCCTAATGAAAAAAACGTAGGACGCATTGTCAGTGTGCGTATATGAGAGAGAGAGAGAGAGAGAGAGAGAGAGAGAGAGAGAGAGAGAGAGAGAGAGAGAGAGAGAGAGAGAGAGAGATTTTGTGATTTCACGAAACACTATATAATGTGAACGGTAATTCCTTGCCTCTGGTTGATTGGCCGCACTCGAACAGCAACCTTTACCGATGTCATCTTTTACTTTCACCTTCCACTACATGGTTTCATAAAATTTTACATCGTATTCAAATAATTCTACTGCAAATACGATTCATCCAAAATCATTTTGATGTCAATAACCAACATGGTTATGCCCCTTGAAAATTGTGTATCTTGAACCCGACTTTAATTGGATCTAAATATTGGTCAGGCCAGGAGAACCTGATAATCTTTTGTTTGTCAAGGATATTAAACGTGTAATTTCATTTTTTTAAAAATATTTTTATTGTAATTTTAATGAATATTTCCAACAAATAAACAACATGATAAAGTGTAACATTTTTATTTCAAGACTAGAGGTAAAAAATGAATATAAAAAAAATCCAAAAATATTTCGTCACGAAAAACAAAAATCATTAATATGACTACAAATACATTATGCACTAGTTCAGTGAATTTTTTTCCTGTAACAATATAACATACAGTTTGATGATGCAACACAACACAGACACCCGTTTCCCATTTATACATGCACATATAAGCAAATTCTTTGTGTCCAATAATAAATTCTGACTATCATTCACATGCATATGGTTGCCAATATAATGGTTTTTCTCCTTTTTTAGTTAGGTGACTTTGGGTTTCCTCAGTTTATTATAGCGGACACACAAATGAATTGCCGATATCACCAGCCCTGTCATGTAGCCAAGCAGATTCCCAACCATACAAGTGATTGGCCATACCTGTGAGAAATAGGAAAATAACATAAAACAGTGTGAACATGTTGTTAGACAATTAAAATTTCTTTCAGTGCAGTGACCGAACAATGCAAAATGCTTTTTTTTTTTACATTCATGATGCTCAGATAGCTGCAGGTCTGTAGCTCCCGGTCGTCCATCTGAAAATATTTTTTAAACCGAGAGCTACAGACCTGCAGTTGGATGCTCAGAGTGTTAATGAAATCATTTAAATCAAGTAAAGTAGGTACAGTTGGTTGGAAGAGGGCAGGCAAACAGTTTTCAAAGGTTGTCCCTTGTTAGATGTATCATGTTTCACATTTTCAATTTATCTGAAATCTTCATTTTAAGTACTGATAGTTTTATACTTGTGTAGCATGCCACCAGTACCTGCCAATCCCTGTCCCAATCCAGTGGAATAGGAAATGCACCAATCCAGGCTCCAACAATGGAGGACACAGCACTAATCTGTATGACAGACTCCGGTCCCAAATCTGCTCTGTAATAACAGGAAAATAGATAATCAAGTATAGTCACACATTTAGGGAAAAACTTGTTTAAATCAAAAACAAGCTAGATTAGTATTGTATTTTTTGTCAAATGTGAAATTACTCCTTTAATTTGCAGGCTCAAAAAGATTTCAATTAACAGTGTCTGGGAGTTTCAATTCCTGATTTTCAAGAGACATTTACATTGATTGTAAATAAATAACAAGTTCAAATTTGGAAAATTTAGAAAAAATATGTTTATAACAAAAAAAACCCACAGGTTTTTTAACCACAATTTACTAGAAACTAAGCAGAAAGAAAGAAAATACTGTTCACCAAATAATTTTGATCAATGTTGGTTCATTGCCATTGCCAGTTGCCCCATTCACTCATAATAAATTATATCATAAAGTTTCTAATTATTTGTTTCTAGATTTTTTCTGTACAAATACGATATCATATGCCTTTTGTCATTGATGTATTTATTCCTTACCCGTTCTGTGAGAATACTCTTATCCAGTTTGACACATTCAGCCCTAGGATGCACAGTCCTGGAAAAACAGCGGTGCTGGCCAACAAAGCTCCAAAGTGAAAGGTCTGAGAGATATTTCTAAAATACACATTTTTACACTTTAATGAAAATTTACAAACTAGTAAGTCTGTACAGACATACATGTAAAATAAACATCTAAATAGTTAAAGCACCAAAACAGTGTTGATTTCCTGCTTATAGCTTTATCTTTAATTTTATAAGTTTGGTACATGCATACAGGTACCAGTGCCTATTTGTATGTTAATATCAAAATGACATGTGGTAGTCTGAGAAGAGCTCATCTAAAATACTTCTTGAATTAATTTGAACTTACTCAAAAAATGGAGCCCCATAAAGAACAGCTATTATGTGAAAGAAGCATGTAGCTAACATATAGTAACTAGCTCCTTTTAAGATTGCACGAATCTGAAATTGAGGAAAAAAAATGTTAATTAGGACTACAAGAAACGTAATTTATGCCTATTGCAGACATTTTTTTTAAACAACATAACTTTTAAATATAAATGATAAATATTTCTCTTTGAGATTGATCTTTATCCCTTAATTATTTTTAGTTATGGATGCGTACATGTACAAAGATGAGTACTAGTAGTGATTAATCTAGCAATCTACAATTCCCAAATACAATACTTTCTAAGGATCTTATTTTAAAATATGTACTTTTTTTATAATTAGTAACAATATTAGTTGTGTTCTGTATCTTTGAGGGCAAAAAACAATTTTGTAAATCCACTCCTCTACAATATGCTATACAAGATCTAACAACATCCCCAACGGAGGTCATCACAGAGCGATCTTTCAAATAGCCAATAAAATCGCTGCTGTCGAAATCCTGACTGGTAGTTCAAATATGTGTTTCTTTATCACCGATGAACCTAAATCACCAAGGTGCCTCATGTAGTAAACAAAGTCTTGATGAAGTGCATATGTTGCTTTTAAGTTTGTGTTATCGTTGTTTGCATGATTCATGGAAGAATAGCAGATCGGATGGATATCACACACAATGCTGGCAGAGTCAGGAATAACTAAACTTAGCATGAAATAGGCTACCGAGCATTAGAGTTGTAAGAGATGAGCTATCAAACTATTTTAAGACTTGTTTATTGAAGCTTGAATCTGATTGGCAAACATATTTTCCAGTATGTTTATTCATAATTGAAAGGTTGCTCTGAGATTACCTTGTATGAGATTTTGTTAGATCTAGCTTGTATAGCATATCGTTGAGGAGTGGTTTTAAAAGTCTAATTTCAAATAGATTGATAATTAATTGATATTAATTATAACACTCTGGGCAAACAGACCTAGGTGAAAATGTGTATACTATATAAGGCGAATGAACCTAATACCAAATTGTGCCGACCCAGTTAATACTCATAAAAGTTGGGTAGCTATTAATAACATTCCTTAATAAATAATTACCCTTACCACACATTTAGAAGAAAAAAAATAAAAGACTGTGGTTATATATTGTCCTATACATGTCAGCATGTCTCAAGAATAAAGGATTAACCCAAACTCCTACATATGGTAATTTATAATCAGGTTCCAATTTTACAGACTTACCCTATATGACAACGATTTCTTTATGAAGTTGCTCTTTTGTGAAACATACAATCCTATGAGCAAATTAGAAGTTAGAATGGAAGCAATTATAATCTCAGACGACCTCAAGGTCTGAGAGACGATGTCGAGTATTGTGTCCGTATTCCATGGAAGAAATGTAAGCACTGCAATCATCACAACCAGGTAGATATTTGATCGTATAGTAAAATAATAAACGTCTTTGGAAGGGAGCCGTGTGTTCATGGGCGCAGACATCTTGAGCTACGCATTGCACCTCCGCGACAGGAGAGCATTTCTGTTTATAAACATAACGCGTCATTTCCGTTTATTGACGTTTCACGTTCGGACTTGACAGATGGTAGTAAAGATGTGCATGTGTGTTTCCTAGTAAGTTAAAGTGGTCCTCATAAGGAGACATCTTACCAAAATTTCACCTTCTGGATGAAAAGTGTCAATAAAGAGGAACGCCCACTTTTTGACAGTTCGGTTTGACAGGTAGGCGCTAACGTTTATATTTAATGTTTACATTGCAATAACTGTCACTGATAACCATTCTTTAGCTTCCGTAATCACGGTTATGCGATATTGTGTATAATATTCTCTCCCATTAATATAGATGATGTAATGGAAGGGAAAATGTGTCAAACCAATGACAGAGCAACTACATCTATTCAGAGTCTTCCAGAAGAGTTGAAGACTAAAATTTTCTTAGAACTGCCAATAAAAGACATTTTTTCAGTTTGTCTTGTCTGTAAGCAGTGGAATTATATTGTTATGAACAATGAATCAGTTTGGAAGTTAAGATGTTATAATCTCCCTGAATTTCTGCACAAGAACATTGTGAACGACAAAGCACAAGGGCACAATTGGAAGGTAAATCTTTTGTTTGAAATATCTTGATTTAAATATAAATGAAGTTATTTATACATGTTTGTAAATTACATTTTTATTCCCAGGAAACATTTAGAAAGAACTATGGAAAAAATGGCATCAAAAGGATGTGGCAACAGGGCGTGTTTAGTAATCCAGCTTCCTATGATGATCTTCCACAAGGGATGTTTAGTAATATGGATGTTGACACATGGGGTGATTTATTTCAACTAGAATTGGACAGGTCATGACATTTACTGTACTTCAAGAACGAATTTTTGTTTCTTGAAAACCTGCATGGAAAACCTGCAGCTTAAAAAAAACAACAACAAAATTCATGGAAAATTAATACGGCCAAAACGGGTTTATTACTTCTTGTTCATTTTAAATGTACCTATTGCTTTGTTTTATGTCAATGCACTAAACCTTTTTATTTATTGCTTACCTGTTTACACTCTGAATTTTACATTCAGGATTTTAACCGTGATATTTTGTTTGATTTATGGATGTGTTGAAGATCTTCAGTAAGTGCTTACATTTTGATGCAGTTTTTAACTGTTATTTTGCATGTGCTTGCACATTGCTCTGTATTTGATCTTACCCAAAATCATATTTAAACATAAAGTTATTAAATATTTTTTATGTACGGATGGGTTATTCAATTAGTGCTTGTGATGCAGTGTCAAATTAACTTATCATATTTGGTGGTATATTACATGTTTTATTCTTATATGGCATGGTATATTGATCATTATGTATAAACATGTACATATATGTTTAAAAAGACTCCCATTTGGAAATGTACATGTATATTGCTTCAGTGCAACAGAGAGTTTTTAAATACATGTAAAATTAGTTGTTGAGTTTTTTTTCTAAGGCTATTGTCAGTTGATAATGAGGATCATCTGCCATACATGTATATACAACAGCCATCGGTTTGAGTTATTTTAAGCCATTTTTGTGTTTACTTGTTTGGAAATTTGCCAAGTTTTTTCTTGACTTGGGGAAATTGTTTTACATCTCTTTTAATTATTTTGATCAACATGTTAAACTTCCCTATTATTTTTATCCCAAAAAGTGGGGAAGGGGTCGTTCCAAATTCATTATCATATACATGTATGTAAATTTAAGAAAAATGCCTGTTGCTAGTATGGCACGCCAAATTCACAGTTGAAAAACTAGGTTTATCGGTCGTAAAACTGTAGTTTATGGACAGTAAACTATAGTTAACGATGTAAATCTATATATATATTCCATTTCTGTAAACCATAGTTAACGCGATCATCTATGTTTCAGAAGTGTAAACTATAATTAACACTAAAAACAAACATTTGCGATTGCAAAACATAGTTTATCTTAGAAATATAGTTCCAAGATTGTGAAACTATGATTAACTACTCTTAACTTAGAAATTTTCCAGCTGGCATAGAACTTCAAAATAAATTCAATCTCATTGCCCCTAACATACAGGCATTTTTATTTAATCTGAGCAAGATTAAGCAAATGGGAAATAATCTGCGGTCTAAAACTGATTATAAAGAGATCCACTATGACCTTCACATTGACTTGGTTCAAGGTCACTGCACACCATTAACCAAAAAGCTCTGTTTAAGTAAAGTATTAGCCAAATATAGGGCTAAATGGAAAGTATATTTATGCTCTTAAAAATAGGATTTTGTGTGATCCGTTATGACCTTGACACTTGACCTACAAACAGTATTCAAGGTCACTGCATACCCTTTGATCAAAGGCACCATGTGGGTGAAGTATGAGTCAGACTGGAGCAAAGGGAGTAAAGATATATGGTCCGGACAAGGATTTTTCATATAATTCTGCTATGACCATTACAGTTGACCTTGAAAAATGGTTCAAGGGCACTACACACCCGTTACTCACAAAACTTTATTTATGTGAAGTATGAGCCAAATAGGGCTAAGTGAAAAGTATATATGCTCTGAACAAAGGATTTTTGCGTGGTCTGATATGACCCTGATCCTTGATCTACAAACTTCTTTCAAGATTCCTGCACACCCTTAGACCAAAGACAGTCTATGAGTAAAGTATGAGCCATATTGGACCAAGGGGGAGAGAAGATATGCCCCGGACAAGGATATTTTATATAATTCGGCCAACGAACGAATTCGGTTAACGAATCGTTAACGATAGTTTACGGTTCGTACATTATAGTTAACAGTCGATAAACCTAGTTTATCAATTCACTGTGAAACTATGTTTAGCACATTTTTGTGAATTTGGCGTACCAAAGCTACGTGCATAAATTTTCAGCATTCAAGTTTTGGCTGCATATCTCGATAGAAATATCTGTAATACAAGAGAAAAGCTGTCAGTGTGACAGCAAACCGGGTTTTCTTTTGTGTGAACAGTACCCATAATCCATTTGTCAACCCTGAATTGATGAACACTACCTATCCAGAGAAATGGGGTATTCTATATGCAATATTTTTGCCGAAAAATAACTATAAGTTCAACAGAGCTCTGGCGTTTCTTTCATAAATAATCAGAAATCAAAATCCTAGCAATATGCACACCTCTGGTATATGTACAATTGATCTGCAAAACAACAACTTCCTATCTTGAAAAACTGTAGGAGGATTTATCCGTACAATAGGGGTATCCTATATGCAATATTTTTCCAAAAAATGACTAAGTTCAACAGCTGGTATTTTTTTCATTAATTATCAGAAATCAAAATCCTAGCAATAGGCACACCTCTGATATATGTACAATTGATCTGCAAAACACCAACTTCCTATCTTGAAAACTGTAGAAGGAGTTATCCGTACAATAGGGGTACCCTTTTGGCAGCCGCCCGCCCGCCCGCCATTTTCATCAATAACCGGATTTTTTTCTTTGGAAAACCCGTATAAAATTCATAACCACGTGTTTTGACGTGTTTCATATTAGTTCAGCAATAATCAAAATGTATGGTATACATTTATATTTGTGTATACTCTGAGCCATTCAATTCTTCAACACCTACATGTTAAATCAGATTAATTCTCATTTTATATACCCGGTAATCAATTAAGGAATAATCTTTAATATTATGAGGTGATAATTTCGGTCGGGGCTTGATCAAATCCATTAAAGCCCGAAGGGCTTTATGATAGATTTGATCACGCCCCGACCGAAATTATCACCTCATAATATTCAAAGAATGATTCCTTATTACTTATATTTTTATAATTTTCAGCAGTTGTACGATTAAATATTATAATATTAATTATGCAAACCCGCTTGCATCCCCAAAAATACGTCTTTTGAATTTATTGGGCTGTATAGTACAAAATCGATTCGTAGTGTTATCACAGACAGAGACACTGGAAAATGTAAATATTCTTGAATAGCAATCTTACATATTATTGTGTATTGATACAAAACATGTAATAATATCGCAATTATATCGTAAAGCTTAAACGCAATATAAGAAAGTTGCCATTTTTAGTATCTGTTTCTAAGCGAGATAATTCAATACAGAATCCAAATTTGGCGAGATAGCAATGGGTCATTTTTGCCATTGAATTTCATGCTCCATGAGTGTTTATCAGTTTTTGTCACTTTCTAATTTGTATGCCGAGACTTGCAGTAAGGATGTACAACTGGACTTGTGAGCATAAACTGTCACAAAAATATCACAAGGGCGATACTGAATATTACAAGGGCGATACTGAGTACATGTAATTGGTTCTTACGGGAGACCTGATTCTACAGAGAATTGCTGTGTACTTTGCCCTCTAATATTTACACGTTGGAACAATTAAGAGTATATTCGAAGGGTTTTTTTTACACTGCTTCTTATACGGAACCACATGAAATGCTAATGAGAGTCCATAATTGACTTGGGTGTTGCTGTCGTATACTTGCAGAATGTCCTCAAATTGTGACTTTGTCATGGTGTTGTTAAGTAAAAATTGTGTTGTGCTTATATGTTTCAAGAGGCGGCGGCAATTAGTTTATGAAACAAGGTCAAAGCGATTGGACAGTATAGTTCTTGGGAAATACAGACACTAGCTCAATTTCGCATGAAGCTAGTCATATGGTAAAAAAAAATAGGTCGAATGACACTGAAGCCTACAGCAAAGTACCGAGAGCTACGCAAGTACGATGCTCAGCATAACAATCCAGAATTTGTTTTGGCTGTTGGTAAATATGAAAGAGCCTCTGCATAACTTGCTATAGATAGATTTGAAGAGAGCAGTTGTATGTTGGCAGTTTTAGAGGTTGTCACGTGTCAGTCTAGATTTATCTTTAAATTATGATGCTGTCCTATTAAGACCGCGGAACATTAACTGGCAAGATTGGAAATATACAGCTTACGTCAATTTCACCCGTTACCCGTTATCTTGACTTAGTATATATCACCATTATATATACTGCTGACACTGTGTTCGAATCCTGTTCTGCTTTCCGTACGCTGACTGAACACCTTATTGGTAGTGACTGCTGTGGGTCCATTTGTTCTTTTGTGTGCCGGTGAAGGCGTTTTATAGGAAGCATTTTGATGATATGTTTTTCCAAAAAGAGAGGCACCTGCTGGAGAGTCTTTTGGAATTTAGTTGTCGATTCCAGGTTTCGTCGATGGACGGCCACACTGTTGTCTATAGATTAATGGTGATGAAATTTTTATGCAATTGTTCCAGTTAGCTTGTGAATATTCAAATTGTTATGTTTTTATGTTGTTGATTTTGAGTCTGGGTTGGTTGTTTCAGGACAGTCTATAACTATGATCTTGAGGTACGCTTGATAGACCTGATACACTGATTACAGATTTCATCAAAGTTGTAGCTGCTCTTAAGTTTAGATTTTTTGTGCTAAATGTTGTAGTTCAAGAATCTTTATTTCAGATGCGATAGGAAAGCTATAAGTTTTCTTTCATTTATGTGTATCAAGATTAATTTTCAATTTTGTATGGAAATACCCTATGGGGCCCCGTTTTAATATTTTGTAAGTGTTTTATGATATCAGAAAATGATTTTTTTATATCAAGAATTCGAATTTCTGATAAAAGAAAATGATTTTTTGATATCAGAAATTCGGTTTTTTGATATCAGAAAATGGATCGTATATTTTGATATCAAAAATTATATTTTCTGATGTCTGAAATTCAATTAAAATGATAAATTTCACATATTTAATGAATACTCCCTTGACCCAAAATTAAATTACTGCATTCTAATATTTATTGTTGGTTTTTTTATGATTTATCTGATGTAATAATTTAGTAAGTGTTCTTGATAATTCTGGTGTTATGTATTGAAAGTGCTAACTGTGCGCCTATATAATTCTTTATGCGATGCCATCATTTTTGAAAGGATCGTCTCAATATTCACAGCGAATTGCATAGAAAGCAGTGCTTATCATTGTATCATTGTATATGAGGACGAACTTGCCAAAATAAAATCAGGTTTAAAATTAGGCATTCATTATCATTATTAACATGCATCTACATGTTTGAAACACAATTTTTTACGAATTACAAAAGTTGCATCACAGGGAGCATTCATTAAGTTGATAGTTATTTTTTGTAGGTCTTCTGATATCAAAAAATCGACATCAAAAAATCAACTAGAATTCTTGATATCAAAATATCTATTATTTCTGATATCAGAAAATCATTTTTGATATCAAGAATTGTGATATCAAAAACTCTGATATGAATGTGCTGTGATCTTCTTATCTCCTCTAAGGGATCTGTACAAATTGCCTTGAGTACTAATGTGTAAATGTTGTATGATTTTCTGATATCAGAAAATAGATTTTTTGATATTCAGAATTATTCTTTTGATATCAATAATTCGAATTATTGATATCAATTTATTTTTTGATATCAGAAAATACCTAAAAAATATTAAAACGGCGCCTCATAATACCCTTTATGACAACTGAAACATATATTGACTTACTCAGATAATACTAGCGTTCATAACGAGATACCCCTGATCTCTTGGCATTTTGCCTATTCAAGGCTCTTCCTTGTATCCTATAACACAGTGTTGAAAAATGGCCAACAGTACAAATACTAGTATTCAGGATCTTTCAGAAGAACTTAGGATCAAAATATTTTCGTTTTTACCATTGAAAGACTTCGTTTCTGTTTGCCTGGTCTGCAAGGACTGGAATTCCTTAGCTGATAGTGAATCATTTTGGAAGATGAAATGTAACAGTCTTCCAGCAGACGTGATACGGAAGAGTTTAAATGGCAATCAACAGGGCTGTAAGTGGAAGGTAACTATATCCCTTTATATCGTAAATAAGTGTAAAGTCAAATTCTTTTGATACTCTATATGGATATGAATTAAGTGAAATATTAGAATCAATATCGCATTAAATTTACGTTTTTGTGCCTAGGAAATATTTAAACGGAACTTTGAAAGGAATGTCGGACAGATGTGGCATCCAGAGATGTTCGGAAATCCAGCAGCCTACGATGATCTTCCACAAGGAATGTTCAGTAACATGGATGTCGACTCGTTCGCCGATTTACTCCAACTACCGAACCAATCATCAAAATGTATTAGTGATAAGGGTCCGTTACATTGAACAAGTGCTGTGATGTTCTAGTGCCAAATGTTTCGTTTTTTCAGCATGTACAATTCTATACTTATAAATTAAGACATTTTGCCAATAAACTACCAAATGACTGCACCAGTAACCGCTTACACCTTTAGTATTTCATCACGTGTGAGTTGATGTCCGTAAAGTATAATTGAATTTTACCTGATAAGTAATAATTGAGTAATAAAGGAAAAACCTAATTTCCTTTTCGATAAATCAGCCCGAAATAGCAAAAATGAGAGTAAGGTGGTGGTGGACATGCATCAAATGACGGATCCAAGACTGGGGGGATTTGCAACAAAATATATGCTTGCAATGAAATAATATTGAATGATTACGTAAAGAGTCAATATATTCACTGGGAACTTATTCTGGATATACATAGAAATTAAGATATGACAAGTGTTGAATAAATAAAATGAGACAATTCGTTTATTGAATGCCCAATTTTAGTTTTGATGGATAGAACTTTCCAGTACGGGGTAACCAAGAATACGGGTTGACAATAACGTCATGGCGGAAAGTGTAGGCTGTAGGGCCTGTAGGGCGAGTTAATCATCGGGCAGTTACCTTGGATCTGACAACTTTGGTTTAAAATATGCAAATAAATATGTATATACTGTAATTATTAAATTACATACATTTTATACCACTACAACTTTGTGGTAAATCTTTATACATTAATTTGTGAACCATGAACAGACTGTGTTAACATAACAACTCTACGTCTGTATGAATAGTTGATGTATACATAAAACGGGGAAGTTGAATTGGGGGTGGGGATGGGGATGACAAGTTTTTTTTCTTTTTATCAGAAATTCTTAATTGGGACAGTGATAATAATTAAAGTGAGATTTAACCTAAAGAACAAAATTTAGAAAAGATATACGACGCACTATACACCCACTCTCTGGTTTGAAATAAAATCAAAAAGTTTGTAATTTTTTTCCAGTCAACTGCAACAAAAAGAATAAAAGGCCGTATACAATATACACGTACATGAAGCATTGTATCATATAAATTACAATGACCAAAATTAATTTAAAAAACCAGTTACATTGTATGAGATCTTGTCATAAGTCATATACTGGTAGTATTCGATATAACAGAAAAATACATTAATTAAAAATAGAGTACATGTACATACATATGTGGCATGTTTTTTAATTTGAAAGAAAGTATTTTGGATGTATCAACTGATATATCAATTACTATGTAATATTATGTTCATGTATATATCAATTTTACATGTACTACATGTAGGTATATATTCACATTCTTTATATATATAATTTACTAAGTACAGCGATGTATGTATACACATGATCCATACAATGCACATGTATGCAATTGATATCGCATCCTTAATTCTAAGCACATTCCTTAATGGCTACATCTGTATCAATTTTGCAAAGATATTATTACAAAATTGTTTGGATTTTTTGTTCTGATCTGATTGGCCCAATACTTATAAAAAGAAAATTAAAATCTTGTAATGGTTTTATTTATATCTTGGTGGGTTTAAACAAGAAATACATGTATATATACATGTATATATATAACGATAACACTATGTATCGATTTTGTACTATACAGTCAAATCAATTCAAATGACGTATAATTGGGATGCAAGCGGGGTTTGATTATTTATATATTCAAATACTTAATCATACAATTGCTGAAAGATATATAAATATAAGTAATAAGGACTCATTCTTTGAATATTATGAGGCGATAATTTCGGTCGGGGCTTGATCAAATCTATCATAAAGCCCTTAGGGCTTTATTGGATTTGATTACGCCCCGACCGAAATTATCACCTCATAATACTCAAAGAATGAGTCCTTATTCCTTAAATATCAACTTAAACATGATTAAGAGACTGCTAGCATGATTCTTGGTAGTTGTAATTCCTTCTTTAGAGAAGACAAAATAAAGAGTCATGCTACAGTTCAATGTAAACCATAGTAATAGTAATACTTTTCAATAACATAGGTAATCACAGATTACAAAGCTCACCGAGACGAGGCGTCAATGTTTATCAATAGACTTCTATAGAATACGATATTGCATCCTATCATACAATACAATATTGTGTCATATGATATATAATATGATACAATATAATACTATAATATATAATGATACAATATGATATTGTAACGTATGATATGACATCATATCAAGATATGATATCGTATCAAGATATGATATTGTATCATATAATATGATACAGTACTGTATTGTGTTATACATTATTGTATTTGATCACATAATACAATATCATTACATTATATATAATAGTGTATCATATCATACAATACTTTATCATAGGAATCATGTTATATCATTTAACATCAAACACATCTATCAAGCAAATTTGAGTGAGGTAGGAGGTTTTTTTTAGCATCCTTGATAACGGAGATCAGGCTCTGCATCTGAAGCTATACTTCTGCAATTCATTTATGTAGTTAAATCAACCATAAAAGTTTGAAATAGTACAATTATCTATTAAACATGTGACCTGTTCTAAAAAACTAAACCTTCTGCAGTATCTGAAACCTATGGCTAGGATTCAACATCCGTGCCTGTGGAGAGCATCAGAATCACAAGATGCATCATCTATTCAAATTTGATAAAGATTGATCCAATAATAACTAAGCTTTTTCTATCAAAAGGCATCTGCTCTTAAAACTTTAATCAGCTCTAAAACCTTAACCTCCTCCAGCATCCGAAACCTTTGGTTCAGATTCAGCGTTCAAGCCTGACAAATGCATGAGTGTCATAAGACGCACCATCCATGCAAGATTGGTGAAGTTAGGACCAGTAATAACTAAGATAGAATCATCAGAGGGCACCTGCTCCAAAAACTTTAACCAAATCCAAAAACCTTAACCTCCTCCAGCATCCGAAACCTTTGGCTCAGATTCAGCATTCAAGCCTGTCAAGCCGGGGGTATAGCATACCGGTAAGTTCCCCCCGACTTCGTCTTGGTGAGCAAAAAATACCTTAAAATCTTGAGGTCAGAGAAAATGAGGTTCTAAGTATTAAAAAAAATTGTCTATTGAACTATTGACCATGGTATGAAAAATCAAATGGTGCAATGTTCACTTGAATGTATTTCAGAAAACATTTCTTACAGCATTTTGGTTGCACAGCTATTAGGTCAAATTCAACCAGTGGTATTGGTTATTCATATAAATTTGTTACCATTTCAGTGTCTCAAATACAAACTTTAAGTGCAAAATATTAATGCATTTATGAAGACTTTAACATATAAATTATAAATCCAAGGTTATTATGAAAACAAATTAAAATTGAGCAAATAAAATTTTATATATTCTGTCAGATGTTTTATTGCAGATATGTAATCTTCTGACCACCAATTAACGTTGTGTTCAGAAATCGCAACAAATACATGTATGTCTAGGATGTTGGACTTGAAATATTGCATCAGTCATCTAGTTAAAGAAATTATATGAAAACAGACAAAGTTTAAGTCATGTTCACAAGTGGTCAGTATTTTCAATATGTGTTACTCAGTACAATGTTATGAATCAATACTTTTATGCATGTATAATATTGATGATGATAAAAAATGTATATCTGCAGACCAATTAATTTCACAACCTGTAAATCCAAAATATATCAAATCTTATATTAAATAAATTACAGTACCAAAAGTCATAAACACACAATGTACATACATAATAAGCAGACAAAATAACAGTTGGATAGAACAGATCATTACAAATTACATAATAATCTATATTAAGCACTTTTTTCATTTTTAATTTAATTCTTATTCTTTAATATATAAATTAATTTTTAATTTTTTCACTTTCAACAGTTTTTTTTACATTCTAAACAATGTGCATACATGTACATTCTTCACATTCATTCATAGGTTCAAAACCTACCAGTAAATCATCTAAACCACTGCATGTACATACACTCCACACAGTATCAAACAGGTAAATGTCAAATCCATACACTTCATTCTATTGTAACACAGTCTTGGAATGAGAAATTGTTTATTACATCATTAGAACATTCTTCCCAGTCTAAACATCACATGATGCCAATACACTATGGAAGACTGCACCAAGCTTGCCACTGCAACAAACACCACTGGATCAAAAGATGGATATCTTTCAAAAGGAAAATGGTAAACTAAAGTACCCTGTCAGTTACTTTTGGACTGGTTCGTGTAGGGTAGCAAGTCTTTGGCAGGAAACCCATGAAGAACCAACAGAATGATGATCATGGCAACAAAGGGGGCTAGCAGAAGCCATTGTAGATCCTCCATGATCAATTTATTAAATCTGAAACCAGAATAAGTTTCGAATTTTATATGTTGTTTACAACTTAGATTTAAAAATGATGTGTAATGATTCATATCTGGACATACCTTAATGAAAATCTATCCTCAAAAATTTGTCCATACTGATTGGTCAATCTCACAGTCACATGACCATGACTTGGCTCCTCCCCAGCAGGGACTTGTACATTGTAAGTCTTTGGTTCAGGAAATTCTCCCTGCATCAGCAATCTATTTCCAAAATATATCTAAAAGAAAAGGATGTTCACATAACAAAAGAGTTGAAATATGAAAAGAATTTAAACAAAAATAATGCATTATGCAATTAATATACAGGTGAATCTCGATAACTCGAACTTCATGGGACCATGATTAAACTTCGAGAGATCAAGAGTTCGAGAGATCGAAAGTTTTAAAAAAATCCAGAAATTTTTGTTCTCGTCATGTTGGTTCTAAAATCATAGTAGCCAGAAGTTTATATTCATAACATGGAATGATAGTCTAACATGGTTTCATTTGTATTTTCTGCTACTTTACATCAAATTTAACAATAGTTTTGTGTTTATTTATTGTTTTGTTAACTTATAATTTTTTTAAAAGTATTTTATGTTTTCTTGATCACAGAATAGTTTAAATAAAGACCGGTTTAATTTACCGTTAATTTCACAAGTTGTTGAAATTAATAGATCAGTTACAAATTAACTATCTAGCCTTTGAAGGAAGCAAGGGGTAGTGTCACTTCCGTAATCAACCAATTAACACTACCACGCTAGCCCCAGGGGTTCACTCGATCATCCAGGTAAGGTCCACGCGGAGCTAATTATACGCTTGATCGGTCGTGTGTGTACACAGCCACCACTTCGAGTTATCAAGAGTCAAAAACAATGAAATATGTATAACGGGACCCAGGTTTTACTTCAAGAGATCAAGAACTTCGAGAGATCGGAGTTCGACAGATCAAGAGTAAATTTGCTTGGTTATATAGGGAAAAAAATCAGGACCGTGATTTCACTTCGAGAGATCAAGAACTTCGAGAGGTCGAAGTTCGAGCCATCGAGTGTCACCTGTAGTTCAAACTCAGATAAAATGAACATACTTTATGAAAATTATACCAAACTTAATACATGTACATGTATTTAACCTAACCAACCAATTTACATGTAAATGTGATTGTATCAGTGGCTAGTCAATGAATAATTTTGTTATACCCGCACTTTCTAAAGAAAGTTCGGGTATATTGTTGTTACCCTGTTCCGTCTGTCCGTCCGTCCGTCCGTCTGTCACGTTTTACTTTCTCAAACTGCTCTTACATCTTATAAACCTGCAAACTGAACTCTTGGAGTATGATTTGGGGTGTCATGTTGTTTTGTAAAAAGGTTTCAAAAATTCTCTGGTAGTCCTGGGGGTCAAATAATTGGTAAAAAATGACGTTTTTTGACAAAAAACCTTCTTCCTTGAACTCCTTTTACATTTTCAACAGTAGATAACTCATCTCTTGGAATATGTTTTGGGGTGTCTTATAGATGCACAAGAAGGTTTCGGAAATTTCAATTTTGTCCTGGGGGTCATTAAATGGCTGAAAAATGACGTTTTTTTTACAAAAAGTCTGGTTTCAAAAAACGTCAATTTCTTTTTGCAGTAGCCTAATGATCTAATAGGATATGCTTCGGGGTGTCATGTTGACGTGTAATCATGTTTCGGAATTTTTGTTTTTATCACGGGGGTCTGTGGGCATCAAAAAATGACGTTTTTTTTTTTGCAAAAAAAATATGGTTCCCAGAACTCCTCTTACAATTTATGCAGTAGCTATGTCATCTCTTGAGATATAATAGGGGCTGTCCTATAGGTGTGCAATGAGGTTTTAAAAATTTAAATTTCATCCAGGGAGTCAAGTAGTGGCTGAAAATTGACGTTTATCACTCCTAAAAAAAAACTACTTCCCAAAACTCCTCTCATGATTTAATGAATAGCCACATCATATCTTGGGGTATGATAGGGGCTGTCATATAGTCATGCAATAAGGTTTTAAAAATTTAAATTTCATCCAGGGAGTCAAATAGTAGCTGAAAATTGACGTTTATCACTCCTGAAAAAACCTACTTCCCAGAACTCCTCTCATGATTTAATGAATAGCCACATCATTTATAGGGATATAACAGGGGCTGAGCTATAGATATGCAATAAGGTTTTAGAAATATAAATTTGATTCTGAGGGTCAATACTATCTGCAGAATGATGTTCCATCCCATAAAAAACCTAATTCCTGGAGCTCCTCTTATCTCTTGTGATTGAAATAACGTACCATAAGATGCATAAGGAGGAAGAATATATATGCTTCAGGGGTTGGGATCACAAGCATTTTTTTCAAGATAATTGATCATTTCTGATTTTGGGAAGGTGGGGTGGGGTTAGGGTAACCTTCAGATGCCATGACCTTCTAATACCACAAAAAGATTTGCCTTGACATGGTCATGGTTCAAGAAACAAAAATTTATATGGTTTAGGAGCGGGGATTTCGATGATTTTGAGGATATTTTAAAAATATTCGACTATTCATGTTTTCAGGGGGCAGGTGGGTAGGGAGATTCAGAGTCTCTTTTCACATTTTTACAGTAGCAAAATCATTTCTTGATTGGTTTTTTCTGTATGATGTCAGATGTACATAAAGAGATTTTGGGAATTGCATTTTAATCTTAAAGATGAACAAAATGTTATATATAATTGTGGAAATTATAAAGTCAGTCAACAAAAACCTTGCTGTAAAAAACAAAGTAGGGTCATCATTGGGCTAGGGCTAGGAATTACACTACATATGAATAAGATAGGTTACTTGATTAGTTCTAACTCTGGAAAGTCACTGGGCATCTCAAAGGGGGTATAACCTATATACATGTACCAATTGATGTGCAATGACACAAGGAGGAAGAATGAATATGGTCGAGGGTGGGGATCTCAACAGTTATTGAAATGTATTATAATTTCCTATTTCAGAGGAGGGGGGTGGGTGGTTGTTTAAAAACAACTCCAGGGGGTGGGGGAATAATCCAAGGGGCAGGGGCCAATTTGTCTTAAATGTATCTAATGTATCTTGACATGATCAGAAGAATTGGACAGAATGATCACTATAGGGCATCTGCAGAGTGGGGCCCTAAATAGTTACAAAATCAATCTATTGATAATATGTTATACATGTATTTAGAAATGTCTTTATTTTCAAAATGATTAACAAATTAATCAGTCAAAATGAGTTATAAATAACCGATTGGCAATTCCCAAATTAATACCCAAATTTAATACAAAATAGGGTCAATATGGAGTCAACTCAATAGTGTAAGTCTGACAAATGAAAAAATAAAAAAATTCTGCAATTAAAATGACAGAAACTGTAGATAAGCTTATTTAAATAAAGATGATGATACAGTATGCTGGCAAAGGGAGATCACATTTTAGAAAATGAAAGTAAAACTTAACTGTTTTGTATACCGGTGTCTCATAATATTGCGCTACTACATGTATTATACTTACCTATATTGGTCAACATCATAATGATAATCCAATTAGCACAATATGAATTCCTTTAGCTGATCACCACAAAAGAAACGTTTATTCGTGTTAATTAATCCTATTCTGCATATCGAAAACACACATGCATGTACACCATGTGATACTCATCAAACCAAAGAGCTGGGTAAAACTAATACCCGCTAATGCAACCTGTAGACCTGTGTTGTGTACGTAACTTCAGACAAAGATCATTTAATTGTAACATATTGCATGTATTTTCATAACTTTATTTTTTAAAACCCCTTGCACAATTTTATTAGGTAATTAACCAAGTAAAGCACAATTTTCAGCTTTAAGGTGGTATGGGACACCCACATATTGTGATGTACTCCTTATTGAACGAAACATTAAATAAAGTGTATAAAATATAATATTTTCCCCCAAAATAATGTTACCTAACAGTTAGGCCTAAGAAAAAAAATTGTGTGTTTAGGGTAACACTGATGAAAAAATTAGGTTAGGTAGGTAGGGATTTTTTTTATTTTATCATATTTTTTTCTGCATGATGGCACAAATACGAATATAAAATCCTAAGAATGTTTGTTTGTGTCATATTTAAAAATGGGTTTTTAATGGAAATAATATGAAGATCACAAACAGATGCAAACAGTTCAACCCCGAATTGTACATAAAGGCAATATGTGTATTATTGGATGTGAACTCATCATTTATGAAAATTATAATTTTTAAAAAGTACCGGAAATTGCATGAGTCCTTCTTTTTGACTAAAACTGGTACAAGAGAGTGTTATTTAGAGGCTAACACTTGGTGCGGGTATTACTGTCTAATGACAGCATCTAGTTTTATATGTAATCACATCACACTTTTCTAAAATCCAGATGCTCTACATACATTCTAAAATAACATTGATTAGATTTTTCAATCATGATCAAGGTACAAAATTAACTGTTATCACATCCCTCCATTAAAGAAAAAGTTACTTACAGCCACAAAGTACTTGGATTTACCAGGCTTGTACAAGGGATCAATGATTTCAAATTCAACAGGAAAAGTCTCTCCTGTGACCTCTGTTTCAATTTTGTTGGTAGTGGTGATATAAACACCTGTCTAAAACAGAATCATAAATCAATAATAATCTATCAATAATACATCAAATTTAACATAAAACATACAGATTTTAGAGTGCTAACAAAGTGTGTGAAATACATGTACATGTAGTACATATACTGCATTACAGTCAAGAAGAACACAGTGAAGAATACTAACTGTACCTGCTAAAAGGTCAGACATATTTGCTAAAATACACATAGTTTCTGCAGAGTTCCCCTTCATTATTATTTGAATTGGGTAAAAATGTACCTTGAATGATTGTGTATTTACCACAATAATTTAGTTTAAAATACCTTTTTCTCTGAAAAGGAAAAGTCATTCACAGTCTTTGTCTCAGATGTCAAAGACAACATATGGTTGCTTCTAAAAGTGTCATCCCTGGCATCATCAATGTCTGCTAGTTCTTGTCCAGTTGCCAAGCACATTAGTGTCCCATCACTAGTAGCAACTAACAGCTCCATTCCAGAAAACCATTTGATCAAGTCATGTGACAAGACCTGAACCAATGAGGTTTCTCCAAGAGGGATCTGTGATTTGCATTTCAGATCCATTGATATCAGATGAATAGATCCATCATCTGCCATTACAACCTGATAATACAAAAAATGTTTTTTCTATCAACAATTTAAGGCAAAAAAAAACTCTTTAAAATTATAAATAAACATCAAAATCTTAGCCAATTAGATCCAAGCTTTTTTCAAATATCACTACAAAATAAGTAGTTTTCTCTACACATTTTTTCCCATTTCTAATTTTTTTTTAAAGTATATTTTCAAATAGTTAAAATTTACTTGGATTAGGCCATTGTAATACCAAAATGTACATTTAGAAAAAGAAAGATTTTGTATAACAGGGTTACATAACAGTTGACCCACCATGTCTGGGGTAGTGTGAGTGGTGGAGACCCTTGTGATGAGTATGTTTGCCGTCATTCTTGCCCCCACAGACACCGGCCAGTCTGGTAGTATTGTGCCATTCACTCCATTCAAAGCATAGATATATCTAAAATAGAAATCAAAACAAAAAATGAAATTAATTGAAAATCACAAAATTTTTAAAATTTATGAGCTCTGATTGCAAGTTTTGATTAAAGGGAATTCTTAATTACATGTAACAGTGCTAAATGTGATAGCTACATGTAAATCAAATGTTGATTCTCAATCACCAGTTCGATGGTCACTGTTTCTGTATGTGGATCATACATTACAATTTTACCTATTATTGTAACGTCTGATGAGTAAATTATCATTACAATAAGTATAACTTGGCCGTTCAGTATTCCTAGTGTCTAAAAATCCTTATATGACATGATACAAAGTGTGTATATTTTCAAGAGCAATACATGAAAAAATAGAAGTGCAGACCCATCATCCGTAGTAATAATGATATCCATTGTTCCATCCTTGTCGACATCATACAGGCGACTCCCAGGCGATGAGGTGCCAGAGATGATAGACTCCCAGAGTTTGGTCCCCTCCTTGTTGTAACAAATCACATTGGCACTGGTGTCTATGGTTATAATCTTAACAATTCCATCACCAGCCAAGTCAGCTGCTGTGATCTTTGAATTAGATACAAAAACATTTGTCTCATTTGTTATAATCTACTTGGAATTCATTAATAATTTATCCTTTTTTGTTAATCTTATTGTCCAGTAGATCCAATTCATCATAAAAGCATTCTAGAGAACATTGCTATATATTTAGCTCAAAATCATTGCAAATTACCGGTAATAATTTATCCAACAAGTACTCTGTTAGTGTTGTATAAGGCAGATAGGACCAAAGGGATAAAATTAGGGTGTGAACAAGGATTTTACACATAGTCCTTCCATCTATGATGGAAACTAGATTCAAGGTCACTGCACATCCCTTACCTAAAGGCAGTCTTTTGGAAAAATCTTATTAGCAAAATTGGGCAAAGGGGAGAGGAAGTATGATCCAAAAGTCTTTTAATGAGTCTGGTTTGACCTTCATTAAGTACCTTTAACCTAAATACACTGGTGGGAGCCCTTTACCAACAAGCACACTTTTATGTAAAATAGGAGCCTGATAGGATACATATGATTCAGACAAGGGTTTTCCACATGTCAGCTATAACCTTAACATTTGACCTAGAAATATAAGTTCAAGGTCACTGTACACTGTTTTCCCAAAGGCATTCTGTGGGTTAAGTATGAGTCAGAATGGATCAAGAGAAGACAAGGTATGCTCCAGACAATTGATATTGTATGAACAGATGGATGGACAAACAGATCATTAAAAAGTGCCTGCAGAGAGGGGCAGAGAGAGAAATGAAATTAACACAACTTTGACCTCCAAAACAACTTACTTGACCATGTACAGTGTTTTGACTGACTGGCCAGCCAGTCCTTACTGAGCCATCCTGGTTAAATACAAAGAGACTTCCAGCAGACGTACCCATGATGACCTCCAGCTGTCCTCCTGAGACATCTAGGTCAATTACAGTGGGTGAAAAGATGTTGTAGGCGGGGAATGTTGCATCAACCTTGCAAATACCGTAAAGAATATTGATAGTATTTTCATGAGACAATACTAAATATTTATTGAACAAATAAGATGTGATTACTAATAGCCAGTACATCAACACTGAGATATATTACAATGTGATTTAAAAGATTGCCTCAATATAAAATGGATAGCATCCATCTACTGGTGATTAATTTTTGCATGTCAAAGCCAAACAAATTAATAATTTGTACACTGAAAAGGTAAAAAATGATGTAGACCTGAGTTGTGTGCAACAGTTGATCTGTTGGACTAAAGTGCAAAATTTTATCTTCGGCCTTCAGCCTCGGCAACTGTTCACACTCCAGTCCAACAACTGGTGCACTCAATCTTAGCCCACAACTGTGAATGAGACAAATCTTAATAAACAAATAACCTATTTCCAAATACAATGTGTAAAAGGTGGTGATTGAGTCTCAGCCAGGACTCACATGCTGGACCTCTGGCATACCATACAAATACTTTAATCACTAAGCCATGAGACCCGATAAAATGACTGACCGTCAAACACTTGCTAACCCAGTGACACAATGTAAATGTACAGGCAAGTGAGTGGTTAATACAGCTCAAGAACCATAAACATTACCTGTGTGAGATCCAATAATTTGCTCCAAATGGTTTGTCCATTGGTTAAATTCAGCACTGTGATACCAGCCACCAAGTACTTGTCAATATCAGAAAATTCCAGTCCTCCCAGTGTTTTCAACTTTTCCTTTGCCCTGTAGTCATCCTCTTCATAAAAATAAGACACAGGAATCACCAGTTCTTCTACTCTGAAGTCATTGTTTAAATCAACAAGTATAGGTGTGGCCAAAACGTGAGGATCAATTGGCAAATACTTGCTATCCTAAAAATATATATTGTAATTCACAATAAATATAAAAACTCAAGAAATGTACATACCAAGACATGTAACAAAAATATTTTATTTGATTTATAATTGTTATACATGTATGAGTAAGAAATAAATGCATACTTTGCTCTGTGAAATTGATGTATATTTTTCAATATCTTCAAACTTCACAATAAGGTCCGATTTGTACCAGTCAGATGCAACATAAGCAGGAGGCAGCTGGGAAAAAATTATGATATAAAAATTAACTTAGTACGTATTTCAATACTAAATCAGACTTTCAGAGACAGTGGTTCACTGTATATCCTGTTTTTATTACATTGTTTCAAAATTGTGAAAAAAGGGTAAATGTATTACTTTTATTTATATGCTTCAGTCTTCTTTTTTTTATTCAAAAAGTTTCCAATAACAAACAATACAAAATATAATTTCTGCGTATTGTGTTTTTTGCAATGTAAAAGTGACACAAAAAATAGGAATGAGATCATCGCAAAGATAAGTGGATATACTGTATGATATGAAGATTATAATTTTTTTCTATGAGATATCCATAAAATGGTTTAAACTTTATGTCCACAGTGGTTTTAAATTACCTGTAGAGTTTGATTTCGTAGAAAGTGTCCTACAGGTGTATAAAATCTTAGCTCAGCTGAAGATGTTGTAAAGAGGATGTCTAATTGCCCATCATTATTGATATCAAACTATTTTAAAACATACAAAATTTCATCTATTAATGTTTACCAAAAAATAAATTTCATTAATAACAGATTTACCATATGGTATATTTTGCACCCATCATACAGAAATGTTATCTTTCTTCAGGGAGAAAATCAAACTTTCTCAAAAATTAATCAACTATTAATCAATTTATTTACACAAAGGAGAATTTGTATTCAGACACTAAAAACATTACTAGGAATAAAACAATTATTTCATGTGAAGCTTGCATATGAAATACAACCTAGGGTATATCCCCATAAATCTTTGATTGAACCTGGATAACTTATAGAATTGTGTTCTATCAAACTTAAATTATACCTGTATAGGACTTGCATGCACAGAATTATCCAGATTAAGTGCTGGCCAAGCTGTTTGTGATAGTATTTTGCCAGTCTCTGAGTTAAGAACTGAAAAGCTTTCACTGAAAGGTGCAGCCACTATATCTAGTTTTTGGTCATCATCAACAAGGGTCACTAGAGGGGCAGCGGCGAAGGGTGCATGTGCTAGCTCAGCTGTCCAAAGTGTCTTCAAATCATAACCACATCTAAAAAAGTAAAAAAAAATTAATTCTATTTTTTGTGTACTTTAAATTGAATTAATACGACATGTACTGTAAACTATGATTTATTTGGTAGTGGGAAAATAATTAAACTTTAGGAGTTTCCAAAAACGTCCTGGTAGTACCTTAGTCACTAGTATTCCTCGCCACATTTAGTCCTTTTATAGTTTTAGTATGTTTGAGTATGTTTATTAAAATCTTCTTAAGCTCTGTTGCAAAAATGGCGCAAACCAATTAATCACTAGTACCGAGCTCAGCGAGAGGCAGGCCAAGCCTCAACAAGAGGCCCAGGGGCCACATCGCTCACCTGAGCAACAATAGCCATAACTGTGATTAGATGAGCATAATAGTAGCAAATTCAAAATATCTTGTCAATTAAGTACAGTAGATCTTACACAAAAAGCTCACCTTCGGCTCAGGTAAGCTAAAAAGCAAAGCTTAATGGAAGTTGAATTAGGGTTACTGAAAGCTCAAAAAATTTCTTCCAGCTCACCAATGCTACCATATTGGGCACCATTTTGTTCAACAAAGTTAACTCGATCATTAAATGACTGGCGCTTTTTTTATGTTTATTGCCCCTAAACTGGATTAAAAACTTTTCAAATGAAAGTAATTTAAATTAAAAAAAACCATAATATGCATACCAGATAAGTTTAACAGTGCTTTAATTAAGGAATATGACTTGTTTCACATATGTCTTTAATATCAAATTATAGACCCTTTCACGATAACTGAGGTACTTTGAGTAGGGCAAATTGATATACTTACCTCATATTTTACCAAACTATGTCATTTTGCCCTGCAAAAGAGCAGTACCACAGTTACCGCGAAAGGGTCTATTAGATGGAAAATAAATACATTAAAATAAAGGAACTCATTTCTGATCTTTTAGATACTGAATATAGTAGCAAAAATTAATCAATATATGTAATTGATAAGCATTGAAAGAAGAATAAAAATTTCTTTGAATCAAGTACATTTCTTTGGCTATTTACAAAACTTGTTTTACGTACATAACATGACGTCATAACATAAACTGAGCATGTGGCTTTAAATGATTTGAGTAGGCAGGCAGATCCTTCTGTGTGCGTTTCAAATCGATTTTATTCTCTCTTACAAATATCAAACTGTACTGTCTCTGTTTAAACCAAAAACATCTGCACTCAGCCCAACTGTCACACCGTTTATACATATTAAATCAGGTGTTTTAAAGTTGCTGAAATTTCAATCTACTTGATACAGTGAAGTCGCCAATTCCGGATCACGTCAGACTGTTTCTTTGATATTTTACAAAGCTATTCTATTTAAATTTTATACCATATATATATTGAAAGTACATTTTGTGAGTTATTAGGCATTCATTTTGTTTTTCAAAATAATTTCTAGGAGACAATATTTACAGAGGCATTTCAACAAGGCATGGTTTCCCCAGTTTCTCCATTTTCGGGTCATGTGACTTCAAAGTGTCAGTAATGTCGGGTAGTCGTCTCAGAACACAATTTTTATTCATTTGCAGCATTGAAATAATGATTCCGATCAGAAAAGATATTTACAACTACTGATACTCAAGAAACAGGGATCAATTTCTAAATGTAAATGACAGTCGGTATTCAGAATGAAATGATCGTCATTATGTCATCGTTGTGACAAAAAGAAAAATAAACTCAAAGAAAAATAAGAGACAAGATAAATAAAATGACTCCTGAGCTGGATGGATCATTTTATTCAATTGAATCTCTTTTTTCTCTCTTTCACGTTATCGTAAATCTGTAGAAAAATATGTTTCAGGTATAGAAATTCCTTCAGATTGATTAAATGTTGTGGGAGGGCGTTAATGGATGAAAAATATTGCACATGCATTCAGCTATGTGTCAGAAATTATTCAGAATGATAACTGCTCAAATTAATTACTGTAAATTTATTTGAGCAGTTATCATTCTGAATAATTTCTGACATATAACTGAATGCATGTGCAATATTTTTCATCCATTAACGCCCTCCCACAACATTTACATCAACCGTGCTGCAGCGTTAATAATGAAGGTAGCATGTCAAAGTAGTGGGAAAATCTCCATCTCAAAAGCGCTTGATTTCTAATTTCGTTTCTCGGTGGGTCTGTAAATGTTAATTTTCAAATATCGTTTAATGATCAAAGACAGAAAGGCCTATAGTTCGTGATCAATGTATTTATTAAGTTTTTTCTGCTTTAATTTAAACGAAGTGACATGAAACACACACGAATGACCCGGAATTGGAGACGACCCGGAATTGGCGACTTCACTGTACTTGTGCTTTCTCATTATCATATTTTTGTTCAATCAACAATTGTGGGCTTTGAAGTTTTAAATTCTTCATTACCTGTTTCTCACTAAGTGACTATTGCTCTAAAACTGCTGTTACATGATGTTACAGCAAAAATATATTAACGGAATATACATAAAATTGAAAAAATGAAAAAAAAAATAGAGAAAATATTTGTACTGTACTTCTTTCTATGCATTCTCTCTGCACGTAATTTAGAAGCTAGGTTTTCCTCTGCATTATTCACGATGTGAAACGTCAGGATAGAACAAACAATCAAAATATAAAAGCTTATGTTTTCCATAATAATACGCTGAAATAAATCTTCTATTTACATTTAAAATAACCATCTCAAAAAATATCTATTCAAGTTAACATGGGCGCAGACATTTTGAATATCAATAAAACTTAGAACCACCAGCTGAGAATAAAAAAATCCGTACTCGTGTGTTGTACCATGTGTACATCTATTAGTCGTTATTAGTTGTTTTTCATTTCAAGACCGACCAACCCTTTTCAAGAATTTTTATGAAAACATATAAAAATTTTGATTTCTGGAATTTTGTGGAAGAATTTCACCAAACAATCATATTATTTATTTGAAAAATCAGCATAAATAAAATGCAATTCAATAAACTTTAATCTTTTTTTTGCATGGGGTGGGCGGGGTGGTTGTATTACTATTACATTTATTTTGTGAGAAAATGTTAGGGTTTTATGACCTACGGATCCAATTTCATTTTTTTTAAAGTCTTGAAAAACAACAAAAATATGGCCTGGTATTTTGTGGGGTAAAGTTCATCGCAGAAAAAGTATATGTAAACATACTGGGTATATAATTAATTATTAAATATCTGATGATTGGGCCCAAAAGACATACGAAACACCGAGAGATTTCCAAATGATATGTAAATACTTGTAAGAAAAAGAAACAAAAGAGGGGGGTGGCACTAGCATAAAACATTAATGCTGAGATACGGCAAATAATAACTATAAGTGGAGCTCGTCTTCTACATTGTCGGGCTTGCAGATAAAAGTTAGATTTTCCTCCATTTAAAGGAGTATGTTCAATTGTTTATCTGTGTTTTAATAGCTTAAAAGGGTAAAAATTGTTTCTTAATTTATATAAATCGAAAAAATATAGAAGTTATAAAATGCGGAGAAAATATTTTTTTAACATGTTAAAATTTTACAACAGTGCATTTTGCTCAATTTTACTTTAATATTTTTTTGCAGTGAAATCGTACATGTTCATTGCTCCAAGACTTATATATATATGTTTTATGTATTGCAAGGTATAGTTGACATAATTTTGTATTTTGTATATAAGTGACGTAAACTGAAAGTTGGGGTTTAATAAATTTAGAATAGTGCATGGAATGTCTTGATCTATTCGGTTTGAGAAAAACAAAAGATATATTCTCATTTTTGAACAGCTAGGACTTGTTTGTTTTTTTTTGTTTTTGTTTTTGTTTGTTTGTTTGTTTGTTTGGCTTTTGGGGTTTTTTTTTTTTGGGGGGGGGGGGGGGGTGCAATTAGATTTAATAATACATTGTACATGTATAATAAAAATGAATCAATATTTGAGTCTGAAATCCTGATTTTAGGTGTTTTCACAGTATATAAAAATCGCGGGGTTTTTTTTCAGAAAAATTTCATGTCCAAAAGTAGTCGAAAGCGAATTGGACGAGAAAATCGGACGAAAAATCGCATCGTGTGATCACACCTTAATTAATGTTAATCGTAAAAATATCCATTTGTTGAATTGCGTTTCTACATGTAACAATAACTTTTATAAATATCTAGCCTATACTATAGCTCATATCAAACCAGGAGGTAGGTATGTAGCATGGTGAATAAACTTATATTGTATGGTCTGTGTGGATGGTATTAAATAGTTCTTTATCTACCAGGATTTAGATAAATAAGGACAATTTATGTCATTATTAAAAGAAGTATTTTGTATTTGTTCTGTCATTCGTGTGAGGATGCATTGATGAAACGTATTTTCTTTAAGCCAGACATGAATGGAATGTACATAGCTGAATGATCAATTACCTACGACGGTTTTGCTTCAATAGCATGACATGAATAGACAAATGCACAAGGAATCTTTCACACAAAAAGCTTTATGTCTCAGAGCTGCTATGTGTATTGCAGGACCACTAACCAAGCGTGACCGCATTAGTGATGTCTGGCCTGCGTAAAAAAATCATTATTGGGCTTCGTTATGCAGAAAGGTCTGGGTTCACTGAAGTGTAAAGACACACCTGAAGGTGTAAGAAATCGCTTCTACGGGGGACACACGGTGATCCTCCCGCGAAATGTCAGTCAAAATAAGGAAAATCCCTCTCTAACGTGCGGTAAGTGGCTTTGTATGATGGTTTTGTTTTGGAA